>CM052315.1:18741080-18805643 GCA_028455605.1 Lasioglossum malachurum | reverse complement strand
AGCTCACCAAGTACTGAGAAACTTTTGTCTAAAACATTTTTTAATTATAGTACCGGAAATGCCTAAAAAATGGTGACATAACTTAATGGACACACCCTGTATACATATGTAAATATAATACATGTGTAGATTGCGGTTCTTTATGCAAAATAAAAATTGTCTGCATCGATTGCAGGAAATAGAAACTAAATTGAACGTCATTTCTCCCCTTAATGATTTTAATACAGAAAAGAAATCGTATATTGATATCTTCAATTATAAAAATTTTCCAACAACTTTGTATTTCGTCTACTCAATTTTGCTATAAATGCACACAGATCCACAGTCTAATAATATATGTACCTCGTAGCTGTTCGGAACTTTCTTCGGAAGTATTTTCCCGAGCAAAAGAAACAAACGAATCCGAGTAGGTAATTCAAAAGAACCGAGTTCGACTACTACCGAGTGCTGTTATCATCGAAAAAGGACGGCACACCGAAAAGTATGTACATATGTACATGTATTGTTAGTTAGTATTCGATAGGTATACGTATAAGCGTATGTACAGGTATCGAGTAAAAATGCAAAAATTGCCTTGGTCTCCGATAAAATCCTGTAAAAATATTCGATCGCTGCAAAAACATGTTACAACGGTTTGATGTCCTGGATCCGTTGGTGCTCTGAAAAATGGTAGCTCAAAATTCAGCATCGTATCTCATCGTCGAGTCGCGATCAAAATATTATTCGAAAAAATAACTGACGTAGGATTTCCAACGAGAACGGGAAACACACACATACCAAAAAGTTCTACCGTTGTTATACGCGAGATTACGAGATCGTGGAATTGAAACTGTAGCGACTCTTGCAATCATTCTGTTACAACATTATCTTCATTACCTATTTTTCCGAACTGAACGAACAATTACCTAAACGCAAGCACAGCACGAGCGAATTTCACTTGTCATCGATGATCGTCGAGTGGCTGTTGTTTGTACGTCCTTGTAAGGATGTCGAGACTCGTTTATGCGAGTCGAGAATACGTAGAACCCGATTATATGTGTTAGTAAGTTGATTGGACATGCGGATGCGAAGAAATTCAGAAATTCACAGGTGGAGAGTTGGAGGAATGGTGAAATACAGAGGTACAGAAACATAGAAATGTATCAGCGATTAGAGTTTATCGACGGCGAGCAACCAAAAGATTAAGTATACAGGTCGGAAAAGAAAAGAACCAGGATGCACACACACACCGGAAAACTCAAGGTACGCAAAGGCAGCTAAACTTTGGAGAAAGAAACAAAGTGTTAGTTCAAAGGAAGAGATCAATTAAGAAAAGATAGATGGCAGACTAGTAAACGAATAAATGGGGAACAACGAAAAAAAGAAACGCGCAGAAAGAAATCATAAACATAAAATAAAAAGCTACCTAAACCCCAGGTTCCGCTCCGTGAAGTTGCTTGATCCACGTTTGGATTTTCTCCACTTCATCCTGCAGCAATAGCACGTCTAAGCATCCTTTGAAGTAATCTGACGTGAAGCAGTTTTTCCTGAAAAAATGTTAAAATACGATCGATAAGATCACACTGATAAGATAAAGTATACCATGGACCCGATAGATCTGCTCGTTGGAACTAAAAGAAGAGAACGACGAAATCATTGAAATTTGTTGGACACGTACCGAACGAACACGCGCCTCAGACTACTGGGCGTTAACCCTTTGCACTCGGAGCTATATTATCTCGAAAATTAAACATTTCTTCCGATCTATAATCATCCCATTCTATATGAGCTTTATTCATTTTATGGATATGAAATTGTGGTACAATGCCACCTAAAATACTTAAGAATTTGGTAATTAATTAGTAGACTGCGGATTTTGTGCATTTATGACAAAAATGGCTACATACGTGCTATTTACAACGGTGGAGGTATTAATAAGATTTAAGGCCACCGGTGTATTAGTTTCGCCTTAATAGGATAATTAAAAGAAGAATGGAATTGTTACTTGGCTCCTGTGTCTTAAAATCAATGCGAACATTTTTTATTTTGCATAAATATCCGCAGTCTATTAATTAGATAGCAACTTATTTAACACGTTGCGTGCCGAGCCGTTCTTGCTCGATTTATCATTCAGGCCATTTGCTTTGTTCTGTATTGCATTTTTTATAATACCTCATTCTTTTGGTGGGAATATACTTTACAGTGTTAAACTTGTTATAAAATATATTTTTCTAGCGCACTAAGTGGCACACACGGCCTGAACGCGCGGATATTTTAATTTCAATTTTTGAGGGTGCCTCCTGACTCACCATCCGAGTGCTACGGGTTAATTCGTTCGCGATCTTCGCGATTTCGGTAACGCCAGAAATGTTCGAGAAAAATCAAAGCAACTAAAAAATAGTTGCTGTCGACGGTGTTCGATCGTATGTACGTTCAGTGTCGGGACATTTTGCCACTCCGAATGGATCGAGGTCGCTCGATTTCGAGTGTTTTATCATCGTTACAACTCCCGAAAATGTACAGGAATATCTGTGGCTGCAAGGAGAAACACCGCATATCAGAATTTCAAAAAATTTCAGTTTACGTATTATTTGAGCTTTACACTATTGGATTTACGTATTTACCAGAAAAAATATCATGAAAACAAATTCGGAAGGCCCAAAAAATTGGTGATCAAAACTTTAAACGGCAATACAGTATTTTATCGATAATTGTCCCCAACACGGGTCTGCTCAGGGACAATTATCCGCCAGGGATACTATTCTTTGACTTTTGCCGAACGTAGAAAAGGACAGTGGAGATCGAGCGGCCTCGCTCGCCGAGACGTGTAAACATAACTAATCCAATGACAAAACTTCTTTATTTTTCATTATTTATTGGTGGGACTTTGACCAACATATTCGTGGCATTTTTATACTGAAAATGATACCAAATATGATATAACTCCAACTATATTTGCTTGTGTAATGAACGATGAAAGTTTTCGACGCAAAGAAGGACAGCGCTTCGGCACAGTTCAAAGAACTTCCTATACGCTGTTCTTCCTTGTAAATATTATCGGAATTATATCATATTTGGTATCATTTTCATTTAAGAAATGCCACGAATATGTTCTGGGACAATTGTCGGCCAGACATTTGGGGCATCTATCGATAAAAAATACTGTATCTCGAAAGTGAAAGTATGTGACATGCGGCATTCTTGCTGACAGCCACAGAGGTATATTCGTGTAATAGATACGTGCATGCATACATGCATAATGTACATGTATATGTACAGGGAAGAAAGTACATATAGGAAACAACGGCAACGGGCGATTACCTGCATAGCTGATGTAACTGCGGTTCACGAAACAAGTTGTAGCAATCCTCGCAAATACGGTCCAACCGGGCGAAGATGCTCTTGTCGTATATACCCTTGCATTGAATGTCGATGAAGGATCGTTTACCCAAAGGATGCCCGTTCAAGATTCCAGCGTCCGTTAAACCGATGCACGACGTAACGAGGAGTAACGTCATCGACCAAGCCAGAACAGACACGAGTCTCGGGCAAGGTACCGGTAGCGGTATCGTGAACGACGAAGCCGGCGGCGGCGAAGATAACGCCGACGACGACGACGTCAAGATCGACGACTCTTTCGATAGCACAGCTAAGCTCGAACAGGATGTTTGCTGCACATTCCAGACAAACGGTGACAATTTCGACGTTGACCACGTCGATGATCTCGGTAGAGCGATGGATGACGTCGGGCCGGTAGTGGATGCGATTGATCTTGGCGTTGGCGTTAAGGCCGACGTCGACGTTGACGTCGACGTCGACGCTGGTGACAGTAGCACGCTCGTCGCGGATGGCCGAGACGGTGAGACACGCGGCAAGGACTGCAACGAAGGAGACGACGATGGCGATCGAAGCCTCTGTTGTCGATGCATAGTCTACAAAAACACAAAGAAAATCCCTGTACCAAAAACAATATAATGCATGTACTATACAGTGTGGAAATTATAAAGCGTTCCAGACGAATATCTCCAAAAATATTGATCATACGCAAAAATGTTTCAGATGACAGTTGTTCTGTACAGAGGGGGACATTATGTGGTGGGATTTTTATTTTTCCCGATGGACACTCCGAGGTGAGGAGAAGGTCACCTTGATCTTTTCTAATGGAAAGACCTACTTTCTTTATCATGAACCGATAGACTATCGAATTCTGAGTAAAAACGTATTGACCTCCATATGTCCTAAATCTAATAGCTTACGAGATATTATCGAAACAAATTTCTTTCTTCTTTGTGGATAATATCTCGTTAACTATTAGGTTTAGGACATACGAAGATCAACACTTTTATACTCAGAATATGATACTCTATCGATCTATGGTATAAAAAATAGGACATTCCATTTAAAAAAAGAAAGTTGACCTTCACCTCACCTGGGAGTGTCCGCCAGGAAAAATAAAAATCCCACCACATGATGCCCCCGTCGGTATTGAACAACTTTCATCTGAAACATTTTTACGTTTAATCCATATTTTTGGATATATTCGTCTGTAACGCTTTATAATTTCCACCCTGTATACAATATGTATACAGGGTGGGGCATTTAAATGGGAACACCTAAATATCTAGGTTATTATTAGTCGTACAAAAAATCTCCACAGCATAAAGTTGTACTGTTTCAAGGGGCGAATTTGATGATGGTAAAAACTTTTTCTTAAGATCATTTTTTTACAAGATTTCAAGGTCATCGATATATTTTAAAATGGAATGTCCTATTTCTTATACCATAGATCGATAGGGTATCAAATTCTGAGTATAAAAGTGTTGATCTTTATATGGCCTAAACCTAATAGTTAACGAGATATAATCCAAAGAACAAAGAAATTTGTTTCGATAATATCTCGTAAACTATTAGATTTAGGACATGTGAAGGTCAACACTTTTATACTCAGAATTCGATACTCTATCGATCTATGGTATAAAAAAAGGAGATTCTATTTAAAAAAAACTCAAAGTGACCTTAAAATGTCCTCTATGCCTCCACCCACGCAGAAAATGTTTATGTCATAACATGCCCTCCTTTATACCGTGTCAGTTTTGGATACCGGGTGGAGCAATAACTATGTCCTCCTTGAATATATCCGTCATTTGTAACAATATAGAAAAATGTTATGAACAATATTGGCACGGTACCGAGGGGGCCTGTATATACAGGGTGTCCCGTAACTGGTGGTACAAGCGAGTAGTGGGTGATTCTACGTGAAAAATCGAATAAAAAATGTAGAATAAAATTTTTCCATATGACGCTTTATATTTTCGAAAAAAAATAAGTTTGAAAATTTATCGAGTACGCGTGTACTTGATTCAGCTTCAGTTCGACGGATTTTACTATCTTACTGTTCCGACTAGGAAAGTACTTCCGTGCTTCTACAATGAAATCCGTCGAGCTGAAGCTGGTACAAGTGCACGCGTACTCGACAAATTTTCAAACTCATTTTTTTCGGAAATAAAGCGTCACATGAAAAAATGTTATTCTACATTTTCCATTCAATTTTTCACGTAGAATCACCGCCACTTGTCACTTGTACCACCAGTTACGGGACACCCTGTATATAATTACGCAATCGTCGATAGATAACGACCAATTCGAGCGTACCAAGACGCTCGAGAGAATTTCGAGGGAGATCGCGGAGAATCGGGTGGACGATTTCAACGTGTTAAAACTGGAAGACGAGTCCTGAATTCTGCATGATCAGTACTCGGATATTTTCCTGCTCTCTTTGATAAATGAGAGGAGAAGCCACTCCTCCGAGATTACAGTTCACGCCGTTATGTCTACGGGAAAAAATGCCAGCAATGACAATAACAACAACGACGACGACGAGGAGGAAGACGACGTAACGATCACGTTTGAAAAATCAGGAAAGAAAGTCAAAGTACGCCGGTGACGTTTCGACGGCGACGTTGTTACCGTCGATACCGTTCGAACTGAGAACGCAAGAGGATCTTGCGTATCCGTAGCAATGCGAAAGGTAAAAGTAAAGATGTAAAGCACTCCTAACCAGTTCCGCGGCAGTCGCTGTGAATGGACCACACGCAAGTAGGCCCCACCTGTAAACGTCCTGAACCGACAGCTTCATTAAGCGGAGCTGAATCGCGGCACGGCAGGACGCGGTACAGTAGAGCGCAGCACGCCACAGGCCACAGAATAACGCAGTATAGCATAACATAACACGACGTGGCACGACACTGCACAACACGGCACAACACCGAGACAGCATAGCGCAGTACGGTACAGCGTGGTACAGCGCGACACGACATAGGCTTAAGATAGCGCTGCACAGCTCCGCGCAGTACAGCACAACAGAACACAGCGCAGCGCAATATCGCACAGTATCAGTGGCGCACCCAGGGGGGAGCCAGGGGGCCAAGTCCCCTCCCAAGAAAAAAATGTTCAATTTCCAAAATTAAAAATCGCGAAATAACCCTGGGTACCGTTGACAGATATTATTTCTAAAAAGAAAGGGTCATCACGCAGAACCTAGGGCTGGGTTCAACTCGGTCCCCCCCAAGATTACATCCTGGGTGCGCCACTGCACAGTATTGCACTGCGCTTGCATTGTATCATAACTACACAAATGACAGCGTAACACCGCTAGACACCAAGGGGTCTTCTTATGCGTGTCGATGCGAGGCAATGCGAGATTCTCGAGCACGACTTTCCATTCTTCGTTTTTTCTTCGTCTGATCGGCGGCACCTGCACACGCCGGGGAGAGCGTTTCGCCCAGTTCTCTTTTTTCGGAACATAATCACCGCTCCCGGGTGGGATCTTATTTTTAGCCACGACCGATTCTCGGAACTCTCGTACCGCTCCACTCTATATCGGACCCTCACCTGGTAATTGCCCGCAGGCCGATAATTTTCCTCTAAAGTCGCCCGTCGGTGTTGATCGTTAAAGATTGCCTACGGATTTCCAGGCACGATCGCGCCCATCGTTAATCAACATCTTTCGTTGGCCTCGCCCCTCCCGTCTCTTATCTATTGTCTTAACCATGTGCTACACTTAAAATTCAGAACCGTACACAAGGTTCTTCGTGCTCTTACAGGAACTGGTGAGATGAAAAAAGAAACCGGACGAACGGTTCGGAATTCGTAAAAAAAAAAATATTCGGGGAGAGAAAATGAAGCGCGAAGGGTAAACAGTAGAAGACTAAGGGTAAAGAGCGGAATAGTAGCGAGCGGCGAACGGCCAGTCGAGAGTCGAGAGTCGAGAATAAAGAGCGAACCGAGTGTTCTTAAACGAAGAAAAAGTCAATGGAGACCGGTTGCTCAACAGGTGAGGTCTTTCCTCGACCAAGCTACGCACAGGTGTGCAATCTGCAAATCCTCTTCGGCAAAAAACCATACGCTCTTCGGCACCGTTTCACGGTTGTGTCTCCCGATGCATCGAACGCGCCGCCAAACCTTTACACGCGCCTGCACGTGTGCGTCCACATTCTACATACACGTATACGAAACACATAGAAGTCGCTACCTACTATTTCTCCTTAACGCGATCATCGGGTTCTCAAATAGCGCACGATCGAAGCAAATTCCCTGAAGGATTAATTTTGTTTCATTTCACATCCCCGCGTTATTTTTAACGAGACCAGCTATAATTCAGTGACGTTCCCGCAACTCTGCTTCGGTTATTCGAGATGAATGTCGGATGAAAAAAAAAAAAAAAAGTGATCGAATGTGAACTTGGTGGAAACGAAGCAGAAATAATAAGTAAGCGTAGAAAGAAAAGGGGAATGAAACGAAGAAGAAGTTGGAGGAGCATGGGGAGGTGGAGATGTTGGAGGAGGGGCGAGGAGGAGGAAGAAGAGACAGAAAACAAGTGTAGGGAGGAGTCGAGTCACGTTGAACCGAATCGAGGCCGGTCGCCGCGCCGCGCCGCACCGCACCGCACCGCACCGCGCCGGGGGATAAGGAGGAAGGAGCCACGAGGGCGAAACGATCTATATCGTTAGATACATCGTTGGCTCTCCTCACCAGGTGGTCCTCTTCCCGTGCCGGATGACTCAATCGTGAGGAGGAGTTGCTCGACGGGCTTGGAAGAGGCATCGCTACATCGCTAGGACCGCGTGCACTTTGCGTCTCCGGCTCTCTACGTTTGCCCGCGCTTATCCGTGTTCGACTATACGCGCGCGACTACACACGCGACTCTCCGCAAACTTTTCAACCTCCTTGGTTCTTCCGCGATAGGAGGCTGTGATTACGATATTCTTGCAACTCTGCGGACGCAGCGTGCGCACATTCGCACAGCGGTTTCGTAAAGCGATCGTTCGATCCTGTCGAATACGAATTTCTTTCTCGTCGTTCGATGTCGAAAACGAGAGGAAGAGCGGTCGCTCCGAAATACCGCGACTCTCCGCGAACTTTTCAGCCTCCTTGGTTCTTTCCGCGATAGAAGACTACGATTACGATATTCCTGCAACTCTGCGAACGCAGCGTGTGCACATTCGCACGGCGGTTTCGTCAAGCGATCGTTCGATCTTGTCGAATACGATTTTCTTTCTCGTCGAGAGACGTCGAGAGATGCCGAAGAGAAAACGAGAGGAAGAGCGGTCGCTCCGAAATACTTTGACTCTCCGCAAACTTTTCAACCTCCTTGGTTCTTTTCGCGATAGGAGGCTATGGTTATGGTTTCGTAAAGCGATCGTTCGATCCTGTCGAATACGATTTTCTTTCTCGTCGTTCGCTGTCGAAAACAAGAGGAACAACGGTGCTCCAAAATACTGCAACTCTCCGCAAACTTTTCAACCTCCTTGGTTCTTTCCGCGATAGGAGGCTATGGTTACGATATTCTTGCAACTCTGCGAACGCTGCGTGCGCACGTTCGTACGCCGGTTGCGTAAAGCGACCGTTCGATCTTGTTAAATACGATTTTCTCGGCATCGATGTCGAGAGATGCCGAGGAGAAAACGAGAGGAAGAGCGGTCGCTTCGAAATACCGATGAAAATGAGAGCGGAGTAACGAGAGAAACAAAAACGAATGGTGAACTGAGAAAAAAATGAAGAAGCTTTACAACGCGAGGGTCGGACACGGTGAAAGCGCGAAAGTTGTTTTCGACGAATAATAGCAAGGATGCCAATGTAATCGATAGAATATAAAAATGAGTCAGAAAGTACTGTAAAGAGAAATCGTAGTTGTCGATCGTCGGCACTGTGCATCGAACAAAATCTGGTGAGAAAGAATTTTACTGAAAAGCGAACGGTTAAACGATGAAAGGGTATCCATAGTCGAACAAGGTTCGAGAACTTTCTGGTAGGCTCACTGGTACGTAGCTAGAGGTACTTTGAAAGTGCCGCGAAAGTGCTGGTTATCTGGTCATGATCGAAGATCAAAGTGGTGGGATAAGAACAGGTGGGAAAGAGACGATAGAAAATGAGAGAGCGAGGGTTGTCGACGAGACGGGACGGGGCGGGCGGTGCGGGAAGGGACGGGACAGAGAGCGAGAACAAGGGCGAGAACGAGAGCGAGAGCGAGTACGTGTGCGAGTACGAGAGAGAGAGAAAGAAGAGGAGGAGGTAGCGGGGCGAGGAGCAGGACGCGGAGAAGCCGAACAACTCGAGGAGAAGGAGAGATAGGCGGGTTGAACGGACGGCGGAGGATCGAGGCGTCCGGCGTCCTCGATCGCGGGATCTTGGAGCAAAACTAACGATCTCCCGCTCGCTTGTAAGATCAACACGATGATAATTTAATACACGAGATCACCACCCAGGTGTGCTCTGACGTGTACAGATGCTGTGTGTAACCTCGACGAGAAGGGAACGGCTGAGTCGACAGAAGCGGGAGTCTGTATGCGATTCCAAACGCGAACTCGAGCTCTTCTCCTTCTCCTTCTCATTTTCATTCTCATTCTCATTCTCATCCTCCTCCTCCTCCTCCTCCTCCTCCTCCTCCTCCACCGCCTCCTCCTCCTTCTCTTTCAACGCCACCACCGCCACCATCACTACCATCACCACCACAATCTCCTCCACCGTCTTTTCTCTGTATACCCCCCTGCCGTTCGTCCGTCTGTCCATCCATCCATCCATCTATCCTCCCACCCGCTATCTTCCTTCTCTTTCGCACCAAGAAAAAAGCGGCACTTTCAGATGTTTTCAATCTTTCTCGTATCATAGAAGCGAACGATCTTACCGCGCTCGAATTTCTTGTTCGTTCTGGTCGGGCAGAATTGATGCCGCGAAACCCACCAAAATTCGACCGTGACGTTTCCGATCGAGATACGACTACGAACCGATACCGTACACTGTACACCGATCCGTATTAGCGAATCCAAACGCGAAACGAGAACCAGCACGAACACGAACACTGAACACAAGGATAAGGATGAGAGGGTACTTGTACTCACATTATACATACACGTACTTGTACGTTTCTGGCGTCATTCGCGTTCGTGGAAACAAGCCGATTCGGCGAATAAACCAGCGACATGAAAAAACTGAAATGCGTTCAACGCGATTCCTCGGTACTCGAACCATACATAAATAGAAGATCCAATGACGTCAATCGTTCGCGTTAATTACATAAGAACAGTCCTATTAACCTACGCCGCGGGCGAACGACAATTTAACATTAATCGATTCCAACAAACGCTTTAGGGCTCCTCGTGCGGTCGGCCGAAGTCACTGAAATTTTACTTGATTCTTCGTCGGTACGCGGAACGTTTAGCCGTGAATTTTGGAGACGCGATCGTTCTTTCAAACGATCAAGATGACGAGAGAGGGACGAGTCGTGCGAAACCGCCGATACGATTCGATCGAATGCAGGAAAGGTGTACCGGTTAACGTAACGTAATTGGCATTGCGGTTACGAACACGGAACGACCAACGCGGTTGGCCGACGGTAAGTGAGTTTAGCGACGATCGACCCTGAGCTGTTTACAACAATAGAATTTCACGAACCAAGAAGCAAATCGTAAGATACACCTCGTCGTGGGAACCGCGCCGCGGTAACAGTGCTGACGACGATGACAAATCGACACGACACGATCGTATTCTCCTCCGTGCTGCTGTTACCGATGTCTGCACTACACCGGTGCTGCTTTTATTATAACCATTGCCCGTTATTTCCGCACGTCATACGTTCCCCGGAATTCGCGGAATAGAGGAGTTTCGCGATCCGAAGCGAACGATTAAAAAAAAAAAAAAAAAAACAATCGATTTAACCGATCTCTGCAAGGTTCGTGAAACGAACAAGATTTCTCCCGACGAGTTTGTATACAAGGCAAGCCGAACGAGGCGCAAGACACGTCGACATGAAACTTCGTATGCAATGCACGTAGTCGACGCACGGGTATTTGCAAAGGAATGTTCAACAGGTGTGTCGTTTCGATTGAGCTTTATACGCGCGAACACGCCTTTCCTTTCGTCCTCCTTTCTTCGTTCGTTTGTCCGTACGTTCTCTCTCACTTTTTTCTCTCTCTCTCTCTCTCTCTCTCTCTCTCTCTCTCTTGCTCTCCCTCTTTTGAATAGCATCTTTTTCCGCGCAACGCTCATTCTTTTTTCCGGTCGATTACGGTGCAAATACGTACGCTACATGCGCGACAAGTATCGGTTTACCGACGAGTCATTAGAATATTAAAAGAAGAAAGCTCGATATATTTGGAACTCGAACCTCGTGCATTCGGTTGGCTTTGTCCTTTTCCCCCTTTCCCTTTTTCCTATCGGTTTTTGCGACGGAGCTCGAGCAACGGAACGCGCGATCGACAGACTAGAAGGTACTCGAATCGTGGCCGATACAGCGAGTACGATGTCGTATATTCGGATATTCGGATCGAGCGAAAGGATGGCAGAGTCGACGGATCGGAATCGCCGACAACAACGTATAAGAATACGCGCGAGCGTCGACACAGAGACTGCTGTTTCTGCAGACCTTGCCGTGGTGGTGGCATGTCTCTCTTCTCTTCTCGGTATGCCTGGAATGGTTCTCCAACTTGGAGGTTAAGAGGAAGCTGCGAGGGGAGAATCACACGATTTATTTACGCGATCCGGCTGGTCAGGCTGCCAGACTCGAGAGAAGTGCAACACCGTACACGCTATCTCGCATATGTAGGACAAAGCCTGCTCTGTGATGCCCACTTCTAACGCGGTTCTGGGCATCGTTTCGATCTTACTCTCTAGCGATAATCTCGGACGCAGCGCGTCGTGCGCGCGATGCTTGCGCTATCAGTTTCATCCTCGACGTCGCACGGTAATCAGAATGATCGAAACGGCCATTGTAACGGCTACTTTTAATCGCTGCGTGCCGTGTCGGAAATCTCAAAGGACCGTGTCGAACAGCGACGTCGTAAATGCAAATAAAGATATATCGTGGTAGTAACAAGAGCAACAAGAACAGGAACAGCAGAAACAAACGCAGAACCAGAAATAAGAGTAGCAGAAGTAGTTACTACTGCCAACATCGTCGCGATTGGACATTAGCGACGAGCACTGTTGGTGGGGCAAAAGCAGCGTTCCGGCAGACAGCTTGGCGTCCTATGGTTCGCATTACGACAAGCTGCTGCCGCTGCAGTTGCCTTTCTCCATCTTTCGATTCTCCCGTTTCGCTTCACAGCGTTCTGCACTGCACCTTTACTTTACTTTATTTTCCATCGGCTCGGGAATCTACCGATCTATCTATCTTTCCCCTTTCTCTACGTTTTCAAATTTTAAATGCGCTTCTTTCTTTCCACAGTCTTCCGTTCGAAACGATACTTTCGGCTGATACTTTCGGAGTGAACAAACAAACGAACGAATAAATGACTGCACCAGGCAAAGACGACGACGCTCTGTGAAGTGTCATCGGTCGTCCGTGAAACAGATGTCTTTACTCTTTGTTCGACCAAGGTGGAGCACCTTGCGCTATCTTGGAAAATAGGACCCAGCGATCTAACACGGTTAATCGTTGTTCATAATATAATATTCCACAACGTAACAAACATTCGTCTAACAAAGAATTTTGATCACGGCTGCGATCTGACTTTGGCGGTTAAATACCGCCAAAGAGCTTCGGCGAGGCGTGCGTTCGTTTATCGAGAAAATCTTTGCGAAAGATAGAGAGGGAGAGAGAGAGAGAGAGAGAGAGAGAGAGAGAGAGAGAGAGAGAGAGAAAGAGAGAACGTAAAAGCTTCCGAATGGAGCGCGGGTGGTGGGGGCCGAAACTCGACAACTAATTGCGAGATAAGGAAAACGGGTGTGCAGCAGGTAAGCGTGCACGTACCAAAGTACGCACGCGCGCGCACGCTCGCTGAGCGAGTTTCTCAAGAGGCGTGTCGCTGCGAGCTACAGGTGGCAGCTGCTAGTTCCTCCTACTCATTCGCCGCATCTTCTTCCGTTGCCGTTTCTTGTCTTTACGAATCGCTTCTCCGCTTTCTTTCATGTTCTCTATCCCTATTCTATCCTCGTTTTATCCCCATTCTACCTTCATCCCGTCCCCATTCTAACTCCATTCTAACCCGAGACTATAGGCAACAACATACCCAAAGTATTTATTTTGGTTCAGCGCGGTCCTCGTTCTCGATACTTTTGAATAACATCTAATAAATTGTAGTACGATTTCATCGCGCGTCGATCATTTCTGCATTGTCTGTTCGATCTTCGCATGTCCTCCATTCGATAGAGAATAATGTGTATGCGATCGACTATAAAAAATGAAAGTTTCAATATTCGATACGTCGATCTTCGAAAGAACAGCTCGTAAAGATTTCCTCTTTTCTTCTTGATTCTCGTGCACCTCTTTGTAGGATGATGTTTCGGGCATGAGTCAACTCGTGTTTGGACCACGGTCGTCGCGGCCCTGAGTAAAAGATTCTCTGAATGAACTCTAAAGATAGAGATCTCCTGTATCCTTTTATTCTCTTTCTTCCTTTCTCTTTCTGGTTTGTTTCTTGTACAACTGTCCCTTTCTTTATCTCTCTTTTCTCAGTTCTTCCGTCTCTCGCTTGCTCTCGTCAACCTTCTGGACGGCGCGGCTCGGCGGACGGCCGATGGTCGAATTCAAGCGTAACTACGTTCGATCTCGCCTCGAGTTGTCACCAATATCCTTGTCACGATGGCATACACGTTTACCGATGTAACCGATTTAACCGACGCAACCGCTGCATCTGCGCGCACGAGACAGGCCGCTCTCGGGGACGCGAAATTCGACGTGACACTCGGCGAGAATTTTAAGTAAACGAAGAAACGCGAATCAGAACAATGTAACAAGAATCTCGAGAAAATTTTAGCCGTTCGATCATTCGGTCGCTCGCTCGCTTCGAGTCAAAGTTGCTCGACATTTCCGAAGGTCTCGTAGAAACTGAGTAATCGAACGAACAAGTCGATATTCGAACTGCCCAGAGTCGAGAACTATCGATCGATCGATATTACAAATACTGAAACGATGGAATAACAATAAACTTACATTCAATGCTCCTCTTGTCTCGTCTCTTCACGGTTTCTCTGTACACCGCCTCTTTCGAACCGTCCTCAACGGCTTCGATCTCTTTTTTCTCTATTCTGTTTCGCTTTTCTCGTAAGTTAGTCTTCTCTCACCTTCTGTCTACGCTCGAAATAAGTACGCGGCGCGATTCACATGTCTTTCCTCGGTCCACGATCGCTCGAACGTTCTTTTCGCGGAAACTTCCTCGACAGCAGCAGTTTTACGCTCGTTTCTCTGAATTTCTTCCTCCTTTTCTCCTTTCCTTTCTATCGGTGCTCTCCCTTGGTTCCTGGCTGCTGGCACCCTACCGCGCGGTCGCCCTCCCCGCCCTCCTTCCCTCCCTCCCTCCCGGCCTTCCTTCCTTCCTTCTCTTCTACCCCTTTCTCTCCCTCTCTCGATCCCTCTCGTTCGTTCGTTCGTTCGTTCTTTCTCCCCTCGTCGGTGCTTCCTCCGTGTCCCTTCTTTGGTTTTGCCGCCGTGGTTTTCCCTCCAACTCGCTAATAGATATCGAGCCGACAAAAGATTTGTTTGCAACTCGACGGAGTCTTACCTCTTACGTCTTACGCGTCTTACGTCGATCGACTCCCTTTACACCGAACCTCGGCAAAAACGTTCGACGGTCGATGATGATGTCACGAACAAGTATTCACAATTTGTCGCGGAACACGGTATATATCCCGTTGATATCGTTTCATAGGCGTCTCAAGCGGCGAACATTTTTCGATAGCCTCGCGTTCTCATCGAGTACACGCACGGTTTCGCGTCTGTCCCCTGTTTCGCAGGAGTAGCTCAAACGTCGCGGAAGGAAACACGCGAGACAAGTACCACCGCGGAACTGTGGTATCGCGATCTCGAGAAAGCCGCGCGCGCGCGGCAGAATGCCCGCCCGCCTCCTCGACCACCCACCCCCTTACAGTTCCAACACCGTCGGGAGATCGTCGAGACCGTTGCGTCGCGTCGTCTCGCGTCCCGTCCCGTCCCGTCCCGTCCCGGCCCGGCCCGTCCCATCGCGTCCCTATCCCTGTCCCTGTGCCCTCGGGATCCAACTATACCAAACAAGATATATCGAAGGGCAACGGTTCTCCGCGCCCAAGTGGCCTGTGCGCGACAATTCGAACAACCGATCCGATCGGCCTTTAAATCCTCGCCAAACATTTCTTTTCTTCCCAGTCTTCTCTCTTCTCTTTCTCTTTACGCTCTCCATCCGCACAGCTCTCAATCCGCTGTTAGATCGTCTACGAATTTCTCGTCTTCATCGTTCGTTTCGTTCGACTCTTCCAAAAGCTGTTCGTTCTCCACAACTTTTCTTGAATCGGTTCAGCTTACAATCTGCTGTTACAACGTCTACGAATTTCTCGTTTTTATCGATCGTTTCGTTCGACTCTTCCAAAAGCTGTTCGTTCTCCACAACTTTTCTCGCATCCGTCTTCATCGTTTGTTTCGTTCGGCTCTTTCAAAAGCTGTTGATGCCCCATCGGTTTGCGCGTATGCGACAAGCCCGAGTATGCATCGGACAGTGCGGCGCATCTACACCGGGACAAACATCTTATCTTCCATCAAACTTTCATAATCTCTTCTTACATAGCTCGGCCGCTCTCTCTTTCGCAGGCTCTATTCACCCTTCCCCACTTTTTCCAAGAACGCGTTTCTACTCGCGCTCGGCAGTATAGTTGCAAATAGATGCGGCACTCGCGAGCGTTCGGATTCGCGTTAACTATATCGCATAGTCCGTATTCGCTCGTAATATGGCCGAGTCGCTGGCCAATCAGAATCCCGCGTTCTTGTAAACTCCCCCAGCGTTTTCCGCCACCTCCGCCATTGCCACCTCCACGTTCGCTGCACTTTCGTTCCTTCGATATCCGTCTCGGATATTTAACACCGCCACCTCCTTATTCTAACCCGATTTACTATCGTTCGAGTATTCCTCCACCTATCTTTGTCCTTGCTCGTAATCGTACCCGTACTCCTACTCCGACTCCTACTCCAACTTCTATATTCCTATCCTTATTTTTATGTCTTTCCTCTTGAGCGATTTATACCGATAGCATAATAAGCTGCGTTTAAAGAATACATACGTCGCGCGACCAATTGCCCTAGAATTATTGATTTCTCAACTTTTCCCAAATGCTGGCAAGCTCAACGCCGAAACCAGTTCACGGAACACCACGCTGTTCTAATTGTAACAAGTGTCCCGCGGCAGTACGCGTAAACTCGCATCACAATTGCATCAACCAGCGACGACGCAGCTGCGTCGATTGCGACATTGAACCTCTCACTCGAACTTTGTTCAAAATTATCTTTCCTTTCCATTCGTTTCCTTTTGTTTCCTTCCTTCTCTTTTCTTGGTAAAATACTTTTAAACTACAGCGCGACTGAATTACGGAAATGTTGTACGTTGAGCAGATTCGGTGAACAAAAACAAAAAAAACCTGGGAAAATCCACAATGATGCACTAATGTTTTTCCAGCGAGTGGTGTTCTTTTTGTTGTTTGTTTTTCTTTTTATCTACCAATGATTCGCTACGCGAAGATCGGTCGGGAGCTATTAGATCTAGGGATGGGATCAAGTACCTCGCAAACAGGCTCGAACCTTGATTGATGGAATTCGAAATCTCTACAAGTACTTCGAAAAAAAAAATAGTACTCCCAAGTATACTTGAACCTTTACTAGACAGTTTCGAATCCTTTACAAGTACTGTGGTAAACGTAAATAATACTTGCAAGTATACTCGAATCTTGGTCGAACAGTTTCGAAATTTTTATGAATATCGTACCGGAGATTCTCTGATTTTTCTAATCATCGTTCTTTAATCGTCTGCTGTGTTAGAAGTGGAGAATTATCTGAAATCACAATATTTAGAACGCAAAGAAGACCCGTTATAATTTTTGCGTGAAAATTCAATGAAGTACCCCATTTTATCAAAAATTGAACGTGATTATCTTTGTAGAATGGCCGCTTCTGTACCTTCAGAAAGGGTGTTTTCAAAAGCAGGAAATATCACGGATAAAAAAAAGAAATAGGATAAAACCAAGTATTGTATAAATGAAATATTATTCTTAAACAGTTACGAATTTAATAAAGAAAGTGTGGTTAGAACATACTATGCAGTTCTGATTTCCAAGATTCGAGTACTACTTGTGAAAGTTTCGATTACTTTCAACATCGAACTACTTATTTCGAAACTTGTAAGTACTCATTCCGAGGTTCGATAACTACTTGTATACAATGAATACTTCTCAAGTATAATCATTGAAACTTTTATTGCTTTTAGGTAGTAATCGAAACCCATGAAATGAAACTTGGTTATTGAACTTGACTCGGATTCGTGAGTACATATTGAACTTGGTCCCATCCCTAATTAGATCCAAGGGAGTATCGTCGATACGAAGAAGAATTAACACTAAGCTTACCGAGCTCTAAAACTGGCTGGCGTGTGTTGCCTTGTAAAAATGACATCATAGAATGTGCTTGGACGTAAAAATGTGTATAATAATTTCCAGTGAAAGCATCATTATAATTTCAACGATTGTTGATGATGGTAGGATTAGTGTTAAAACTCCGCCGATGGAACTGTTTCAAACGCGAGAAATCGATCGTTCAATGGCCGCTCGATCTTCATGCTTCGGTGCTTTTGTATTTTCCATTCTATAGCGAAGGCGAAGAAACCAACCGACAAACATTTCGAAAGACATTCGTTATTGGAAAAATGAAGAAACGCTATCGGTAACGTCGATCCATCGGATTGGATCGGGTGGGATCGGATTGAATCGGAACGGAACGAATCGGATCGGATTGCATTAGATCGAGTGAAGCGTATTATACATATATAATGTTATAGAATATCGATCGAGAGGTTAATCGAGTTAGATAGGGCTTGCTTTGGTACGTTTCTTTCGTTTTTCCACGGAAAGTAGAAGTCGGTCGGTTCGTTGGCTGGGTTGGGCTGGGTTAGATTCCCGCGTGCATTCACTCTCGAAACTCACGTAGCGAATCGCAAAGTTGACACGACTTCTCGTAACGCGACGACGGTCGTTGTCCCCCATGGTGGATCGTATGCGCCGACGGCAGCTTCATCTCCCTCGACGAACACCGCGTCGGAACCAAGTCAATCCCACCGATTTCGATGGTGTTCCGAATCTCAAGATAACGTCATCTTCGTAAAGTTCGTCGGGATACGGTAGTAGCATATGGTTAATAGTAAGAACGTCACTTTACTGTCGCGATACGATTTACGATACACTTGGCACACCGACAGCTTTCTTTCTATAATATTGTACTAGTACGCGCAACTCGATCCCGTTGCCAGCTTCGTTTAGTTCCGTCTAGCCCCCGTCTGCTCGCGCATAGATATTACTCTTCCGCCGAAACTCTCTATTCTTTTCGTCGCTTATCCTATCGCTTCTAACTTCTATCGTTCTGCAACCATTTTATATTTCTTTACCGAATTTTGCCAGCTTTTCGATTGCATAACAGCAAACTTTGATACGATCCCGGGCTGTCAACAGCGAACAGAGCTGATAGGTTTAATGTCTGTATCCGTGCCAGTCACTGCATACGCTCCAACTAATTTTCTCACGCGCTCAAGCTGAACATCGGTTGGTCGGATATCCTCCTACCAGCAGAATCGTCGAATTTCTCGGATACACGTAGCATTCCACTGCCCTCCGCTCTTCTCTCTTCCCTTCCCTTTCCTTCTCCTAGTTCGTCCTCTTATCGACGTGTTTCAAAATTTCATTTCCAGCTTGCCCTCTACGGTCAGCATCGATGTCTCACTCTGCTCTTTCGTACGTTTAATTTTTCTAGACGTCGTCGTCGTTGTCGTCATTTGTTCGTTCGTATGTTTACCAAGCTTCCTTACGAATCTTACAGAAGTATATCGTATGGATATTTCACAAGCGAATACAGTTTTGCACACGCGTTCAACGGTTTCACTCTTCGTTGATTGTTCTCGATTTGATCGGATGGCCAAACACTAGTACCCGCCCCTGGTATGGAACATGGTCTACGAAATTGTCCGTCGTTTTCGTAGAACGAGTCAAAGGGAACGGTCGAATTCGAGGACGTGAGACGGGAGGGAAGAGAAAGGGAGAAAGATAGATAGGCAAAGGTAGGAAAGGAAGAAAGATAAAAGAAAGATACGAAACCGCAGGTCGGTTACGATAAGAATGAAGTACTCGGGCAGGAGTAAAGTAGCGGATTGTAGCGGAAACACACGGCAACACTCGTTTCAATTTGTTTGGACAGACGTAGGAAAGCATCGACAACAGAGTAGACAATCGCGACGAATACTGACTCGAACTGGTCAGTGTAGGGCTGTAAAGCACGCACACGGTTCGCCATCCTTTTCTGTTACGGTCGAGCCCCTCCGTAGGTACGACTGCCACTTAACGCGAATGGACGGTTAAAAGACCCTCCTGTACGAGTCAAGCGGCCACTCGAAACGACTACGATCAGCCTAGGTTCCTCTTGCGCGCAACCGTTCATTGCTACACCCTCCCCCCTACCCGATACCTACATCTCTCCCACCCTCCCTCATCACCCTTTCCGATGTACCGATGTACCGATGTACCGATGCAACGATATGCACCTCCGCACGCGCCTGTTTTCTCGTGCATTCAATCGTATGCCCGTTGAGCAACAACCGAAAGCACGTCTTACCTTCTATTTTTATGTATCTATTCGTTTCGACCAATGATCCGATTCGGCAGGGATAAGTCACGGCTTCCAAAAGGACAAAGGATGAATTTTAAATTGACGATTTCTCTGACCGACCGCCGACTGAAGAACACGGACAGGAGGAGAAGGAGGAGGCGAATAAGGAAGAGGAAGCGAGGCACTGCACGAAGGAGATTTAATAAGAGAAAAGAGAAAATGTCCTTTTCCGACGAACGTATCACAGTAGTATGCTATAAATAACTCGGCAACTTCTCTGAAAGCGGAAAGTAGTTCGCCTTCGAGTTCCGTAGTAAATTCCCAGAATAGCTTTCTGGATCGGTGTTCGGTCGGTCGGTCGGTCGGTCGGTCGGTCGGTTGGTCAGTGAATCGATGGATCATTGGATCGGTAAGTGGTAATGTTTTCTTCACCCGTGATTATCTTGCGAGAAGCGTTGGCAACGACGCATTCAATTCAAATTTTTCAATCTTCGACGGTGTCGTCCTCGTTCGTGCTTCCGCAAGAAGCGGTAGCAACAGCACAACAGAAACACTTCTCGCAGCTGGTAGAGACGCGGTCGACTGCCTAGTATCGCGTCCCGATGCTTTTATCTCGTATCCGTCCTATCTATCTTCTCCGCGCGCGTTTCCCGATAGTTTCCCTTTTCTCTTAATCGCGTAATCTTTTCGGCTCCCTCCATTGAGCATGTGTACGCGTATCCAGCCGACACTCGATAGAATTACGCGCCGCCCTCGTGATTATCATTGTTAACGGCGCGCGACCTTCGTCATTGGGTCAAGATCGAAAATACGCTCCACGTTCTTCTGCTTCGCGGAAAACGGAAGACACGAGCGGCCGATCGATCCCAATGATATTTTCCCACGACCGTGCAATTCGGAGCAACGTTTGGAGAAATCGAAAAAAAAAATCGCTATACCTTTTACTCGACCGATGTTTGTTGTATCGTAGACTATCCTAGACGTATGCAAACTTGTTGATTCGCTTCTGCTCGACGACCGTAGTCGGAAACTTGTTTATTCGTCGACGCGGTTACTTTTGATTTACTTAGAACGCGGTCATAAACATTCGTACGGTCGAATTCACTCTAGCCGGAGAAAAACTCGAAACGCGGTGGAACGGAGAAGGAAACTCTCGAGATTGGACTAAATTCGCCCGGGAATATTTCAATGAACCTAGAAACATTGTCTGCTCGAAGAAGAGTATCCGACCAGAGCTTGATTTTTAATTTAATTAATAATCATATTGATTGTTCCTCTCCACTTGCGCAAATCAATTCCTATGTACCTGAACGTGTATTAAGAACTAGAGCAGGATTACAAACACTTAAAGCCAGATCTACTTATGGTCCAATAAATCGCATTATTGCAGACTCCAGCACACTCTCTATAATCGTATAGATTCCTTTACCGAGTCTTTGCAATACTTTTAACTTCTTTGTTATTATGCGTGTAGTTCTTTTTCTATTGTAAACATTTATGTAAGACGACTTCGGTCCGTCTATAATAAGTAGAAATAATAATATTTGAAATAAAGAAACGACGGAACATTTGATTGAATTAAAAAATGAATATTTGTAAGATGCGAGCGAGACGTTTCGATGCTCGTGATCGATTTGAGAATTTGAGCGTGCCACGTGAGCGTAGACACGCTGCGCTGGTACACCGACAGCTCTCTCCTTCTCTTTCCTTGTCCCCCTCTTGCGAGAGAGTGGTTCGCACGGGTGGCTGTGTGGATGCAAACGCGAAAGAGCAAGTCCCAAGAGGAACATTTCAAACGGATACATACTAATCCAGAGCAGAACGAGAAGCTTCGCTGTGGGAGAAAGGTTTTGGCAAAAGCGGAACGACGAAAACGGAATGAATCTACGCGTTTCCCCGCTCCAGTTGATTCGGTATCCCCGCGCTTGATTCTCTAGTCACGCACGCGACACGCGACACGCGACACTCGACCCTCGGACGCACGACACTCGACACTCGACACACTCGACACTCGACACTGAACACCGAGGACGAATCCGGACCTGAAAGACAATGATGGGCGACGGCGATTCTACGGTGAAAATCTTTTCGAAACGAACAAACTTTCAGGCTAATCGAGATCGGAGAACCTGCGAGAGATCCTAGAAGGCTATCGGGTATTTCGTAAAGCATACCTTGATATGATTCTCTTCCTTGAATGGCAGCAACGATACCACGAACAGAATCCTTCTGATCCGGGCGTCGCGGCGTTCCGCGTCTAATATACACCTCTCGGCGGGTGTTCCGTGCGCGCGTCCTTCTCTTTCAGGGAGAACCCCTTTCTGCACTACCCCTTCGAGTTGCCCAGAGAATCGCCGTGTTATCGCCGCTGCCCCCCCGGTTTCTCTCTGTCCCTCTTCCCTGCTTCGAGTCGCCTTTACCTTTCTCGCATGGTGCCATCAGCTTCCCACCTAATTGCGAACGCACAGAAATAGAGCTGGCAATCTTCTTCTTTGCGGATAACTACTGACTGACGTACCGTTCATCGTCAACTTTTTCTCCCCTTTCCCTGTCACTTAGGGGTGGGAGAAAGGAAGGAATATTCTCTCTCTCTCTCTCTCTCTCTCTCTCTCTCTCTCTCTCTCTCTCTCTTTCTTTTCCTTTCTTACTCTTCTTCTTTCTCCATCGTGATCTGCCCATCTCCTTTTCCTTCATCCTCATCTTTCATTCCTGTTTACCCTTTCGTTTCCACCTTGATTTTGATTCCGCTTCGATTCGCTCCTCTTTCCAATTTTCCAATTTTCGATCCTTTCATTCGTTTCGCCGCAATATAGGCTATCGTGCGAGGTATAATATCGCATTGAGAACCGACGACCGAGGGGAGCAATAGAAATGTGGGCGTCAAATGAAAAAGAAAGTATGGTTGATGAACGATAATTTTAAGATACACGTGTAATACAGAAAATTTCCCTCGAATACACGTGTCGTCGCATTTTCTTCAAATTAGAGGGGTGGTTGCGAGGCCGAACAACGCCGCTGCATGCACGTAAACGATGTACGTCACACACTGTTCCAAAACGCCGAGAAGCTGGCCATAGAATCATTTTTCGAAGTAAAGAATTTTGATGATGTGAGTGGTTATATCGTGAGGCAATAGTTCAAACTGCAAGGAACTATAAAAATTAGCTTCAAAAATTAATGTTGACAGTGCTAAATTATATCTTCAGTTCAGTTTTTTCTTTCATTCAAATACTGTGAAATTATTTCTTCATATCGTGTTACATCCGTACACTTTAGAGAATAATTTTGTAATTGAAAATTATTTCTTGATGACAGAATAATGAAATTGTGATAGTAGGAATACTTTCGTAATCATGGATGAGCAGATATAGAGTTTAAAATTATACGGTTCCATAGAGAAAAATCATGTTATCCGACTTTCATCTCAAATAAAACAAAAAAACATGCAAGTTTTGCATGAACAGTATACGTGGATGCGTGTACAACAATGTCCCGAAAGCCAAAATTCCGCCAAAAAAAGATATTCATGTTCTAAATTTTCTATGCACGACAGCAGAATACGGATCTAACTCATGATAAACAATACTACTCCTGGAGTCTAATTTTTATATATTTAACAAGATATAATAACAATAATAATTTAGTGAATTAATTTTTTAATAAAAATTGAAAAATTGGTGTCGATACTTGAATATTTATAAATTGAGGATTCTGTAATGCTATCGAAATTGTATTAATTAATTATATTAAAAATTATATTAATTTTTAATGTTTTTAATAAAACCACACTATATTATTTATTGCATCTTATATGGAGATTTTTGCTGTCGCTGACCGCGAGTTTTAAATGAATCTTTGTTACTGGAGATTGATTGATTGTTTCAGATGCACAGGATGAGAATTAATATAAATAAACAGATTAAGAAAAGAATTTATCATTTGTGTCATTATTCTCTCTTATATTTGTACACCTTACTATTATAAGAATATAAACTTCTTGTGATGTATGAACATTTGTTTAAACATTGATGTTTCACTTTGATGTTTAAACAAATTTTCATAGATAGATAAACGTTTATTTTCATATATATAAATGTAAAATATTAATTTTTTAACAAAAATTTAATTTTTTCTTAACGAACGGTTAATTAAAATGAAAATTTAACATTAAATTCGTGATCAGTGACCCCAAAAACTTTAGTACACAGTATTTTTAGAAAGGTTTTTAGTGTTTTTCTAGTGTTTTTAATGCTTGGCCAGCTTTTCGGCATTTTGGAACAGTGTGCGTCACACCATCGCACATATTGCGAATAAAATAGTACTAACATTATATTTAGCCAATATTACCACAATTAAAAAAGTAAGCTAATAAAATAAACATACCCTAATTTGTCTTTCGTGATGATCTATGATGATCATCATTATGAAAATTAGTTAATTAATA
The DNA here is from genome assembly GCA_028455605.1 of Lasioglossum malachurum. Lineage (NCBI taxonomy): Eukaryota > Metazoa > Arthropoda > Insecta > Hymenoptera > Halictidae > Lasioglossum > Lasioglossum malachurum. The sequence continues at coordinate 18,781,122 of CM052315.1, read as the reverse complement.
ACTCTACTGCCTCAGGATTCAGTATTTTAGGATTTCTTGTACATGTTAATCTTACAGTCACAGCGGCAATATTAAGTGGCACTCTTAAAAACCGCATAACTTTTTAAAAATTGGTCCAAAGGACTTGAATTTTTTAAAGATGTTAGACCGACTAGTTCGCTACAGAATAAGTAAACAAAAATTTATTTAAAATTTAAAAAATTATATTTTGTCAACTTTTTTATGTGAGCCCGTAACGATAATTTAAAAAATGCGTGTTGTAGATTTCGTTAACTTATATGTGAAAGTCGCAGATTTTCAACCTTGCCAGGGCATTCCGCCCTTACGTGATCATCTTTAAACATTTGTAGCTCATTGCAATGTTGACTGATTTCGATGAAATTTTCAATATGTATATAAGTTACCGAAATCTACAAAACACATTTTTTAAATTATCGTTACAGGCTCACATAAAAAAGTTGACAAACTATAATTTTTAAAATTTTGTATGATTCCTACCAATTGCAATCTTAAAAAAAAAAGAAGAAAAAAGAAATTTTTATTTACTTATTCTCTAGCGAATTAGCCGGTCTATGATATCTTTAAAAAGTTCAAGTCCTTTGAAGCAATTTTTAAAAAGTTATGCGATTTTTAAGGGTGTCCACTTAATATCGCCGCTGACTGTAATTGTGACATGTACGGGTCAGATGTTAACAATAATCTCAAAGAGTTTTCGAACGCTGCACAAGGTTCCAAAGATAGAAATAAATGCAACGAGAATGCTAAGAAACTCTCATCATCAACGTTCGTATTTGGAAGACATTTGATCATTCATACGAGCCTGTTTTACGCAACCGAAACTCGTCGCGAAGTAAGATTGACGGCTTTGAACAATGATAACTTGCAAAGTTGGAGGAGGTTGGACAATATTCTTGCATGATTATATACGGGAAAAAATGCCGAAAATGATCCAATTTGTTAGAAAACGGGACTTTTCGGGGTTCTCTAGATATTCCTTGTCAAATGTAAAAAATTTGGCCAATTTTTTTATTTCATTGAATATTAATTTTTAACATACTGTGAACAATAACTTTTAGTGTCGATATTAATTTTGTAACACAAAAGAGTGCACTTCATCGTAAACAAAAAAAAAAAAAGAAATATTAAGTGGTGTGATCAGGGCACCTCGAAGCAGTGAAGCAATTTTTCTTGGTGAAAAGTGCTATCTCTAAATGTCTACCTTTAAGTATTCGTCCTAATTACAATTCTTGGTAAACTGCATTAATTTTTCGATTTTCGAGGTTGATTGACATTTAGGAAGCAATACAAATTTGTTAGAAATCGATATGAGAAAGTTGACTTTTTAGCTAAATGACACCAACTTCTTCGATCCGGACCACTGTGCGTCGCGTCGTCGTGTGCAAGCGATGAGGATCGAGTACTCTGAACTCTTTTCAATTATCGTGCTTCTTCGCTTTGCGTTTTCGATAGTCGTTCGTATAATCTCTTGAAATTTCGTCGAATTTCGAATGTGCTGGTGCAACGACTACCGGTACAGTTCGGTACAGTGTTAAATATTCTGAATCTGGTGCCCACCGTGGTCGTTCGTTTGATTATATTCATTCTTTTTCAGGTACTTTCAGGAAATCTAACGGATCAGTACTTGGAGCTCGCGATGAATGCGCCAGGCAGCGTCTTCATATCGTATCCGGGTACGATGACGGACGCAGCAGATCCCTCGCAGGGCTATTCGGGTATTTCGATTGCAAACCATTGGGTACTTGCTCACGGTTCCATATTGTCGAACAAAGCGCAACGATCTCGTAAACTTCTCGACTTTGTCAACGCATCGAATCCTGGAGAGGTAGTATTGCTCGAGCCGCACGTGCACGGAAAACTTTTCGACGACGTAACATTTCTGATACACCGTAATCGTGGCTCGCCGATAAAGTTAGGAAAACCGCTCGCTATTTGGAAATGTCCGCTTTTGAGCGATACCATGGAGAGCTTGTTAAGAAATTGGAATTTTCAAAACAACCAAAGATTCGATCGCATTTTCTTACCGGTCTTGTTGCTGATCGCATGCGACACAGCGAAGTCAACCGAAAGAGCGGCTAATCAACAATTGGAATCCGAGTTAACGGGACGCGGACAGAAAGGAGATATTAGACTGGAATCACTGGAAAACGGAGGGAAAGTCCGAGATATTTTAATCGAGCTAGCGAAGCAATCTGCAACAGGAAGACCAGCGAAAGGATCCACAGTTGAAATCTTCTCGACGCCTTTCGGTAATCCATTCTTTTCCGATACAATCGCTCGTGGTATCGTCGGTAATTTATTAGGAACCAAAGAGTGCCTGATGGTGATAGACGCGGCTGTTTTCCCAGGATGCCAAGGTGCTCCTGTATACTTGGCCGGTAATCGGTAAGCACATCCTCTGTCTCTTATTTACCCTTCCCATTTACATTATAGAGTAATATTCTACTGCGTGAAAATTTAGACGAAAGTATGAAATGAATTTTTTTCATTTGACACCTTGCATTCGAGAAAATCGAGTTTGATAATTCGGCGAACACGCGGGCTATTGGATAGGAATCGTCTGACGTGTCTGACCACGACCCACTGATTCTACTTCTTGCAAATACTAGACACGCGAACTTGACGGATCTCCAAAATCGATTTTCTCGAAAACAACAAAGACTCTTTCGCGACTTATTTTCTCATGTGTAGAATCACCTCCTCCACAGCGGTACAATATAACATAATACACATCGCCGCCTGAATGTAAGAACTAGGTAACTTACAATTCCTCATTTTAGAGAAATTGATGAAACAGCATCTTAAGGTTTGAAGATTATGGTAGGGAGACCGTTATTTTAAACATAATGCCAATATCTGCTTATATTTCTTTATAAAAAATTTTAAACCTTTTTTTTTTGCAAAAAAGACAGAAGTTGCCTGCTTTTTAACACTGCTCACTAGATGTTGTAGATTACTTTGATAGATTACCCAGTTTTTACATTAAATTCTACTTGATTTCTTCTTTAATACGAAGTATTGGGTTGGAAAGAAAGTTCTTGCGGCTTTTATCATAAAATCAAAATAACGAAAACCATAAGAACTTTCTTTCCAGCCCAATAGATAACTCAAAATGTCCAAATTTCAAGTTACCTAGTTCTTACATTCAGGCGGCGACATAATATAATAGTATGTACCGCCTATGCCACGTATAATGCGATACAGCTGTAGGTTAATCTTTCTGTTCGTTTTTCTGACGACATTCAACCGTATTCCAATCAAGTGCTCGTAAAACTGTCTGCGGTATGGTGATCGCATCGTCGTGTTGGTTGCACGGAGAACGGATAGACTACACGTTCGCGATAAATTTGCTACCGTCGCTGAACCAAGTCCTTCAAACTCGGGTCGGACGAAACGAATCTCTCTGCTTGACCTCTCTTATTCTTCCTTTCACTCAACGAAGGGACCGTAACGACAAAATCGGTACGTAAATGCTCTTCCGCGTTTCCCGTGTTTCTTTACTTTTTTTCACTCGTCGATCATGAACGATCGAGTGACACGTAACGATATGGTTACGATTACAATTACGGTTACGGTTACGGTTACGATTACGGTTACGGTTACGGTTCGGGTTATGGTTACGGTTACAGTTACGGTTACGGTACGACACGCACGGAACGGTTGCCAATATTTTGTTTCTTAAAATAATCGATTGTTTTCCTTCTGTCCGTTAGGTATCCTCGAACGAAGCGTCGCGATTGTAAGGTGCGGACCGAATTGGGGTACTGGCATTTTACTGGACGCTCAAACGGGAACATTTATCACGTGCGCGCATGTTGTCGCAACAGTATGCATTTATTCCACTTTCCACTTGGTTTTCTTAGTATATTTTCGCGTGTAATGTACAGATATCGCTTGTTTTCAGAAAAACAAGTGTTTTCATTGATTTCCCTACGCCTAGAACGGGGAAGTCGTATAGCAACAAGTTCCTTTTCTTTTTCTTTTGCGTTTTCAGGCACCGGAAAGGAAGATTAAACTGGTATCGTATATCGCATCGCGAGCCGATAAATCCGAATGGACAACTCCAGCGAAGTTGATCTACAAAACACCGGGCAATAAACCCTATGATATCGCTGTGTTGAAGATAGATCTCAAGTGTACGGAGACTTCGATGAAAGCGATCAAACTAGCGGACAGACCGGCCGTGAACGGTGAGAGAGAGAAAATATCAGAGAAAGAAAAGAAGACGGACACGCGGCAACAATCTCATTCTCGTTGCTGTCCATCCGCGTTGGTTCCTCTCGTTCCTTTCGTTTATTTTTAATGATGGAGCAGGTTAAGACGATCGACCCGAACAAGATATTTTCGTGACACACAATGGAAAAAAACGAGTCACTCGGCCTATCGTGATAATCATTCGAATTAACGGTTATCCGTTCGGTTCTATAGAAAGACAGGACCTCCTGATCCTCTTTTGTAACGCACCTACACTGCTGGAGGTTATTCCGGTTGGTTAACGGTAACGACAATAAGAATTAAGAGCATAGGGAGATCAACACGCGCGAGGCGACTCCGAGGCGCCAAGCGTTGCAAGGGACAGCACTGACCTTCTTTCGTCGACAGTAGGAAAAATAACTACATATGTCTAAATTGGGCCAATTGATAGTCGGGGGTGGAATCGACGTTTCGTCAGCGTTGAATGCCGCGAACGGATGACACGACCACCATCATCCCCTACACTACACCCCTCCTTCCTTTCTCTCTCTCTCTCTCTCTCTCTCTCTCCCTCTCATCTTCCAGACCCTTCCCAGCTCGCGCTTCTTTGCTCATCTTTCGGACTATTTTCAATAGAGTCCCTAATCAGCCCCTATTGTACACGACTATAAATTAGAAAGGAGAATGCTAACCGAATCAACGGGATTCTATTGCACGCTTCGAACAAGCAAACGCAGATGCTTGTCGGGAATAGAACGTCGAAAACCATAGATTCGATCTCCTTTCTACGGTCTAAAATACCCCAACGAATTTCACTTTTTCACGCTTCTCCTCTCTTTCTTCGCTTACCCCTACTATTATTGTATCATGCTCATACGTTCTATTACGTATACTCGCACGTAGTTTACGTCTGCACGTGTATCGCGTTTAATTTCGCACACTTTACTATAATATTTACCCACAGTCTATAGGAATCAGAAGAAATTCTTTGTCACAGGGGAGCCAATACTTTCAATGGGATTTCCATTTTGTTTGGCGGGTAGAGCCACTATCAGCAACGGAATTATATCGAAATCATCGGAGTGCATGCTACAAACAAATTGCTGTGCCCAAAGCGGAGTCAGCGGAGGACCTATTGTTCGACCATCCAGTCTCGAAATGCTGGGAATGATCGTTTGTAATACCGTTTCCACGAATGATGCGACTACATATCCACGACTATGCATGGCCATACCATCCAGTGTTTTCAAAGAACCTTTGGACAATTACTTACGAACCGCTGGTACAATCTTATCGTCGCTATCGATCCTATTGTTATACATTAAACCATCTCCAGTTGGTCTTTTGCATCATACAAACTCAAGTTGAGACAAACTGAATTTCTTGGCCAATAATTATTTCTCTTTCAGATCCAAAAATGTTGGAAAACCTAACGCAACACGATCAAATTATCGAAGGTACATGGAACCTTCGATCTCCGCTTCTTCGCTCGAACATATGATATATCATTGTAAAACAAATTTCTGTACGTTCAAAAACAAAACTGTACCTCTATTGAACGGTCCGATCAAATTTCCCAGAACTGTTACTACATCCGCATTCTTGTTTCTTTTTTACACGCAAAGGGGTAGATGTATCGCCAGCTATTCTCTACAAATGCAATACACTTTGTTTTTTATTCTATCGCGTACAAAAGAAAAACAAAATAAAATGGGAAACAAACATCTTAATTCGTTATCCGAACAACGATTTCAAGAATCCTGTCCTGTCCGTTGTCGTATCATTCTCTTTTCTACTTCTGATTTCAGCATCCGTGTCTCTTTGTTTTATCGTAGGCGGTATAAATGTACTATTTTCGCCTTGTTGCTGTCTCCGCTGTAGCTTTTTGCTTCTGTCAACATTCTGAGAGAAGAAGTTAGCTTCTCGTTTGGCCTGTGCGATCTCAGTTCGTAATCTTTGTTTTCGTACTGCTTTTTCATAAGCTAAACGTTCGCTCAAGTGAATCCATTTGAACCTAATAAACAAAATGTGCTGGAATGCTTTGTGTCGCCAAACCAAATGTATTTCATGTAATTCATTACCTTGGCAGATATTTTATATTCCAGATGACGTCATAAAATTTACTCTTTTTTCTAGTGGAGATTTGTTTATTATTCAACACCGACGCAACGTACTTGGCAACACTTTTTCTTTTAAATTCGACCCAACCTTCGGTGAAAGATTTTGCACAAACTTTCTTACGCTTCTTTGCTTTACTGTTTCGTTCTAACTCTGTAATGAAAAAGTTACATTCTTTGTATTCCAGTCACAATCTATACTCTGTAACAACTAAACATATCTATTAAGAGACAATAATAAATCAATATAGAACAAACGTAAGATTTTTCACGAACTCAAATGTGTTTTAGAATATCACGTTTGATGCAAATGACTAACCGTTCTCTGCTAATTGTAAGTATACCCTTCCAATTTCACCATACACCGAAAGCAATTCTCGAAGTTTTGTGATATTCATGTACTTTGGTATGCTAGATAAATATACGATCCCTCTTTTCGGAATTTTCGGTTTTGTTGCATTTTCACTTTCTGTAACTACTAAGTCTTCAAGGTTTTCCATTTGTGCTCAACTTGTATCAGCTATTTTTCTTATTCTTTTCAAAACATTTTCCGTCTGTTTTGCCTTCGAAATAGTACTCGTGTCAGAAATCATAAATCCTAACCACGCTTTCGCTCTAAATATGTATATATATAAATAGCAGGGATGTTCGATTCCGGTTTGATTCTTCAGAAAATCGATTTTCACGCCGAAAATATCGATCTTTCGAATCGATTCTCCAGACCTCGATCTTTTGAGAGAATCGAACATCCCTATAAATCACTGATAGTATATGTATATATTGGTATATATCAGTGGTACGTAATTATTGCGCGCTTATACATTCGTTATTCTGTTCTTCACACATATATATAATTGCTTCCAATTGTACCGTTGATGCAGGATAATCAACACAATGTTATAAATAGACTGCGGATTTTATGCATTTATGACAAAAATGGGTACATATTAAAAAGATTTAAAGACACCATAGCGTGTAGATATAATTAAAAGAAGAAAGAAATTTTTATTTCACTCCTGTGTGATGTGCAATCAATGCAAACATTTTTTATTTTGCATAAAGATTCCGCAGTCTAGTTCTAAATATTATATTAGTATGATCGCGAGACGCGATCAATTCTGTAGATTCGCATACACAGTTTGTAAACACATATTATACACCGGCTCGATTTGGGCCTGGTTTTTATGCGCACATTGGCCCGGATATAGCCAGGCAGGGGCTCGAGCCCAGGGCCTGCCGGCCGTGCCTGGATTCAGCCAGATTCAGCCCATTTACAAGATTGCAAGGGCGCGGGATTTGCGTTCTCATTTCGTGATAATACAAACACGGGTTTTTTCAGTAGTCAAAAACGCCAGATAAAAGATCAATCTAGGCAGCAAACGCCCTCAAAAGTCTTTCTTAAGACAGATCTAATAACAGTAAAGTGGGTTCTGTTTCCTGCTAAAGATGGTGTAGGTTCTGTTACATGCTAAAGATGATGTAGGAGCAGTTCCAGGCTAAATCGTGTGACAAAAGTGTGACCGTGCTGCCCTCTCAAAAACAGGCTGAATCCTGGCACGGCCGGCAGGCCCTGGGCTCGAGCACCTGCCTGGCTATATCCGGGCCAATGTGCGCATAAAAAGCAGGCACGAATCAACCGGCCTGGGCCTCGAACCGATCCAAGCATTGGGTTGGCCTGTAACCTGTAGGTCAGGGGCCTTGCAGGTTTGGTCAGGTGGTGGGCTCGGTCAGGCTGTGCTATCTGGGGGCACGACACAATCCAAATAGAGTAGGATGCTATTGAGGAAAATATTGAAATGATCAGGTTTATTTAATCCATAATGTTATATTACATTAGACTTATTGTGTTAGTGTAGATACATATGGTACATACAATAAAATATCGAAAAGAATCGAATGCAATTTCCAATAATTCTCTATAATGCTTATCGCCGTGCCGGGTACAATTTACAACTGGGCACGACACAACACAATACATAGGCACAACCAGGCACAACATCCTATGGCGCCTATCGCTTTGCTGGTTCTTCTTGCTGTTGCGCAATGAGTTCGCGCAGCGTCTCAGTGTGTGCACAAAGGAGCAAGTGCATTCGTTACATGATGCATCCTTAAAGAAAATTTACCTCTTTCGCGATATATGTCGTTTTCATGAAGATTCCGCGGAACAAGTTTTATAAGAATACAGTTCCGTACGAGTAGCTTTCTAACAACGGAAACAACGACGGGTGAGCGAAAACTTTCGGGAAACATTACTTGGCTGAGTCAAACAAAATGGCGACTTTTCTCTTCTTGGCGGTACTGTTTACTTGACCGTGATCGTTATGTTTCTCACAAAGTGTGCTACGCGAGAAGTGTTGTGTACTTAATCATCTTACTATCTACCGACATTAATGTAACCATGCATCTTTAACAACTCGCATAGTGTTTACGATCGTTAACGTCTTCACGATCCTATACCTATTTACACAATAGGTAATACTGCGATAAACGTGAACTACACAATTGGATGCAACACGTTTTTACGTTTCGTTGTTCTATTACGTTTCTAGTTTTCCTGAAAACTGGTTGGAGCAAAACTCGATGCGTACAATTCTATATAGTTGCTTCTTAGTGTACTATAACCATATTTTTCACATAACTAAATGTTTTGTTAATTACCTAGAGTATTTACCATTTTCCTATACTCGTATGGGGTTATCATGTCCATGAGAAATGATTTTCTATCTCTCGGGGAATTTATAGCATTTTCTCCTTGCAGACATAATTGTTTTTCGGATTTAGGTATGGATACTTACTCTCCTCTCTACCTTCTCGTTTGAAAACTTGTACTATTATATTTGTTTAGCTTAAGAAAAATGTCCAGTTCGTACGTTATTGAGCCACAGGAAAGTGGATCGGACAAAAAAGATGACACTTTGATCATAGTTGTCAATGACGATGGTACAATATCTGTTGATCAAGAAACATTGCAAAGTTTAATTGGTAAGTTTCATTCCCTATTTCATTTATGTTTTCAACGATCCCAAGCATTACACGTTGTGTGTATTTACAGCGAATCAATCCAATGCTAATGTTAGCGTGGTTAGACTTGGACAAGCCGATACCGACACAGAAAACGGCGATATAACTCTAACCGTAGATCCTCCAACTTTTACTACCACTAACGTAAATACTGCTGGTGTTACTACCGATGCGACTAGCTTGGTCGACCCTTTCATGGAAATGGATTCCGAACAACTAGAAAGATTAGAGACAGCTCTACAGAGCGAAGAAGCGAAACAAATTCTTGGAGAGAATGTCACAGCGATGCTCGGTAAGCATTACTCTTGTGTGTATATGTAATTGGTCATATTAGTATGTACCTCATAAAATAAACTTGTATTTTATAGATATGCTAACAGTAGAAGAGCAACAAAACTCTATACGGTATAGCGTTGAACTGGATCATTGCTATACAAGTAGATTATCACCTTCCGATCCAAAACCACGAGATCCTTTACCTACTACCGAATCGCCAACACCTGGCGATAATTTACAATACGAGCATCAACTTTCTCCTAGTCAAGGAACATCAAATGCAATGTCATCCATTGTCGACGGAGAAGGGGCAGTGACAGCCACAGCGACAGCAACAACGAAAGCAAAGGGTATCATTAAAACTGTGAGTATCCTGTAAAGCATAAGATATGAGTGTAAGCGTTGTTTCTCATCGACTACATGATATTCGATCGGTACCTCTTTCAGAGTAAACCTGTAGGTCGTCCACGGAAGAATGTTCAACTGACTCCTGTTACGACTTGCAACAACGCAAGACCGTCTCCGAGTATAATAAGTACACCGAAGCCTATTGGACATTCGTCGACTAGAAATTTAACAGGGGCATTGCATCAAGGAATAGGAAGACGTAATTATGCGATCTGTTTACCAGCGATATTATTTCAAATCGAAAACGCGTTGTACATTCGATTTCAATCGATGACCGACCATTTTGTTTGCTGTATCAGAGCAGGGGAGGTCGAACGACGAGGAGGAGGAAGAACCCACGTCGTCGTCCATTGAATCGTCCGACTCGGAACCTCCATCGGACAACGACTCTGATTTTGGACCTCGTGGACCCAGAAGAGGCGGCATCAGAGCTAGGGGAGGTAGAAAAGGTCTTACTACCAGAGGCGGTAGTATGGCGGCTACTCGTAGGAGAGGCTCGAATAAACAAATGGATATAGAGCAAGTCCGTAGGTTGGACATGGAAATGGCTGCAGCGGTAAATGCTATGAAGAGCCCGGAGAAAGACGAAAGATCTGGTAAGATAACGGCACAACAATAATACAATATTAATACAATTTAAGGATGCCTTTCGAATATCGAGACTCTTTTTTTCTGTTTGTTAGGATTTCCTCTTGTTAGAGGTAAAAGACAGTTTAAAACTACAATTGGTAGGAAAAAAGAAGAATCGCCACGCGTAGAATCATCTACAGTTACGGCGAACGAGAACACCTCGTTACCATTCGAAAAGCCATTACAAACTACGAATCAAGTGAAAGCCAATTTGATCAGTGCCAATATGATTAAAGGCGATATGATTCTTACAAAACCAGGTCAAGGAAAGAACAATCAAAAAGTGACTTTTGTGCAGAAACAAGTACTCGTCAAGTCGAACGACCTGAAGGGTATGGATCCGAAGAAACAGTTAGTATTTCCCAAGGGAAAATTTGTGGGCCAAGCAGGTACCAAAATTTTTGCAACTAAAGATGGAAAACTGGTTCAAGTGCCCATAACCACTAAAGCTATAACTTCGAGCGTAGCGGTCAGTCAGATCAAGGGTACAGTGCCACAGGTTTCTTCTACACAGCAACTGATCTTGAGTCAGAGTCAAACGTCGCATACACAGCAGCAACCACAACAACAGCAGTCGCCGCAACAACAACAACAAACACCACCACCACAACAGGCGGTAAAAGTGTCTACGCCTGTTAATATCTCGAAAGCAAAGCCATGCGACGTGAAAAAGGAGAAAAGGAAGTCCGATAGTTTCGAAATGATCGGAAAAACTGAGATTGAATCTGGAAAAGCTGTAGAGTCCAAAATTTTGGACGGTTAGTTGATAAAACCGTGTAGTATATACTAGTTGTTTCAAATCTATATACTTCAATATTTTCGATTAAAGATTTCGTTCCAGGTTCGAAAAAACATCCAAAGAAAGAAAGTCGGAAGTCACCGGCATATATGGTGGACAGTCTAGGCCCTGCGCTTTTCTCGACGCCCGATATTATTCGTCGAGTCGGTACGAACGGCGATGCGAAAATTCAGGAGAATGTAGTAACGTCATTAATTTCTGTAACACCAGTCACAAACACTACCACCACAGGAATTGCAAATTCGTTTACATCAGCAACTCCGGCATCAGTTCCGGCAACTGCGTCGTCGTCTTCATCGTCGTCTTCGTCGTCGTCGTCGTCGTCGTCGTCGTCGTCATCCTCATCCCCCACATCCAATCGTACAGGTTTGCTTTATCTTCTCGCATCCAGATGCTATTAGGTCAATTGGAAAGTTCCGTCCGTTTTTTTACAAAACGTAGAGCTTTATTTAAGAAACAAAATGAATAAGTACATTAATCAAAATATTGTCCATCGTTAGCGCTGACTTTTCCCTATCTTTCGGGCAGCAAGCGAATTCCGTGACGAAAGAACGAGTCATCTTTGGAGGTTCTCCAGTCAGAGATTCATTTTTCGACATCTACGTAAGAATTAAATCGTTTCTCAGCAAGTGCGTGTGCCATCGACCGAAACAAGTGATAGTCAGAAGGGGCACAGTCTGGCGAATAAGCCGCATAGGGTAGCACTTCCCAGCGAAGTGCTTCTAACGTTTCTTTGACAACTTTTGTGGCACGAGGTCAAGCATTGTCATGCAGGAAAATCACCTTATGCTGTCTCGTTTCATATTGTGGTCGTTTTTCGTGCAATGCTCGACTTAAACGGATAATTTGTTGTCGGTAGAGATCCTCTGTGACTGTTTGACCAGAATTTAACAGGTCATTAGTACACCACACCTTTCTGATCCCACCAAATACAGAGTAAATACAGAGCCTTCTTTCCGTGGATATTCCGCTTTGTCGTTGATGTTGATGTTTTTCGACGTTTAGGATTGTCAAAATAAATCCATTTTTCATCCCCAGTGATGAGATGATGGAGAAACAGTTTTCATTGTTGCCTAGTAAGCAGAATTTCGCAGATGGTTTTCCGCCTTTCAATGTCTCTTTGCTTGAGTTCATATGGGACCCACTTTCCTTCCTTGTAGACATTCCTCAAGGCTTTTAAACGATCGGAAATGACAGATTGAGCACAATTTAACGCTTCTGTAATTTGTTTTTGCGTTTGACATGGATCTTCATCCACCAATGCCTGCAATTCTTCGTTTTCGAATACTCGTGGCTGTCCAGAACGCTCTTTGTCCTCCACAGTAAAATCACCGTTCTTAAAAAGTCGAAACCACTCTCTACATGTTTTATCGGAAACAGCATTATCGCCATAAACGTTTACAATCATTCGAATAGCTTCAGCTGCAGTTTTCTTCCAATTGAAACAAAAGATTAACACTTCGCTCAAATGACGCTTATTCGGCTCAAATTCCGACATATAATTGTGATGCAAGCTTATATTGTTATGTACTGAATTTTATTGAAAGATGTTCAAACTCGAAAGTTAACCTTACTTTAGACGTTATAGTTAACGACAGTTTTTTTTTCGAGCTACGGCTACTCGATGCTAAATGGACGGAACTTTCCGATTGACCTATATGTACATATTCTTGCGACGATTCTACAGATCGTTTAATCGTTCCCTCAATATCGTGTCAAAAGGTCTCGTCGTTTCAACGCCAGTCGAGCGAATAATGCAATCAGAATCTCACCCGCCCTTGGAAAAGCGGGAAAATCGTGATTCCCTGATAGAAAGCAACGAGAACGAATCGAAGTCGGAGTTGAAGACTAATGGGTCAGAAGAGTTGCAGACTCCTTTAGATTCAGGTAGATTTCGAAACAGAATTCTTTAATACAAGCCATTCTCTATGCGCATCGATTTATCAACATTTTACAGGTAGCATAGCAGGTGGAGAACATTTACTGGCTACATTAGAAATGGAAGCCAGTCAACACGAAGAGGACTTACTTGCAGAAGCACTGATGTTGCAAGAAGAACTTGGAGTCGATTTGGGCGAACATGTACTTGAATATTTAAATTATTCGAAACATTGTATTCATTTTGACTGTTTTCTAGTTGAAAAGTTCTAATTTCGATCTCTTTCTCTTTTCTTCCTGATAAAAATACTGTAGGGTGGTGCGCTCGTTGAACAAGGAGGAGGCGTAACGTCCGAATCGTTACCATCGAATAGTACGCTTGTACCGTCGTTGCTCGCATCCAATCAAGAAACAGTGAAACCTTTAGATACTCTGATGACAGCGGCGGTGACAAGCACAGCGGGTACTGCAGCCATGGTAACTACAACAATGGCTAGCGCGGCTCGAGAATCGGTAAAGAAATCAACAAAAGACGAGAAGGAGCCAATTCAAATAATTCGCGGAGGCCGAGTAATCACGTTGCCTCCTATCGAGGCGCCAGCCACTAGAAGCAAACGGTTGCAAGCTAAAGTCGAACCTGCTCAAAAGCTGTTAGAATCAGTGAAGTCGGCAGATAAGTTTAGGTAAGTGTTCGACCGAGCTAACCAAATGGATGGACAACTATCGTACGCGTGCAATGTTTAGTATAGATGAATCGATTAAAAATGTTCCGTCCGACGTGTATACACGCATGTATATACACATATATATATACTACACATACATATATATATCTATATATACATATACGTTTGCAATATTTACAGTTTGCAAACGGTACCGCAAAGATCATTGCAAATTCTGAAAAACGAAACACCCACGAACATTATAGATCAAGATGAAGAGATTGTAAACGAAGATCTAATGGAAGAAGACGACGAAGAGGTTGTTGAGGAGGAAGAAATGGATCAGACTGCCGGTGACGAAGAGGAAGAGGAGGATGAGTTACCAAAACAAATTGGAACAGTTGAGGAAGACGAAGAAGAGGCGGAGGAAGAACAGGAGGACGAAGAGGAGGAGGAAGAAGAGGATAATTCGGATTCGGAAGACGATCCTGACAGGCTCTGGTGTATATGCAAACGACCGCATAACAATCGTTTCATGATTTGTTGCGACGTGTGTGAAGATTGGTTTCATGGAAAGTGCGTGCACGTTAGTAAAGCTATGGGTAAGGTTGAAAAGAAAACAATACAGTTTGCAACTTTCGGCATACGTTTAGTAAAATTATTTATATTTATTTCCTGCTAGGTCAACAAATGGAAGAGAAAGGAATAGAATGGGTTTGCCCAAATTGTTCGAAGAAAAAGGAGGAAGAGTTGAAAACGAAAACGAACACGAATACGCCAGGTTTAATTGGAAAGCAACGCGTTCTGTCGGGTACTACGACAGACAACACTATCGCTCTAAAGAATCTTTCAGCCGTTAATCAGGCATCGGTTGTTGCAGAAATCGCAACTCCAATCCCTTCTAGTTCCGATTATAGTGACGTCCAATATTCCGGCAACGGTAATGGTACTGGCAATGACAACAGCAGTAGCAGCAGCAGCATGCAATGCGTTGTTTGTAAAAAGGAAGCAAGGAATTCTAGCATTTATTGTTCCGACGCTTGTATACTCGCACACGCACAAGAAACTCTCACCAAAGACAAGCCAGCATCGACAGGATCAACGGCAAGCCCAAAGGGAACAAGGCCGCTACCGTTGGACGTTTCTGCCAAGGCGAAATCTGAAAGTAGGGTGATTGTTTTCGAAAGAAAAACCGGAAAAGTGTTGAGCGGTGAGTGAACAACGTGCAGAGTAGTAAGCAACACGTTCGTAAAATAATGGGCACTCGGGCTCATCGTTTTACACAATCCTTTCTATTGTATACTGATCATCGTTTCCATCGTTTCTCACTTTCGATACAAATTGTGAATATTTCAGGTGTCGACGCACCAACAAGATCAAACTTACGTACGTGGTTAAAAGAGAATCCTACATTCGAGGTAGTAGGGTCGAATAATGTCGGTCCGTTGCAAATAGGAAAAACAATTGCAACGGTTCATACGCAACAAATGCCTGGTAAAACAGTACGTATTTAAATTATTGTATCATATAGTATAGTATATTATAATTTACTATAAAATTCTTTGACCTTTTGTCATTGACGATACGCTAAAGTAACTTGTCGACAAAATAACATAATCAAAAAATATCGTTTAAGGGTAAATCTCCGCTGCTAACTTCTGGAAAGGGAGCAAATATTCCGAAGATGACGTATACCAAAATACCAGGTTCGAAGCAAATGATAATAACGACGGGAAATAAAAAATTTACGGTAATTTCTGCAGGGCAACAGCAACAACAAATTCAAACGACGAGCACAAAACCGATACAGTTGAAGCAAACTGTACTCACCCAATCGAACAAAAGTCCTTTCGTGTTGAAAACGACAACCATCAAACCCAGCACCCCGGTGCAGGTGAAACAACAAAGCGTAACGACACCCAAACAGACACCACCTGTGAAAAGACAAGAGCTGAAGCAACTGGCCGTCCAATCGAAAGTACAGGTAAAACCGAGTCCACCGAAAAAGCCTGAACCCGAACCAATTAGGCTGAACATAAAAAAAACTTTAACAGAGTTATTGTCGAGTCGTATAAAAGAAACAGAGGATTTGAAGCTAAGCGATGACGAGATTGCCGATCTAGCTTTCAACATCGAGTTGGAGATGTACAAATATTTCAAAGATACCGGAGCAAAGTACAAAGCCAAATACAGAAGTCTCGTGTTTAATATAAAAGACACGAAAAACTTAACGTTGTTCCGAAAAATAGCCGACAGATCGTTAACCCCTGACGCGGTGGTAAGACTAAGTCCTGATGAAATGGCCAGTCAGGAGTTGGCCGAATGGCGAGAAAAGGAGACGAAGCACCAATTGGAGATGATTAAAAAGAACGAGTTGGATTTGATGGCACAAGCAAAGTCTATCGTCGTGAAAACACACAAAGGCGAACAAATAATTGAGAACGACGGCGGCATCGATCATGTCGATCCGAAAACTCCGGTGCAAGATATTGTTACGGCATTGAATAGCGCGGACAGTATAACATCAACGGTGGATGACTCGGAGAAAGAGATCGAAAGAATGAACGACGAGGAGCGGTCAAGGGCGAAGGAAGATGCTAAAAAGTCGAAGATTTTCGATGAGAAAAGACGGAAAGAGAAGGAGAAAGAGAGGAGTCGGGAGAAGGACAAAGTGAAAGATAAGGAAGAGAGACGGGGGCGAGAGAGAGACGGCAGTCGTTCGAAAGGAGTCGGCAAACGCGAGAGAAGTACGAGCAGAGGCAGACACAAACATGGTAAGGACGACAGAGAACGTAGCAAGACCAGGGAGAAAAGTAAGGAAAGAAAGTCACGAGAGAAGGAGAGCAAACGTGAGAAAGAGAGGGATCGCGACAAGGAGAAAGATCGTGATCGATCGAGGACTAGAGATCGCGACAAGACAAAGATTCGGGAGAAAGGAAGCAAGGAGAGAAGCAAGCTAAAGGATAAAGATAAGGAGAGGGAAAGGGGAGAACGACATAGAAGCAGCGTCGGTGGTGGTGGCGGCAGCGGCCTTGGCAGCTCCGACAATAATCTAAAGAGTCGCAGTGGTACCAGTGGATTCGTATACTGCGAATCGAAGGACCTCGATAAACGAGAGGACGAGAAGAAGAGAGACACAGAGAAGAAAGAGGATTCGATCGGTTTGGCCGGTGGATCTTCGACCGAAAAATCGATTGAAGATCGCCTGTGGCGTCACATAGAAGACGAGGCCACCACTAACACGATCGACGGGAACGACTCCGACGTATCGGACAGAGAACCAACCTCAACCGTCACGATAAAGACTCCGGACATCAACGACGATCTGGACAGGGACAGAGAACAAGAACTCCTTTCGAGCACCGCCGATAGGGACGCGTCGAAAGGAGGTTGGCAAACGGTATGGAGAGGTTTCGTCAACATGGTGGACGTTGCTAAATTTTTCATTACCGCGCAAGAGGTTAGTGGTCATGCGAAAGATTTGATGGACGACTTGCCGGATACAGTGGACGTTGTTGGTAGAATCAGTCATGAAACCGTTTGGGATTATATCTCGAAAATGAAAAAGACCGGTTCGAAAGAAATCCTTGTGATCCGTCTTACCGCCGCCAACGACGAAGAAAAGATTCCCTACATAACGTTGTACAGTTACCTGAACAGCAGAAGTCGACTTGGAGTAGTTGGCAATGTCTCGAAGAACATCAAGGATTTCTACATAATGCCCTTTTCGAGTCAAAGCACGATACCCCAGGTTTTGTTGCCCTTGAATGGCCCCGGTTTCGAAGAGCATAGACCACACCTTTTGCTAGGAATTATCGTTCGTAATAAGAGGAAGCGGTTCGTCGGCGTCACCTCGTCAACCGTACCGATCAAGATGCCGAAAAAAGATTCGGACCGAAGCTATACTCCGCCGTTGATTGGCATTTCGAAAGACAAAGTATGCAGTTCGAACGTGAGCACGGCGATTGCGGGTACGGTCACGATTACGGCAACGGCAACCTCGACGATTGCCGCCTCGTCCTCTTCTCCCATTGCAGTAACGGTAGGTAGCATCTATCAGAAGAGCACGATCGCCACCGCAAAGGAGAAGCAACAACCACAGCAACAGCAACACACCGTCACCCAAACCACTCTCGACAGTCTGAACAAAGCGCATATAGGGATGCCGAGAAGCACGATACTCGACACTGCGGCTATATGCAAAATCGTTCCAGAACTCTCATCCAAGATCGACCTTACCTCCTCGCCTGGTAAAGCGCCGATCGACGACGACGGCGACGAGCCTTATAGTCCCGGTCAGATGGACGAAGAGCAATCCGATCGTGATTTGCGAACCGCTTCGACCACTTGCGCAACCGCCTCTGCTTTGCCATCGATAACGATTGGAATCGATGGGTCGACGATCGATAACGGTATTATTTCTTCCAGTAAAAATTCAAACGAACTTCAACGAAAAATGGAGGAGCTAAATCGACAAATCGAAGAACAGAAGCAACAAATACAAAGCATTAGCTCGTCGTTTCTCGGTGAATCAACGTCTACTTTGCCGGTGAGAATTTTAACAAGATTTATTTTTTACGAAATCGATTGTTATTGTTTTTCCTATTGCCCTGTTGTAAATAAAATTGATTTCGATTTACCTATGGTATCCAGTTCCTATCCTCGAGCTGCTTTAGATTCTTGCTTCGAAACTTGTTACGAAACGCGACAGTTTCCTTTTTCTCTTCTCTGTCTAACAAATATAACAAATCGTATTTCTTTAATGTATCACGTTATCGCGTTGCTTACTGTTCGCGGAAACATTTTCGTTTTCGTCAAATAAGCGTGAAACATTCTTATCGAAACGCGAGCTCGTGCAAAACCAGACAAGAAGTAAAAATCTGTTGGTAGCTCCATTCCTTTCCTGTCTCGAGGATTCTCTTTTTCTTTGGGTGTACCGATTCGCTCGGTCGAGTCGAATCACGATGATAGGACTATACATGTCATCAGAGCAGTTCTGTCTTTACGGTAAGGTAAAAGAATTGCGTATCCGAAACCATTCGGGCAGTCGTTGTGTTTCATTGATTACGGAAAATGGCCGATACTTGCACTCTCGCTGTTCTTCAATTCTCACAAACGCGTCTATTTACAAATATTTTACTCTTCCCTTTACTCCCCTTCCCCCTCTCACTATTTAAGTGTATATACACATATGTAGATACATGTATACATACGTGCACATATGTTTTTAGAAGCAAATAATAAGACTATTTGTACGGCGCGTACGCGCACAAGCATATTATTCATTTCTGTATGTGTGTGCCAAGGTACGTTTCTATATACATGTATATATAAACACACATTTATGCATTATAGCGCGAAAAGGAAAAGATGAATTAAAGGGAAAAACGCTTCAGTCATAAGCGTAAGGGTTGCAAACGACAGTAATGTCGTTTATTGTTAGACTCGTTGCGTTCAACTCGAGAATTGCGAATCATGATCAGATAATAATAATAATAATAATGTTTATTATTTTTGTTCGTTTCAGGGCTTAGGGCTGGATCCACCGATTAGCGACGATTGCGATGAAGCTTACAGCCCTCCGGATACAAGATCGTTCACACCACCGCCGCCGCCTGGTATATCAAAATTCGCACAACCGATTCTCGACAAAGTATCAAATATAACGATACCACCAAATTTGCAAGAAATTCTAGCGAACGTGAAGCGGCAAGAAAACTCCAAAGTAGATCCGTATCTACCATCGAAACCGAGCGCCACATTTTTAACTGCCGTCAACTCGTCCATATATCAAAACTCAGAAAAATATTCTTCGGCATCGCCCGCAAAAATTACGGTCGGTGGATCGAATAAATCCAGTTCGGACAAGTCTCCGCTCGAAACAACTAACCATAAAGAATCCGTTTCGAAAGAGAAAGAAAGCAAGAGTACCCTAAGTTCCTTGAGCGACTTGGATTTAATTAAGAAAGCGGAGGAGGAATTAGCCGCTGTCGCAGCCGCTGCAAGTGCAACCGCGACCGCAAATTCAATGGTTTCAGGAAATCAGACAACCGAACATACCACGCAACCAGTTTTATCCACAACTCCGACTCTTCCAACTATAATAGGACCTCCTGCACCGACCATAATGCCAATGTCCTCGGTTAGTTTAACCGCGAGCGGAGACCCTGCTCGCGAACCAACCGCGTACAAGACCTCTTACCCGGAACCTTTCAAACGCAATTTGGCTCCCGAACAGCCGAAACCTCCTGGCCTCGAAGATGAGGATTTCCCACCATTTCCATCTACGCCACCGAACGTAGACAGTAACGCTGCAAGAATGACACCATCGTCCCGCTCTAAATTCGTTCCGAAAAGTGGTATCGTGCTGAGCGTGAAAAGAAAATTGAGCGAAGAGAGTGTCGTTTCTTCTTGCCCTTCGAGTAAAGCGTCCAGAATGAAGTCACGCTGGGGTCAAGGCCCCTCCGATTCGGTCGATTAGTTCCACTAGTGGACGCGCGAGAACTTTCCTTCAACATAAAAAAGAACTCGAAAACTTGTACAATATCATCAACAGCAGCAGCGCCATACACGAAGATGGATTGCAAAATCAACCATCGACTTGATTGCATAGACGTTTTTCATCGATCACTGGAATCGGAAGAGTTCGATCGACATCGGTATCGTTCCAAAATACTTCCTACTAAGCAATGAAAAGCAAACTTTGTATTTTGCGTATGCTGTTATACCGATATACAAAAATCGAGTTGGTGCATCGCAAGAGGAAAGCTCTATCGACGACTCGAGAAACGTCACTTGTAAATACCAAAGCGGCGCAAACGAACGCTTTTAATGTCATACGTCGAGCCTACCGCGCTACGTGTACATAGCCTCCTCATAAAGTCTGTAATATATTGTTCAAATTAAATCGAAAGGCTAACAAAGAAGAAGATTATGTAAGACGGTGGCGCATGCACCTCACGCGTTCATGTCGTCAGTGTATATATATAAATTAGATGTAAGTATCCGAGAACGACCAGTTTCAACCGAACGCTCATTTTTTCATTTGTTGGTCAACCATATGAAAATCGATTTTCAGCGACGAGAACTCCCACAACGCGCTGCAATTACTGTTTAGCGACACGCGGGCCAACCACCCGAACGATTCCCCGAGTTGACTGCAATCAACCACACTATTTGTCCTCGTACGAAAAAAATTGTTTTCAACGTTTATACAAAGAACGCGTAGAATCTTCGAGTCTTCGACGCGCAAGTCGCTGCCATTGCAACTATGACGACAATACGAACAAATGTTTATTTCTTCAGCTTAAACGGAATTTCTGATCGACGAAAGACCAAACAATAAATTTCGATTCTTGTTTCGTATTCGCTTCTGATATTTGTATACGTACGTCCTGATCATTTACACTGTACTGTGCTTCGTGGTTAACGCACGATTTTGTATGTATCTATAGATAATACATATATGTATGTATGTATGTATGTATATAGGTATATATACATAAGACGTACACCACTACTAATGTCGCATCGTTCACGTAGATTTTACGCTCTCCTCCGATGAGCCCCGATGTCCTCCTGCTTGATTTTCCTTCCGAATCAAACCGTTCGAGCTTCATCAACGATAAGGCAACCACTGTTCGCCTGCTTCCTTGTACACGCATACGTAAGATAGAGTGAGCCTCGAGATACATGATCCGAAATGTTGCGACGAATAATTATCGATCATCGTCAATCGACAGTCTACCTTTGTATCACGGAATACTGCTATGAAAACTGCAACTCGAACGTAATACATTCGTACGAGCACGTGGAAGTTTAATAAGGGACACATATTTCTGAGGAAGGCATTTGAAGGAATAGAACCATCCCCTTAACGATTCATACTTCATTATATGTATTTTCAAAAAACCAAGTCTTTATTCAATTACCGCCGAAACAGTCTATTTGTATACATATATATATATATATTGTATGTATGTATGTGTAGGCGTACACGGTGTTAAAACTCATTTTATACGAATGAAAAGTAATTAAATTTCATTTTTGTACAAGTTTCCGAATAATTAGCGAGATGAGTACATTATATATCATTAGCAATTCACTGTATACGCGTCATCGTATCATTATCAGCGTTATCCGTGTTGTTTTCATTAATTATTATTAGTACGATACATTATTTTCTTTACTGTTAGCGCCTACCGCGTTAACAATGCCTTTATATCGTCGCACGAGTGTATTGACCGTTGCCTTTATAACCGAACGTCACTTCTACAATTACATTATCAATATTAACTACATATTTCAATTGTTAGAACCCGCAATATAGTACACTCGATTCGTTGTATCGATCTCTACATTGCGTTCGGCAACCTCAAATGTTAATTTCAATGTACACGCATATGTAGGTCACTTTAATATGAATTATATGTTTCAGTATGATATTTTGAAATACAGATCTTATGTAGGAAGACTAACATTCCAACGGCTGTAAAAAATTTCATTAACAAAGTATATATGGAGTATTCTGTAACACTACCTACATTAATAGTTACGTATATGCTTCTCCGTTGATTGCCAATAGAATAGATATTTCAAAGACTCCAAATTTCAAAAACCGACCCCTCCTATCCTCGCTAAACATTCTACATCGTAGATAGTCCCATAGAACTTATTTATTCCACCACATACCTTTGAGTTTACGTTACATAAGCGCGTGATTCCTTCTTTTTATCAGCGTGATTCGTATCCTTTTACAAAATTACATACACGTATTTATACGTAGCGAAGATATAGTAACCGATAGATAAATACAGAAATCCAGAACACGTTGCCATACCTTCTCCATCCTTTGCTACGGTATCTTACATACCATTTCTAATTGAAGACAATCATTCAGTTTCTAGTGATTGTGCAAACTTCAAACTGTACTGATGTATCCGTATATACAATCCAGACAAATATGGTATTTCTAACGAAGAACAACTAACAACAATAACACATTGCACCGAACAACTAAAATATTATTTCAGAACAATGGGGATGATACACTCTGCTCTGCAACAAGTAAATAACATTCAATGACCACGCCAATGATCACCAATGATACAC
This sequence comes from Lasioglossum malachurum, assembly GCA_028455605.1. Classification (NCBI taxonomy): domain Eukaryota; kingdom Metazoa; phylum Arthropoda; class Insecta; order Hymenoptera; family Halictidae; genus Lasioglossum; species Lasioglossum malachurum. The sequence continues at coordinate 18,758,005 of CM052315.1, read as the reverse complement.
AAATTCTGTTTCATGATGGTTTCATGTAGAATGTAGACCATAGAATATATCAGAGACGAAACCAGAGATGTACCTCTGATGAAACTCTTGTCGAAATAGTTAGATGCACTGTGAAATGGTATACTATTTGCGCATGCTCCGTATACGTAGTATCTGCAGAGAGGATGTTCTCTCTGGTATCTGGTAGTATCACTGCCAACCACTTCCGCATCCGGGCATAAAGAACCGTTCATTTTTTAGTACACGCGCAGTGAGAAAAGAGCCATTTTGATCGGAACAGCAACGTGGCAGCCGGCATACGCGGCTTTCCAACCACCATGAATATTCGTAAGTATCAATCGGTTACGTTTTCTTCCGATATTTTTAGTTCTGAACGTGTACAGAAGCAAATATTTATGGATTTCCTTGCCTAGTTGTACTACCATGTATTTTCTTTTCGTTCTTGATTCGGTTTTCTTAACGCTTGTTTCGGTCGATCCATTCCATGGTCGAAATAATACGCCTTGCAATTCACGTCTCTTTCGACTTCGACGCGTCGAAAATTCTGTATTTAATAAAAACTCTGGATGTAAGTTCGAAAATTAATATTTTTTCGGCATGCTCAACATATAAAGTACCGATTCATACACGTGTCTATCCTCTGTTGTACCTTGCAACAATTCGTAAATAGGAAACGTTTCGATGTTTCTTCAGGTTATTGAACTGTGCAGTTTATTATCAGAATTCTATGTTGTTTCAGGTTTACTGTTGTTAATAGCGGTTACCCATATAACAGTATGTTTGTCAGCCAATGGAGCATTGCCATCGACAACTGCTTATTTAACAACGGCTGATAAAAGTCGTTTGAAAAAAATCCTGGAATCAGGTTTAATTTCCGACGATGTAGCTACTCTGTATTATGCTGGCGTTGGTTTCCAATTTCTTGGGGAAACTTTGCCGAATCAACAAGTAAGAAGGTTTCTGAACAGTTTCTGAAGTAATTATTAGATTTAACTCTTAGCACTCGAATGGTGACTCCAAGGAGCACCACTACAAATTGCTGTACCATTAGTCAAAATATTAATATGTACAATGGAAACATTCTAGGTTGGTAGAAATGTTTAGTTTACGACTTAAAATAGCTCCGAGTGCAAAGAGTTAATAGTTTGTTTGATCGCTGAGAAATAGCTAAACCTGATGAAAAATTCAAATAATTGATGAGTCGTGATGCTTTGATTAGTCTTTCTGATTGAAGAGCATATCCATAAGTGGTTTAATAGATTTCGTATCGTCGTCTTAACACTTTGCTTGTCTATTTTTAGAAGTTCTCCGAACGTTTAATGAAATTGTTGAAGGCCAAGGACAATGTTACGATAGAAGAGGCCTATTATGGTTTATACGTCGCGAAAGTTGGTGGATTCTATGACCAACTTCCTGCACCTCTATTAGCAAAGGTATAGATATAAACCTATCAATATCAATGAATATATCGATTGATCATCTCGTATAGATTATAATGATGTTTCTAAACTTTCGTTCTACTGTACTTTTCTAATGAAGAAAATTATATTCGCTGAATTCAAATTCTCATATAGAAAATACTGGAACAAAATCCAGATCATACTTGTTAAGAAATAGTTCTTCAGTTTAAACAGATGTTCTCGAGCGCAATAGAGAAGGATGGTTCTACCATGATGGAATTATATTCTGCTGTATCCGGATTGAATGCGATGTCTGAGAAATTATCGCGTGACGACGTGGACAAGGTTGCAAAAGCGGTACAAAGTATGTTGCGCAAGGATGACAATTTGTTGAAGTACGATCAATTTCCTTAATATTTTAACATCATAGCACCGTATAACCTTCGTTATCGCAAAGTTGCATACTTTCATTGCAATTGGACAAATGACACATTCAAGATCTAATGCTCGTTTATTGGACGTTTCACGAAAACAGCTTAGGTTGTGCTTTCCACATCGCGCCGCATCTCGGAGCAAATGGTGCATTCGCTTTCGATCATATCGAAGATGCTATCGTTCAAGCCGACGAGGTGGATGGAAAATATTTGCAATTCGAAGGCGGCGTTTATGGTACCGGTGAGTAACAGATTAAACGCGTTACAAATCACAGTAATGTCCGACTGTAGTCTTGCTGTACACATGACGATGTGTATTCAAGAAAACGCGTATTTCTTCGTGGATGAAAAAACAGGAATGAACACGTGAATTATTGATATTTTTCTGAAGAACGCTGTCCTTTGCGTCGAAAACTTTCATCGTTCATTACACAAGTAAATATAATTGGAATTATATCATATTTGGCATCATTTTCAGAAAAATGCACGAAAATGTTGGTCAAAGTACCATAAAAAAATAATGAAAAATAAAGAAGTTCTGTTATTGGATTGGTTATGTGTTTACACTTCTCGGCGACCGAGGCCTCTCAAGCTTCGCTGTCCTTTTCTAGCCGATCTGCGCGGTTATTGAAGCCACAAAAAAATGTCCCGCTCTTATCTAGGGCACAACACAGAACCGAGAAATGACTTACAGTCGGACGTTACTAGACTGCGGATCTTTATGCTTAATAAAAATTCTCTTGGTCAATTACAAGACACCGAAACCCCACATAAAAATTTCTTTGTATTTTCAATAATTTTACTAAATTGAAAATAACATATGGACGTTCTTAAATTGTCTTAGTATTTTCACCGTTTTAAATTACATTCACCCATTTTTGTCATAAATGCATAAAATCCGCAGTCTAGGCATTACTGTATAGAATTACGGTAAGAAAAGAAACATCGCGTATTTCTTATGTGCCCTCCAGGTTTCCTGGTGAACGGTATTTTCAAACTTTCCAATACGCTGAAGAAAAAGCCACCGTTAAAGTCTCAGCAAATTGTTAAACTGGCCAATTACCTTTTGTCCCGTCGGTCCGTACAGACACCGAAGGGTGCGATGGCTCTACTGTCGGCGCTGACAATTTTGGCAGGAAACGATTTCGACAAACCAATCTGTGTAACGTTAGCCAGCGAAGGCGTCAGTATCTCTGCTCAACAACCTATGGTCACGGTGAAAGTTTGCGACATTCTAGGTAACCCGGTTAACGGAATGTCCAAAGTGATTGCAAATACAGTGACACGAGTCGGAGACGATGCCGCAGTTCTGAGTAATCAGAATTTACAACCTTCGCCGACGGACAAGTGAGCATTAACTAGCATTTATGTATTCATTTTTCCCCATAACTTTACCGCCTTGGTTTGTTTTGTTTGTCAAGGTCGGCTATACTTTGGGGTAGAATAATTGTCGCGATTCTATTGTCTTTCTCGAATCACAGTCTCGAGAAAAACTCAGACAACCGACGGACAACGTTTAATTTATAATTTCGAATATATTGGTATTTACTATATGTTTACGATTCTCAGAACATTATTCACGATGAATCTCATGGAAGCTAAACCGGAACGAGGGTTCTACAAAATATCCGTCACAGCGGGACCAGTGACAAATACCGTTACCGTGAAAGTTCTTTGCGAAGTGGTGGTCGATCATTTGGAGATTGGTACCGGTGACGCCGATCAGACGACTCAGCCAAAGCTCACACGGTAATGTTAACGGTAGATCTAGTCGACGGCCGTGTTTTTCGGTGAGAACGTCAAACTCCATCCGATACGCGCAATACACACTGCATTGTAAACATATAGTGTTATCTTCATGACAATTGCAGAGTAGTTTATCCGGAAAAGCTAAAGCCAAGGATAGAAGCTGACTCCCAGCAAAAGTTGGTTATGCGATTTTTGCTGAAAGATGGTATTAATAAGAAACCTATGCGTGCGCATCAAGCGTTTGTACGGCTCTCCTCGGCGATCGAATCAAAGAATGGTGGCAAAGTGGGTCGTGAAATCATCTTTGTCGCCGAACCAGATACATCACACCTCTACAAATTTGATATGGTATTACGCTTTTCCTTACTCACTTCTACTTACTCTTGCCATTCAGTACTTTCCATACATTTATGATTCCACTAGTTGAAAATGATCGATTGATTTAAACGGTTTTAGCCCGTCGGATCTGCAGGCGCGAACTTTGATCATCAAAGCGGGGATTATAACGTGGAATTGATAGTCGGAGACGCCATACTAACAAATCCATTTCAGTGGACCGTGGCAACAGTTAACTTGAAGTTTCCTGACCCGACTTCATCCGTGTCGTCGAGTTCGAGCTCGAGCTCTAGCTCAAGCTCGGCCTCGTCCTCGACTTCGACCTCGAGCGTGGATAAAACTGTTTCGTACAAGAGTAAATCGAACATCTACGCGACCAAACCAGAAATACAGGTAATATAACGTTCCTCTGATTTTTGAAATTTTGTTACATGGTCGACGATGTCACGCTACGAAAGGCGAGACGAAAGTCTTGCATCGTTTAATAAAAAGAAACGCGCGCTACCAATGCTCGTTAGTGATAGCAATACCCTCGAGATTCTATCACCTCTATAACATTGGAAAATAATATCGTCGAAAACCACATTTGTCCGATTTCTGAAGAAACTTCCGAAATCGAATGTTATCGTTCGACGAACAGCAAACAATCGCTAGACCACATCGTTTCTGTAGAGTATCCGGTTTTTCAGGCACACACGACCTGTAAAATAATCGGTATGGATCTTTATTCGTGTTAATAGAGCGTCGGTATCTCGGTTGTTTCAGCACATGTTCCGTGAACCCGAGAAAAGACCACCCGCTTTTGTGTCCAATCTATTCACCGGCTTGTGTTTGGCACCGGTCCTCTTACTTTTCATCCTGTGGGCCAGACTCGGAGTGAACATATCAAATTTCCCGCTTTCTTTGAGCGCGGTAACATTCCATCTTGGCTTAGGAAGTGAGTATACATCCGTTTTATCTTAACACGTACGTAAGAGTCGTTACACACTGTCTACCCGGTCGTTGGCGACTACTGGGTTGTAGGAAACATTGTATATGAGTCCTCGGCAACAGGCTGTAGCCTCTGCGTTAACCGATAAATGTATTTAATCAAGCGAGCCTTCACACAACAAGTAACTTTTTGTTTTGCGTGACTGATTCTCGAAAGGCAAGTTTGGATTTGTCATGTAACGATTATGCCAATCAGGAAATCGAAAAATCCGACTGAGAGGAAATCGTAAATATATGTTTAACCGAAGGAGTTTCAGAAAAAGAAAGATAAGGCTTAGGTAACCGAATCAAATAAAATATTATTTTATTCATCATATTCATCATTGGACTTGACCGTCGACCAAGTCGCCAAATCGACTGGGAGAATAATGCGTAACGGCTCTAAACATGCACGCTTCATAACCATCGTGCCCGTTATATATGGCAAATTCGAAATTTTCCGTTCTATTTGCCTTTCTCTCGGGCATAGAGAAAACTGTGGAATTTTCGCAAATGCGATAATCTATATCGTATTTGTAGCCCAATGTTCACGACAGTTTGATACAATGAAATCTGTTCGATTCGAAATATCGTTAACTTATTCTTCTTTATTTCTTTTCAGGTATCTTTTTACTTTTCGGAGTATTTTGGTTGCAACTGAACATGTTTGTCACTCTTCGATACCTACTTGGTCTTGGTGTCGTAACATTCCTCGCCGGCAATAAAATGCTGTCGCGTATAGCGCATAAACACAAATTACGTTAAAAAAGGCGGCTGCAGCATCGAATAAATTTACACTAGATCGATAAAACGATTCACCTCGTTGAAACAGAAAACCAGAAGCGAACCGAAGCTGAAACGAACACACACAAGACTGATGTTGCTTGATTGAATAACTCTTTTAGAGAAAGTGTTCGGTTTTTTGTTCGATCGAATTTTCACTGTTTCGATTTTAAGATCTTGTCGAGATTCGTTGCATACGAACGAATATATGATGATATGATATATGCACGTTCGTCACACGAATACGTGCAGAAGATATGATTGTTGTCATTTTCTCCGTCGACTATCGCGAGAGAAAAGCATTTTTTATGCGCATACAATTATCGGCAATGATGTTGGTACAGCGAACAAACATTTGAAGCTACAATATATTTTGTCGTGGAACTCCGATAGAGTAACAAAAGCAGGAAACGCATATTTACCAACGATGCGCGATACGCGATCTGGTAAACTATTGGTTTGCTTCAAAGTAATAAAAATATACATCAAGTATTCCTCTTGAAAACTCTGTGATATTTTGCTCGACGTTTTCTCTTCTTCCTTCTTCCATCATCCTTCTCCTATGCTGTGCCACTATTTCCGTAATCCTTGTATCTGTTTACGATGTACGGAATGATTTAACAAAATGAAGATTTTACAAGATGACGAATGTCTACGGAACGCATAGTTCTTCGATTCGAGTAGTTTTCGTCCATTGTATTTGACGATAAATAGACGGCGTCGAATAGGATGTCCCTGCTAAAAAGAGCTTTATGTTCTTTCGTAACTCCATAGCTTTCATCGCTAACAGATTTCGTTTCTTGTTCAATTCAGAAGCGATTAACTGAGCATGCCCGAAGCGTTGCCAAAAGTGAACCAGAGTTTCAAAGTCTTCCGTGACCTGGAAGAAAATGTTGCGAACGAATGATTTCTTTTTCCGATTTTCTGAAGGTATAGTAGAACAAAGAAAATGAAAGAAAAAAGTATCGGTGTACTAAAATAGTCTAGTAAAATTTTCAACCAAGCCGAGCAGTAATGCGTCGTCCTGTGGTATCACTTTTTCCGGGGACGAGCCATGGACAATGATCGGTGGAAGTATCTTTTCTTCCAGAGTTTCGTACTTTCGACAAATTTGTATATACGTGAGAATACGCTCGGCTTTCCTTGTCAAGCCTTTCAACCGTTTCACGCTACTATTGTATTCTTTGGACATGGTTGTTGCTCTTTGTTTATCCTGTTTGCGACCTGGTAAACCAACACGTTACAAATGACCGATATATTTGTAATTATTATTATTTGTAAAGTGTTATACTAATGCATGCTATATAAACCAAACATGGTTTACGGCATCAACCAATAAATAAATGACCGGTCCGACAATCTATTATACATATACAATTAACAACTCGAATAGGAAATTTACCATATATGAAGCAAATGTTTGCCTGTCGGTAGACGTTGCGAAAGAAACGAGACTCTTGCAGGGCGTCTTGCAACTCGCTCGCAACATTCTTCTTGTAGAAATGAATCTTTCCACGAAATTTGGCAATGTCTTCGAGTAGACACGCGATTCTTAAACCTTGTTCGATTATCGCTTGTCGATCAGACTTGTCCTTCCTTTGAATAATCTCGTACGCTCTGCGTCGCTCATCGGTACCTGTTTGGTTGCCAAAGTATTGCTCGTATGTGACGTATAGATATAGAAATATAAACAAGGTATAAAGTATAAACTTGTATAATAATCCGAGAATATGCTTCGAAGTGTATCCCAAAGATCTTCTAGCTGTTTTTGAAGGTGTGCTGTAATCAATCTTCTTTCGTTTTTCCCATCCTCCACGAAAGCGTCCACTTTACCTTTGGAACAATATTATCTGTTGTATATAGAATACATACGCAGAAATATACCTGTGCATATTGTATAATACAATGTGTATTGTGATACAGGGTACAATATTATACTATATGTACTCCCCTACATGTAAAATATTCTATCTTACTGATTGCAGTGCTTTTTGCAGCGTTCAGTGTATTCTTGATTTGATAATTTGCAAGGACATTGATTTTTCGTAAATTAACTTCATCCGTGTTATGGTTCGATCGCGCCTCGTCAAATTCATTCGTTCTATCGACAGACAGTGTTTCAACGCGTCGACGGAAAAACGCGTCGGCGGCCTTTGAGCGTGCTTCGTGCGTATCAAACGATCGATCGATCACATCCGCATGAACACCGTTGGCTTCACGTCGTTGATCTTCTGCTTCTTGCAACGCATCCAACAATAAGCTGATACTGTACGTTATGGAATTTATGTTTATACATATGCACATATGTATATTACATATACATGTCTAGCTCCCTGAGGATCTCCACGAGGGGTGGAGATTCACTGTTCCTTCGCCTATACCTTCCACTGGGGGGCATCTCCGCGAGGGGCCAAGAACCTTTTCAACGTTCGGCATTCGTTTGTACTTTGTTAGAGAATATCCTCTCTGACTTTGTACTGTCCGTCTAACAGTGGCGCAACCAGGATGTAATCTTGGGGGGGGGCGCCGAGTTGAACCCAGCCCTAGGTTTCGCGTGACTTTTTTTTAGTCAAAATATCTGTCAACGGTACCCAGGGCTATTCCGCGATTCTAATTTTGGAAGCTAAACATTTTTTTCTTGGAGAGGGACTTGGCCCCCTGGCTCCCCCCTGGGTGCGCCACTGCCGTCCAACAAGAGTTGGCACCAGTGATGCCATATGGGGTACCGATCGGTACCCAAATTCTTGGAAATCTCTCCTCCTTTTCCCCTTCCACTATTCACCTTCCCTATTCCACCGACACGTTGCGTATTGCCCCGTCGCGCTCTGGTCATCAGAGAGGGGGTATATCATATATCGTTGCTTTCCCCCCATCTGGCAACACTGGTTGGCACAGAGAAACTCGTAAGTACCACGTGGTATCCCTACTCCGCGCTACACGTTCTTCGCGATTGGCCGAATCACTTGACGAAGACAGCAAACGAGCGTCTTGCGTGCGACTGCAATAATAGAGCTATGTAACTCCGCTTGTAACGCCCAGCTCCTATGACACCCGTTCCTGCCAGAACCTAAGCGCAAAAGTGGGGTCCGCAGCTGAGCGTCAGGAGTGGGGTCTCACAGATCCCCTTGCATCCCACTAGCAAAATCTGTGCCAACTCTCGTTGGACGGACAGTACTTTCGAGCGGTCAAAAAATAGTTTCTCTAAACGATCTCTGTCCCTGCTCGGAACAGGCGATGGGAGCTAGATTGCGACTTTACTGTATACGGAGAGCATCTGGGCCCAATGTAGGAGACGCAGGCAGTGCAATTGCCCAGAGCGGCAAGATTTGTAGAGACAGAAAATATATAAATATATTTTATTTTATATTATATAATGGGTGTTTGGGGGAAAGAAGGGTCTACGTCAGGATTTTTAAATTTTATAGGAGTGCAATTAGGAACATAAAAAAGTCTTTCTATGTCATTTTCAGCTAGTTTTTATGTTTGAATACAAAATTGCGCTCCTACAAAATTTAAAAAACCTGACATAGGCCCTTCTTCCAGACACCCTTTCATATACAGGGGTGTGGCCGGACGGGTGGTACAACCGAGCAGGGGGTGATACTACATGTAAAAATAAGTCGAAAAAGGGAACAACATTTTTTTTGTTTGACGCTTAATTTTCGAGAAAATCGAGTTTAAAGTTCTGCCAGATTTGCGAGCTTTAGTATTTAGTATATGCACAAAGTAGAATTGGTTGTTCATGGTCAGACGCGTCAAACGATTCCTATTCAATAGCACGTGTATACATACATATATTCGCTGCATTTTCAAAGACAATTTTCTCGAAAACGAACCGTCAAACAAAAAAATTTTATTCTTTCTTTTCGACTTATCTTTGCATGTAGTATCACCCCCTGCTCCGTTGTACCACCCGTCCGGCCGCAACCTGTGTATACAGGGTGAGTCACCTAACGTTGCCACCTCAAATATCTTTGTTGTTTTTAATGATACGTCAAATGTCCGAAGGACAAACTTGAATGGTAAAATGGGGCTCATACAATACCAAAAAAAATGTTTGTTTTTATGTAATTTTTTTTAGAGTTGTGAAGGTCACCTTCATTTTTTTAAATGGAATGAGATATTTTTCAATACTTCAATCGACGCAGCTGGACATTCGTTATAAAAAAGTACTAACTTATGTATGTCGGAAAGTTAGTAGTTCAGGAGATATTTCTATTTATATAATTCTAAAACACCATTACTGTCGTACTAAGACATTACGCTAGTAAATAAATGCTAATGTCTTCGTACGACAGTAATGGTGTTGTAGCATTATCTTTAACTCTCAACCTATACAGGGAGGTCCGTTTAAATAAGGACACCTAAATATCTCTTCAGGTTATTGTGTTGCAAAAAATATTTGTGTACGTAATGTGCATGGTGTCAGTGGACCAAATATCTGGCATGAATATTTTTTTTCGGGGGTCATTTTTTTCGGAGTTGTCAAGGTCATCGATGTTTTTTGGTACATAACTACATTTTTTTTTATTGCATTGTATAACTGATCGAAAAATACATTCAGGTATTTATAATAACATGACCTTGAAATGACCTTGATCTTCGAAAATTGTACATTACGTATTGTATGCACATTACGTAACAAATATTTTTTGCATCACAATAACCTGAAGAGATATTTAGGTGTGCTTATTTAAACGGACCTCCCTGTATATATTTTATTTCGGTACTGTCTTGCCTGGGTATTAAATTTTTTGCAAAACAAAAGGCATTTATTATTTTTAAAAAATGCACAACACCTCATGATTAAATGTAAAAGGTTGCAAAAATCATTTCTGCCCAGAGCGGCGGAAGAGATCGGTCCCTGCATATAGCGTCGCGTCGTACATCGTACCTATAGTCCTGAAAATCGAAAGCATGCTCCAAACACGACCAAACTATCTCGATCTTCCTTCCGATGTCCGGCATTTCCATTCGCGTAAACGTTTCTCGCCAAAACGATCGATGCCGTTCCGCGTTCGCAGCAGCAATTTTCATTTCCCGCGCCAATGCTTGTTGTTTCAAATCTCGTGCATTTGCGGGTTTAACCCGTCGCTCTTTCCGTTTTCTTTTGGGAGGCATTCCGTGTTTCGAAATCACCGATTCGGAAGAGAAATAATATTATGCTATTTTAGTTGGTTACCCGTGTAGATGTATCTGCCACACGCACGCGGATAGACGTGCGTTACAACATTATACATATTCATTTCTCGACGATTCAAATTTGTTTCGATCTTTATCGGTTTCAGTTTCACATGTTTCCAGTTTGTCGCCCCTTCACGTCCGGCCTTTGCGGTTAATGTCCTTGCGGATCCGGTCTTTTGCTATTCATTTATTATTAGTACCGTTTCGTAAACAACCGTACCGTCACGTGTACAACCCGCATGGACGAAGGGCATCCGTTCCTATACATTCTTTTCAGTCTAGACAAATGTAAAAAATAGTAGTAGTTCGCCGGTTCTACGCTGATTAACGCCGCTACTTATGCGCGTGTAACCTAAGGTCGCGCGCTTGAAACTCGTCACGGCTTCAAGGTCGCTCATTCCAAGAAACATTCGGTGAAAGTTCATGGATGTGAATAAGCGCTAAACTGTTGCTCTCCTCCTCTTCCACTTCTGTTTCCGTTAGCCGGTAAAGTATACGTACAATCCATATCGTCTCGGCCTCGTATGAAAACTGCCAAAGTCCATTTTTTACGAAAATTAGGTTTTCAGCTTCGCCTTGTTAGGTACTTCAATTTCTACGGTTTGAGGGTAATTTTTTTTGTTAACTGTTTTAATTAGTGTCTAAATATAAACATAGTTTGGACAAATCTTCGTGTAAAGCATTTCAAGTTTCACTTTAAATCGTTTTTCATGCTTCCCGTAGAATTTACTTTTTTGGACTTGGGCAATTTTCATATGAGGCCGGCGACATGTAAAGGGTTATCCAAAATTGACTATAGAAAGTTCTTTTTAAATAAAAAACATATTATTTTGAATGTTATTGGTTTTTTTATTTAATTATCAGGTTCAATCTATGACAATTATAATGTGTGAAAGACGATATCTGTCAAATGACCACCACGATCACGTTTACAGGCATTACTTCGAACATCAAAATTTTCGATGACATTTTGGCATATTTTCTCGTTTAATTCACATCAATTTCGTTTCTAATGTTGTTTTTCAGGTCATGAATTGTTGCTGGCCAGACTTTGGTTTATCATGAACAGATACAGTTTCATCAAATATTTTTTAACCAAATTTCGAATTGTTTGCTCTGATGGACGATTATGTATGCCGAAAAGATCACGTAATTTACGATGGGCATATTTTATTGAACACTGATTAGCAAAATAAATTTTAATAGCTTTAACACGCTCTTCAATCGTATACAACTCCATTGTTAAAATTGTCTATCATTGTGGGTTGGAAATACAAGAAACTGGCAAGAAATAAACATGGCGTTTCACAGATATTCTCATTCAACATTCTAAAGGTACTTTTGGATAACCCTATTATGTATAATACCGTTTTTGATATCTTTTTCAACCGCCTTTCATCAACAAACCGAAGATGACAGATGAGAACACAAGAACACGTGTATTTAGAAGAACTAGTTTACCGAATGAAAAATTCGAAGGTGGAGCAACCACTGCGATGCGATGCTATGCTTTCCTATGCGACGGGACGGAACGAGTCTCGAAGATCGACCTCGAGAGGCTGCGCAGAAGAAGATCTGCGAATTCCGGTTTTCGTCTCAGAAGCAGATGTATTATGGAAGGGATGTACTCTGGACTTTCCGTATACATATAAAAGTCTTTCGCTTTGAAGCGTTCGAACGGTGTGCGTTCGTTAGAGGCATCGCTACTGTCAACGTAAGTCTGTTCTTTTCTTGGTTTCACGTTAGTACTCTCTGTTTTTCTCGGCTGCGTTATGCTATAACAATATATTATGGTATAATAATAATAATACTACGTCAGTTGTCTCCAGAAAGATGAAATCGGCATATTTCCTGGTACTCGTTATCGTGGTCTTGTCGGTGGTCTACAGCCACGCGGCGGCACCTTTGACTTCGCCCGAGGATGACCTCGCGGTTCCACAATCCCGGAACGTCGACCTCAAAGGGCAACTTGTTCGGAACAAGAGGTCTCCATTGGGTAAACTGGCTCTACTTGGAGGAGCTGCCCTTGTAGGAAAGAAGGCGCTTTTACTGGGCGGTGCAGCGGTTGGAGCTAAAGCTTTGATCGGAGCCGGTGTCGTCGGCGCGGGCTTGTACAAGGCGAAATAGTTAGTATAAATATTTATGCATATAAATACTATATATATATATAGTTACTCTACAGGGTGATTCAGGGAACTGGGACTCGGGAAAGGGATCGATTAGTTCAACAGAAACATTGGGTTGCATTAAAGATTAAAGTGCAATTGCACCCGGCGGATGCAATAGGAAGCTAGAACACATTATGACATATAATTTCTTTCTGTATCGTTTTTTTTCTATTTTCACTTAAAAAAATAGCAGTAACTTGTCCCAGTTCCCAGAATCACGATTTATCGATTTATTTATGTCACGATACGTCTGGCTGTACAATATTTCTGCAATTTACTTCTATCGAAAGTCTTATCGATCATTTCCCGATTATCCAGTTTACTTTAGATAGAATATTCTCAACTCTTCTTTTTCAGCTACGGTGGTGGTTACGGCGGTGGTTACGGCGGTGGTTACGGCGGTGGTTACGGAGGTGATTATGGAGGTGGTTACGGAGGTGGTTACTCGGCCGGATTTGCAAGCCACCACTACGGGTAGGTGGTTTATACGTGTTTATATGTGAAAATCAAATAGAATTCGAAAAGAATGAAGCTAGGTTTGATTCCACTTCTTCGCAGATGGCGTCGATGATCAACAGAATCGAATACCGGTTGGAGTAACGGTGATAGAAGATTTATTTTATTGAACCCGCAGATAACTCTATTTAATAAAATCGACAATTTTTAAAAATATATGAAAGACTCGCTTTGAATTATCACTAGACTGTGGATCTTCGTGCAATCATGAAGAAATTGATTGGGTGAAATATAAAACAGTAAGAGATTCATCAAATTCAAGAATGTTATAATTAGACTGCGGATCTTTATGCATTTATAGCAAAAAATTGAGTATATAAAAAATTCAAAATTGTTGAGAAATTTTAAAAATTGAAGATGACAATATGTTATTTTTGTTCTATGAAAATCATTAAGGGAAGAAATAACATTCAATTTACTTTCTATCTCTCACAATCGTTGCAGACAATTTTTATTTTGCACAAAGATCCGCAGTCTAATTATAATGTTGGTTTTCATGTAACAGATCAATTTTTATGTTATTCCTGCTTCCCACAATCAATGCAAAACATTTTTATTTTGCATGGAGATCCGCAGTCTAATTATCACCCTTTTCTTCGAGTAAGAACTCGGCTAGCGTTAACTGTTCGCGTTAACAGTTTCCAATAGAAATCGGCCAGGCCAGTCTTCCGTCATTTAAATAGGATTTGTAAACTACGAATTTCACCGATGACGCATGACAAGCGAGGTGATCAGTTTCAACAAGGGACTTGGGGTTCGGTAAAAATTCCGTTCGAATAAGTCCGACACCGCGACTGGTATTGGGCAATTCGATCGTTGAAAGGTAAGGCACACAGTCAAAAATATTGCGAGACGGATTCCTGCCGGTGAATACGGAATGACCCGAAACAGATTATAACTTGTTGGCAATATGAAAGCTTCCTCGTTCGCCGTTTCTTAAACTACCGGATCTTATTTTTCTACGATCGATTTACCTATGAACAATCATGTACATAATCGTACGCAATACGTGTGAGCATAGTCGACTAGCGATCGCTCCGTGGGTGAAGGTACACTCCCGTCCATAAGTCACCGGACACTTATTCAAATTTGGATGCAAATAGAATCTCATTTCCAGTGGTAGTAACCTTTGCAGATCTGAAATCAATAAAAACTGTATTAAAATTCGTCGGATTCTATATTCTACCCTTTTTTTTAAATTATCAAAAGCCACAAATTTATAAAGATTCGCAATCTATATACAGTGGCGGCCATAATTTTAAGTACGCTCTAAAAAAGACGATGACTATTTTAGTATTGTAATATATGATTTGAACATTTTTGGGAAGCTAGAGCTATTTTAGTTTGCTACAGGATCTCAAAAGAAATTTTTTCAAAAATTGCAATTGATCCGAATTGTTGAAATAATACTAAAAGTTGCATTTTCAACTTTTTCATGTGGGCCTATACTGAACATTTAAAAAATACGTTTTGTAGATTTGTATCAATTAAACATGTTTTGAAAATTTCGTCAAAATCGGTCGACCTTGCAATGAGCTACAAACGTTTAAAGATGGTAAAAATTGCTGATTTTCACGATTTTCGGCTTATGCTAACGAACATAACTGATTCAACGCACTTGAAATCAGAATAACTTTTATATGAATGGACCAAACGACTTCAATTTCTCTGTAAGGCTAGAAGAATTAGTTTAGTAAATGACGTCTAAAAAATATTTTTGTAAAAATTGATTTTTACTATTTTTTTTTCGCAATTCCAACCGAATGCATTATTTCAAAATATTTTTAGACGTCATTTACTAAACTAATTCTTCTAGCCTTATAGAGAAATTGAAGTCGTTTGGTCCGTTCATAAAAAAGTTATTCTGGCTTAAAGTGTGTTGAATCAGTTATGCTCGTTAGTGTATACCTATAAGAATTCTTACATCTTTCAATGTCTGTCGTTTTTTCTGCACCGACCGATTGAGATGAAACTTTCACAGTGCATATAAACGACACAGATCGACAAAACCTATTTTTTAAATTCTCAATATAGACCCACATAAAAAAGTTGAAAATGCAACTTTTAGTATTTTTTCAACAAATCGGATCAATTGCAATTTTTGAAACAATTTCTTTTCACATTCTGTAATAAACTAATAGCTCTAGCATCCCAAAAAGGTTCAAATTGTATAGTCACCTGTACATAAAATGTATATCAAAATGGTACCTACTAATTTTTTCGAATGTAGAGAACATGTAAACCAAATCTGACCAAAAATATCCTACATTTCCTAATTTTAATTATTATTCTTATTATATTTTCGATTTTTTCAAATTTAAGTGGGGTAATTATTTTCCAATTTCAAATAGTTGTATAATAGCTACATCTATAATCAAAATAAAAGAATAAAATCAAGCTGGAAGCTTGTATTCTTTAATTACCATTCTATTGAAGATAAGTAAGTGTCCGGTGATTTATGGACGGGAGTGTATGTGTATTGACATATTGTGTGTGTGAAGGTTCGGTACTCTTTGCAGTTCGATGTTTACTTAACATACATTCGCGTATGTTCAATATACGACATATGCGCACCTATACTATCTACGTCTACGTACCTGTGAAGTGCACGCATCCGTTCGTTTCCAGACATGGCCAGACGGTTGCATAGCACATCGAACGTCATTCATTTGGAACGTGGATCATCGATCTCGTTTTCGTTTTCGTTGTTTCACTGGGATTTCATTCATATTCACGACACGACGCGGCACGGACGACACGACGCGACGCGACGCGAAGCGAGGCCAACTGCTGCGATTCGATTTCATCATTAGCTATTGATTACGTTGTCACTGTTTCAATAATGAGCCGGACTCGTGTGTCATTTTCAAGATATTTCAATTTCGTATAATCCCAAATTCATACCGATATTGTTCATCCATATTGTCTTGATTTCCATTGTGCTTACGAGACAACGGATTTTATGCACTTATGACAAAAATGTAATTTAAAACATTGACAACATTAGAAGAATTTGAAACTACTTTTCTATATTATTTTCAACCTATATCAGTGGTTTCCAACCTTTATGCTACTACGCTTCTGTAAAAAAATTTTTTTTTCCGCGCCTCCGTATCTTTTCATAGATATAATAATATAGACACGTTTTAAATAATAATAACTTTATTACAAAAAAATACTGGCGAAAAAAAATTTTGACGCCTTCCCTGGTAATAGTCCGTGCCTCCCCTGGGGGGTGCGCCTCCCTGGTTGGAAACCGCTGACCTATATTAAACATATTAGAAAATAAAATTAATTTCTATTCCGCTCCAGTTTGTTGCAATTTAGATAGAAAATTTTTATTTCGCATAAAGATCCGCTGTCTAGTACAGTGAATCACAGTAATA
>CM052315.1:18689739-18740980 GCA_028455605.1 Lasioglossum malachurum | reverse complement strand
GGACACCCTGTATATCTTCGAAATGTTTTCCTCTTTGTGGTTTGGAGCGACAATGAAGATGCTAAAAAAAGTCGGGCTACGAAAACATATTGAATTTTAGATACTTATTGTATATATGTATATCTATTCCTATGTCTTGTCGATGATAGTACTCTCGACAAATACATACACATACACATAAGGTTACTTGTACGTCACATTTTATTATCGATTACACGATGTCTTCCTTACGATCACGATTCGTTTGATACGCGTGTCAGACTATTCGCCGCTCGCGCGTTGACTATATACTTTCGGAACTCTCTCTCGCGCGCGCTAATTTCGACAGATACAAAAAGATAAACTCTGAAAATTGTTTTCAACCTGCTAGCAGGCGACTAGACTCTCTTCTCACCGATCGAGATATTGTCCATTTCACCATCTTTAATCCTATGTACACTTATACCTACACATGTAACACACATATATTATTGCGATTGCGTATTCGCATAAAACATCCCCGCGTACATTTCTGAAATCCATTTATCATTCGTATAGAGACATTACAGATATACGAAAAAATCGTATAGTTGATAGTAATAATACTGACACGACAAACAAACGGACAATCTACGTTCCTACGCTTTAAAATTTCGAGTTATTGTCCACGATTCGGAAGCGATAGCGAAGAGTTGCTAACGTCTGGAACGAACAAAGTTTTGCGAATATACCAAAAGAAAAGTGCCACAGGGGTTTTTTCATGCAGTTAGAGTGCCGCCATCCGTGTATAGTGGCTATCTGAATTTAGGGTTGGGCACGAACAACGAGAGGAAAATAAATATTGAAACGACCCGCGTCCACGGTAATGACGTTGAATTCGTTGGAACCTTTCCTAAAACGTGTACGCGATATCTCACGCGTGATAACTAGACAGCGGATCTTTATGCATTCATGGGAAAAATCAGCGTTATGAAAATGTAAAGATTCCGTTATTGAACATATTCAGAAAGGAAATAAATCTCTAGTTCGCTCTAATTTGTTGTAGTTCACATAAAAAATTTTGCATAAAGATTCGCTATCTAGTAATAACGATTCGAGAGCTTTCAGTGGCGCGCCGTAAATTCAACAGACATTTCACACAATTCTTCCTCCTTACGCCGCGAAGATACTCGCCATCTCCAGTTTGCTATGTTGATAGCAAACATTTTGGACATTCGTTCAACGTTGGAAAGAAATAGGAATTCCGTATGTGTCGACATTTGTACGTAATAGAGATTGTCAGTCGCGATAACGAGAGTATGTATGAATGTGTGCTTCCCGAGTGCGCGTTCGAGTTCGCGTCTGTGTAAGTGGTCTTTCTGTTATGTAGTAGTACATAGTTGGCGCGAGTCCTTCCGCGTATCTACGCTACATTCGTATTGTTACATGTTTTATTACTAGACTGCGGATCTTTATGCAAAATAAAAAAATGTTTGCATTGATTGCAGGACACACAGGAGCCAAATAAAAATTGTATTCTCCTTTGACTTATCCTATGAAGCCGAAACTAACACATTGATGCCCTTAGATATTTTCAACATGTCCACGGCTTTGAATCGTATATGTACCCATATTTTCGTGATAAATGCATAAAATCCGCAGTCTCGTTATTACGATTCATTGTAGCCGATCAACGACAACAAAATTCAGTGCGAAACGGACTCGCGCAAATAGAAACGGTACATTATTTTCACATCGATCGAACATCATTTTTTCTTTGTAGTGCTTTCTTAATGAATTAGTTACAGACACGAGATAGGAGCGTTCGTACATAAGCATGTACATGTACGCAGTCGTATACATGTACACGCGCACGTACGTACATATACGTGTTCTGGTTCCATGACGCATGACACACGACACGATTGTCCGATCTGTGGCAACTTTCAAGGAACCACGATATTTGTTGCTTGACCAATCGAAGAACGCGAGCGCAATGTATTCAACGAAGCGTCAGAGACTCCACGGATAGCGAAACCGACGCTGATTGCCTGTAATGTTGAAGAAGAGGAGTCGGCGTCGAGGGCACTTCCTCGATGCGTTCCAAGTCGTTTGCCGCACCCGCGCTGTTCTGCTTGTAAAGCCGGGGTCCAGCTTTCAAATTTTGTTGCTGCAATTGCTGTTGTTGAAGTTGCAGTTGCAGTTGCTGATTAGACTGTTCAGCGAAGGCAATGCAAATGGTATCGTCGGGTCGATCCAAGCTGAATTGTCTTTTGAGGAAACGGCTGCCCGCGGTTCTTCCTAAAATCAAAAGGAGGGGTGAAAGCGCGGGAGGAAAGAGAAAGAGAGATACCATGAAAGAGAATTACCATAGTGTTCGTTCGGGGAAAGACACCTGTAATGATTGTACGGCGTGCTCAAATCATTTTCATCGATGTAGCCGGCTATTCTGCGATGTCTGACGGGTCCAGGTCTATAGGAACTCGCGGCCGAGCTAGGAAGTGACGTAAGGGAGCTGGTTGACGCCCCCAAGAAAGCCGTTTCACCGGAATATACGGTAGATGCTCCGAGAGACGTTCGACCCTCTGCGGAGATATTTTTCGTTACCCCAACCACATCCGTCCGATCGTTTTCTCTGTCGCCGATCGTTTGTCGCGGCGACAAAATGTTCGTAAAATCTGTCGGTTGCGGAGAAGATTTCCCACCGTTAATTTGTTCATTGTTTATGGACACGGTGATTCCAGATCCTACGTTATCCTCGTCGCGCGATTGCGTCGCGGTCATCTTGGCAACGTCGACGTTGCCATCTGCGACTCGATTATCTTCCGCTTTTCTGTCTTTCGCATCTTCAGCCAAAGAGAAGTTCCTGCACGAGAACTTGTCGATCGATGGCGCAACCTCTGATGTAGTCGTCGTCATCGTCGCCGATGCCGTCGTAGCCGCTATCGTTATCACCGTTGTCGCCATCGCCGTCGTCGTCGTCGTCGTCGTCGTTACGATTTCCATCTCCTGTTTTTCCTCAGTTACATGTTCCGGGATTGTATTCTCGTTCAATCTTGAATGAGTGGGAGAATCGAAACGCGTGAAAATTTCTAAATTTCAATCGAAGCGTGACACGAGCCAAAAAAGATATGCCCTTCTTTGATAGTTGTGACGCACATGTCGTACATGTATGTATTATGTATGAAGACTCAAAGAAATATCGTTTGCAAGTATTATCGTGCTATGGACAACTTACCCATGGTTTTCCCTGAAGGTGGCGGCAGTATGGCAACAGATAAAAGCATTAAAAATCTGAAAAGCAAACACCTTGAATGAAGATCTACTATAAAAACAATGTATATACGCGCAGATGCGACAACTGTTGCTGCCGTTATATTTCTGTTTTCTGTGCCCGATTCTTGGTTACGAAGGACCAAAAGATTGGATACGCGTGAAATTGAACCAAGAGTGAACGGGTACATAGATGGTGTTGGAACGTTTTGTTCTGCGACAAGTGTTCCGACTCACATTTACCACCTACTTACATTTATCAACGAAAAATGCAGCGAATGCGAACAAAAATTCAGTCTTCCGATTTTCGTTTGCTATTTTATGGTGTTCAGAATATTTTACGGGTAGAGATGAATGAGTAAAGGTCGATTCATACACGCGTCTCAGATATCGGACGCTGCTTTTCGGCGATCATACACGTGCGATCCGAAGTTTTAGACAACTTGAGAAGGGTCGAGATGCTCGAACAAAGGCCAAGTGCCGAAGATCGTGTCATTTGCTACCCTAACCCCAGGGCTTCGGAGTCGGAGAAAAATATATCGACTCCGACTCCAACTCTGGCTCTTTTGTTTATAAATCATTAATAGATTTATGTATACATAAATAAATTGCTAATATTCGATCTACGGTATAGACATATTGTATATGTATGCATATACCTCGACACTATGTAGAGGAGAAACAGTTACAGTTATGGTAGTACTATTTTCTAACTATTTCCTGAAAGTGTGAGAAAGTAACAAACAAGCGTTGTGTTGTATCAGAGTTATCTGTTCCCTATTCTTAGACTTTAATACAATATTTCAACTATTTATTCAGTTTTATTACAACTCTTAATTATTTTGAGTAAGAACCTTTTACTTCCCTCTACACCTAAAAAGTATCGGAACGAAGCCGCTCAGACTTTCTCGGTTGCGGACGGTGTCACTTAAACCTGGGTTAGAATATTTTCTCGGATGTTCGATCGCACGTGTATGAATCGACCTTTAGTCGGACGAGTCGTGCAACGGCTTACCCAAGCGAAGGCGGAGTCGGGAGTTCCTTGTCGAAACCTTGTTTCCCTAGCAGCCAGTAAGTAGGCATTTTTCCTTTGCCTTTGACCTCCGTCGGTCCACGATATTCGATGTCGTATCCGCCGACCTGAGACAGTCTGTCTTTCGTTTCTTGACTCAAGTGTATGCGCCACGGTGCTCCAGTCGATTCCATTCTCGACGCAGTGTTCACCGTATCGCCGAAAAGACAGTACCTCGGCATCGTCAGGCCAACAACGCCAGCGCAACACGGGCCTACGTGCGTACGATAGTTCATATTTCATTTCCATTCGAACAAAGCGTATCGGAACACAAAAACAAGACCGCGTTGCGCTACACTAACCGGTATGAAGGCCGATACGAAGTTTCAGTTGAGTTTTCGGCAAGTGTCTCAACTTGAACTTTCCGCTTTGATGCAGCAAATCGAGGGCCATCGTAGCTATTTGAGAGGCATGATCGGGTATCCTCACGGGACAACCACCCACGACCATGTACGCGTCTCCTATGGTTTCTACCTACAACGAATGGTATAGTGTATATTGTACAGAGTGTGTATAGCGTAGCGAGTAGGGGTGTGCGAGATTCCCGAAAATGTTCGGGATTCGCGTAAAATATCCGGGATTCTCGAAAATATCCGAGATTCCCGAGTATGTGCGGGATCCCGAGATGATTCGGGAATCCCGAAAATATACGGGATATAGAATAATACAATATTTGGGATTCTCAAAAGTGTCGTTATTCTTGAAAATTTTAGCAATCCGAATGAAAGGAATATTCCTGCAACGCAAGCAAATAGCGAACGATTATTTTCTACAGCAGGAAATGTTGTTACAGCTACTCGAACGAAATTACTGTCCGAAAATGTTGAAAAACTTGTTTTCTACAAGAAAATTTAAAATAGAATGTTTTATGCCCACTACATATTTTTATAATATGCTATTTTTATTCTACTCTTTACCCTTTACAATTCATAATCTCATAATAATTTTCCTCCGTTGAAGAACTCACGAGATCCCGGTGTTTGGAATCAGTTAAAAAAAATTACATTGAGATGGCTTGGAACATGATGGTGTGATTGTCATATCACTGGTTGACTATTCTGCATTCTCCATTGGCAGAATTATCGAAATTCGCAATTACTTCCTACAATATTACTAACATAAACATTCCCGACTAATAAGCTATGTAATCTTCGAGAACACAATGGCTTTCAGATTCTTGTAATTATTGGAAGTATGGAGAAACTTCAAAATGTCGGGGATCACAGATATTTTCGGGAATTCCGAGACTTTCGGGAATGGTTTCGGGATTCCCGAGAATATCCGGGATTCCAGAGAATTTTCGAGATTCCGGAAGACTCGGGATTCCGTTCCGATCTCGCGAGAAATTCCCGTCCCGACCGGGATCTCGCACACCCCTAGTAGCGAGTATTATCGGTCATCACCTTGTACACGGTATACGCGTTGATCGTTGCGTCGAAACAGGTGTACAGGTCGTTCAAGAGGTCGACTACTTGGAATGGAGTCGAATGCGCGGAAATGCTTGTGAAACCAACAATGTCCGAAAAGTAGATGGTCACCTCGCGAAATTCCTCGGGATCGACCGGCATTCCCAATTTCAGTTTCTCCGCGACCGAACTGAAATGATTGAAGCCAATTAAAGTGCGAGTATGCGTACAAGTACTGGTATGCTTTTCCAATTTCCCCCTTTTATCTAGTTTTCAAGGCGTAATATATGGAGTTATATACATATGTACCTTGGTAACATTCGATTCAACAATTGCTCCGTCTTTTTCTTTTCCATGTCCAACTGTTCCGTGCGCTCTCGTATCAGCTCCTCCAGATTATTCGAATATTTCTCCAACATTTGAAACATCGTGTCTACGAAATTGACCTTTCTGAGAATGAAAGAAAACAAGCGCATAATATCGAGTGTACGTAGCCGGATCAAAACGACTTGTCCTCAACAAACAGATCAAATGTGATGCTGTATGACAGAATAATAGATTAATTTATCGCGCGTTACCGTCCATGGTTGAGGGTCTTGAAACGATCGTGAACATCGTTAAAGTCCGGTCTCATGTCTGCGGTTTCTGCCCAACATTGGCGCATGATGTTTATCGCTTCGGGCGGCGCGGCACCTTTGCTCACAGACGGTCTGATCAACGGCGGTGGCTTTTTCAATTTCTCCATGATGTCTGCAACGGGATACGACATACATTCTACATATACTACAATACACTGTAAATTCCTCGAGTGCCAGCAGTGGCAGCAGGTTAGTAATACTAATGATTAACAACAGCGCATCGTCGTCCGATCCGAAATGCGTAAGCCGACACAACAATTTTGATTTGGCTTACCTTCCGGTGACAACGCGAGCATGCAATACGGTTCTCCGCGAACCACCACTTCTTGCATAATAATTCCGAAACTGTACACATCTCCTGGTTGCGTTCCTTTTTTCCGTAGATTCGGATGTCTCAGCAATTCCGGTGCCGTCCACAACAGATCTACATTGCGAGAGCGTAGGAAAATGTGAAACGTGAAATGCCGGCAACTCGGCAACATCTCTGACGACTGGATGGATGATTTTTCACTATACCTCGAGCCGTTTTTGCCGGGCACTCGATATTCTGGGCCTCGTAAAACGCGGGTAGCCCGTAATCGGTCACCTTTAGTACCCAGCGTGCGTCTATCACGCAGTTGCGCGAAGTAAGATAACCATGTACTCGTACCGGTGTACCGTGAAGGTATCTCATACCCTTTACAGGAAAAATAATTTTATATTTTGTTTGCACTTGTAGAAAGAAACCGCCTGCAACCCATCTATGTATTGTACATACACACTACCGCTCAAAGTATCCGGACACTCGCGAATAAGTGTGTAATAGCAACGCACATAAAAGTTACTTAAGCGTCTACAATAGTGACTAAGATCTTTTATGTTAAAAACTACCTATGTGGAAACTTACCAATATTAGACTAACAATAAGAATTAGAAACGATTAGAATTACGGCTTGCTTGTATTTTATTATTGGTATATTTGTATCGGAAAATTCTCTGAATTCGCTCTGCAAACATCCTTTCAAGCACACCGAGACCGTTCCACTAGATTTCGTATTTGCGGATAGAAATTATATTATTGCATTTTCATTATATAATTTGTACATGAAAATAAATTCTATGGTGCTATGATACAATATGCACGATAATAATAATTATTACAAGTGACAAAATTGTTCTAAATATTTTTCCTACTAACATAAACTACGTTTTGTAGAGAAAAAGAAAGTGTCCGGATACTTTTGAACAGTAGTGAATGTACATACATACAATGCGTTCGACTACAGGTGAGAGAAAATTTAAGGGGCAGTTCTCCGTGAGAATATGAAATGAAAATGAGGAATGAATCCGCCTGAAATGCTACAACCCGACCGGCAGCGATGTACGTGACGTACTATGGGATGTATTGGGATGTCGTTGTATCCTCCTTTTAAACGAGGTATGATTTAGTCATTTTATTTCGCGTTCCGCGTCGTACGTAATGTGTACACCTCTGCTGGTCGAATTGCCGTGTTTCAGGGATATTTTTAATTGTTAATAACTAGAAAACGAAGCCGAAATCGCAATTTGTTCATTCTTCATTTTCGTCTTATATTATCATGGAGAGCACCCTGTATATGTATATGTACTGGGATCTCATCGTATCGATTCGCTAAGACTACGGTTCATCATTACAAGCAACACGTTACTCACCCGTACAAGGTCGGTGAGCAAAGACAATCTAAACGACCAATCAAGTTTGATTTCATCTTGTACCAACACGTCCTCCAACGACCCTCTTGAACAGTACTCGTAAACGAGGCAAGGTCTTGTTGGCTCGTTTAAACATCCGATCAGAGGATTCAAATTTTCGTGACGTAACCCGTGCATCTGTGCATGGTCGAGTCACAAGGTGGGTATACGGTATTAAGCTTAAACGATTCTATAATATAATATATTCAACGGTCCAACGGTTTTCTTCTTAAAGTAGCAAAATATCGTGACGTGAGAACGTTCTTACCACGACCAGAACGTCCATCGCCTTGCTCTTTAGCTCGAACGTGCCATCTTCTGCAGGTAACTCTTTCAACTGCACCAAGTCGCCCTAACGACGATAACAGAAATAACGAAAGCTTCTTTTCAGAATATGCCAAAGTATACCGGTGTTTACAAGAATGTACCAGGGCCCACTCTAGGAGGGAGGCATTTGCCCGGGGCGCCAAAATTTAGGGGCGCCATTTTGGCTGTAAGTGTGAGAAAAATCCAAAAGAAAAAAATAAAATAGATTTTTTTTATTTTACAATCGATCAAGCACTAAATGCACTAGATGGGGTAGAATTAGCAGAGGAAATTTCAGTAGTATCTGCGCTTCTGGGCAAAAATGGAAGCCTAAGCAATGTACTGAGCTTAATTTCAAAGTTAAATTTTGCTCCAAACTTTACTATTGCTTTAAGAATATTGTTAACGATACCAGTAACTGTAGCAAGTGGCGAAAGGAGTTTCTCCAAGTTAAAACTAATTAAGAACTTTTTACGTTCGACTAGTACACAAAATCGTCTTAATGGTTTGGCCATTTTGGCAATTGAGCATGAAATTGATGAGAAAGTAAAATTAAAAAATGTAACAAAAAAGTTTGCAGAACTGAAAGTAAGAAAAAAAGGTTTTTTGTGATTTTAACGTTTACCTTCTTTTATTTTCAAAATAATACAATTTTAATTGTTTGTGCAATAATGCACATTTTTAATAGTATTTAAAAATGTAAGAAATTATATGGTTAACAATTTTTGTTATTTCATGTTATGTTATATGTTTCTTTCTAAATATATGCTTTTATTAAAATTTAAATAAAATTATTTGATTTTTATTTACAATAAAAAATATGGTGTACCGTTATTTAAAAAATATATACATATATACCCCCAGCTTAATTTAAAAAAATAAAGGTGACCTTCATATCTCCAAAAAAAATTACATAAGAACCAAAATTTTTTTGGTATCGTATGAACCCCATTTTACCGTTCAACTTTGTCCTTCAGACATTTAACGTATCTTTAAAAACAACAAAGATATTCAAGGTGGTCAAGTTAGCTGGGACACCCTGTACATATGTATATTCTTAAGGGGCGGCAATTTGTCTTTTTGTTCGGGGCGACGTAACCGCTAGAGCGGGCCCTGAATGTACCAAAATATACCAAGAATATATCACAATATACCAGAATATACTGGAATATATGTAGCAGAATTTACAAGAATATACCAGAATATACTAGAATGTACCAGAAGATACAGGAAATATCTTCTTTATCGCATGAACAATGAACATCGAATACAAGAAACGCGCGCAAACACCAAGTATACAATACTCACGTTGTACTGAGCACGTGGAACTTTGAAGAAACCATGTCGCGCCAGGTTCCCCGTGCTTGTCCGTAGATACGGTCGTAAGGACGACACGCTGCCGAGTTGAAGAAGATCCGGTTTCTCCACGTCGGGACCACCAAATTCTTGCAATTGTTGCAACCAACAGGATAACATTGTCTCGATACCCTCGTCGACCTGCGGTACAGTATGCCGCGCGGCCGTTAACTCGTACTCGATACGAGTACGCGATCTCTATGCGTTTATCCTTTCGGAAACTCGATAGTTCCATAGTCTACTATTCTACTCACCCTTCTAAAATCTACACGAGGCACTTGCGGAAACACAAAATCCGACGTAGTCAGAATGATCTTGTACTGACCTTTTGATATTCTCTTCTTAAGAAGTTTTCTTCTACGTTCGCGGCAAAGGATCGAGCGATTAAACAAACAAGTTGGATATTATAACAACGAAAACCCTCCGTCTCGCGAGGATACACGGCGTACGTGAAGGACGAACAGATGCATAAATGGATTAGCTGTTACCTGATCAATATTCCGGTTAATATCGCGAATGTGGTCAATAACAGCGATCCCAGAACTACAGTTACGATACGCGCGATGCGAAACGCTGTTTCGTCGGCGGAGTTCTCTGAAAAAGAGAGAAACGGTCTCGATGTGGACGACTATTTTCGCCAATCGGCGAAAATCTGACAACATTCAAGTTTCTTTGCCGGTCACCTGTACAATCGATACCGAATTCCACGTCAACCTCCGCGTTGCATTTTAAAATGTCAATGTTCGCGCCGAGGAAGACCGGAGCGTTCGCAGACAATTTCCGAACGAGAAGTTTCTTTCGTTGTTCTATGCTGATCATTATCGGTTTCCAGGCATCGACGTCCAGACGCCAGTCCAATAATACGTACGCGTACATTTTGTTGTTGAACGAGTTAATGGTAGAGTTGTCGTGCATTAATACGGTAAAAGTTTCATTCAAACGATCGAATAACGATGGTCGGGCGTACGTTTCGGTACCATCGTACACCTTCTCCGCATCGTATCTGCGACAGATCAACAGAAATCATTTCAGTTATTTTCAATTCAGTTTCAGTTATTAATAGACTGCCGATGTTTATGCAATTTCCAATTTTTGTGG
Source organism: Lasioglossum malachurum (assembly GCA_028455605.1). Lineage (NCBI taxonomy): Eukaryota > Metazoa > Arthropoda > Insecta > Hymenoptera > Halictidae > Lasioglossum > Lasioglossum malachurum. The sequence goes on along the minus strand of CM052315.1, from coordinate 18,730,163 downwards.
ACAAATTTTAAGAAAATGACAGCCTTTGTAGATCTAAAACAAATAGAAATCGTACTAAATTGAAATTGTCATAAGCCATAAATGCATAAACATCCGCAATCTAGTATAGATACATATTAAAATACTTCCTGCCCGTTACGGGCTGGTTACGTCGTATGCGTACCTATGATCGAGAGGCGTTATTATCAGAAGCTTCTCCAAAAAGTCCGAACTCAGGTTTCGCGGTGGGAAATATCGATATCTCCTTTTCCGTTCTTTTTCTTCTGCTTCTGTTTCTATCTCTGTTCCTAATCCTTCCGTTTCTTCTAGCGTTTCCTCTTCTTCTTCTTCTCTTTCTTCGTCGCTCGTTTGTTTCGTTTCATAAGCATCGTGCAACCCAGGAGAATGATAATCGCGGGATTCGTTGAACGAAGAAATGTTGGAAGACGTGAAATTTTCGGGCGAAATAGATACCGTGGTAACGAAGCGGGAAACCGAAGTGTACGTTCTCGTTTTTGCCTCTGGTAAAAAAGAATCATCATCCTGTGTGTGAACGATCACGGTGGTCGAGGTTCCGACGGTCCTCGATGATTTGCGAGCGCCGTCCAACTCGGCAAGAACCCGTGACGTTATGTCATTATCATCCGACGTCGGTAGACACAACAGGGTAACTGCAAACAATCGAGTCGAAACGTGTCAAACAAATACGTGCAACTCGAGGCCATTGCGCCATTACTGGTTGCGTGAATATCCTCGAGTGTACACGTCGGTACATATAGACAGTGCCGGATTAAGCCAGCTCGGGGCCCGTAGCAAATGTTATGACGGGGCCCTAGGATTTCTATCAGGGCCGCTCGTGTGCAAATGTGGCGCACCTTTTCAACGAACACAATGAATGACCTTTTTTTTTTAGCAAAAAATATCTGTGCCCCTTGGCATAGACAGGCGCTCATGTTTGTATGGCGCGGGGCCCGTAGCATTTGCTACTTCTGCCACGGGGCGTAATCCGGCCCTGCATATAGACACACATACGTAACGTATTGCAATATAGCAATATGCGGATACGATATCTAGCTCAACAGTCGGTAAGCGAACAAGCTAAACGGACAACAAACTAAGTGAGCTAGGTCGACTCACCTCTCCGAGAAATGTTGTGCGTTGGACGAAGGAGCTTTCGGATCTCTTCGAGGGAAGCATGATACGGCAATATCACGTGATACCGTAATATAGCTCCGATACCTCGAAGAGCATTTAATAGTGCTCTATCGAGACTCGACCACGGTTCACGATCTGCAATACGAAAAGTTTATTGACTGTGGAGTACAGCGTTTTGCGATTAAGTTTGCGATTGCCCTAGTAGCATTAATAGATGGCCAACGGTTAGGATATGGTTGATGGTTTTGACATTTTTACTTTCTAGCGACATTTCTAACCAATATTGCAACCAAGAAGAAAATGAGTATTTTAATATGTCAACATATTCTGACCTGCATCTATGTATAATGTACTGAATATCATCGACAATATTTACTTCAACAGAATTCTAGAAATGAAAACGTAAATATTGTGGTTCGCAAGTGGGACAAAATCTACGCTTCCCAGTTACACAGAAGCTCGCGAATTGCGAACTTCAACCTCAGAACATAGTTAATAAAGTCCGTGATATTATATGGTGTTGTATATTTGTTTAAAAAAGGCAGAATGTTAAACCCAGTGGTATTGTTCAAAATACTATACACGTTTATATTAAATGCTTATACAATAAAACAAGCCAGAATTCCTTCCTCCGCACGCTAGATGCAACACTACCTTTCATTATGCATAATTATTGTCAAACGGCAAAAAAAAAAATCCTGAAACACGTATCCCCTATTTTGGATCAAAGATCGCACACCCGAGTTTACATCGAAGTGAACTAACAATAAATAAGAGAAACTGCAAAAAAAATATAAATTTTTTAATATATTCTTTAAACAAATAACTTTTGTTAAAATTTTCTCGCACGACTACATTTCCTATTAAAAAACACACAATTTAAAAAAAAATTCAAATTTTTTCGACATCTGGTTTCCGAGATATCTCAAAAAATATGGTTTTGACTCCCAACTTTGGGGGCTGCTTTCACCCTTTCAAAGTGGATGGTTGCCGATAAAAAAAAAACACGTGTCAAATATTTTTCGAAGAACTATAGCTCACGTAAGTTTCGTCAAAATCGGCTTTTCTCATCTGAATATGTTCCCTTTTTAGATGGACTTGATGGTCTGAGTTGCTATTTTCACGATATGCGAAAAGAGGTACAGTTTTTGAGTCGTCGGCAAATGGGAGGTGGTAGTGTGATGATTTGGTGCGGTATCGGGTACTATGGTAAAATGGAAATCAAATAAATTTGAGGAACAAAGAAATGACAGGAACGTACGCGACCAGAATTGCTGAAGAGAAGTATACTTTTCAGCAGGATAATGCCGCAGTACACACTGCAAAAGTAGTAAAAGAGTACTTTTCTCGAGTAAAAATTCGCGTTTTAGATTGGCCAGCAAGACCACCCGACCTCAACATTATTGAAAATTGTTGGGGAAATCTTGCCCGAGCTGTATATAGAAATGGCAGACAATTTGGAAATACTGCCGAATTAAAAAAATATATTCAAGATGAGTGCGAGCAATTAGAGCAAAAAACCATTAAAAAAAACTCTATAAATCTTTGCCAAAGAGAATGATGGCTGTTATTAAATGTGAAGGAGGAGCCACCAAATATTTAAGCATTAGTTATCATTCGTTGATTTACTGTTATACATAATTTTAAGTTAAATGTGCTATCATTTTGTCACACCATATTTCCTTAAAAATTCTTTTTTTTTTAAATAAAATTGTGTAGACTGGCGAAATTCAATTCAATTTCATTTGTGCCCGTTTATAGAGATATTTTGCAAGACTGTGTAAAAATAAAACCTTGGTTGTAATGTTAAATAAATAAGTATTACGTGTTTTAATTTTAAAATGTGCTATCTTTCTGTCCCGGAGTGTAAATGCTACTAGGGTTCTGTTGCGTTGAAATTTCTATTTGCAATCGGTATTACCAGTTCCTATCATAGACACGGCTTTCCATTTCAAGTTCATCAGGATCTCTGTCAGAGCCTTTGCTATCGCCGGTAAAGACGGCGACAGTCTGACGATCGATGAAAATTCTCTGGTGTCCGTATCGTCTTTCTGAAATCGTCAATATCGCCGATAGGATCAGAACGTCGACGGTTCCGGACAAATTCAAATGAAGTTTCTCACCAAAGGACACGTCCATGTGAATAGGGATACGTTCCAAAGCCGCGCGAGTCTAGCTGTAACTTCGCACATGGGTGTATCGACAGCAGCTACGACGACTTTCGTTTTCCTCTCGCCAAGTATGCGCAACAAGGTGTCAAGACCTCGTGTCTTTCTTTCACATGATACTGATGATCAGAAGAAAACGGACAATAATCTTGCTCTTGATCGATACGATCAGTAGCAAATGGTACCAGTATTGTAACAAATGGTAAACGCGATACTTACGAGACGTTGGAATTACAGCGATTCGTACATCGAAGTTAGATCGATCGAAGAATTCTTGTATATCTGTCACGTTCGTTTCGCTGCTGCAATCCTCCCGCAGAAAAACTGTTACTTCCGTTTGAGGTTGCTCATAGACGTCTTCGGTTACGTTCGACGTGTACGAAACGCATGGAGCTTGATCATCGGTGTTCGATGAAATGATATGACTGGAAAGGATCACGATCGGGATCCACGACCAGAACCGGTGGAAAGAGTTCCCGGCCATGGGCCTCCGACGACCCTTTTGGCTCGGTGGTGCTCGGTGCTCGGTGTTTAACTCGTTCGGTAGTCCGTCTTCTCACCTGGTAGCTGATCTATTGGCCCGTATCTATTCGATTCTGGGTTCCCTTCCTTCCAACGTATACACTATGCAACCAATCAGAAGCAATACACGCTTCCAATACCACTTGTAATCGGTTTTCGATCAGACATCGACACCGGATCGCGATTCTTCTAATCTCGTAATCTTGTAATTTCGTAATCCTGCAATCCCGTCCGTTTAACGCGTCAAGCCGATTAATCAAATTTTCTTGTTGCTTGTTGTTGTAGGGGAGATTTTATTTATGGCAAATACCTGTGACACGCGCGGAAGTATGGGACGATAAACGATCAAGAGCGGTAGTAATTAGAGCGTGTACAATCTTTTCGTACAAAAAAAGGTGCCGTACAACTTAATCACGCTAGACTAAAGCGCCGTAAACATTTTCCACCACATTTAGTATTTGCCGATGCTAAAAATATCGAAATATTTTCGAAGAATCTTCCGCGATTGATATTTTAATAAACCAATTAACCATTACGTCCGTTTATTAATTGAGCCCACCGGACATATCTTTTATCGCGTTTTTCTTGTTCTGTCATTCTAGCGTTTTGCCTCGACTGTTTTTACAGCTACCTATTGCATTTTATAGAATCCTACTGCGCTTCTACGAACACGATTTTTTGTTCCACGATAGAGTGCTTAAATCAACATTGCGAACTGCATCGAAATCATTTACCGTTTCGACGAGGAAACCTATTTGTGCCGGAGAAGTAGGAAAGAATAGTCACGTTGTGTCAACGTAATGCGATACACTAGTATAGTCTTCGTTGGCGTATTTTTCTTTTTTAGTGCTTTATTTTTCCGTCATTTTCTTTCCTACATCCAAGTGGATTTGAAAATTCCTTGTTCTCATTGTTAGACGCGAATAAATCCAAGAATCACCAACTATTTTCAGCGATTCGTTCGCTTTAAGTCCTGAGTTCACTGCGTGTTTGTACTATAGTATTAGGATACGGTATTTATCTGTATTTGACAAACAATTTGAAAATGCATATCCGATTAATTTTGTATGAATGTACGATACAACGTGGATACAACGCATAGTTTGGTCGGTCCTTTTCATCTCTCGACATAACAAACGATACCGGGAAAGGTAAGGGAGTCTGTGACAAAACGGATTCGTTACAAGTCCGTTCGTTCTTACCGTTTTTCTCCTCTCGAGGAACGACTGCGATACAGTTGTTCCCTCCTTTTTTGCTTGCCTATACACCAGAAAGGGTTGCGTGTTTTCGACGAGATTTTAAAAACACGCATATCGTGAATCACTGAAGACAAATATTTGGGTTTGTTTTCCTTGTCCACTTGGTTGGAACTTGTATTATTTTTCGACGCGAATCAAACAAAGCACGCACGCAATCAAACAGGAGCCGCAAAATACGAAAATCAACTGAAAAATTACAAACGTTCCTGGACGGCCCGAACGCCTTGGCGTCCGATATCGAACTAACTTGCCTACCTCCCTTCTACACATGCTCGGGAGCTGACGTTATCACGAGGGAGGTTTGTCCCGGGAGCAAGACGGGCAGTGCAACCAGCATGCAGTCCCGCACCGTGCTCGCTGCTCAGTATCATTTTCGCTTCGATTCGTGAATCATCTGTTTCTGTTCCGTCCTATTCTGCCGTGTTCCTTTCTCCTGCAACGTCATTGTTGAATCAATCAACATTATTATTCCAGACTCTATGTACTTACATATACATACATGTATTTATACATATGAAGCAGGGTTGCAGGCTACCTCCAGGGGCACACCTATTTCTAAATCTTTTAGCCGAATGTCTAGTCGAATAGCTAGTCGAATGCCAATAAATTTTTTAATGTATTATTAACAATTTTCTATAGACATGCCCGCGCTTCCATAATGCTTGCAATGTATAAAACAAGAAGAATCGATTATGTACCAAGAATAAAAAATATATATACACGACGCGCACACAAACGAACAAGAAAATTATTGATAAATTGATAACGTATTTAATACCCGATAAAATAGAAAGTATTCTTAGGACATAAAAATGTTCAGGCGAGTCCTATGGACTGATATTATGTAAAATAATTTTTTTATTGAAACGTTAAAAGATTAAATGAGATCTCTCTCGGTGAGAACACGTTGCGTCGGGTATCGGTTCTGGACGGAGTTGGGCTTTGGGCTGCAAGCTGCAAGCATTGTGTTGAAGGCTCTTGTTTCTCTCTGAAAGAATCAGAGCATCAGAGCTGATTAGAGCCTTCTGCCTGATTCGCCTTTGGTCCCCTGTGAATCGGAGACTTCTTCTCCGATTCACATCTTTTGCTCCGTGTAAGAAAGTTGTTGTAAGTCGTTGTAAGAAAGGGAGTCAGAAGGAATATTGCATTTTCGTTGCATATTCCAGCTGGTTCTATACTTAAATAGACTGGTTCGAGACCCTTTGCTGACAGTATCAGACAGTATCTCATCTGATCTCATCGGTGCCCATATGTTGATTGGTTTACTCCAGTCTACTCCTAATCCTATACCTCGTCTGTGCTAACTGCTAACAGAAATTTATCCGCAACACTTCTGAACCGCTTTCATTGTTAATTTCAATTAACAGATTAGATTATATCAATTGCATGATCTTGAAAATTAGTTGAAATAAAATCTCCACTTTATCTATATGGCCAGATTGAGATGCATGTCTGATCGATACAGCAGGAGCTGTACTTGGAATCAGTGAGAGACTATGCGATCTAAAGAAGAATTGTCACACACATAGATCAAAGTATCAAAGTCTTTTTTGTAATGTCTTGTGTATTGTATGGTTTGTGCAATGATATTTGTGGTTGATATGTCTTATGATTTAGGTTAGCTGTCTAATCGAGATACTCAGTACCCAGCGAACTTTATCAGAAACATTAAAAAATGACGTCTTGTTTGGAAAATTTTCGGCCATCGTCATGCGTATGGTTCGAATTAGATGTTAAACGCAATATACTTGTGTCTATGCTGGCTGGATCATTGGTAAACACCAAAGTTTACATAGCATTGACAATAACTAACAATAACGCTACATTACTTTCCTTTGTTTTATTTAATTGCACATACAATTGTCATCGATTTGCAACAATTTTCTTGTAATATCACTTTTATTTAGGATCTATTGCTTGCTTTCCTTTCTACTCGCAACAGTAAATAGTTATAATTAAGTCACAAGTCTTTATGTACACACTTGCATTTGCAACAGGTGTTTTTGAACAGTATACCTCTTTTATTGAAAGTACTTTTGTCTTTTACACTTTACAAACTTTTCTTCTTTTACAATTTCAGTTCTTCATCGGATGGTGGTTTATCATCGATGCACACGCCAAGTATCCAAGTGAAATGAAAAACACATATCATCTGCTAGGAGTGTTTGGAACTCTTTCTTTTGTCATGTAAACAGATAATACTATTGCTCATACGTTTTAAGCCTTTGTTATAATCATTTGTTTTATAATTTAGGGTCAATTCTGTGACAAACGCACAGATAAGAGGGGATGGATACAATGGAGATAATAGGATTGCAAGAGGATTTCTTTTCATTGGATTTGTAATGGGATTTGCTACAGTAATTTCAGCCAGTTGGATTTTATTTGCAGATTTCATTGCCGCAGGTTCGATATATTAGTTCTAAATTAATGTTAACAACTGTAACTATTCAATACTATTAATCACATTATTTCAGACGTTAAACATCACTGGCCCGGCGTAGGCTTATTCTTACAAAATATATTCATCTTTGTTGGTTCCCTTACATATAAATTTGGAATAATCGAAGAACCATGAAGATACTCATCATCTGAGCATTGCAAATGTTCTTACTTTTTGCACAGAATTCCCTGGTTTTAATAGACTTTCCTGGAAGATACTTAAAACTATGGAGGAAATAATTATAAGCGCTGCATTGCATATGAACAAATTTCGTTCATCCTCTGTTTTAATTTATACAAGGTGTCCCAGTATTGGCGACAAACTAAGCAAAGAATATACAATTAAATTCGATAACACCTTTTTCACATTCGTTTCTCCTTGAAAACAAAGCTTTCTATGGACAAATTTTCTATATTTTTCCTTTAATCTTTCTCTGAGGATTGCCCTGTTCTCGATTGTAACGCGAATACTGAAGTACCGTGTATATCACTTATATACATAAAAGTAGTTATTGAAATGCTTATATTATCTATAAAGAATAATTTAACGTCTAACTCTAACCATATTGTATAATAAAACACAAACGTCGTAGTGTCCACACGGGAATAGATCACAGAATAACGAGATTCATGGATCGTGTGATCATTTCTTTTTTATATAAAAACGCGTCAATAGTCGAACAAAAATTTTATATCTTAAACGAACGCGTATGTATCTTTAAAAGGAACACTGCAAAATTATATAATCAATTTTGTATTTATTCGTACGTCCGTGTGACCGAAAACAGTTGTATTCCAATTTTTTAAATAAATTTCGATATCTTTTATTTGCCTCGGTGTTTTTCTCTTTTTTTCATTGAACAAAGTCGCTTGGGGGGAAATGAAGAGCTCAGGGAAACAAACGGTCAGCTCGATTTAGACTTTAGTTAGTTAGATTTTCTAATCGTTCGGAGCAACAAACAGAACGACTGTGAACATTTGGGACAACAAAAGGTCACCTATAAGTGCCTATAAGGTATTTCACCTCGTTCGGGACAATAAATAGTCGCAAACATTTCATGATATGATTGTTTGTTGCACCGAAGTATTGAAAAAATTTGTTCTTTTTGTTTTGAGCTTCTCAGATCTTGTCGGCGATTTCGGAACATTTTGAAATGCCACTTGTGTGGCGGTGGGGGTAAAATATAACGGGTCATCGGTTTTGATTTGCCAACGCGGACCAATATGAACGTTTTCTTCCATTTTATTTTACCAATCGCGTTGTGCCACACAAACATATGGCCCGTGTTCGGTTTGAGGAAACGTTTGCATCGTGGGAGCGCATCGTGTTTTTTCTTACGTTGGAAAAAGATTGAAACGAGCGTGTATTCATGCTCGATGGTTGTAGACAAGTGGTAGCTCTTTTATCCGGTCGTTTTGTTTCGAACAGACAGAAAAAGTGAGTGCCGCTGAAAGGTATTTGACACCGTTATTCGCGATTTCGTTTCCTCGGATTCCCCCGGCTACTATAACCAAGTTTGACAAGTCCTATATGTGAATAGCCACGCAATCGAAATATCATTCACCGTGTGTTTACGCACAGTTCATGCCAGTGAAAAACGTTTCACGGTCGTTTATTCTTTCTACCACTTACAGATCGTCAATTACACTTGCATCTTTTATTCATCGCGCCGTCAGATTTACAAGTTCCATCGAGTGCTCGCCGCAAAATGCTTTTCTTTCTATGATGTATTTTTTCTATATTTATGCGTAAAATCTCAATGATATTTTCCACAGTTGTTCCAATTTCCAAGAGGTTCTCGAAGTTTCAACTAACCGTTCGCAAAAAGTACGATAAAGAATATATAGTGCCTGTCTGTGTGGATAGTTTCCTTTTAACATAATATATAGTTTTACACTATTATCGATTTCGTAATGTCAATATTTATATTATATTATACCACGTTATACATGTTTGTTTATGTTAATCGATCGTTGTTAAATGTAGGAAAGAAGTACGGTTCTATATGTGTACAAAGAAGTTGGAAATTCTTGCTATGTTTCTCCTTAATTTTAGATGAATCTAAACGAAGTAAGGATGTCCGTCGCATGGCTATTATTGATTACTGTTGCAATTTTTATCGATACCACCAATGGAGTTGCTGTCATGAGTATCGATATCGGTAGCGAATCAATGAAAGTTGCCATCGTATCTGTAAGCAATTTGTTTAATATTGGACCGATAAATTTTTATAGTTTCTAATTTGATTGCTAATACACTGCATGATATTGATTACAGCCTGGTGTTCCTATGGAAATAGCTCTTAATAAGGAATCAAAGAGGAAAACACCTGTTACGATTGCTTTTCGAAATGGGGAAAGAACTTTCGGAGAAGACGCTCAAGTAGTAGCAATTAGGTCACCTCAAAGTAGTTTTTCATACATATTAGACCTTATAGGAAAGTCGATTGATAATCCAATGGTTGAGCTTTACATGAAAAGATTTCCTTACTACGATATAATTACCAACGAGGAGCGTAACACAATCGCGTTTAAACTGAACGAGAACACCACTTACACGCCGGAGGAGTTGCTTGCACAAATTTTACACAAGGGCAAAGAGTTGGCAGAGAATTCTGCCGGTCAGAAGATCAGCGAAGCGGTGATAACCGTTCCAGGATTTTTCAATCAGGTCGAAAGAAGGGCGCTTATGCAAGCTGCGGAACTCGCAGAGATCAAAGTGTTGCAGCTAATTAACGATTATACCGCTGTCGCATTGAACTACGGGATATTCCGAAGCAAGGAGATAACCAACAACGCTCACTACGTGATATTCTACGATATGGGAGCGAGTAGTACGACCGCGACGCTTGTCAGTTATCAAAACGTAAAGACGAAGGAGAAGGGATTTGCTGAGACTAATTCTCACGTTATTGTCTTGGGTGTCGGTTACGATCGTACTTTGGGGGGGCTAGAAGTACAACTTAGATTACGAGATTACCTAGCCAAAGAATTTGATGCTTTAAATAAAACATCGAATTCGGTGTTTAGTAATCCGAGAGCTATGGTGAAACTTTTTAAAGAGGCTGGTCGCGTCAAGAACGTGCTCAGTGCGAATACAGACCACTATGCCCAGATCGAAGGTCTTGTAGACGAGATTGATTTCAAAGTGCAAGTAACCAGGGAAAAATTAGAGCTAATTTGCTCCGATCTGTTCCAGCGAGTCGCGGAACCTGTTAAGATGGCCTTGAAAACGTCAGGTATTTAGAAGCTGTGATTCAGTTTCTGCTTGCTGATGGTTATACGTTCATTCTGAATTCACGCATGTGTGTTTTGTGCTCTTTCTTTCAGAATTGACGATGAGCGACGTATCACAAGTAGTGTTAGTTGGAGCAGGTACTAGAATGCCAAAGATACAGGAACAATTGAGTCAGTATTTAACAGTAGAATTATCGAAAAACATCAACACCGACGAAGCAGCTGTAATGGGAGCAGTGTACAAAGCTGCGGATCTTAGTAAAGGCTTCAAAGTGAAGAAGTTTGTTACCAAAGATGCAGTACTGTTCCCTATACAAGTAGTTTTTGATAGAACCGTCGATAACAAAATCAAGCAAGTAAGCAATGTTCCAGCAACGTTCCCGACTTCACGAAAAATCTGTTCGGATTGTTATGAACGCATTTCTTACAGATTAAAAAGTCGTTGTTCGGCAAAATGAATCCTTACCCACAAAAGAAAATAATTACGTTCAACAAATTTACGGACAACTTCCAGTTTCATATTAATTATGCTGAACTGGAGTATTTACCTCCTCACGAAGTAGCGTGAGTACTTTCGTTCTTCGCTAGTAAGTACATCGAATTTACATGTATTCTTAATACGCTCTGTTATCATTCCAGTGTTATCGGCAACCTACATCCATCTACTATAACGTTATCTGGCGTTACCGAAGCTTTAGACAAACACGCAAAGGAAGGAGCAGAAAGCAAAGGGATCAAAGCTCACTTTGCTATGGACGATAGTGGGATTCTTAATTTGGTGAATGTAGAACTAGTATCCGAAAAAGCAGGTCCAGCTCCCAATGAAGAAGAGGGTACTTTCTCAATACTTGTCTCAACTATTAGTAAACTTTTTGCAGGTTTGTGCTGAATGCTTTGCAAAAAATGATGCTCTAATTTCATTACCATGATACTATTAAAAAATTCGTTATATTAAGTAATTACCGTTTCGTTATGTTTCGTACAACGATTCGTATTTTCTGTTCTGGGAATGAGTCGTGAAGAGAAACTAAAATGTATAAAATCTAGAACCATTTCTTGCAAGCATTTCTATATACAATAATACTACTTCACTGTTCTCTTGCCGTTGAATTGCATGTTGAACAAATATGAAACGAGTAAGGTGAACATAACTCGTACGTTTCAGGTACAGAGGAGACGGATAAGGATAAAGACAAAGATAAAGATAAGGATAAAGAGAAAGAAACGAAGCCAGAGGAACCATTGAAGGAAGACATAAAACCCGTTCACGAGGAGCCGGAACTCCCGGAAGCACAGAAAGAGGCGGAGGATAAAATGAAGAAGAAGAACGAGTCCACGGTCACGGAGGAGAAAACGGCGAATAAAACTGAGAAGACAGAGAAAGAGAAAAAGTCAACCATTATAACAATCAAAGAGCCCATCAAGGCCGTGGAAAACAAATTAGGACCGCAGATCCTTTCTGGGGATAAACTGGCCGAGTCGCGTGAAAAGTAAATTATTCTAAGCAATTTAAGACATGAATTTTCTGCGCGCTAGTTATTATATCGTGAACTTTATGCATTTTCAGATTACGTCGTTTAGACGAATACGACTTCGAGAAAACGAGACGCGAGACAGCTTTGAATAACTTGGAAACGTTCATAATCGATGCACAGCAGAAATTAGAGTCCGAGGAGTATACAGTCGCCTCTACTCCTCAGGAAGTAGAAAAAATATTGAAAGCGTGTTCAGAAATATCTGACTGGTTGTACGATGACGGATTCACCGCGTCCGCGGAAGTGTTTGAAGAGAAACTAGCCGAACTTCAGAAGCTGACCAGGGATATGTACGAGCGTGTCTACGAGCACAGAGAACGGCCAGAAGTGTTGAAACGCATGACTTCTATGTTGAGCGCTAGCGTGGCGTTCCTAAACAAAACTCGTAACTTGAGTGAAACCAGCGATATCTTTACTGACGTTGAGATCGAAACGTTAGATAAAGTGATAAATGAGACTCAGGTAAACTACTCGCGTTAAGGCATATTACGGTGGTTATCACTTAATCTATTTTATTTACCACGTTTTTATTAGCTCGCTTTCTTGTTTATTCTGAAATTGATTCAATAGATTTCTTGTTCAATAGATAATCTTATTATTGTCACGAGACAATAGACTAGCCAATTTAACTGCTCAGTAGATTTAGTGTTAATCGTAACTTGTCCATTTTTATATGGAATGTTATTTTGCAGGATTATTTTGACAATGTTGTGAAATTTTATGACGAGACGGCCCCGCACGAACCCTTGAAGTACAAAGTCCGCGACATTGCGAACAAAATGGCAGTGCTCGACAGGGAAGTGAAGTATCTGCTCAACAAAGCGAAGATATGGAGACCGAAAGAGTCAGCGACGAATCAGACGGAAAGCGTGAACACGAACACCACAGAGACAAAAGAGGAACCGACAATAGAGACGGAGACGTCGGAGGACACGATTCCGGAAGAAAAAGAGGCTGCGTCGAGTCACGAAAGTGCCCAGGAAGGGGTACACCAAGAACTATAAGAGAAGAAATTTATTTAAAAAATGTGTGACTTTTTATTATTAACCGATTCTGCTTCGGTTGATAAGTTAGGCAATTTATTATGTTGTAGGGCAGGTTTACGAGATGCATTTAAAGGACTCTAAATCAAATTTCACGAAATTGTATTATCGACGTTGGATGAATTATTACGTCGCGAATGTGAACGTCGAGGCGTTATTCTATTTACAAGGCTCTAAGAAGCCGGTTCATTCATTCATTCGTACGGGAAAAAGTATTGGAATCGATATCTCGCGGCGTCACAGATAGAAAAATGATAAAAAACGAAAACCGACCACATTGTTTATAATGGATTTTGTTGTTTTACGGGCCAGTCAATTACAGGCCAATCCGTATTATCCATTTTGGATAATTATGTCGCGATTAAACTGTAATGTAGTTCACAGCAAGAAAAAATTTCATATTCGAGTCATTATTTACAAATGACGAAAAGTATTCTACTCGGTCAGGTTTCATTTATTGCGGAAACGACATTTAATTGTGATACTTCTTGATACTATATTCTTAGACATACTGTACGCTATAGCTTAAAATGATTTTTTACCAACATCTAGGATCGAGCATAATAATTACATGCATACATGCGAGGCGATGTCATTGTCAATAACAATATAACGTTTTATTCTATATTGTTTTTTACATTCCTGTTCGATTTAATCCTCGCTACAAGACGCCTAACTTTTATGGATCGTACGTACGCTTCATTGTACCGAAAATGCAATTCACTTCAGAATATGATGATTGTATTTCGAATTTTGTAACTGTTTAAATGTATACTATTTACTGTACGGTACTAAGCGAGGTAAAATTAATTTTTTCATAGTGTTTTTCCGAGAATTCGACAGTTTCGATTCGAACCATTCCAATGGATACACATTGTAATTGAAAGTCCTCGATTATGTTATTTATTAAACTTTGGGTGAATAAAGCAGTGTGTAAAATATTGATGAAGTAAATACTAACATAAATCAGTGCAATGTTTTTGGATTATGCAATTGCTAGAAACTCGTAACACACACACACCTTATCTTACGCAAGTCTTCCTACAATTAGACACAATTTTCGATCTGATCAAAGAAATTCATTTCTGAACGCTTGTTTATCTTACAAGATTATTGAAGGCAGTATTATTAATTATGTACAAATCGTATATATATATATATATATATATATATATATATATATATATATATTATTAAGGAGATAGATATGTATATATTTGTACACGTTACTGAGATATTTTAATTTCAGCAGATATTTGTATTCGAATTATTAGTGGATATCGGTATTGATCAAGTTAAAAAAAGAGTTTGAAGTTGAACAAAACTTTGATATCACCTTCAATTTAATAAACGATCATTGTACTATATATTTCGTATTTGCAACTATAATAAATTTATAAAACACATTTCTTCTAAGTTCTCAATATTTTCTTGGCCACGTAAAGGTTCCGGTATTTAAAAAAAAAATGCTCTTTTCAAACATACAATTCAAATGTATCGAAGTATTTCAGTGTTTCTCTACCAGATGGCTCTAGGTGGAGTCAAGCTAGAAAAGCACATCGTACGTTTGGTAAACAAACAAATCGAATTTTTTTAGAAAGATTTCCAATTCCAATAGGCATTATAATTGCTGGTGTGTGTTGGGTTTTACTTGAATCGCGTAAGTGACTCTATAAGGCAAATAACGCTCCTTCATTCATAAAATTGAATCATGGTATTGCGCCAAATTGTTCGGACATTGTTGAAAAGAGCTGCACCGGCGATGGTAAATGTTTCTTTATTCAAACATATGTATACGCAAATGCAACTTTTTAAATTAACAATACTATCATTGCGCAGTATGCTGCAAGTTTTCTATTCGAGAATCAATCGGAGAGTAAAAGGCCGACGGTGAATGATAAATTAAATCTCGAACCTCCAGATATTAAAAAATTAACTGTCGAGTATATGATACAGCATTCGATTGTAGGCTCTATAAACAATGCAACTGAAACATTAAATATTGCTTATATGGCAATAATGAGAATAAGTGACGAATATAAGTTAGTATTTTATTTGTACAGTCAAAGTGTAACATTCACAACATTGATCCAAATTATTTTTCAGGAGTTTGTTGAACACATTGATTACTTTATTGAATGAAACCCTCGAGTATCATGTTGACGACAAACACTGGGATTTGATAGTTGAAATGAGATCGCAAGTACAAAGTAAAAAGGAGAAATTAAATGTAATAGCAAACAGACTGACAAGGGAAGATCCCCAAGACTTTTAACACATTCAATCCTCAAAATTTGGATTAAAACATTTTTCTATCTCATAATAAGTTTTAGAACTGTCTGAATTTCCTAGTTGGGCATCTTCTCTTGTAAGTTTCTAGTTACACATTTTAATTTTAGCATTAATATTGTATCATAATTCATCTTCAGAAATTAACAGGGTATATTCAATATGTACAAAGGCTGGTAGTAGCAGCTTCGGATCTAAGTTATCTTTCTGATATGGACAATCTGTCCTGCTCTCTTTCTATGCAAGCCGAGAACATTAAAGAAAGTATACAAAAGGAAATGACAAACATTGCAGTACTCGAGCGAGAGTACAGTGATATACAAGAGAAGTGTATCAGGCATTGTAAGTAAAATACCATTATCGTTTCATACAAAATCACTGAGATGTTATTTTCATTTTTCTAGCAAATAAGGAGGATAGCGACAAGCCTGCCAATTAGTATGACACAAGTCTTCCCATTTACTCAATGTTTAGAACATAGGATTTACATGTTATTACTTTAATAAAATTACTTAAAATAAAAAATACCAGAATTGAGAGGGTCATATAGTCGAGGAAGGGAAAGAACATCGAATTATGTACAGATCGTTTAAAACGCTCCAGTTGTTCAGGCATCAAGGTGTATCGATACAATATGTCTACCAGGTATCATCGCCAGACCAAGAGTTCTCGCTTCTGTATGATCCTCAGATAGGAATTCAGAACAAGATCCTAATATCACATTGGCGTCGCGATCAGTACATAAGAACACTCCTATTAAGACTCGACCATCTGTCATTTTTATCCGTAAATTCCTATTGAGCCATCCATGTAGTTTCTGCCTTGCCAGAGAATACTTTGTACTAATAGCCTAGCACAATTGTATAAACAATGTTATGCCAATTTTGTTTTTAACATTAATGCTATTGCTAAATATATGATTGTTTGAGAGTTAATTCTTTTGTTTACATTCTTTAACACTAAACCTACCGAGCCTCAAAGGTAACTGGTACATTTTCCCTTATAAAAATGACAAGATTGATTTCATTTAGACTTTGTGCAGCTCCTATTGTAATATGTGCTCCATTAAAGATATCTGTACAATCGTTTCTTATAAAATTATTTTTATTATATCAATAATTGTAAAATAAAAAATCTGTAACTGGTCATTTTGACTGGTGATGGTAGGTTTAGTGTTAAATATAATATATTACGATATATTAAATATCTTGTAGTTCAAAAACTAAGAGGCTCGCCAATGATATATGCTCATGATATATTACTTTCACGACAGTTATTTAATAATAAGAATTATACAATTATATAAAATTACCTCTCCATTTTCATGGACGCAATCGTCATTAGTTACATTGGAAATATTGTGTCCTTCTTTCATGATTATCGACGACTGGATAGAAATAACTTATATAAATAGTCTATCCATCGATATACGTTGCGAGAAAAATTATCAAACGATTTCAATCGTTTCTTGTATTGCTTACTCTTATTTTGTTGTTAATGTTGACACACAAAAATAAGATTTTTCAGAAGGCAGCTTCCCTCGAGGAAATTACTCGAGATAGTCAAACCAATGACTTCAGACGATTACACAAACGAGTTACCAAAAATGTTTTTTTGCAACAAAATTATATTAGAAAATCTTGTAGGACAATAATAGTTCACTTTGTTTACAGCACAAAGGTATCTCAACCATCTAGCGGTAGGATGCACGAACTATATAAGTTGATTTAAACCTTAGGCGGCCCTTACACTTTACACGGTCAATCAGGAATGACCTAATTGACCTCGATACCTCGATTAACCGGCTTGATCGAGATACAAACAGCCCGGACAAATTAAGGCTGATAAGATGGATAATTGAGACCCGAGGGAAATAATCTCCTAGTTTAGTCGTTAATTGTGGTTAACGATTAAATATTTATAAATCGTTGATCGCTTCTACCATTTTGAATTATCTTACGACATCAGTTGTGGACACCAGATACTCCGTTATCTTGGAACACTGCGTCTTATGCACATTCAGCACATTCTAAACCTATGGCGGGTCTATATGTATTGTACATAGTTTAAGGAGCAGTCCGCCAGTCCGCCGTGTCGCCACGTGCTTCAACTTCAACAAAGTAGCATTCTCCTGTTGTGGTGTTGCAGTGTGATATGTCAAAGGCAAAACAGTTCGTTTGTAAGAAATGAAATGAATGAATTTATTTGATAATGCCGGTAGATTTAGGATTCGTGGAGAAATGTGACGGGTGGAGATTGGAAAGTCGATTTTTTCCAAGTAAAGTTGGCGGTAAACCAGCGTGGCTGAATTTGAAAGACATTCCTGGAGAAAAGAATCTTCGATGCGAATATTGTCAGGAGCCTTGTATATTTTTATGCCAAATTTACGCTCCTTACGAGGACAATGAAACTGCGTTTCATAGGACTATATACGTTTTTGTATGTAAAAAATCGGAGTGCTGTAAACCAAACGAAAGCGGGAACTTGAAAGTTTTCAGATCTCAATTGCCAAGAACAAATGAATTTTATTCGCCTGAACCACCTGTGGAGGAACCTAACTGGGGGATCGATGTCAGTACGTATTTATTTCGATAATTTTGTTTGAAGATTGAATAATTTCGGATCAGTCCGTATATATTAAATGTAATGCTTTTAGATACAACCAAATGGGTAAAAACATGCCAGTTGTGCGGTATATACGCGCCTAATCATTGTTCGAAATGTAAACAAGTTAATTATTGTTGTCGTGCTCATCAAATTTTGGATTGGAAATCTGGTCACAAGGAATCTTGCTGTACAAATCGGAGTGCGACAACCAACAGCAAACTTTTATTCCCTGAATATGAAATAATAATAGAAGCAGAAGATGAGAAAGAAGACAACAATGAAATTCATTTAGAGAAGGAAAAGGAAGAAATAACAAAATATGAAAACATGTTAGAAAAAGGAGAAGCTGGTACTTTTCAAAATGAAGACGTACAAAGTGAATTATTAAGTATGGCTAATCAAACAGAAGATGAAACATTTGCAGAGTTTCGTACGACTATTGACAAGTATCCAGATCAAATTCTAAGGTAAACTATCCTTAAAAATAGAGGAAACCAATCAACAACTGTCTATAAAATAATGTGATTACAATGCTTACAGATATGACAGAGGAGGAGAGGTTTTGTACATTTCTGGAGAAAATAAAATTGATGAGATACCAAAATGTTTGGAATGTCATCAACAGAGGCAATTTGAATTTCAGGTAACTTTAAACTTTATTTAACTTCTTTGACACGTTGTACATGAATGATCGGTTCGTAGCGTGAATTATATCGCTCGTTTTATATTAGTAATTAAAGCAACGTCTCCAAAGTCATTTTCCAAAACAGTCAAATCAATGAAAGTAATCCGTGTACAATGTTGTAAGAAAACTATAACTAACAGGCAATAATTCCTTTCAGATTATGCCTCAATTGTTAAATTTTCTTAACTTAGAGGATACACTTAAATGTATTGATTGGGGAATTTTAGCAATATTTACATGTACAAATTCATGCACTGTCACAAGTGGATACAGTACAGAATATGCATGGAAACAAGATATCGTAGAAACTAATTTGGATTAAAATAGATAACTAGGAACTGATTTTTTTTAACAGAGAAATAAATATATATCTATTAATATAAACTCTTTTGATTGTTCCAATAAAAATACATAAACACTCCAACTATTATAGTTTCATTTCTATTTAAAACTTAACATATACAGTCTCGATATAGTTTTGCTAAATCACTAATGCACAATAACTGATTTAAAATACAAAAACGAAACATCAATATGGAAAATAATCCGTCGTTTCTTAAAACAGAATATTAATTAATAAAACTTTCAAATTACTGAATCGAATTTATAAAATAAAGGGATTCGAATTTATAAAATAAAGTGAGTCGAATTTATAAAATGAAATTTCGTTGAATATATGTATGTTTTTAAGTCTTCGATATTTTAAGAAATGATAAGAATTGTGGTAGCAAAACGATTGTATCAAAATAGAAATCTTCTTAAAAGACTAATGATAATTGCTAGCACTGTACTTATATGGTACATAAATTTCTCTCATATTTATATAAAATTACTATCCAAAATACGTTTAATGCGTATAAAGTCACAGATTCTGAATAATTTTTCAAATATATCAGTAGCTTTGATCTATAAAATACGCGTAGTTTGTTCATCTTAGATGAATTAAAATAATGATTTTTTCTTAGAGGTAGATTACGTAAAACTCGTCTTCCAAGTACTCCCTACAAATTAATTCACTTTCAACTTCAGTATTGCTGCACATTCCTTGCAATACTGCCTAAAGTATTTTAAAGTAATACTGGACACAGCTTTAGTTACATTATGAGATAGCATAAGCGGATCCTGCACGCACAACGGTGAATCAATCCGAAAAAATTCAGGTTTTGAATTTGTATTCAAATGCTTGATATAAGCATCCATTGCTCTAGGTAATTTGTTTAATTCTGTAAAGTCTGTTTTAGCTATTAAACTGCCCATAAGTGGACATACAATGTAACTTTCATAGTCGAAGTTTCCATAAAACTCGAAAAACCCCTGCAACAGTACTGTTACAGAATCTTCATGATTGTTTTTACATTTGACCGATGCGAATCCAATTTGCCAATCTGAAATCAGATTTCATCAGAAAATTGGCGTAACTAATACGTAATTCTTACAGATTTAATTTATAAAAAAAATTAAATATTTTACGATAGTAAAAACGAAAATAGTTTGTTTTGTATGCAACTTACCACCTACAAATTCAGAGCTGCCGTTCTCTTTTATTAATTCAGCAACGCTTGGTAAATGTTCTTTTTCTTGTAGATAATATATAACAAGCCAATAAAGAACGTAATTACTAAAACCATGACCTCCGCGTAAATTGATAAAAGACAACCATTTTTTAATAAATAACGTCAACTTTTTGCAGGGTAGACACGCGTCGTTAAATGACCTGAAAGTTATAATTTGCAAACACAGAGTTGAAGAAATTATCATATTTGTCCACTGATATGATTCGTTAAAGTAAAACCAGATACAGTACCGTAAAAGCTTTGACTTTTCTACAGAAAGACCACTCACAAATGAAACATCACAGTCTAAATTTCTTGGTTTATATATTAATTTGATTATAGGCACTCGACATTTTAATAACATTTCTTTTATTTCCCAAGCATCTTCATCTATGCTTATAGCTTCTTGGATGCGTAAAAGTTCTTTGTTTACTTCATTGTTATTTATATAATATTTGTTTCCTATAAATTTTGCAGTGTTGCAATAAGTGCTGTTCGAAAATTCGTAAATTTATGGCTATTTTAAAAAATATATTTACCAGTATCAATATATATATCTATATCACAATTTGTAAATCCAAGTCCAATGTACCGAGAGCCAAATAAAAATGCTTTAGCCTGTGAATAGCGTAGCTTTGCTTTCGTTTCTAAAGATTTTCTTACTTCCTCTTGAACATGATCCTCTGTTACACGTTTTGTTTCTTTCAATAAAAATTGCATTATTTCATCAACTTGTTTTAACATTTTTATAATACATTTAGGAACATCTTCGACCATAAAATCGTTACTTCGTAATAAATATTTGTGTACTATGTCATTGCAGTGACCCTCATACGAATCGGATTTACTTAACCATAAGGTGGCACATGGAATACAAAAGTCAAACGTATAATTCGTTTTTTGTAGAATGTTTTTGTGACTCATATAAATATGTTCTAGGAATTCCACCTTGTATGTAAATTTTTGTTTGCATTCAACACAAGTAAATCTTTGTATACTATAATATAAATCACTGAAATTTTTCAGTATAGAATCGACTGTGGTATTGACAAAATCATAATTTTTTTCATGATTCTGTTTATGTACTGAGTGTTTAATATGAAGCATAATACCAGCAATACCTTTTATGGGAACCTGACAAATTTGGCATGTTGCTACTATTTCTTCTGCTTTCTTGCTGCTTTCTTGCGTGCTTTCTTGCCTGCTTTTTTGCGTGCTCTCTTTTTCATCTTTTGGCATATCTATTTTTATATATTGCTCTATAAAAGTATTGTTTCCAATTTCAATCTTGACATTTGCTCTGTGCAATAACGAACGCGTATGTTCATATAACAAATATAAGTTCTTCGAAACTTTTGTTTTACAGACCATACAGTAGATGTGTTTGCCATAAGAAATAAAAAATTTGAAATGTAGTTTGATCTCATCAATTTTCTTCTTCGTTAAGGTATACATTTCTTTCTCAAGCTGAAAATACTTCATATAATATGGTTTGTTTAAACGATCTGTGAGCAGTTTTCCTTTATGCTGTATTATGTGATGTTTATTTTTACTTCCAAAAGAAAGTGGTGATTCCTGAATTTTCTCCATAATCTGCTTGCATACAGCATTGGACATAATTAAGTCTGTATCAGATGCATCTGAACTTTGAATTGTTTTATTCTTATCAATTATAGATAATTTGTAAAAACAATTTAGTAGTGGCCGTACTGCACTATCATTATATTTTTCAACTTCTTCACCAGAAAATAATCGTTCAATATTCAGCTGATGCATTCTTGTTTCACAATGGAAAATTACTGATTGAATACCAGACAATTTTGCCCTGCAAATTGTACATGAATAATAAACTTTATCAAAGCTTATAAGGCATTTTTCCTCGAAGTGTGCAGACGTTTTTTCTACTTTTGGTGACAGTATAGTGAACACAAACGAATTGTTCTCTTCAGATGCGTTCTGGCCTTTGTTTGTGGCATGGGTTTCAATGTTTCCTGCTTTAGTATGTTTAAAAAAATTTTTGAAATTGTGTAAATGTGTCTTTTTCCTTATATGAAAAATAAATAAAATATTTCCATCTATTATTGATTTACAACAAACACATTTGTACAAAATTTTTGCAGTATTAAGAGATTGATCATGCCTATGGGTATTAATATGCGCGAACAGATCATTTATATTCATTCTCTTACTGCATAATTCACAGTCATACATATTGCTCTCAACTTCTTTGCGATCGTGTTTAGTTTTATGTTTCAATTTTTCGATTAGATTCTCTGTTAATTTGTCAACACCTACATTATTTGCATGTATATTGTATTCTGTATCTTTAGTCTGATGTTTTTTCCATTGAGTTATATGACGTTTTCCTGTGACATGTTGCGAGTAATTAACCATCGAATCGAACTGTTCTTCACATACCTTACAATAAACTACATCGTTTTTCAAAACAGTGTCATGATTCGATAATGTTTGTTTATCCTTTTCCGAGCAAGTTGTGTTTTCCGACAATTCCAAATTATTCTTATATTGTTTTCCTTCTATATGGGCCGATATGTGATCTATAGATGGCAAGCCATATTTGCAAACTTTACATTTAATTTTACCATCGTCCAGTATTTTAATATTACTGTCTAAAACAGTCTGATATTTCTCATTAACTTTTTTACCTGTATTCTCTGGTGGCTCAATGATTACACCTACATCTTCAACTTCTGTTACACATGAATCCGACTGCATGGTATTATTATTTGAACAACAAGAATTATGACGAAATAAACTTGCAATCCAACACCTAATATCGCACATTCGATTGACAGAATTTAGGAACCGTATGAACAAATTTTTTTTTTCAATTTTGCAGTGCCTTAAAGTGTATATTGTTTTTATTACGTTTTTTTGCTCTTCGATAGCGTGTTATTATCAACATTCATTTTCGAATAATATCTGATTCTGGAATAAATTGATAATATTTTTAACAAATGTACAATTTGTTCTTTCTTTGTAACGCATGCAATGTTCAAACATCTTACCTTTCAAGTGGAATCAAATTCACGATAAAATTAAATGAAAAACTTACGGGCTGAGGAGCTAAATTGTGTTCATTACATGGTGGAGAAGTAAATACATAAAGAAGCATTGGGAATCATTGCGTTTATATCATTCCAATCACATCGGGGAATTACCAGGAATTACATACTGACATACTGATTCATTTTGATAACGTTTTATAAAAGACCACATTGTTGCGTATATGTTAGATGGGTGGTGGCATTGTGGCATTGGCAGACTTGGCTACTCTGCTCGTAGAAGATTGCAGTTAGGGGAAAGTATGCTGCAAAAGACTGTAAACTTTATTTAGGAGTTTACAGTTTATATTTAATATTATATATAATTATATTTAATATTATATATTATTATTTTAGGGTTAGGTATATTGATATTATATAATATTATATTTAATATTATATATTAAATATTATTATCTCCTCTTGCGGTATGCGTTACTACTAATTGAACGATGCGCGGGAAGTTTTAAATACTTGATATATATATATATATATATATATATATATCATGTGTTCAAGCGTATGCACCTTGAAATCAGTGATCTGTAATCAGTAGACTGCGGATCTTTATGCATTTATAGCAAAATTGAGTATAGAGATGAAATTCAATATTGTTGAAATATATTTTGAAAACTGAAGATGGCAATATATGATTTCTCCTCTATATTCAATTTGATTTCTATTTCATGCAATCGATGCAGACAATTTTTATTTTGCATAAAGATCCGTAGTCTATATGTACATGTATAGTAATCAGAGTCGCCAGATCAGGGAAATTGAATCAAATTGAGGGGAAAAAGTTACCCTCTCTCTATATGCCACCAGATTAGTCACTTGACATTGTAACACATGTACGACAGAAACAAAGGTAGAGTGGATAGATTAGTGATAATCCACTGATAATATCAGTGAGACAATCTCTGATAGGAATTCAACCATAATAGACTTATAGAGATAGACCAGGTTCGTATCCACTGAAATATATACTATCACAGCCTACTCTAGTACTAGCCGTGCTGAAGGTAAAATGGCAACACCGCGGGAGTCCGATTGTCATATATATACCTAACCCACGGTGTATTATAGAGGTGTTACGACTAAGCACCTCTGTAAGGTTGACGTTTTGTGATAGATAGGGCTTAGTTCTCTGGTCGCCGCCAGATGGCATATTTGACAGGATCCCAGGTTTCCTGTACGTGTATAAATGAGATTGTGTGTAGCAGCCACTGATACATATATAGTATATATATATCAGTGTAGCAGCGTGTAGCAGGGCGCCCTCTCACCTAAAAATCGGAAACTAACTACAACGTATATGTGTGTGGTGATCACTACACGCTGCTACTGCTATGCTACACACAATCTCATTTACACGTACACGAAAACTGGGATCCTGTCCAATTTGCCATCTGGTGGCGATCAGAGAACTAGGCCCTATCTATCACACTTTCCTGAGGGAAGTCCAGGGAAGTCCGAACACCTCTATAATACACCGTGGGTTAGGTATATTGATATATATATGACAACCGGACTCCCACGGTATTGCCATTTTACCTTCAGCACGGCTAGTACTAGAGTAGGCTGTGGCATAATCTGTCTAAGTCAGTGTGCGCAATAGAGCTGTGTCCAATTTTCTGTGCGCCATCTCGTTGTGCGCCATAGAGCCACCCCCGAAGCGAAAGGACTTGATTTGACTTGAATTTATATATGATATACAATGATATACAATGATATATGATGATATAGCAATGTTATAGATACAACAAGATACAATTATTTATTATGTTGGTATAAAAGAGTCAGTGAAATTTATCATGAACCAATCCAATCGTGAACCATTGGTCACTGTTGGTCACCATTGGTGAACTATCGTGACTGAACCAACCAACGTTTCTCTCTCTCTCTCTCTCTCTCTCTCTCTCTCTCTCTCTCTCTCTCTCTCTCTCTCTCTCTCTCTCTCTCTCTCTAGGGAATTTTATTGAAAGAAACTATCGCGAAGATTTCACAGCCTGGTTCTCGTTTCGCGCATAGCAGATTACTTCAAGCAATTATACGATTGCGAGTTCGATACGTATGATATACAGTTTAACGTCGATTCAGTTTTTGTTATCACACTTTAAATTAAATGTTGTCTCTCCCGGTTGCTGTGTATCGAATCAAGTCTTCGGTATAGAATAGCGCATCAATTATAAGTAAGTATATGTGATGAGATTAATACAAATTCACGAAAAACATTTCTAGGTTAGATGGAACGGATCTTGTTTAATAAAGGGCATAGTTGGTTATAAATATTCAGAAGTTCGTAGCAAATTTATCAGGACTGTTGGAAGAATTTTGACGGAAAATATCTACCCTGCGACAGGTGCTACTAATTTATTACACGCTTCGAATATCACATTTTTCTGACTTTTCAATGTATCCATGACGCTCACTCGGATAAATCGTAAAATCAACTGTACACTAATCAGAGCTACGTAAGCAAAAATCGAAAAAAGACAGCGATCCTTTGATGATCGAACGAGATTTATCAAGAGACATTGTGTAACGATTATATAAAAATTTTCATGGTTACGAAGTATGCAGAATTAAAGGTATCCAAACTTTGATTACACAAAAACATTGCTTGTATCGTTGATATTTTCAAATCGAACTAGAATAATGGAGAAGTTCATAGGAGTTCACCAGCTAAAAGGGATACTAAAACAGTTTCCAAGGAATATTAAGTTTTCTTTTGCATATGGATCAGGTGCATTTCAGCAGTTGAACAATCAGACCAATAACATGTTGGATCTTATTTTTGTCGTTCGTAACATAAATCAATGGCACGCTGAAAATTTAGAACTTAATCCGAAACACTATGCTCAACCTTTAAAGTTGTTCGGACACAGGGCAATCGCCAATGTGCAAGAAAATTGGGGAGCCAAACTGTATTATAATACATTAGTTAAGATGGCAGGAGGACATACTATCAAATATGGAGTAATCTCTGAAGTTTCGCTGATAGAAGATTTATTAGATTGGAACGACTTGTATTTAGCAGGAAGATTACACAAACCAGTCAAAGTATTGGTGGAACCAAACGGACAGTCTCAACTACCTACAGCTTTAGTACAAAACTTACATTCGGCCGTGCACGCTGCGCTTTTATTGTTACCGCAGCATTTCACAGAAATTGATTTTTACAAGACTATAGCCAGCTTATCTTACATTGGCGATTTTCGAATGACCTTCGGCGAGAACAAAGACAAAATTAACAATATTGTATTGCCGCAGCTAGCGCAGTTTAGAGAATTGTACAACCCAATTTTACAGCATTTTGAAAATTATGTGGATATTCCAAAGTTAGATCAAATGGCTGTTACCTGTCACCAAGACACAAGTCCGGCTACAAAGATACACCATTTGAATCAGTTGCCTAGAACGCCGCAAATTAAACTTGTTAGAGCATGGTCACAGGGTCCACGATCAAAGGATACGGAAGACTGTTTGCGCACGATCGCGTACGATCCCGAATGCAGCGAAATATTAGAGGAATGTTTGAAGCAAATAGTCTGGAGGTCCAGCGTCACTCAAAGTCTGAAGGGGATCATTACCGCTGGATTTGTGAAATCCGTTAGATACAGCGGAACAAAGATAATGAAGATGTTACAGTCGGGTCCCCCAGCTAATTTGCTTCCCAAAGCAGAGACGGGTCAGAGTAAATTCGATAAGATAGAGACACTGAAGAACCAGGCACTGCCGAAGGCAACAGACAAGCGCATAGAGTAGTAATTACATCCCTTTTAGTTATACTTTAATTCTGTCATATGTACTACTGTTCACACAGCTATGTTTTTCAATAAACTAGTCCAGTTATATTGCGACTACTTTTTTTTTTAGGTATTGTTTAATGTCCCGGCGATTTTAAAATACTGTTACCGAAATGGTCTGCTGTGTACTTGAGTTTGTTGCTTTTTCTGGCTAGTATAAATGTTAGCAGGCGAGAATCATCTCTACTGTCTGTCTGCATCCATTGATCTTATAAAGTATTATATAATGCGCACGCCGCAAATGTTACCTCTGTTGAAAAATGAAATTTCTGGTATTTTCAGTGTCTGATTAAATCTCGAGAACAATGGATTCTGATTCCGAGAGTCAAGACAGCGACGAGGGCCGGCGATTTCGTTTCGAAGCTACCCGGAAAGATAACGTACGACCAGAGCCGAAGCTTGGGAAACGCACGAGATCGAAGCCAGATTACAAATCCGACCACGACGACGTCGAATACAAAGAGAGGAAAGACAAGTCGAAGCACGAGAGCAGCAGAAGAGAACAAAGATCCTCGAAGGAGCAAGAGACCGACGACAAGGATTTCAGACACGCCTCGAAGTATTCGAAGCATAACGTTCACGAGGTGAAAAGCTCGAGACGTGAGAGCAGCAAAGAAGGGAAGGACTACAAAAGCGCGAGGGATGCCAGCACGGACTCCAGAACGTTTGCTTTGTCTTCCAAGCAGAAGATCAGGGACGCGAAGCAGCACAGGAACCGGGACCGGAGCGAGCACCGGAAACACAGGTCTCAAGATCGGTCGCACAACAGAAACGAGGATGACAAGTACAGGAACAAGTCGCACGAGAAGTACAGGCACCGGTCCCGCGACAGAAGCTACCAGTCGCATAGACAGAGGTCGTCGGACCACGGCAGGTCCCGGGGTGAATTCGAGAAACACAACTCGCATAAGAGAGCTTTAACGAAACCGGAAACCGAGCAGCAACGGCTACAGGAGGTCTCCTCGCCCAAGAACGCGGAGCAGAACCGTACCGACAACGAGCTGCCACCGGCGAGAGATTTGTCGGCTGAGAGCCACGAGTATAAAGAGCTGGATCTGTCAGAGTTCGATGTCCTATCGGAGACGGACGAGAACCTGTCCGAGGACTCGGACGGGAAGGACAGTTGCACGTTGTCGCGGTACCATAAGACCAAAACGAAAAAGAGAAATTCGAACGACGGACATGAGAACTCGAGGAAGAGACAGGCGACAGAGAACGAACATTCGGACAGCTCTCCTAAGGTAAATGCGAGGAAGGACGACCCGTCCTATGGTTCCGGCAATAATAATCCTGGTGCCATTTCAGATTCCGCGTTTGGTGCCGCGTCGCCTATATTAACGGGATCAATCATGGAAGATCACGACAAATGCTCCAAACCCGATGCAACAGAAAAGACGACCGAACCGAACAGTAACGAAGACAAGCTGACCTCCGGAGAGACAACTTCGTTGCGCCTTGGCCACCGCGATTCTCTAGAGTCCGCGAAAGCATCGTCTTCCGATGAGGACACAGCTTACGGTCCAACTTTACCACCGCAATTGATCACCGACGACCATGCGAACGACGACGCGGGATCAGACAAAAATCCGAGACTCATTGGACCTTGCTTGCCGGAGAGTTATGTGCGAGACGAGACCGAGAGTCTCGAAGCTGACGCGATGGATCATGATGATAAGAACGATTCCGATACCGAGATGATATTCGGTCCAGCGTTGCCGCCGCATTTATTAGAACAGAAGCAGAGCAATGGAACAGAAACGAAGGTTATAGGTCCTACTCTACCGAGCGCAATTCAACCCTCCCACGACGAACAGATAGAACAATCAGACTCTGAGAATGAAGATGCGATCGGCCCTTTACCGATCGATCATCCAGCGTTGAGAAGTAGCTACGTTTATAGACAATTGGAGCACAGGGCACAACGAATTAAGAATGAACAAATGAACGAGGTAAGCTCCGTTCTGATTCGCATAACAGAGTAAAAGAAGACGTGTAACGTTCATATTGTTGATCGTTTTAGGATAATAGTACTGCGAGTCAACGAGAAGAATGGATGACGGAATTACCACCGGCGCAAATCGGCAATCTGCAACTGGGTCCACGGAAGTTCCGTGTTAGGGCTGGTCCAGACATGTCTGATAGATCATGCTGGACGGACACTCCGGCTAAGAAAGCTGAGAAACAGAAACAAAAAGTCAGTGGAACATCGTCTTTTTATTCCTTTAGCTTACCGAAGAAAATCGTCAGCCCGGAAATTCAGAAAGTTATGACACCATGGGGATATATCCTTTCCCTGTTTAACATTAACTGTTCAGAGTCTATCTAAATTTTTATAATAAACGAATGAATGAATTTCCGGGTAGGGCGCCTTCCTTTGTCAGACTTATTTTGTATGTCAGTGATAACACAACTGCTTTATTGTTTTTAGGAAGAGAAAGAGATTTGCGATTATCAAAAATCCTCCACGAAATTACCCGAGAAAAGTCCCGAAAGCGAAGCCGGAAAAAGCAAGAAACGCGAGAAATCACTTTTGGAGTTGCATCAGAGCAAGCTTCAAAAGAAAAAGAAGGTATTGGATTTTTTTACAAAGATAGGAAGTTTCGTTGATATGCGAATGGTGAATTGTAAACTGTTGATTTCAGAAAGAAGAGAAGGAAGCAAAATTGGCTGGCCAACAGACTGTCAGAAGACCATTCGATAGGAACGTAGACTTAGAGGTGAATAGATTCGATCAGGCTCAAAAGAGTGCCATCATAAACAAAGCACGATGTCTCGACGATAGGTTCTCTCGTGGGAAAATTTAAGAAATTTCTAGGAAGTTTAGAAGTCTTTACAAAATTTATTAAGTTCCGCGAAGCATACACTCGTAATCTGGCTCACTGTAAGCGATATTGCTAATGAGTGCCTTCAACTATAAATACATAGTACCAATCGACTTTAATTTACGATTGTTTCGGATTTCATTTTTCTTCTCTTTCTCGCTTTTTAAACGGTTTACATTGTTCAATTTGTTCGCTGCTCAATCATTTTAGCGATTGTTAATTGTTAAGAATACGACTCGGAAAAAAGGTTACATTCTCGCATCGCGCATACATTTCGATGTATATTCAATCAACGACTCGGGATATGTATAAACGAATGAATTATACATAGGATCGTTTTTATTGATTTTACTGACATTTATTGCAACTTGGATCTGTCTTCTGTATATACATTATACAATAGAACTGTATCCCATGTAAATGACTGTTCTTCATTACATCAGATGTATATATACGTGTAACATTTATCTATTGTATTATAAAAACATTGTAATTCACGGAAACTATACATGTTAAGCGAAAATACAGAACCATAAACAACGTACATACTGTGTACAAACATTGAAGACGATATACGCTTCTCTTTTTTGTTCTTGTGTCACAGATCCGATTTTTTATCTGTGATAGTTGGAAAAAAACTATGTCAATGTACTGTGTTTATCGTCTAATGTAACAGTTATGGTTGCACCATGTGTACTTTAAATATACTTTTTAAGAAAATCATTATGTACATTTCATTTGTTTAACGAACCAAATAAACGATTTTTTACTGAAATTACAAAATCCGATTCTATTCTTAAAAAAAAATTAAACCTTTGTCCCAGATACTTATTAAATTTTTTAACATATAAACTGTTCACTTATTTCAGTTTGCGAATAATCAAAATTATATTTTGTATTCTATATATATTAAATATTTTATATTGTCCAAAAAAAACTGGTTCGCGAGTTCGAAGGGCAACGAAAAGGTGAGTAATGAAGGGTTCGACAAGAATATCGTACTCTGTGAAAACGACAAGCGACATATACAAGCTACGACGGAGCATATTTTCAATATCTTACGCTTGAAATTCTTTATTTTCGTCGACGTGAAAATCGATGGGTCGGAGGCTGACATTTAATTGAATTTAAATTTAGCGCTTGCAGAGCGTGAGCGAGTACGTCCGGCAAGGCTCTGTGAGTTTTGTGAGATAGCTACATAGTTTTCCTCGATCTTCTCGAGGAAAACGTTCACATATATCTATGACATCCGCGTGACTTCACTGATCGTGTTGCAAAAAAAGTTCCTCGGAGATCGTACTACCCAAATAAATTATTCTCTTGATTTTATCGCACGAGTGCTCGGGATCAGTTTAGTTGTCGTTATGAATGAAACCCAGTGGTGAATCTGACATTTCCTCGTGAACTTTACTCGGTGGATTTAATCAACGTCGCAGTTGATCTTGCGTCGTCGTGTGGTTTCTGTGTATGTATCATTCGCGAGAATTGGTAATATAAACGCCTCTTTGGTCCGCGCGAGTCGCTGCTCTGCAACATCGTAAAATAAAATATCGAGGAAGACGACGAAGACAAGGAAGAATAATAGGTGCAAATGACACGCAACGTATGAATGGTGTGTGCGTCGCGTTGCACGCTGCTGATACATCGATAAATTACGTCTGTTGGAACCGTGCATGTGTACGCGTTTGCACACGACAGTACGCAGCGTTCTCGGCTGAATGAGAAACAAGAAAAAAGTGTAACAGCAGTACGTATTAAAAATCTATCTACACGTTCGCGTCGATCGTTATCCACGGGCAAAAAGAATCTCGTCGTCAGAGTTAAATAAAATTCGTTTCTCTCTCTCTCTCTTTGTGTGTATCGTTATGCGTACCTGTTGTGTGTCCGTGTGCGCGCGTGCACACAGTCACACACACACGTGCGCCCGCTCGTATACGCACGTCACTTTTATTCAAGCTGATTGATACACATTGAGAAACCCATTATTATTGTCTATTCGGTGTTGTGTTCGATGCGTCAAACTTCATATACATATCGACATGGCAACTTCTCGAAATAGTCGGGGGAACAGGTACGATTCTTGTGAACCCGTGAACCCCCCTTCGTTGTTTACAATTGTTTATCTGGCAATTAAATGACGCAGCCGTTCTGCTAACGGTTTACGGCCAAACGTTAAATATGAAGTTTTAACTATGTCACTTCTCACGTTCCGCGTTCGAGCCGGATTCGAGCATTCGCTCGGATCGAATTGAAAATTCTCTGTACAGGTTACGAATAAGTTCTGTGTCACGCATCGGATATAACCGGACGTATCTTCGTCTCGAAGATAATGAAATTGTACAAATAACTTTCTAACGGTTTGAATATGGACACTCGGTGCGATTTTGTCTCGGTAAAGTTTCTGGATCGTTGTCGACGATAAGTACGCAACAAAGAAGTGTGCGAGTTTTTAAAAGCATTCGACGATTTTTTTCACTGTTTAAGGAAGGTTGTTTTACGCGGTGTTCATTTCTAAGGAACTTTTTCATGTTTTTAGCGCGTACGAGATGGTGTAGAATGAAAATTTTTTACTTTTCCAGGTCATCGGTATCCTGTCCCGTGTAATGGAGATATTCTTGTCTTTATCATCTGAATGTTATGTATAATAAGTTTTCGCCCGAAGGAGTTTTCGGTGGAATATTAAAATTGACAGGACGGTGGATACTTGCAATATTTTAAAACATGAGACAGTGTTGCTTGAACCATCAACTTCAGCTATGGCTTATGTTTCTTATCTTTTGCGTGATGTGCAACAGAGCAGACATTCTAGTATTCTCTGCAGCCGCCAGGCATCAGATCGAAGAAGAATTCAGTGACATGCCAGCTAGATTTGGTGGTTTGATACCATCTGAGGGAATCAAGGTATTTATTATCGTTTGGTTCCGATGTGTTGGTCGATTGGTTTAGTCAAATACTTTCAGAATGTATTAACGTGTTGCCTGCCAAATGTATTTTGTTGGTTTTGCCTCTAACGTCGGAGTAAAATTGTCTGTATTAGAGACTCATAATATAACTGTATACAGGGCCGAATTAAGCCCCGTAGCAGAAGTAGCAAATGCTACGGGCCCTGTTCCATACAAACAGGGGCCGATACATGAGCGCCTGTCTATGCCAGGGGGCTCAGATATTTTTGCTAAAACAAAAAAAAGGTCATTCATTGTGTTTGCTGAAATGGCACGCTACATTTGCACACGAGCGGCCCTGATACAAAGCCTAGGGCCTCGCCATAACATTTGCTACGGGCTCTGTGCTGGCTTAATCTGGCACTGAGTGTGTATATATATATATATATTTGAGTTCATAATCTAAAAATGAAAATATTGATATGTTTGCATGTACACTTGTCATTTTAAAGCGCTATTTGAAGTTCTTGCATTTTTATCGAGTTTGATTGCACCAGTCAGTTATAACTACCACAGCGTTCTTGAAAAGTTCAGTGGCAGTCATCGTGTTAAAAAACAATTTGACCTCTGCTTCGAATTTCACTTAATCATCGATTACATCGTACACTGTAATTGAATAAGAGTTACACGAAAATCTGAATTGTATTAACTGTTATTAGGGCATGGTGGTATATACAAACCCACCTACAGCGTGTGATGATATACAGGGTCCTCCGAACACTACCAATTACAATGGTAATTGGATAGCTTTAATTGCTCGCTATAATTGTAGTTTTGAAATAAAAGTTCGAATGGCACAAAAAGCTGGATACGATGCTGCAATTATCCATAATACGAACAGCAATGAGTTAGGTAAATATGTTTGTTTGCAGTACTGTACAATGAATTCAATGTTTGTTCAACCATAAATACGTAATGTGTTTTCTTGTAGAACCAATGTCAGCAAAAGATCCAGTAGGGATTGTGATACCATCTGTGTTTGTGAGCGAGATCACAGGATTAATTATCAAAGAAAATTATTTATACGACGAGTTGTATTTTGTACTAATTAACGATGACACACCATTTAATATTACACATTTACTTCTGCCTTTTGCTATTGTTGTTGGCATATGTTTTCTAGTCATGGTTATTTTTATGGTAAGACCACGCGACAGCTACTAATGTTATTCAGAGATGTAATTCGTTATGTTTTTAGAAAACGTGTCCGAGTATAAAGTGCTTATCTTTCAATTATAGATTGTTAGATGCATCAAGGATAGAAGACAGCAAAGAAGGCATAGGCTGCCAAATTCGAGCTTGAAGAAAATTCCTACGCACAAATATACCAAAGGTGACCCATACGAAACGTGTGCTATCTGTTTAGATGATTACGTAGAAGGAGAAAAATTAAGAGTATTACCCTGTGCTCATGGTTGGTATAATTGAAATCAAACCTTTTCCATCGAAAGAACAAATGTAACGACGATACAAAGAAAAAAAACGATTTCAGCTTATCACGCGAAATGTATCGACCCGTGGCTAACGAAAAATCGCAGGGTTTGTCCAGTTTGTAAGCGAAAAGTTTTTGCCGCGAATGAACAAGTTATTACTGACGAAAGTGATTCGGATGCTGACGATTCGACACCTTTAATTCGTGACGGTCACCAAGGTAAATAGTAGACGCTTAAAGTAGCTGAGAGCTACTGCTTCTCTTGCTGATTATTACATTGTCCAATCAATTTCAAATCAATATTTCTGCAGGCACCCAGGGTGGAACGTTTACGCGAAGTTACAGACGCTATTTGAGGGATAATTATTTTGCGGCTGCCCCGAGCACACCGACGCAGCAACAGCAGCATATGATTCATTCTAGTAGCAGCTCCGATTCTGATCACTTCTCCGAGGCATCCGAAGGCGGGGGAAGCGCGAGTGCCGGGGAACCGTCGAGCAGGATCGTTTTCGTGAGTTCCGATGCTCACAGCATCAATGGTAAGCAACCTCCGTTTCTATCTGCAACCCTTTCACTGCGTCGCGATCGGCGATGATCTAGCGATTCATCCGGTGTAGATCAACGTTCCCCAACCATTCTGTCACGCGATCCAATACATTTAGTGATATATATTACTCAAAATATATGTATGTACATATACGATCATAGTAATTATACATATCCAGTTAATCTTTAACCTTTTTTAAACTATCGAAGACTGTCTTTTCGAGATCTCTCATTCACTGGTTCGGATAATCGAAAGTTCGGATAATTGACGCTTTACTGTACTCACTTTTGATAGATCTGTGAAACCAGTTGGACGATTGCGATCGGAAGCAGAGAAAGGGTTGCTAGCGGGTCGAAGAAAGCGAGGGCACAGTATACAAGCTTTATGATTTAATGTTAGGCGAGCTGTCGGAGCTGGAGTGTTCCGGGAGCAGCACCTAACCGTACACGGTGACATTGTACACGGACACCGAGGAGTTTTCCAATGGCCGGTCGTCCATGAAACACCCATGCAAATCGACATTGACCGCCGTGCCAAGAACGAAACGTTGAATCCGAGCGCCACGGATTCGTTAAAGGAGAGAAATCACGTTTCCGCGTAAGACACCGTTGCTAGGTTCATCTTCTACTGACCCTCCGTGAGATCTCCAGTTGTTTTGAGCAAAGATCTTATACGTGCGACCACTGGAACGTATTACAGTTTCTTTTTCTGTTTTATTTAGACCTGGCATCGAATGCCAGAGTCACACGATCGTGGAAACGCAAGAGCATTTTTTCGAACAGTTTCGAGAGTCTCGGTGTGTTACCATTGTTTACGGAAGTATTACGGTTCATCGAGTGAGGGCGATAAACGGTTTTGTGAAAAACAGGACACCATTACGGAAGATTTATTGTAAATCTATCTTCCTTCGTAGCACGTTCGTAAGCTCTTCAAGCATTTTTTTTCACGTACTGTGTTTTATACGAGAGTAAATGGAATTCTTTTAATCGAGAACGATCTGCCATTATTTTATTCATATCAAGATCATTGTTACCCCCCCCCCAATCAGCTTATCTTGATTAAAGGTCGCTTTGAACACATGGAAATTGTTACTTTAATAGTTAAGACTGCTGATTACTTTTCTAGGCTGTCTCAACCGAGTGGGCCGACGTTTTTGTGTGAAAAGGACAGTGATCAAATAAACTGCGACTTTTCCCCCCAGGAATATCTTTGAAACGTTCCTCCACTCGGCACCCGGTATTTACAGCCATTTATGGCCTACGTATTTTATGTTTACACAGAATTATTTGGTTCGCATACGTTTTTATCTTCTCCCTTGACCAAAGGGTACGTTTATGTCGGAGCTGCGGCAGAAACTGTAAAAGCGTCGCTTGCTTGCTGCTCCTATGCAAACACTTCTATCATAAAACAATGGAGTACGTCCACACGTCGCTCTGATCGTTTATCGCATCTTCAACATAAGCGTATTCTAATACAGTGACTCATGCGATCGACCAAGTATCCCTTTTAAAACAAAATAACTTTCTTCAAATTAAACAAAACTTTTGATCTAGTCTTGTAATGAAAATTTGATATATACGTTTTGTAGATTCATGTTAGTTACGATGAAAAATCATGGAAACAACAATTTTGTAATCGTTTGCTGCTCGTTGCAAGATTGACCGATTTCGATGAAATTTTCAGCATGTGTGTACAGCTAACATGAATCTACAAAATGTATTGTTTACATTTTTGTTACAGGCTCAGTTAGAGAAGTTGTGAATATCAACCCTCAAAATTTTGTTTATGGTCCGGTAAATTAATCCTTCCGGGTTTTGAAAAGCTCCCAAGTCGTTGGAGGAATCTTGAAAACAGTTGTTCGATTAGAAGACTGCTTGGTGATTGAAGTGAGTCGCTGTACGTACAGTTCTGTTCCGTTTAAGCGTACTCTGTTAGACGTTAGCGAACGATCGAGCACCAGCTCGGCTATTCCATGAACGCTGAACGTAAAATGCGTGCCCTCGCGCAGCACAGTCTGCGATGGATTTGTAAATATTATTTCCTGGTATATGTATACATATATATACATATATATATATATATATATATATATATATATATATATATATAACTTATGGGAGGGTAAAACGTGGGAGCCTCCTTAGCGCAGAATCTGCAAGACTCTTTAACAGTAACCAAGGGAAGCTTTAATAAGAAATATTTCTAACGTTAGCCGTTGCGACGTTGACGAAGTTGAATCTGTAGAATTAAGTACTCGTGAGGCGAAGATGCCGACAAACGGTTTCGCCTGGAGACATGATGAAGTTTACGCTGCGATTATGAAATTTTACATTAATAAAAACGAAAAATCAGAAAAAAATAATAAATATTCAAGGACGTTTTCATACTTCATATACCGAGTTGTCAGTCTCTGCACGGACTCTGTACATTCGTATTGTATAGGTGAAGTTAGTGTTCACTGTCATTTCTTAATCGTATAAGGAGGGGGGGGGGAGAACAAAGTGTCCGGAAGAAGCAGTTGGCGAAGATAAATATCTGCAGATTAGGGGTACGACGACGTTCCGACATGTTGTTGCTTGGTCATTGTTAATATAGATCCCTCGGGAGTAAAGAAGCGAAAGGCAGGTTGTATAAACTGTGTAAATAGTATGAGAGATGACGGTTGTGTGTGTGTATATATATATATATATATATATATATATATGTATATGTATGTATATTGTACAATATCGGAGATTTAATTTTTACTCGGTCACTACGACACGCCTGGCTCGGAAGAGGAGCAGGCCCGCTAATGTCTCATCGTTTAACGTTAGGTGTACTCTCTGTCCAAATAAAAATAAAAGATATTTATATTTTGTATTTTACATTATGCTGCTGATATCCTTGAGCGATACGGTGACGTTGCGCGTGTCTCAGCGAAAACCGAACGAGAACATTCGCGTTCATTATGTTATTCGAATCGATTTCGCGCATCGGAGAAAATAAACGCAAAGATACGACAATTTTTCGCGGACCTGTGTACCCGCTAGATTTACGGAGTTAGATATTATTAGGTTTTACGCATTTATGAGAAAATGGAGCAGGTGTAATTGGAAACAGTAAAGACATCAGAAGAATTTTAAAATCTTGTTAAATCATTTTCAGCCTATTGAACTCATTAAAAAAGAAACTAACATTCTATTGAGAAAATTTTTATTTCGCATTTAAATCCGCAGTCCACATTTTCTAATTGTTTCTAATTTTTCTCGCGTCAGGAACGTTTGTATCTGATACAGCTTCGCGTATTTGTTTCAGTGAATCGGGCACGTAAATCTAGCGTCGAGTCAAATTGTTTTAGTAAAATTGCGACGAGAAGACCGATGTTTTCAGCGCTTATCGGCGATTGCGTCGAGTGTTTTTCCCGCGTTTCCACGTTTTATCAAGCGAAACAAAAGAACGCGCGGAATTTTTTTTCGCGACTATCTCGATCGCTGACGGAAAGAATAATAACTATTGCGGCGACCTCGAGCAGTTCGTTTTGCAAAAAAGAGAAACCGAGCGTCGGTTCAAGATAAATGCGTTGACCTTCCATAGATCACGCTTTTCCCCTGGATCGAGGCAACGAACGTTGTCGATCGACGGAAGACACGCGTGTAATCACGCGTTTTAATACTAGAGATTGTTTCGATGGGACGCTGAATTTTGTACGCCAACCTCTTGCACTACGATTTTCATTTTTTATCCACAATTAGAATTAGTATTGATTGAATGTTTATATTTTTATCAGTGCTTGGAGAAGTAGAATTTCATTTCAATTTTACAGAAATAGTAAAAATACTTCATAAAAACAAAACAGAACATACAAAATGAAATAGTTATATTCTTATGTCTCTATCGTAAGTGTACGAAAGATTAGTTATTCAGAAATAATGTAGGTATATACTAAGTAGATTTTATTCGAAGTAGTTATTGGGTTGGCAAAAAAGTAATTTCGGTATTTTAAGATGAAATACAGCCCCTAATCTTTTTATTCAAGCAATGAATTTTAACGAATAAGATATTCTCCCTTTTGATCGATGATCTTTTGCCAAAAAGAATAAATAAGAAAATATTTTATTGATTAAAGTTGATCGCTTGAATAAAGAAATTCTGTTTTATTTCATATTAAAAATACCGAAATTACTTTCTTGCCAATTCAATATTTGAGTAAAATACAAAATTTGGCGTGGTCATCAACCGGGAAAAATTCTGTCTCCCATTTTCTGGAGACGCGACACTAAAAGTGTTAACCCTTAGCAGTCGAGTCACTAAAAATTGCTGTACCATTATTCACAATATTGTTTACACGATTAAATATGTCGATATCTAATCAATTACTACACATTCAAGTATTGGATGAGGTATTATATCAATTTCATATCCATAAAATGAAAAAATCGTATACAATGGAATTATTCTAGGTCGGAAGAAATGTATAATTTTCAAGTTAAAATAGCTAAGGGTTGGTAGGCTTTAGGGATCGGAAGATATTGGGGATGTTGCGTTGTTAGGGGGCGATACCGAATCCTAGTCCTAGAGGATCCACGAGGCCCAACGTCGATTCGCGGAACTGCCGATCCAGCGGGAAACGAGGGATCTATCGATCGCGGGGAGGGCAGGAGAGTCCGAAGAAGGTGGAGGCGGAGAAGAGGACAGGGAAGAAAAAGGGGGCAACGTGAGGAAGTTCTGTGGTTGCACAGAAGGGAAGAGGGTGTTCTAGCGGAGAGAGAGCGAGAGTGGCCGCGCGTGACGGCACAATACCGTTTGAATTCGTCTCCTCGTCACCTTGTGGCTCGGAAAAAATCGCTCGAAGACAGGCCGCGATTTCGAGGGAAGATCGTGCCTCGGTTCGACCACGGTTCGGCCTCTCCAGGCTCTCCGAACAGCCTCTCTCGTCCTCTCCACCTTCGCTATCGCAGCAACCCCGATTCTTTCCCACCGCCTCCGTTCGAGGATCTTTTTCGCCCATCCTCTCGATTTCTCCTCTCCTCTCCTCTTCCGCTCAGCGTCCTCTTACTCACACCACCGGATCGACATCCCTTTTTCTATCCTCTTTTGACGCTAGAACCGCCGGACCGGTTCGTATCACGGATCTTTAGGCATTTTCTCAGGAGAACTGTTCATCATTTTGTGCTAGAATTTTGCACACATTTTTATGGGTATTCGAAGTATACAGGGTGAGTCCGAAGAAACAGAACACCTAAATATCTCCGTTACTTTTCGTTGTACAAGAAACTTCTTAGGACAAAGTTACACTGTTTGAACGGCCACATGTAACGGTGTAAGGGCAAAAATTTTCAAGGTCATTTTTT
>CM052315.1:18620599-18689639 GCA_028455605.1 Lasioglossum malachurum | reverse complement strand
GCATCAGATCGAACCAGTACGCTGAAATCATTATTATTCGTTATTAAATGTTAGAATCTAATGAATTTCAGAAAAAGTTGTTATAGTATATCAAGGTTGCTTCAATGATAATGAAAGTTCCTTTCAAACATTGAGCTATGCGAATGTACATTGAATGATGACCTAATGCATTAAGCTTGCTTCAGTGAAATGGAAGCTGCTTTCTAATAAATGCACTGAGAGATGGCACAGTCTATTTCGATTCAGTGAGAATGAAAGTTGCTCTTAAGGTGATCGTCGATGGTCGTAATACCTATTAATTATTTTCGCAGCGATATCCAATAAAATCCAGTAAGTTGAAGATCACAGGACACAGTACTCATCGGAGACTCATCTACCGGAGAAATTAGTTGAGACGGTCAAGGTGACTTCGGAGCCAACGAGGTAGGGGGTTCATTTTGACGCAGAGTTTAGAATTTTATTCTAAAACGAGAATATTGAAAATTTAGTCTGACTTCTTCTATCGGTTTACTTTATTCTAGTACAAATAAGCATAGAGTTGCTGTTATTATTATTAAACAGCGGATTATAAACACCGTCACAACGCAACGGTGCCAATGGAGTGCAAAGCGTTTAAACATGTAAAACAAATGAAATACATCAACGACAGCCATACAATTGATAAGAATATTCTATCAAGGATTAAAACAAATGAACAATGTTCACATTAAGCACATTACGTTCGAAATCCTGACCACGAGTCCCCGATATTGCATGGCAAGGGGGTTGAACAGTTCGGTCATCGGACTAATTGCTAATAAGCGATCTATCTGGTAACGGGGACTATTTACGCGAGAAAACGGCAGACTTCGGTGACAAAAGGGCTGGCCCCGAGGCGAAGGACAGGAGGCAGAGGGGTGAAAAAGATGACGAAGTATTAGCGGCGAGGGAGATTTAGGGGGTTAGCAGCGCGGCTTGACCGAGTAACAATCAAATAGGCTAGTCGTCCGCGTGACTAACCCGTTACCGCTGCTGCAGCTGCTCGCGAATTATCGATTCGCGAAAATTTCCCTCCGCCGCGCCGGTTGGGGACATGCGCGCGCTGCGAGCGGCAACGAGGTTCTCCCTCGACCCGAGAGATCATCGGAGGGAAAACCAGAGAACACGCAACGAGACGTCCTTGGCGTAGGATACGCCTTCGCGCGTATGCGTATATCCGTGCGCGAGGAACAAGCCCGCTCCGGACACCCTCTAACACAGGGGTACATGCGCCCTGCGTCTTACCATTTCGCTCGCGAAAACAGAGGGAATTCCGTGCGCCCTACAGCTTCCGCAACCGTAATGGCCTAACCGGTGGTCGGACGCGGTGAACTACCCCTCTCGGTGCACGTTCAACTCGAATCGTATACTTTGACTTTGTAGACTCTGAGCTGTGCGATATTCGATGCTGCAGCTGGAAGTTTCAGGATGCTATACAGAATCGAACGGAAATCGTAGCACAACCGGACAGAGGGTGATTCTATGCAGGGTGTCCCACGCAACTGGAACAGGCTGTATCTGCTAAACGGTTGGGAATAGAAGAAGATGTTATAAGTAAAAGTTGATTGGTATCGGGCAGTGCATAATATGCAACTAATTGTATGTACTTTTGTGCATCGGCGCATCAGAAATATGCAACTGCACTTTCTTTTTTAAATGGAAGCCTATGTTTTTGACTGCACCAATCGATGCAGTTTCTTGTGCTCTAAAAGTTCTCTGAATGATTTCGGTCTCTCGGCAAACGTCCCGGAGCACCTACGTTGCGTTCCATTATACTTTTAGCCTCAACAACTTCCTAACGAATAAGTTTAACTGCATCGATTGGTGCAGTCGAAAACATAGGCTTCCATTAAAAAAAAAAGTGTAGTTGCATTTTTCTGATTTATAACATTAGCATGTTTACTTATAACATCTTCTGCTATTTCCAACCGTTTAGGAGATACAGCCCGTTCGAGTTGCGTGGGACATCCTGTATAAGAAAGAGAGCTGGTATAACATTTTTTCATTAGATGCCTTCGTTCTCGAGAAAATAGCGTTTGACAAACAGCGAGTATGCGTGCTATTAGATAGGAATCGTCTGACGCGTCTGATCATGACCAACCAATTCTACTTTCTGTAGCTACTGGAACACGCGACTCTATGGATCTTTCACGTATCATTGTCTAAGTAGACTGAACGTTAGGCCTGGTGGAATAAAATCATTGTCCAAGCAGATCGATAGGATTTACTTGGATAAAATCGTTGTCCAGTTAGACTTAGGATCTGCTGGAATAAAATCATCGAGGCAGACTGGCCAAAGATTTTACTAGAGCAAAGTGGATGCCAGTTGCGCCATTTAAATTGTCCTCCGTTCTGCTCACGTTTTTAACGGCGCGGCGATGGTCTCTCGATCGGGTTGGTTCTTGGAGCGTCTCCGAGAGAGAGGGGTAGTGGATGGCAGGACACGGTCGGCCGATCGCGACAAGCAATTATAACTACTTTTCCACTCGAGATCTCGATGGTATTAGGTCGACGAAGGCGAGGCGAGGGGAATCGCGAAAGTCGTGCCCGAGGGGTGGCTGGATCTCGTGGGTCTTTCTCAGCCTCTCGACCTCGCGGCCCGATCGAAGTCGACGGCGTGTAACGCGGTGATGTGTCGCGGCCAACGAAGTCAGCCTGGACCCAGACAGAGTCATTGGGAGCTGGGGAAATGGCGCAGGCTGCGATTGGTCCCAAATGTTGACCTTTCGCTCGCAACGTCTACAGAGGCGTTTGATGAAGGGTGCGAACGGCGCCTGAGGGTGCGTTTGCGTTCGACCCCCGATAAATCGAAGCCAAGGCGAAAGCGAGCGGTAGAAATGCTCTCTATTGTTTTGTAGTGGAAGTGCTCAAGGTGCGAATACACTAGCAAATAACTCGCGACATTTTTTCGGAGGCGTTTACATTTAGAGTTGTATTGACGATGGATTTGGAGAAATTAATAAGCGAATGGAACTGTCTGCTGCGTTATCGCAGTATTAGTACATATATAGTGTAAACACAGCAAAGAAAGATATTTTTCGGGAGAGATCGACTTTACAGCTTCCACCACAGCTGCAATATAAACGTAGCCCGAGGCATCCGATGCAGGATAATCGTTCAGACCTCGTAACGTAATTCTCAGATGTTTACTTTGTAGCGAAACTTCGATGACACGCACTACTTATACTGTATAATATCAGCACCACTCGATTGACACGTTTCGCGTTCGAGTGTTCTGCAGTCGAAGGGTTGAGGACGACCTTCGCATACAGACGCATAGAGAGAAGTCAGCCTTATTTCTCTTGGGGCTAATGATCGCAAGCGTCGATCCCCGAATGCAAAGACATCGCTAAAAGGCCTCAGGATTTTTCAGAGACGGTTAATTTCGGCTATAAGACCATCTACCGTATTCTGGAATCCCTCTATGCTAATTCTCAAGCTTCGAGAAATCCAAAGACGCTACCCCCATTAACTAAACGGTCGCAAGCACCGACCGCCGGGTGTAAATACAGCGGAACCACCTGGGTACTTTTCAAGGCCGGGCAATTTGGGCCATGGGACTCGCACATTTTCGTATCGCCTCGGTGGTGCCACAGCTTGGCTTCCAACGATATTCGGGTCGTTCTCGTCGAGCGGGACGGCCGTTTCGAATTCTCGGGGGCCGGTCGCGGGGATCCATACCCGCGGAGGCCGATTTTTTCCCTCGTCCCTCTGCTCCCCATCCCCCCCGTTTCGACGAGAAAGGTAGCAGCAGCGTAGCGGCAGGGGCGGCTAGAGTAGCGGAGAGAGTAACGTCCGGAGACGGGAGGATGGCGGTGACGAAAGAGAGTCTTCCGCGAGAGGATCGAGACGAGCACGGTGGGAATCGTTCGAGGGTGGACTCTCGGAGGGTATATCGGGGTGGGGTTTCGACGGCAGCGCGGAGAACCAGGGTGGGGAAACACGACAGAGTCGACGGTCGTCGCTGAAAGTGGTGGAGGAAGGCGACCGGCAGCGTGTGTACCGTTGTTTTTAGCGAGGAGACGGCTGGAGGGACCGGAACGGCGTACGTAGAGAGAGAGAGAGAGAGAGAGAGGGAGCCAGGGAAAGAGAGAGCTAGAGAATCACCCAGAGAGCCAGAGAAAAAGAGAAAGAACGAGAGTAGGGGTGCGTCGAGGAACCGAAAAGCAAGCCAGGGGTAGCGACAGAGAGAGAGAGAGAGAGAGAGAGAGAGAGTCTAGCCCAGAGAGAGAGGGTTGATGAGGAGAGGGGAGAGGTCGAAGGGAAAGACGAAGCAAGGAGTGTCGTAGCGGGTGGCAAGGGCACGAGAGTGAACCGTAGAGGGTAGGGGCGAGCCAAAGGGTAGTATCGAGACGCCGAAGGGTAGCTAGGGTAGCTAGAGGGTAGGCCGCCAGAGGTGGCGAAGCTACCCGGACTGGGAAAAAGGAAGATGGCGGTCCTGGCGATACTTCGGCGTGGCCGCGTGGCC
This sequence comes from Lasioglossum malachurum, assembly GCA_028455605.1. Lineage (NCBI taxonomy): Eukaryota > Metazoa > Arthropoda > Insecta > Hymenoptera > Halictidae > Lasioglossum > Lasioglossum malachurum. Next base: position 18,685,153 of record CM052315.1, on the reverse strand, counting down.
AAGTTCCAATGCGCACGAGTCACAGCATCCCTCTTCCCGTCCCTGTCCCACCCATCCCTCTCTTCTGCACCCGCTCGGTGAGATGTTCTGGCTCTCCTCTGTTCGCTTGCAGCAAAACCTTCGGCGATGGAGCGACTCGCGTTCTCCGCGGGGAGAAAAGAATCCGTGAAAAAGCGGGTCCGCGGTGGTGGGAAAGGAGCGCGACCCTCGTGGAGGCTTTCTCTAGAGAGAAAGAGAGAGATACCGATGATTATGACCGTCGCGATTGCATGCACCGGAGAGGGACAGGCGTTCAGGGGAAGATGGATAGATAGAAAGGGAGACAGAGATAGACGTTCGTGAGTTAGGGGAGGTGCGGCAGTAGGCAGGAAAGGGAGCGCAGGGGTATCAGAACGGTAGGGGTGAGTGGAGCTCGAGGGGGTGGAAAAGTAACGCGACACACCGGGCGCCGGAGCGAGATGAAAAGAACGGGGATAATAGTAGGGGATGGCCGGTGAGCAGGTGGGGGGTACGATCGGAAGGAGAATTTCGGGGCGAGCTGGTGTGTGTGTGCTTGTGCATGTGGCGTTGCAAGGGAGAAGGAGAGAGAGAAAGCGTGCGCGCGGGCGAGAGAGATAGAGAGAAAGAGAGAGAGAGAGAGAGATAGATAGATCCCCGAGTTGGAAAGACAGAAAGGCCGAGGGAACGAAGGAGGCGCACCGAAGTTTCCGTCGTTCTCGCGAAGAGGGACTCTCGGTACGTTCGCTGCCGATCCGCGCGCAGTTGCTGGTGCGCGGTTACGGGGTCGGTGTTACCGTGTCACGCGCACGACCCCAAAAAGAGTGTGTATGTGCGTGCGTGCGTGGCTCTCGGCCGTTCGTACGCCGCGTCGCAGGACGTGATCCTGTTCGCGGCACGGTAAACGCGGAGAGAGATCGAGGGGACGACAGAGACACATACACATACCGTGGCGTGGCGCCTCGCCTCTCTCGAGGCCTAAAAAACCGAGCAACGCCGATCGGGAAAGAGTGGCGCTGAGTTGCACACACACACATACACTTGCAGAGGGGACGGAAAGGGAGTTCGGGGAGAAAAGAAATTCGGCGGATAACAGAGAAACCGAACCGAGTCCACGAGTGGTCGTCGCCTTTACCGCTCGGCCGCGGAAAGTGGATTCGTCGGGCACCCCCTTTCGAGCGTTCCAAACACCGCGCCCCGTCCTCGTCCTCGTCGTCGCCGCCGTCGTCGACGTCGTCGTAATCGTAGCCGTCGTTGCTTCTGGCCGCCGTGGTAGTCCGCGGCGGTATTTTCTTCTCTCGGTGGACGCGCGAACATATCTCTCTCTCTCTCCCCCTCTTTCGTTGTCCGCTGCAACGGGGACGCGTCGCGCCGCGCCGCGTACACGGGATGATTCCGGCGAGAGGATGACGACGATGATGCTGTGCGCTTAGCGATCGTCTGCGCGTTGCGAGAGAGAGACGCGCGCGCGTGCCGAACATCAACCCGTCGCGCCGTCGTTCGTCGCTGGGTTTCGTGGCCTCCTACACCGGAGGAAGGTTTCTCGAGAGACAGACAGACAGAGGGTGAGGAAGAGAGGAAGAGAGAGAGAAGGAAAGAGAAAGAGAGAGGGAGACAGAGTGACAGAGTGGAGTCGACGCAACGAAACGCGAACGGAACGCGGTCCGGAAGGTGCGCCACCGTCCTGAGAGAACGGTGTCACGAGGAGCAACGAGTTCGGGGACAGGACCAGCCCGTTCCTCGAGGCGACACGGCTCCGATCGTGACCGAGCGCGATCGTTAAACTTCGTTACTCTCGTCCTCGAGGAGCGTTCCGCCGTCGTCGACCCGGCCGCTGGTTGTTCGTACAGTGTCGTTCGTCGGAGTCAGTCCGAGTGGAATCGTCGAGCCTCCTGGAAGGGAACGGTTGATCCGCAGCGACCGGAAAGTCTCGATCGATCTGCGGGGCAAAGGGTACGCGCGGATCGCTCGGTGCCGCGGTACGAGGAGGCTGGCCCTCGGGATAGAATCGCGGTGTCCGTCGACCGTCGAGATTCGGGCAAGGAATTCGGTAGAAAGAGAGATTGGAACGGTCTTGCCACCGTCTACCGTTCGTGGAGTCGCCGTCACGGAGTAGAGGAGCCGTGCGCGCGCTCGGCCGCGCGCGCGCGCGCGTGCTCTCCCGCGCGGATCCTGGTGCGCGGTACCATCATCGCCGAGGGTGAAACGCTATAACCTCACTTTCCCTTGGAACGATCCTCCGAATTCCTATTCGGCTGGTCCCCGAGTAATTCCGACAAACACCCTAGGAACCAGACCCGGTCGACCGACCACCTAAAAGAAGCCAAACAACCCCAAACATTATCGAGAAGGAGGACTACGCGAAGGTCGACACCGAAAGAAGAACACAGACAGGGTAGACGAGTAGTGGTTGATAATCCGAGAGAGGAAAAACGGAAAAGTCGGTCTCCCCTGGAGGATAGGATCGAGCAACGAGGTCATCCAGCGAGAAGTTCCCAAGCTCGGGTGGCGAACCCAGGGGCTTTGGGAAGCTGGGTACACGGTTACCCGTGGCCACTTATCGAGCGGGTGTGTCCATGAAGTCGACGCAATGGCAACGAACGAGCGAAAGGTTGCCGGTGGCCCGTAGACCATCAACGTCAACGTCAACGTCGTCCGCCTGGTCGTCGGCGTCGCCGTCTACGTGGTGGTTGGCACGGTGGGACGCGTTGCCGCGTGGCCGGCAAGCGTGATCATCGACGACGGCCGGAGGGTACGCAGGAATAGGCGTCTAGGATGCAGCATGAACCTCGGTGCCCTGTCGCTGGAGCTGGTGAGCTTCGGAAGGGGGATTACGGTGTCCAGGTGCTTTCGCCGGTCGAGAGGTCTCGGGTCTCCGTTATCCTCGGGACGGGCAGCGGCTTCGTCGCCGTCGCCGTCACCGTCAGCAGCGCTGCCGGCGCAGGGGCAGCGAGTGTCGTGGTGCTCGCGCTGGTCACCGTCCTGCTGGTCGTACGGCTCGAGAGCTGCCGTTGTCGGAGTGTACAAGGATCCGCGACGGTGCCGGAAGAAGCGGCGGCCACCTGGCAGCAGACCGCGCGAGATCGAGATCGAGACCGGGTGGATCGGTTGGGTCGGGATCAAAATCGGGATCAGGACGAGGAGCGGGTGGAGCGGTTTCATCGGGACGGAGACCGAGACCAGGACAGAAAAGAAGAAGGGGAGCGAGTCCCGGAGGTTCCGCAGAACAGGATCAGCGAAACCGGTTGTCCATCAGGAGGTATCGTCGAGGGAGGTGCACGACACGAGGTGCTGGTGGTGCAGGTGGCGCGGCCGCAGGAAGAGGAGAAAGCGGTGGATCATCGTCGGCGGAGGAGGCGGTGGCACGAGGGTCTCGAGTGCGTCGAGTGCGCGGTCACGCCGTTGTTGTTGCCGTTGCTGTCGCTGCCACGCGAGTTGGCCCACGGCCTCGGTTCCTTCGCGGCCTCCGTCGCGTTCGAGATCGCCGCGGCTCGCGGACCGGTGGTCACCAACGCGGACCCGCCGATCCTCCCTTATCGTTCGGACATCCGGGAAGAGGATCGGTCTGGTCGTCGCCGGGGAGTACGAGCACGAGAAGGAGGAGGAGGAGAAGGTGGTCGCCTGCTCCAGGGGGACTTCTAAGGGCCCCGCCGACCCGGGCCGCTCGGACAGTTGTCACCTGGCTATCGGCTCCGGGATATCTACGAGCGGGGCTGACATCATTCACGAGCCGTCTCGAGAGGAAGATCGTCTCGACCGTCCGCGAGAGGAGCAACCCGACGGACCTGTCATCGTCGCTGACGGTTCGACTGCGTCGTTCTCGGTGGATCGGTCGTTGCACGGGGAACCAGTGGAACAAGTGGAGCAACAGATCGTTCCCACGATCCGTAGATACTTCCGGCGGAGGGTTCGCTATCGCGTGGCGTCATCGAGATCGGCGGCCAGGCCGTCGAATCGAGGCCCGTTGTTGTCGCCGTCGACGGCGCGTATCCGTCGCGAGGTCATCGCCCAGTCAGACCTCCTCGGCGGCGTCGGCGTCGGCGAAATCGTCCCCGAGACGATACGGATACCGAGCTCGAGATCGCGATCGAGAACGGGAACGGGACCGAGAGGGATCGAGAGAAAGCAGCAGCAGCAGACGCACGGGGCGGAAATCGGCCTCGAGCTTCTCTGGCAGCGATGCGGGACCCCCTGCGACCGGACGACGACCAGCAGCAGCAGCAGGAACGCGATCGCAGCAGCCCATCACGGTCACGCGAGTCCAGCTTCGGCAGACCAGTTCGGGATCGGGATCGTCCTCGTCTCCTCCGGCTGCGACTGCGACTCCGACGTCGCCATCGTCACCGACGGAAGAGCCTCGCGGCGAGAAGAACAGTGGCGATCATCGGTCCTGGATCTACGGCGTGGATCCGCAACGGGGACGATCATCACCGGGACGACGACCAACCGCCACGAGGGACGCTAGCGTTCCCGAGCTCGTGCCCATGCTACTCGATCTACCCGGTTTCACGGGACCACCCACGTCTAGCCCACGTTCCAGCCCGTGCCCGGGTCGTCGCGACGGCGACCCTTTCATCTCGGAGAGATCGGAAACCGGAAACGCCACTGCCTTTAACGTTTCTTTCGATTCTGTTTCTATCAGCGTGGCGAGAAACGTCACGAACAGCAACGCCACCGGGACTGACGAACGGGAGCGACGCTCCTCGGGATCTCGCCGAGCCCGTGGCAAAGATCACCACCACCGGTGGCCGGTTCATCGTCAACGAGAGGACGGCGACACCGAGGGCAGCGACGTCCGTTTTTCGTCAACGTCGCGACGATCGGGGTCACGGTCCTCTCGCCCCGGCAAGAACACGACGCAGGAAGAAGATCGGGGAGCACGAACGGCTACCGTCGAAGATCAAGAAGAAAAAGAAGAAGTGTCAACAACCGTCTCCGTCGCGGACGTCACGAACGTTCCTTCCGCCGACGCGTCGTTCGCTTACACTGCCTACAACAACGCCAAGAACGAAGCCGGAAGCGGTCGCGACGTCTGCGCTTCTTCTAATTCTCGCCGCGAGATCGAACTTGTTCGCGATCAGGATCGCGGTGAGGAGGACTTTCGTGAGCCGCGGGACACCGATCGGGAGGTTCGCGACGCGAAACACGGGGAAGGTGAGGGGAGTGAGGTGGTGTGGCTCGGTCGCGAGAACGAACGTTCCCCAGGTGGCCCTCGGGCCCGTTTCCGTCGGGATCGCTCCTGCGGGAGCGACTACACTGCCCGGTTCCAGGAGCCGACTACCAATGAGAGGCGTCCCAAGGACGAGGAGCTCGCGACCACCAGACCAACAACATCAACAACAACACCAACAACAACAACAACAACAACAACAACAACCACCAAGGTATCCGGCTCCCGCGGCAGGAGCTACGGGCTGCTGTTCGTCTTGTACCTGCTTGCCTGGCCGCTGGCGTGTTCGACCAATCCCTCCGGCCAGTTTGCATCGAGATTTGCGCGAAACCCGTCTCTCGGCCCGGTCGACGAGCTTCCGAGGCACAACGTCACGCAGATCTCGTCCCTGTTGTTGTCGTCGTCGTCTTCCTCGTCATCGTCATTGCCGTCGTCGTCGTCGTCGTCGTCGTCGTCGAATGTCGTCTACCAGCCGGCTACCGGTCGACAACAACACCTCGAGAGGGAACGATACGTCCAGGACACGGTGTACGGCGAGAACGAGAAGAAGAAGAATATCGGTAGCGGTGAGACCGTTGGACATCGTCGGCATGGGCGTCGCGAGGCTCAGCAAGGTCGTGGGAACGAGCAACGAGAGGCGGCCGAACAGGACTCGGTCGCATTGTATCAAAGTTATCAGCCGGCGGCAGACACCGAGAACTCCGGGACCGTGCATCCTTACAACGAATACAGCTGGGAGGTGAACCAGATCAATCCTTGGTTATCGGCCTGCGACCTGGCGGGTCCAGCGCCGGCCGATCTTCAGGGTAGCTGCGGTCCACCGGAAGTGCCGAAGAACTGCCCGGTCCCCTGCTCCGCGACGATGAACGCGACCAACAACAACAACAATGGCCGAGCGTCGAAGGCGAACGGCGTCGACGCCGAGTTCTACCAGGTGATCGAGAAGGTCGGGGTTGCTGCCGGGAGACAGTCCAGGCCCGCCGCCGCCGCTGGTGGTGGACCCGGTGGTACTAGTGGTGGTGGTGGTGGTGGTGTTGGTGTTGGTGGGAAGGGAGTCCATGGGAAGAACGAGGGAGGAACCGACGGTCAAGGGAGACCCGAGGGCGTCGTACGGATGGCTCCGGAACAGTGCCTTTTTTATCTCGAGGAGTCGCATAAGAGGGACGTCTGTCGGGATGATTTTGGCCGGAGCAGTACGCGAAGTTTTGTAACCCCGAGGGAGAATCGATATTGGTTCGTGAGCGGGTTGCGTCTGCGGCACTGCTGCGAGCACGCGGTGGTCAACGCCCTGGCACCCGGCAAGGGCGGACCGCTCGAAAACGTGCTAAACGGTGGCCCGAAGTGCGTCGATGCCCTGGACAAGCTGTTGCTCGTCGACGCGTTAGCCGCGAGGCTACATTGTGAATTCGAGGAAGTGCTGGCGCGATACGACTGCGCCCAGCCCTATTCGGTCATCTTCAACTGCACCCATTGCAAGGTAAGCCGCAACGCACACCTTTACAAAACTAGCCCGTCGACGAACAAGTCTCTCGACACCTCTTCCCTCGGCTAATCTCTCGACGACTAACTAACCCTCCACAGACTAACCCTCGCGTTCAATTTTTAAGAAGATTTCAACGGATCCCCGAAAGGTTTCTGAAATCCAGGGATGTATGCTTGAACACCAGACTGCTTTTGTCGTTTCTGAGATAAATCACTCATTTTATATAGCATAGTTTCGATTATGTGATCGTCGAGGGGTTCATTGAGAAATTCTACAAAGGCCTGTGGATGATCTGTGGATGGTTTGCTAGTCGAAGACGCTGGTTCATTAATATTGAACTTGCTGAAGAGTTTGAAAATTCTTCGACGAATTCAGGCTTTTTTCTTTCCTGCAACCCTTGTGCACTGTTCGAGTTAGGTCCTCCACGAGAGGACCAACTTGTTTAATCTGATCGAAAATACTCACAAAAATTGCCTCGATTTGAATGTTCTAATTTTTTGGCTGAAATGGTCCTGGAAGATAGTGTACAATCGTTAAACGATCATGCTAGAATAATTTTTAGCTAATAAGCACGCGGTGAAAATTAACGTCACCCCAGGCAGCTTACGCTCGACACGGTCGGGCGATTCAGTTTTTCCCCCTAAGTGAACACCGAGAGTTCCATGCAATTTAATTTATAAAATATTAACGTAGCGTTTACCCGAACCATGCACAAGGGTCTGTCTCTATTGCACCCAGGAACATCCTTGCACAAGACGTGTCCCCGTTATCTAAGATTTCTCGAAGGAGCCATGAGATTTTCACCGGAAGAGATTTTCGTTGCTCTTGAACCGGGGAAAAAGTGCCATTACTGTAAGGCGACCTAAAAGTTTTTGTTAAGCGGGGCCGCCGCGTAATTACATAGTCTGCGCTGAAGTTTCTTTAACCCTTTGACTGCTGACCAACGGAAACGAGGCAGAAAGAGCCACCGTTCGCAAAGAGCTGGTTATCAATTCTAAATGAATCTTCCACTTAATATTGTAGTTTCCATCGACGATAGTACATTTGTAAAACGTTTATCGTGGAATCATTGGGAATCAGAGATACTGTTGTATAGTGCTGTAATAATTTACCAGTGCCTATTCCCGGACTCTTTAGCGACCTTTTCGCAGGGTTATGTTCTCGGTAATGATCGTCTAAAGGGTATGCGCTCTTATAAAGCTGCGAATCGATGGGATTCTTTTATGCGGTGCCTATCGACTTGCAAAGTCTGGGATTAACAGCTGGGAGTCTATCAATTAGGTAGACCGGCACAGTGTTCCAATTTTTTCTCTCAATTTCTGTCCGAAGGAAAATTAACTTGCAAAAGCAACTTGTAAAGCAATATTTACTATTTCCGTCGCAGTTACTGCCAAATGTGATAAATTAATTCTTCTAATCATAAAAAAGTTCTTTGGACTTACTCTACTTAAACAAGAGTTACCATTCTGAAGGGCATGCGGTGACATTTCTGACCAACAGCAGATTCTTACGATTCTTTTTACACGTCACACAAGAGCAATAAATTGATTCTTTTAAAATTCGTTACTATTTCGAAGACGGATATATTTTTGCCGGAGAGTAGGCGGAAATAAAAATAATTCTGCTGGTCCAGAATCGCTCATCGAGCCACCGGGACTCGGAGGGTCGCGAGACGTCGATCCATAGTAATTTCCTTCTCCTCTTGTCCATCCCGGCGGCTGTCGTCACGCGTCGGCGACGTTATTATTGCCGAGTTTGAATAGTTCTCGCGACCTGGAGATACGCTTATGCCGAGGAATTAACGCCTCCCCGGTCCGTTCGAGTTTTCCGGAACGATTCTCGCGGGACCCCGTCTGCTTTTCCGGTTTCGCGTAGCTACATCGGGCGCGTCGATTTCTCGACGGTAACCGCGTAAACGAGCCATTGTTTCGGCGAAGAGGATGAGCTCGTGCAAAGAATCCGCGACAAATTGCAGAGAAACGAGGTGGAGGGAGAGAGAGACCGACAGATGGAGAGAACGATAGATAGATGCACGGGGAGATACGGGATGATTCAGCCAAGTGTGTCACCTAAATTTCTTGTTAACGACTTGGCATATATGAAAAAATAATTCACATGACTTGCTATCTCGCTGAAAATGCAAAACAGAAATTAACGAATTACCACGGCGTATGCTGCTCTTAAAACCATACAACTTTCGTTTCAACGATAAGTTTATCTTAACGATAAGATAGACTGCATGTTTATGCGGTTTCTCAGAGTATTATAACAACGCAAAAAGTAAAATATTTTATTTCGTGTTTCAGATTGTTAAAATAGAAATGTTTTATTTCGTGGATATCACAAATTGTTGAAATAGAAATATGTTATTTTCGAGAAATTCTATATCTTATTTAAAATACTATCTTTTTAAAGCAAAATAAAATCTAAAATATATATTAAATAGTATTTCAAATATTTTTTTCGCCAAATAATGCCCACCTCTGCTTATTGGTTGCTTGCAATAAAAACCGCAAAGAATGAGAAAATGCAAAATTTGTTTTCAAGGGACCAATACCGGGAGACATACCCTATAAAATGCAGAAGGTCTCGTCCCGATTGGTCCATCCATCTCGGAGTAATCGGTGAACATATATGAAATAATTCATTTTTCGCAACTAAAATCGTAAGGAATAAAAAAAATGCAAAATTTTTTTACGGGACCACCCCGGGGACATACTCTAGAAGATGCAAAAGGTTTCGTTCCGATTGGTCCATCCATCTCGGCGTAATCGGTGAACATACATAGAAAAAAGAGCGAAAAAAAATAAAAGGCACATACAGATCGAATTGAGTAACCTCCTCCTTTTTCGAAGTCGGGTAGAAATGGGGCATTTCGTATGCAACAACCTAATGGACAGAGAGGTGGAGAAAGAGAGAGAAGGAAAGGCAGTTGAAATCGGAATCAAAGCTTTTGTTTCGGGAGACGAGGCGAGTCGTCGCCTCGCAGCGTTGCCAAGCTGCATCCTCTGCGACTTATGCGACGGATGCAACAGCCACCCCCGGCCCTCGTTGAACGACCTCTTCAGCAATCAACGCTAATCAGCGTTTCGGGTAGCGAATCCTGCAATTAGGAACGGATTCAACGTCCCCCTCTCCCTCCTGCCCCGCCTTCTTTACTTCTCTTATTCTCCACTTACGCCACCGTGTACCTCCGACGAAGAGGCCTGCCAAGAAACTCTTTGTCCCGGGACACGCCGAGTGTCTCGACCTTGCTGAAATTCCTCGCGCGTACCATCGCCACCCCCGCAATCCTCTCATACCCCTTCGGCAACGCCACCGACACTGAAATTTTCTTTCTTCTCAACGACGCGACCGTCCACGAGACGACATCGCCAGACCGATACACACTGATTCGATCATCTTTGTCTGCGGAATGCGGGGCTCGCTGTGCTGGATGGTTTTTAGGGTAGCCTTTCAATTCGTAACGAGCTGACTATGGTGAACGAATTGGCCCGGGATAGCTTTAGAGATAATTGCTGAATGTCGGGTAGATTCTGCAGAGATCGTCGACGAATCTGCTTAGCGCTTTTGTGAGGGGAGTTTGTGTTCGGTGTCCCGAATTTTCTTTAGAGGGGGCTTAATCATTCTTCTTCTAGGATCGATCTTTAGGATTAAATCCGCTACCACCGCACAGTCGACTGGACTCGCAAGAAGCTGGTTAAATTCATTACCAATCGTACATTATTAACACTAAACCTATTATCACCGTTCGAAACCAGCAGATTTTAATCTCTAATCTCCTTACTGGTTTAACCAGCATCAACTTGCTTTTACCATAAATACATAATCCACAGTCTACTGGTCACTCTCCCGATGTTCATACATTTCGCGTCACCACAAAAATTAATTTCCAAATCCATTGTACTCCTCAGCCACGTAGAAGTTGTTGAAAAAAAGCCAACAATCTTGTGCACATCGAGCAATCGCTGAACCGCACAATCTAGAATAATCACGACCGCGAGGAACTCTAAAGCAGGGGCACATTAGCGCGAGTAATCTGCTCGGTTATCTGACTTGCAGACGGTATTAATAATGCCAGAACTCTAAGCAGAAAACTAATTAAAGGATTAATCGGCAATTTTCGCGGAGGCTAGAGAGTAAGAGAGGGATAGGAGGGGATAGGCTAAAGCGGGAGTGGTGTGGGCCTAACGCGACCAAACTTCCGGCAACGGTACCTTGCGGGCGACACTCTCCATCGGTTATCGAACAGAGAGAAACCCGGTCTCGTTACTCGGCAATTTATCGGCGATCTCGATCGGCCGCCGGCTCGAAACTTGTCGGCTCGACGATCGGACAGAAGAGGGGTGGGAGGCTGAAGGGCAGGAAAAAAATGAATTGTTAATTGTCTAACGGCCGCGATTGTCCGGACGTAGCGAACTTTACGATGGGATTGCTCGTTACCCGCAAGATACTCGAACGATCGCGCGGCGGGCAAGTGCGCGATCGGATCATTTCCAGATCGCCGTATTATCGGCGCTCGCGAACCTCGAGCGTGAAGTGTTTTCGAGCGGATCGCGTGGACAGAAATTCGAGGAAGAAGTGCCCGCTAGACTGATGCGAACTCGAGCGGGATATCGATTTAAACGATTAGCGCACCCGCACCGCCGCCACCCTCACGCGCCTGGCATTCGTGGACGGAGCTCCTGCGGAATTTGGATCGCGCTTTATACTGGACCCCGCGATTCCCATTCGCTTTTTCTTTTTCGTTTTCTCCTTGTTTAATCCTCAGCATTCGAGCAGGGACTCTGTGGCGCCACTAAAAATTGCTGTATCATCGCTCAAAATATCTTTTACGTTAAGTTTCTTCATATTCAACCGTTTGCACTCGTAGCTATCTTAACTCCAACACATTTTTCCCGACTAGAATATTTCTATCCAGTACGATCTTTCTCATTTTATGGCAGCAGTTTCCAACCTTTATATTTATTTATAACCTTTATACCCGAATTTGTACTATTACGTTACGATATGAAGTTTATTTATTTGTAGATATTATGGTACGAACATTAATTGTTTATTTAAAATTTTGTCGCCTCCCCTGACAATAGTCCGCGCCTCCCAGGTTGGAAACCGCTGTTTTATGGTATACTTAAATTTTTAGTGATTTATTAAATACGTACAACCAAATGTTTAATGTAAGAGTGGAAAGACATGTTAACCCATTGCCCTATGATTTATTTTACGGTTTCAGTGATTAGAACTGTTTAAAAAGGAGAAAATGCATATTAGCAAAACCAAAAAAAATAGACATACATACATTTTTATCAGAATCTGTTCAGAAAATGGGTTACCCTTGGTTCGTCGACAACCCATTTCACCGACACTGTTTTCATCGACACGATTTGAAATCGTAAGGCGAGGGGGTTCACAACCATAGAAAATGCAAAAATAAGAGGAAGGGAGGCGAGCGATGCAAGTAAAAAACCTTGCAAACCACAGCTGCAACCTAAACAAAGATCTAAAGGATTCTTAACGAGAGCTTACTCGCGCAAGATTAAAAGTCGAGCTGAACGAATTAATAGTATTCAGCAAGAATAAACAGCGACGAGAAGCTCGCAGCCCTAAAACGAGGTCCCATTCTGTGGTCCACATCCTCCAGAGAAAAATCGATTTCTTTATCGAAAATCGTTCGGGAACAACGAACAATCGGATCGACATCGGCATCGATTTCGCTCGGCCACACAGGCACAGTGTGCTTGCGATGTCGAGCGGACCAGCACGCACTGGAAGCGGATCCGACACATCCTCTTGGCTTTACGTCGAGCTTCCACTCGTTTCCACTCGCATTCCAAGCGGCAAGAATACGGCCGTTGATTGTTCGGATTACAAGTTTGCCGAGCAATTCATTTACCCCGTTCAAAGTAGGAAGAAGTTGCTGGCTCGTTTAACGAAGCGTCTCTTCTTCCGTCTCTCTGTGCTCCTCCTCTCCTCTCCTCTCCTCTCGGACCCTTTGTCCCGCTTTGGCTAACAAGAGACGGCAAAACCGAGTCGTTAACGAGACTTTTCGTTGGAATTCGATCAGGATATCTCGAGGCTTGATCTCCCGTGAAAAAAGCTTGCGCCTCGCGGTGAACAAATTCACGATTCAGTTTAACCTCGATTATCCGAACTGATAGATGAATTCTTCATTATTCGAATGCGTTTTACGTGTAAACAGTTTAATCGAAAGCGATCCGTAATCAACAGGATTCATTGTACAAATCACTCATGTTCTCAATCTTGGTTCGCACTACAGAGGTTTCACTGTACGAACCCAGCTGCGTCGTGTTTGGAATCATTTTAATCAGAAAAATTTGAGGAATATTTTCGTGACAGGTCGACAAAGAAATAATTACACTGTCCAACACCAAATTTGTTCCCAATATACTGTTGGGTCCTTCTTATAGAGTTTTTTGCGCTGATTCCGAATCTGTCCTTAATTTTTCTCCTACACGCACAGTTTTTGAGGAAAGTGGTTTTGAAAAAAAAAATATATTTTTCAACTTTAAACAAATATTGTGATGTAATTACAAAAGATATATAAAGATTATATATATATAAAGATTCGGAATCAGCGCAAAAAACTCTATAAGAAGGACCCCCAACAGTATATTGGGAACATAAAAAAAGTTGAAATTTGTTGGACAGTGTTATGGTTTCGACCTGCTGAAAATGCATTTTGATCATCATGTCTTTCTAATCAGTATCACCACAGCAAAACTTCGGACGGTCTCTCTCGTTGATAATCGCCGTTTTCACCGTGCTGCAAGCTCCCGGCTGCCGTTCCCGATCGATACCAAGCCCCGTTGCATAATAAATCGAATAAATTCTGTTAAAAGGTAACGCCCGGATGGCAAGCGCGCGCCCGAGTAAACGTTCTTACGCGATTCCGATTCCATTCGTCTTTTACGGTCGATTTTCCATTCGACGGACGCTTTTTTCGAAGTTAATGGCTCGATTGAAATTTCACGACTGACGAAAAACTCCGCCGAACCGGGGGAAAGACACCGGTTGTTGTCGCACCGGTTTATACTTTTCGGTAAAAAATGTTTAATCGACTTTCCTCCTACTCTTCTTCTATTCGGTTTTAAAATGCACTTTTGTTTTTCGAGTGGAAAGGGTCTCTCCTCGCTCTGAAATATGTAAATAGAAACGGAAGAATACATTTGAAAGTCAATTTCGCTTAAATGGAATACAAGATTACCGTTGATGTATCAACAAAGATCGTTTGGTTCACTGCGACTCCGCTAGGACTTGTTGTTTGGTTTGCTGCGGATCGGGAGGCTATTTTCGATGGTGGGGAAATGGATGCTAGTTCGATTCGGTTAGATTTCACTGAAAGGTGTAACGTCTGATTTATTCGCATTGAATTTTTGTTAGGAGGATATTGTTAACTCTTAAGCGAATTTGCAAATCGAAAGGGTCTTGCAGACTAAGATTGGTCCAGCGGCCCCACCCACAATTTTTATTGATATTGTGTGGAAAACAATGGTTTTAGGTTGAAAAATAACCCCCAAAAAATTTTAAGCCGCTAACCCTTCATATACGGATGATATAAGGTCAAATACCCTTAACTGTATTATTTTTTTCTCGGTTGTTAATTAAGATATTCAGATAAAAAAAAAAACGAAAATACTCGAACTTACCTCCTTCATGTCATATATTTTTTTCACCATTGTGATTAAATTATTAAGGGTAGAAAAAAATAATTTAATTTTTTAGGGGTGGGAATTGCAAGCAACCCTTCGAGTGACCACTTCTAAAAAATTCGAGAACAATGTTCTGTTACTCAGAATAATATCATGTAGCACCTTTTTGGATATGTCTCAAAAAAATTATTATTATTATTATTATTATTATGTTCCACCAATCCGATCATCTTGAAACTTTTGTATATATTAGATAGGTAACAGAACACTGTTCTTGAATTTTTGGAAGTGGTCACTCGAAGGGTTGCTTGCAGTTCCCACCCCTAAAAAATTAAATTATTTTTTTTTACTCTTAATAATTTGATCACAATTGTGAAAAAAATATATGATATGAAGGAGGTAAGTTCGAGTATTTTCGTTTTTTTTTATCTGAATATCTGAATATTTGACCTTATATCATCCTTATATGAAGGGTTAGCTGCTTAAAATTTTAGGGGGTTATCTTTCAACCTAAAACCATTGTTTTCCACACAATATCAATAAAAATTGTGGGTGGGGCCACTGGACCATTCTTAGTCCGCTAGACCCTTTTTGGATTGGATCTACAGACTGTAGATTATAGGTTTAATTTACAGTTACAATTATTTTATTATTGTCCATCTTGATACTAATAATTCGTTCGCTAAAATGATGCTTTCAAAAAAATCGTGTCCGGTCACACCCCGACTGACTTTATGACAGAACCGAGTGACTAAAAGTCGCGACATCAAACAGATTAAAAAAATCCCACAGTATCCAATTAACATAGAAAAAATTTCCCCTCGGAGATCCGCATTGGTCCGAAAGTTTCCGAGGGGAGTTCGCCTAAAATCGTGTTAACAATCATCGCCGTGCAGAACTTTGAAATAGGATCGCGAAAAAATTGTCGATGTTAATTACGAGAGTTTTTCTCGTCGGAGCGTCAGCGATTATTCGAGCAACGCATAATTCAGGAATTATTCGGGTGGTTCACCCTGTATTCGCCGAGAGCGACGAAGGAATTCGATCCATTATGCGGTTAACCAAAATTCCCGGGGCCCCCCTTCAACCTCTCCCCCGCCTCGTTCTCTAGTTACCCTCTTATCCAGCCCCCTCCCCCCTCCCTCGATATTCGCCGCTAATATTCCAGCCGTGGAGAACGACGCCGTGGATAAATCGCCGGAAAAATCGTTCCGCGACGAGACTGCATTTTCCCGGATAACGTCGAGGGAAAACGGCTCCGAAAATCCGACGTCGCCGTCGACGACGCGACGTCGCGAGCTCGCGACAAGAGACCCTCGACGAACGATAAGCTCGAGAATACGGTAATTCGAGATTAACCTGTTAAACAGCCGGGACGAATAAACTCGTCACGAGCTCCCCAACTCACCTGTGCTATTCTCAGAACGGTGTGCCTTTCTTACTCGGGCCCGGGAATGGTCTTAATCGTCCCGCGATTTTGTTAATCTTCTATTATATCATACTTGTTATTAGGAGATCTTTGCGATCTTTGTTCGTAAAGTTTGGGGATGGATTGTGGACGGCTTAGGTGAGGCATTTGCAACATAGACAGCGGATCTTTATGCAAATCAAAATTTTCTGTTCGAATTGCAACAAACTTGAGTGAAATAGAATTTTATTTTCTTTCCTAACAAGCTTAATAAGCTGGAAATGATACAAATGCGAGGATATGTCTGGTGAGAACGAGAAAGAAACATAATGAGCGAGTGGAAAAATGTATTCCATCCACTGCACTGCTTGGACAACAACAATATTTTAAAATTCTTCTGACGTTTGTTTTAAATTATACTTATTTATTTGTTGTTATAACAGCGACGTCTTCCTTCACAAAGCCATTCAGAAATTAAGAGAAGCAAGTGATTCGATGTTTCTCGGAATGTTTGATCTATTTAAATGATATTTGGCTCCCGCCGGATCGCAATCACTCTGCATTAATCGCGGCCATAAGGGTATTCATGATCTAGGAATCGGTTGGCAGGTTAACGGTCCCAAGACGGGTCTCTCTTGTACCGGAGCAGACGGACCCGCGGATGTACCCGATGTACCCTGTCCCCGCAGAGCGTGTCGCGTCGGTTCCGACCGGATAGAGCAATCAGTGCGTCCCCTGTAAACAATTGTCCGTCCCCCCTGTCCCTGATTAGCTACGGAGATTAATGAACCTGCGCGCTTTGATCCGCTCGCCCCTTTGATTCCGCATTACCCAACCGTATTAGTGAACCAGAGCCGAGAACTTAAGGCCCAATTAGCGGGATGAACCGTGGAACAAGCGGCGCGGCGCGGCGGTCGCGTTTTTCGTTCGTTAATTAATGGGTTGCGAATCGGGAAACCGAAAGAAACCGAACTTCCGAAATTTTTCTCTCCGGCACCATTAGACTACGTACATCCAAAAACTGTGTCCAAAAACTGGTTTAGCTCGGAGAGTATCGCGTAATTTTTTTATTTCGAAATATTTGTTTCTTACAAAGTTGTAAATTATTTCCGAGGACGCGACCTCCCGATGATTTACCTGAAATTAAAAATTTTAGTTTTCAAGGAAATATAATGGCACACTTGTTTTTAGTCAATAGAAAGAAACATGAAATAACTTCGTATACTCGATCAATATTTTTAAATAAAAAAATTATGAGACATGCTCCAAACTACACCCTTTCGAATGTAACAACAATTTCTTAACTAGGCCGCACAGTTTTTGAGAAAAAAATTCCCAAAGATCATCAATGTTTCGAGTTCCTGACCGAACATACAGTGACTCCCACTAATATTCGGACACTCTTAAAAACTCTATAATTTCTTTAATATTGGAATATATACGACTTGAAATTTTTGGAGAAGAGTTAGAAGAATTGGTTTGCTACACAACGCGACAAAAATTTTTGAAAAAAACTGCAAGTTGTTGGAATTTCAGAGAAAATACTAAAAGTTGTATTTTCCAACTCTTTATGTGGGCTTATATGGAAAATATAGAAAACACGTTTCGTAGATCTATATCAATTAAACGTATTCCGAAAATTTCATCGAAATCGTTCGACGTTGTAATGGGCTACAAACGTTTAAAGATGGTAAAAATTGCAGTTTTTCACGATTTTCGGCCTCGAACTGCAGTAATTCTAAGGATTCTTACATCTTTCAATGCCTGTCGTTTCTTCCCGCTTCGATCGATTTCTATGAAACTTTCACAGTGCGTATAATTGACACAGATCTACGAAACGTATTTTTAAAAATTTCAATATGGGCCCGCATAAAAAAGTTGTAAAATGCAACTTTTAGTATTTTCTCTACAATTCCCGCCAAATGCAATTTTTAAAAAAATTTTTCACATTCTGTAGTAAACTAATTGCTCTAGCTTCTCAAAAATGTTCACAAAGCGCATAGTCCGATATTAAAAAAGTTATGGTGTTTTTAAAAGTGTCCAAATATTAGTGCGAGTCACTGGACGAGATATCTCGCGCCCCGATACTCCCGGATAAACACTTTTGACGAGATATCTCGCCACCTAGTACCAATATTTTGACACTATAGACAAATATATTTTATACGTAACTATATATTCTGATTTGTAAAAGGAAGAAATGAATGAAATCTTGAGGTGGCGAGATATCTCGTCAAAAGCGATTATCGGGAAGTATCGAGGCGCGAGATATCTCGCCAAAGGCGTTTATCGGGAAGTATCGGGGCGCGAGATATCTCGTCCAGGGTAACCAAAGGGTTAATGTGTTAGGCAAAGTTTGCTTGGTAAATCAGCATCACCCGCTTTACCTTGTAAAGGAGACTCTCACCTGTCGACTGGAGACGTCAACGCGTCGTTGCGTGATCACTATAGTGACTGTAAATGGTCAGTATAGTCCCGGACACGCCCGGAAGACCCGAATAGAGCTGCGTCAGGTAATCACGATTTACGAGCCGTAAAGCCACTACTGCGCCGTTTTCCGTTTTTTTTTCCAGTGGGCTCGGCGATCTTTAAATGGCGAATGCGGGAGTGGAAGAAGGACGCGAATAGTGTTCCATAGATCTTTGATAGTCGTCGAGAATGATGGAAAATTGTTATCGCTATCGTGCCGTTCAGAAAATAGCGATATTAATGTTTTACGTAGTAACAGGGTTAAATGATTTCTCTCTATCAAACACCGCGTAAAATGTTTGCGATTAATGGGGGTGTAGAAATCGCGGGGGCGTGCTGGCCCAGTTGGTATGGTTGACGAGCTAACCGCGGATTTACGAGCGATTGCATTTGCCATGAAACCTCGCGACTCATCCCATAATCTTCCGACTCGAAACGGGAAATTCGCACGCGCTCGATCATCGCGGATTCTGCGAACGTACCCGAGTCACCATTTCCTCGTAATTGTTTCCGCTGGTTCGCATTTCGTAACTCGATGCTCTTAGCAAACCATCTTTGCGCCGCGTAATCGAGTTCTATTATATTATACAGGGTGAACCACGAATCGTGACCACTAGAGATTAGTTTGTTATTACCAGTCCGATCGAAAATGTTTTTATCAGGTACAGCAACTTTTCGCAATTTTTTTATGTTATGATTAGACTGCGGATTTTATGTGTTTATGATAAAACTGGGTACGTACAACTTGAAACAGTGGAGGTACTAAAAAGATTTAAGGCCACCAGTGTATTAGTGTTTCACTTTAATAAGATTATTAAAACAAGAGTGAAATGTTTATTTGGCTCCTGTGTCGTCCAATCAATGCAAACATTTTTTATTTTGCATAAAGATCCGCAGTCTAGTTATGATGCTTACCGAATTCGCCTTGAAATCGCCTAACAAATAAGCGAAAAAAAATTATAGGCGTATTAGCAAAAAGAACCCTTTCTTCTTTCACTAAAATCTCTGCTGCGACACGCAAAGATTTCTGTTCACAGACTTTTTCAAGGTCATTCAAAATTAAAAAATAATGACACCACCTAACAGATTTTGTGAAACCCTACTATTTTTGTTTCAAACATTTTTCCAAAAAATAAATACTCCCCGAGATTTGAGTATTCAGCAGCTCGAATTTGTCATGTTTAACTGATTATAACTCGATAACTGTCCATTATTGAACTATGTGCCCATTACATCTTTTGTTCAGTAGATCATAAGCTACAACATATAAAAAATCCAACTGATTTAACCGGGATAGATTTTCCATATGATTTGTGCGGGGTCCTTTGAAGGTGACTTTGAAAAATCATGAAAAAAAAGAGTTGACCAAAAATTTACTATAATCACGTGAAAGTTCTCTTGGAATCATGCTGTACCTGATAAAAACATCATCGATCGGACTGCTAGTAACGGAGTTATCCCTACTGGTCACGACTCGTGGTTACATATTTATACCCTTATACCAAAATTCCGCGTGATTTGCCAATTTTTCTCGACATAGGATTATGTATTATTTAAATAATTTTTACAGAGTTCTAGCCTTCCGAATTCGAATTTCCTTGTGATCTGACTTTACACGAACGAGTTGCATCGAATTGATGCGTTTATTGACGATTTATTGGTACATTCGTCTTAGGATTTTCACACATGATTATTGTATTGTACAACAGTAGGTCGGATAATAAATAGGTTACATTAATTATGTGTAAATAAAATATTACGAAGACGCGGGAGCGCATTAAGGGAGAAAGTCCGTCGACTGGCAGAAACGGCGTTAATTCCGACTCGGTTAATGCAATGATATTGTCCGTGAAGGGCACATAACCATTATTAATCAGCGCTAACGGGGCTCTGTGTGCGCGCGGTGTAGTTATTTATTTATTTATTCATTCATTTATTTACGAGCGAAGCCCAGCCGGATTACGGTAGATTAACGAAATGCGGGGATACCAACGAAATAATTGCAATCTGCCACGTGGTCAAAATTCTTCGCATTTTGGCGATGGAACTGGTACAAAGAGAGAGCCAGTAAAGGGATTTCACTCGTACGGTTAATTTTATTTATGCACGGACCTCGGTACTTTTATTCTTGTAATGCTTGCAGGTTTACGTAGTCGAAGTAAATATGTCATACAATCTAAATATTATCCAAAAGAGATTTTTATGAAGGAAGAGTATTAACAAAATATCGAAACGAAAATCCTAAAAACCAATAAGTCAGAAATCACCTGCACGCCGGTGCAATCCGACGTACAATCTATTCCGAACAATAAATTCGAGTTCGAAATAGTTCGAACTGTCAGAGTTGGAACTTCGGTTACAACCCTCTAGTGTACATCTACAAAACTTTGAAGCTATCTGAATGAACCTAACTGCCACATCGAACTGACTTTGTAATCAAGTCAAAAACATATCAACCTGTGTCCAACGACGACAAACTGTTCAAGAAATCTTCAGATGCCTGTGAACCACACGGTAGTCGAAGTTATCGAGTCTGTCTTTTGCCCCAATTTACTTCGATAAAGATCATTATTATTGCTCTTTGTTACTCTTATGCAATAAGATTCGTTGCCTTATGCAAATCCATGGAATATATTATTATCCCTCATCCGTCCCTCGTGTCAATCTGACACAGTTTTCCCGAAATAAGTTATACTGTTCTGTTATTTGTAGGTAAATTTTTCTGAAAATTCGTGTGAATTTTATTTTTTTAATGCGAAACATAACCGAAAAACCCAAGTTGTAAATGTTAACCCTTAGCACTCGAGTGGTGACTCAGAAACTCACCATTAAAAATCGCTGTACCATACTTCAAAATATAATTTACATTATTAAATATGTTGGCATCTAATCAATTGCTAAACATTTAAGTACTGTATGAGGTATTACATACAGTCGGAGTACAAAGTATTCGTACACATTTTAAAAACGAATAACTTTTTCAAAAGTGGACACAATAGCTTCAGTTTTTTTCAGACGTTAGATGGATTAGTTTACTAGAGCTAATGTGTAAATAATTTTTCTTTTTAATTGTTATTGGTGGGAAAAGAAAAGGTCATGATTTTTAAATGTTTTATCTGTGTCTGTAATGAAAATTTAAAACATGCAATATTGTAAATCCAAGTTAGTTCTATAAATGTACAAAGTTTCATCGAAATCGACCAAGATTCTTATGAAATATAATTGATTGAAAATAGCAAAAATTGTAAGAATCTGCGGATTAAATGAATCGCGAGCCCTGAATTCAATGATTTTTACATTTTACGAACACCGACAGTAAATTTCATATCCATACGATTAAACAAATCACACAGAATGGAATTATTCTAGGTCGAACGAAGTTTCTAATTATCAAGTTAAAATAGCTCCGAGTGCAAAGGGTTAACTAATCAATTTGACCGAAAAAACATTGAAAAATAACTGTTGGCCTTGTTATTTTCTCGATTTTTTATCACTGTGTCAATTTGACACCGAGGGACAGATTCAGCTCGTGAAATGAGCGACGGATGAGGGTTAAAATTTGGCAGGTCCAATTTGCAACGCGCTGTATCTATCTGTCACCGGAACCGCGCGCGCGCGCGCGCGAACACAGGCTGGTCGGATAGGTGTATATACACGCACGCACACGCTGGGAGAGAGAAGCGATGACCGGCTGGCTGCGACAGGCTGCAACTGCAACTGAAACTGCGCCGGTCATCCCAGCCATCCGGTGCACCTGCACCGGATCTCGGACGAGCCACTACGTATACACACCGCCTCCTACGCCCACATAAGTTGATAATCGCGACGCGACGCCGCGCCGCCGGTTCGCAGCTCCATTTCCACGACGCGATTCACAATCCGCCGCGAAATTCTCGCCCTTCGACGGCTACCCCGATCCATCGATCTCCGAGGATCCGTCGGAAAGATGATACAGTAGTTTCTCTGTAAGGCCGTCCGCACACGGGTCGATTGTAATCGCGTTGTGAAATTCGTACGTCTTGATCGTCATGTACGATCCACGCGACGGGCGCGATTGCCATCTGCACACAGGTCGATTGTTTCTCAGTCGATTTGTGTTTTCCAAATCTCAAGAAACGCGTTTTCACTTTGAAAAATGAGCAGTTCTAGTGATGTTGAGGACTTCGTTATGTTTCTGTGGTTCCGGCATAGTTTTATACCAATTGTAATTGAAAGAACTAATTATAAAAATTTTATCCATTGAATTAATCAAATAAATTAAAGAATTAATTAAAATCTAAATGATATTAAATTTATTCTCAATTTTTGACCATTCTAATAATAATTTCCTATTTTTAAATTGATTAGCAATATTTATCCCTTTATTTTTATTTAACTTATCATATTGACTATACCCCTCATGTCAAAATATTTTGATTTTTGACCCTTTCGCTGCCACGAACGAGATATCTCGCGCCCCGATATTTCCCGATATAAACGCTTTTTTCTCGATAAAAAAATATAATAAATAAATAATAACCTATGCAACCACACACACAAAATACATAGACCACATGGAACAGTGCAATGCACTCAAACTACAAAAAATAATGGCCAAATCAAGGTATAAATGACACGAACTGCACAAACTTACCTCCATGAGTCGCACGAATCGTACGATCCACACGATTTTTTCTATTTCTTCTTTTCTTTCTTTTCTGCGACTTCAATCGAGGAGATTTCAGTCGAGCAGATTCCAGTCGACCACGAATCGTCCCTTGTGCGGCTCCCCATTCATTTGCATAGGAAGTCAAGTGGAGGGGAGAGTCGCATGCGACTGGGATCGCGCCGACCAAATCGACGATCGACCCGTGTGGACGGGCTCTAACTGTTCTCTGATGAATACGAAGTATTCGTACACCTTTTAAAAACTAATATGGTGAAAATGGTAGTTGTACATGACTTTTGATCAGTTTCTGCTTAAAATCCACAGAATTGTACATCTTTCGATGCGTGTCGTTTTTTCCTGCGTCAATCGATTTCGATGAAATTTTCAACATGTGTAAAACATACATGTTAAATTTTCTTTAAGGGCCCTACTTAAAAAATTTAAAAAAATTCCTTTTTTATTTTTGCCTTTAACCTTGTAAATTATAATTTTTTTGCATATCATTTCATAAACCATTGCTTCTAATTGATCATAAAAAATGAGGTCGTTTGGTACAATTACAAAAAAGTTATTAGTTTTTAAAAGGTGTACGAATACTTTGTACACCCACTGTAGCATGGTTTCTAGTAAATTTTTGTAAAAAAAGATTAGAAAAGCAATTTTCTTTTTTTTGTTATGTTATGATACTTACCGAATTCGTCTTAAAATCCTCTAACAGAGATAGGCGTAAAAGAATTATAGGTGTACTAGCACAAAATTTAAGGTGACCTTGAAAAATCACGAAGAAAAAGAGTTGACAAAAATTATATAGTGTTTGCTGTTATTTTAATTAGGAAATCAAGGCGTCTACGATGGGCGAAGTTGAATAAAAAAAGCAGAGAGAAATTAGAAAAATTTGGATCTTGTGCTTCGTTTGTGGTTTTCAAGGGAATCGCCCACTAGTGGTGATAAAATTGGAACAGTTACGAAGATAATGCTATATTAGGTTGTTCGGCAAGTAATCTTGTTTGGCAAAAGGGTTGTGCGTGGTTCTACCCACCGAAAACCCGGCGAGAACCGTTTGTGTTCGACGTCTCTCTCCTCTCCGAGTTTCGCTGTCCTGAAACACTTACGCTCCGTTAAAAACGTTAACGAGGGAAACTCGACGTTTCGCTGTTGAACCCCCGGGTTCGAGCTGCGAACAGGAGAACCAGTTTGCAGTTCGTCAGGTGCGGAGAACACGAGAGTTTACGCGCGGCGGGCGGTTTAACGATTAAACGTCGGGGATAGTTAGGCTTCTAACTGGCAGCGAGCGGCTCGCTTTGCGTGCAACTCGCGAGCCTTAGCTTCCGTATTGTTGGGGGAGGGTAGGCACCGCTGGGTAACCAAATTATTTCGCGAACTCTTTCCGCGAAATGTATTTTTGCTTGGCTAAATATTTCCTCGTGTTGATTAATTTTGTGGGCTCCGAACTCATTCGTACACGTAACATACGTTAATACAAGTTTGTACTGCGTACAGATTTTGATCGAGGAGCAAACGTTGGCTTCTAATATTGTGTCTCGTCACAAACTTATTTGTCCTTAATAGAATGTCAGCTTTGAACCAAGTTACTTTCGAGGATGTTAACACGAGAACTATCTGATCCTTTGGCTTTGACTCGGGATGTAATTCAGAGTAGGGTTGATCGAAGTACATTGACCTAGTTCCATAAAACTTGAGAAGATTAAGTAAAGATTGGAATTCCAGACACACTCCCTTAAGAAATTTTAATTTACAAATATAATTATATAAATTGTCTTTTTCATCTAAGAACGCTTTTGAATATCGCTGCGAAACCTAGCTGCCACTATTTTCGAGTAAACGCAACCATAGCCTTTTCCAGCAGCGCATAACACAAACATAAACCCGTTCACTCTATTCAATCGAGTGCCCGACACATATTCAAATTCGATTTCCCGTCACACTTCGTTCACCGGCGGGCGGCGGGGAAAAAATTTCATTTTGCAGTCCCCACTTACTTTTGCATGAGAAACCGTCCCGGTTTCCGGTCGGAATTGTCGATGGAGCTCGGCGAAGGGCGGAGAGGAGAGGAGAGGAGAGGAAGGATCGGGTCGAGCGAGAGAACGTTTCGTTTTCAAGAGGAGTGTCTCGTATTCCGTGTCGGGTCGAGAATTTCGTCGGGACGAGTCGAAAACGAGAAACTCCTATGCGAGGAGGAGTGAAAGAGAAAGAGGGAGACGTTGTAGGAAGCTCGAAGGAAAAACGTTTGTCGTTGCCGGTTGAAAGAGAAAGGCGGACGCGCGAGGAAAGCGAATAATTTAGACGAATATCCCCGAGGGTAGACTCGAAGCTGCGAAGAGGCTGGTAAAGGCAGAGCCGGTGTGTACGGCCCGTTAACATTATGCTCGCCCCGTTATCGAGAAAGTTTTCCACGACGCAGCGGCCGCGTATTTTCCTTTTTTATTCCTTCGATAAACATTGAATCGCGCTCGGTGCTCGCGGGCTGCGGAAACCGGGTCGTCCGGCGAACTATCAAGTTGAAGACGCGGAAACGGGCTCTTAAACTCGCCGAGAAGCACGGTAAACGGCCATTCTTGCCTTCGCTCCGCGTTCAAACGAAAAATTCGTTTGTGGAACGTCGAAGAGCGGCTGGAAGATAAAGAGTGTTATGGCTGTTTAATCGAGGTGCAGGATGGCTGCGAGAACCACAGGAAACGGCCGCTCTTACCGCTGCGTTGAAACGAAAAATTCGTTTGCGCGGACGTCGTACAGCGCCTCGTGAAACCCAGCGTTATGGGTGTTTGATCAAGGTGAGGGTGGATAACTTGTATGAAGCGAACGAGAATGTTAACCCCGCGATAGTATCCCGGGGTCTCTACTAATTTTCGTATTAGCTTCGCGAGACAATCGTGAATGTTCGTTATATACATACTCGTTGGGAGCTTAGGAAAGTTGCCTGGAGCGAAGGTTGCAGTAGATATACCGAAAGTTAGCTTAGTTTAGTTGTGGCAGTCTTGCAGACAACTTGGGGTGTGGTTTGTTCAGTGATATTTCAAGTCAAACAACGCGGGGTACCGACTAGACAGGATTGACCGTTGAGATTTTCTCGCTGAGCAATTTCTCTATCTAAGGACAATATTCCAAGGTGAGAAGGCAGTTCGTCAAGTTCTGCAAACGGGGTGTCTCCTAATTCCTGAGGATCTCCCACAGCCTTCGGGAATACAATGGGACAAGGACTACTAAAAAGGGTCCTTGGAGAATTGGACACAATTGCGCATACAAAAGGGTCACGAAGAATGTAGAAGGCCCAAGAATCTTGAAACTACAAAATGCGCAACAATTTCAAGGATCACAGAAACCACAATCCAAGGACTGTCTAAACAGCAGAAGCGCCACCGTGCGAATTGCAACACATCCGATGACACCAATCCCAAGCGTCACAAGGCTGCAAAGTGCGACCGAAAACGGTTTCAGCGGAGAGAAAGCGTTTCGACGCGAGCCTCTAGCAATAAACGCCTAGTGGAAGAAAAAAGCGGCGAATCGAATCAGCGTTTCGGGCAACGATTATTACGAGTGCGCGACGTGTGTACGTAGTTGCGAGCTGTCCGATGCAGCACACGGCCACTCCTCTTCCACGTCCGGCGCGGCGTGCCGTTGCATGTATTGCACCGATGCAACACACGGAGCCACAGAACGGTGTACACGTATACATATGTCGTTGCGTCCGCGAGCTGCGCGCAGATATTACCCGATGACACGGCTCCTCGTCTGGAACGCGACGTCGGTGGACACTTCGGATAATTGGCAACAAACTACGAGCAATGAATGCGACCCGTGCTCCCACCGCATTATCGCGATGAACTTCTCCGGCTGTTTCCGACAAGAGAAACCCAGACTCGGTTCCCTCCGCTTTCGTCGACAGCTTTTCCTTTTTCCTTCGATTACGATTTTCCCTTCGCTCGGATTCAACGGCGACCGTGTCCCCGCAATTCCGTTAGGACAATCGATAGTCGAAACGAAACCCGGTGGCTTTTTGCTCGACTCAACTCGTCGTCGTCCGTCGCCGTCGTCGTCGTCGCTCGTCCACACCGATCGATAGACTCTTCCTGTGAGTGAGATACCTTTCGCGAACGTTTCCCGTCGAATTCCCGGAGACGATTCACCGACGACCCCCAATCCCACGCCGCAGAATCGGTCAATATTCAGACAAACAAACGCCGGTTTTTGCACAGCCGATCGATAGCCTTCCGATGATACCTTCCGCGGAACGGGTCGCACGGGAAACGCCTCACCCCATAAACTGTCAAGCCCCCTCCCACCCTTCGTCCCTCCCTATCATGCCAACCGACAATTTTTATCTAATTCTGCAGTTTTTTCGCCGGTTTTATAGCACGATCCCGGTCTCCCGATTGGAACACTTTTCTACCTTCGGCAACACACATTTTTATCCAGAGGCACGGGTCGCTTCTATCGGCAGCCGACGATCAAAGGTTTGATCGAAGTATCTTTGTAAACGTACCCAGGTGTTCAGTCTGTCGTGAATGGACTGCGGATGTTTATGGGTTTGTAGCGTCTGCTGATTTTTCAGACCACTACGTTCGGGATCCCGTTTGCGGGAGGTATCGGCGGGCGGAGGGTGCTACGGTTATTTTTCGTATAATTCTGCTCGGTAAAATGGTGACTGCAACATCGAGGAGTTGCGAGAGATATTAAAATGAAAGAAAGGTGGTCGCTTCGCAAACAGTTTTGTGAAACGTGCAGTTATTTGTCCTGAAAATTTTTCTATTTTCACAAACATTTTTGTGAAACGTGCACAACTATTTTCTCTAAAAATTGTTGTATATTATGAAACATTTTTGTGAAACGTGCAATTATTTTCCCTAAAAATTATTATATTTTAACGAACATTTTTGTAAGACATGCAGTTATTTGCCCTAAAAATTATTGCATTTTGAGAAACATTTTTGTTAGACATGCAGTCATTAGCTCCATAAATTATTGTATGTTAGGAAGCATTTTTTTAAGACATACAGTTATTTGTCCCAAAAATTGTATTTTAAGAAACATTTTTGTACGAGACCTGCAGTTGTGTGCCCCAAATATTGTTGAATTTTAAGAAACATTTTTGCGAAGCTGCGTACAAAAATTGCCTATACGTAGAACTATAAAGTTATTCGTACAGGAAATTGGTTTCAGGCTGTGGTTTATGAACAAACACATTTTGTGATCGATTGTACACGTTGTTCAGTGAAAGAATGATGTATAATGTTGACCGTAGTATGGAGGAAACGTGAGAAATATTAAAATGAAATAGAGGGTAGCTGTGTTAAACGTTCTAAATGGCGGGTGTGGAAGTTGATAGGTTAATGTCTTCGTGGGGTCCCGAAAGCGATAAGGATAGCCTCGGTAACGTCGTCACGGCAATACGTTCGATACGAGTGCCCATATCCGACGCAATTTCGTTCGATTCCATTACCTGTCCGCGATCCTCCCTAATTCCGATCCCGTTTCAGTAGCTCGGTGTCCGTCGCGAAGACGTTCCACCACCGGAAATACGAATCGAACGGCAGCCATAACGATTTCCTCGTTCCGACGACACGCGGCCGCGTTATCAAACTTTCGGAAAGGTTCGCGATACTCTGCTTCATCTGCTCGCTAAACGATAATGGCGAACCTTGGTAGGAGCTAATAATCGAACCGATGATCTATATGATTGGTCACTTCCGAGCCGAATGAGATCAATTTATAGAGATACACAAGACTGGCTACTTTCAATAAAATTTAATTGAATGATTCGCGCTAAAATATACTGAGTAATTGAATGGCGCTTTTAATACTCTGATGGTTAATTGAAGATACTGTATAGCTTTTGAAAATCGATTTTGAAGAATAATTTCATAGAGCAACAAGAAACTGCACACTCCAATTCCATCAAGGAATCGTCGAAATTTTCTCGTGCATCAATTTGACAGAAATCATCGCGTCTTCAGGGCAGATACCGAAACAATTCTCTCCCCCGGCAAACACTGTTCGGTGTTCGGGAACGAACGGTCGTGTAGGCAGATAATTTCGCCGGGTGCACATCCCAGTTGATACTCTTGTTTCCCGGGGAGGAACGTTTATCGGCGCAGTAAACCTCTAATTCCCGTTTCCATCGATTTGCCCTAAAAAAGAAAAAAAACCAACCGTGCACTCCCATAAAGATCCGCGGGGCCAGTAATGACCGAGGCGGCCGGTGCTCGATCTCTTTTGCATCGTTTTACGGATCCGTTGATCGCCGAGCGCGCGGTCTCGATTTACGAGCGACGAGCCGAGCGAAATTTACGGGACGTTGCGTCCGAAGAAAGTGAAGAAATCAAAGCAGCTCTCGCGGCTCTGTTTCATTTTATTTCCTTGGGAGTGTGTCGTGTCTTATTGGATACGCTTGGTCTGAAAGTCTCGTTTCCTCTGAACAGTTTCAGAGCAATTCCCGGAGCCTTTTCATACCCTGCACAATCATCGCTGCTGTCGTTAAGAATTTCGCAAGGAGCGTTCGTTAACATCTTAAGCGCCGAATATCAATCTGAAGAAGTCTCGAGAAGTAATTTAATTAGTGGATTCTGAATTAGAAATTTGATACGTTTCGCGTGAGAAAAGAATTTCAAGAAATCGTTCTAATTAAGGTAAAGGTACTAGTAGTTGATCAGTTAAGAGAAGTTTTCCAAGCGAACAATAGTACTTGCTCTCTCATCAAATAGCGAGAGTCGATGCCTGAGGACACTCTTTAAGTCTTCTAGATTATGTAACAAGGCCACTTTTTAAAAAAAGTTTACTTATACAAATTTAAAAAACATATTTAAAAATTCAGTAATTGTTTCAGAAGTTGGCCACTCTTAAAAATGAAAAATCTAGTAATTGACCTTCTTAATAATCTTAGATGTAAAATGGATACATTATAAATCGTAAACAAATTTAAATGAGCGACGTCAGTAATTTACCACGCGTGTCAACTTCTGAAAATTGTTCAAAAACAATATTCAGGTTAGAATAACAAAAACGATGCATTTATCACTTATAAAACTCTGTGAGAATTTAAAGAGCAAATAATTCAGTCGCGAAAAGTTCACAAATATTATATTACATAATTAATTGGAACCTTCATAAACATACTGAAAAAAGACCATTCACTATTGTGTTTAGTATCTAGTTGATTGTATGTATACAATATACTCCAAGATAAACAATATTATTAAGTATTGGTTTAAACAAACAGATATTATTAACCAGATTAGGTTAGTTCAAAGAATATATACAAAGGGCTTATCCATCAATTTATGGTTAAAGAATACTGTATATGAAATTATCTCAACCGCAGCCTGTTAGAGGTTCTGCGATTATAGAGTTCATTTAGATAGGTACAATTATATGAAAGCCACCAGTATTTTTTAAAATTTAGACGTTTATAGTCTACCCAATCTCGGTTTGGAATGGAAATGGAGAATTTAAAGTTATCTCTACTCTCTCTACTGGTACATGGTCAACTACTGGTACCTTTACCTTACTATGCCCTGCAAATTTTCTGTTCAATCCTTTTCACTTCCTCGTTGTGAATTAACTCTTAACCGGTGTACTCGGATCAATCGCGAAGCGCACGAAGTTTCAGATTGTTCAATTTGAATTCCTAATTAATCTATTATTTTATTAAATCATGTTTTACCCCTTTTATTATATTTATGGTTTGACAATCTCGTAGCTTCAACTATAAGTTGTTCGGCGTCCCCAGGTTGTAAGATCGCATCTCCGCGTTTCCTATGGAATTTCCCCGCTTATTACACGGCTCGTTTCCCGTGGAGTCCTTCGGCGATTTACATCGCGCCACATTGCCGAACAATCGCGTGACGTTCCAGCGATTACGGAATTGACAAATTGCGCCCTAATTACCTCCGGATAGCATAGTGCGGGGGCGGGATATCCGCCGAAAATGCGTGGTCTTTTCCCGGAAATTCCTCCAGAGATCGAAATAACCTGTTATCTATTGTGTTTGAAAAAAGTTCATCATTTTTTTCGTGGACGTATAAAATTCTTGTGGCACTATAATATAATCATTTTTGACGTCCCTAAATTCTCTTGATCTCTTTATTATTTTAAACTGTGTCTACTCATTCGTGTTAGAAGCGTACAAGTCTGGTTACGACGCTTTGGATGCGTGATTTCCACGAAATTTTCGAGACGTTGCTCCCGGTTGGAAATCGAGACGATCCCGTCTCGAGCCAAGATCCCCGTGGATGGCGAATTAATGAACGGAATTGACGTCACAGAGCCGAACGTCAACGCGTACCTCGATATTCCGGTAAAAATAAGCGGCGTTATTTCGGCCAACGATTGGTGGGCAGGTCGCGGCCGGAAGAGCGATCCGGGTTGCTAGTGAAACGGACAAAAGACTGCAGAGCCAACCTGGAATCGAGTTCCAGTTCGATTCGAGCCTTGCACTCGTCCTGTGCGAATTTCGAGATGCATTTGCCAGGCTGCTACAGTCGTTCGTGCCCAAAAAATCACGGCAAACCGAGTTACCATTCCGAACACGATTTACCCCAGAAATTATTCAATTGATAGTCCAAGGGACGAATAATCCCTTTCACCAATGGCCCTTCGATTTTTGGCACATATCTGTGTACGACAATTTCCGAAAATTCTTTGTCTAGAAATCTGTTTACCTTTGTGCGACTTGTGCAGCAAATCTTCTTTTTAGTCGCAATGTGAAAATTGTTACTTTTTTATTTTCTCTTCCACTTCATTATGTCATGTCGCATTTACGTTGATTGTGATCAAATTTTCATCTCAGTTCGACTTGTTTCACTACGTATTTGGAACTGTTCATAATCGAAAGGTTATTCATTTAAAAGGTTAACTCGTATCTAGTGAAATCATTGTTAACTTGTATCTAATGAGTTCATCGTTAATTTGTGTCTAGCGAATTCATTGTTGATTTGTATCTAAAGTAGGACACCTTCTGTTTTCAAGTTGCATAAATCCACGTGAATTCACAATAAAAATTTGAACTGTAAAGGATTAAGATTGATATTGAATTGCATTTCGTCTGACGGAGATATAATTCGCTATACAATTGCAAATATAGTTTATTCAATGACAGGTCTCTAATTCATCAGAAAAGTAATTGAGTCGAAAATATTGGAAATGCAATATCACAAAAAAAAAAAAAAAAAAAAATACACCACACAGCAGCGGGAAAATAAAAAATCACATGGGAAATAAGAGTATGTAGCGAGAGGATTTGCAGAGGCCATTAATATCGAAATATTGAAAATGTACAATTCCACTAGTGTGGAATTCTAAAAAAAATGCACACACGTGCTTTGATATTGATTTCGCAGAATCGATTTTCTGTCACAGTGTTAAAATTACGACCTAGAAAAGAAGGTTACAAATACGAAGATACATATGTAGACAAGTTGCTTTTTTCAGAGGAAATAGTCGATGAAAAAATATTAAACAGACGATATCTAACCGCAACGAAAAACGAAAAATGTGTACCCGGATAAAAACAAGTATTAAAAACTGTTCCACTGTTAATTTTCAACAGTGGAACAGTCCGATTTTCGGGGGAAGTTGTCTCTGAAAATGTGTCGAATATATAGTCTGATCGCTGCTGACCCGTTCTACTTACCGTAATGACTAGACTGCAGATGTGCATCGAAATCCAGAAATTTCGAGAGCAATCTACGGAAAGTAACATCAGAGGGAAAGTCTCGAAATTAAATACAGAGAACAACGCGGTGGAAACGCGCGGCGTCAAAGATTTGTTATTTTTTCCATCGCGGATTAAAAAAGTGTAACCACCGCGCGGTGTACACGTGCTTGAAATACCTCTGGAAATATATTCACGATAAAATTTCCACTTATATCTCGATGAACT
Source organism: Lasioglossum malachurum (assembly GCA_028455605.1). Lineage (NCBI taxonomy): Eukaryota > Metazoa > Arthropoda > Insecta > Hymenoptera > Halictidae > Lasioglossum > Lasioglossum malachurum. The sequence continues at coordinate 18,652,413 of CM052315.1, read as the reverse complement.
TTCGACTTATCGTCATTTATATTTATAATAAAATCGATCGTTTATGCTCGCGACGACTCTGGCGAAAAATCGAGCCGCGCTGATTTTTTTTTTAATTACGTCCCGCACGTTGAAATTAATTCGATATTCCGAGTTTGCATTACAATCGTGTTACAAACAAGCTTTCTCCCTTAATTGGACGTCACCTTCGCTCCAATTTAAATCACAAGGGCTAATGATTCCGCTAAGCATCACGCGTGTTCGCCAACTAGGATCATCGATTTTACGGTGAACCGAGCCTCGGCCGTCGAAAAATGTTACCCTGCGCCTTCAATTTATTTTCGTACAAGGTATCGCTGCCTTCGTCATTACTATGCTGGGGATCCTCATGCATTTATAGCGAGCGCCGTACGCGTGGATTCGATCAAAACACCAATTTTAATCGGGCGGATAGGTTTGTCGCTCCTTTTCGCTGAACACTAGTTTGCTGGCTCTAGAAAGTAATTCGTTTCCTCCATCTGCGAATTTGTCCACTTTCTAAAATACAAATTTAAATGCCTGTCCACATTGTTGTATAACCATTGACAATTGTCACCTATATACAAGTATAATCTTATACAGAATACATTTGTTATTAAAAGTTATTACTAAATTTATGTACTACCATGTACATACGAACTCTGCACAAATTTAATTTTCAATTTTCTCTAGCAAATTACAAACGACAAGGAAGTTCTTTTGAGTACAGACCGGAAGACAATTAGAATGCAATTAATACCACTGTACGATAAAAATCGAAAGAACTCGAACGTATACTATTCCATCAATTTCCTTCACTTTTCATTTTCTGGAGTTAATCGATTTGGCAAATGAGCGGCTGGGAATCTGTGTCGGCGGAGCCTGTGTCGGCGAATTCAATGTAACCCATTCTGTTCACGGTTTACGTTGTCGATCGGTGCGTTACGGAGCAGCGTGTATTCGGATAGGATAGCGTTCAGGATCTGGGAATTCGGTACGAGTGGAAAAAGAAGACTGGAGATAGGGGTGGTTGTAGGAGAGGCTCCTGAGAGAGAGGGAGAGAAAGGGAGGAAGCGAGAGAAAGAGAGAGAGAGTAGGCAAGAGAGAGGGGAGGAAAAGGGAGAGGGTGGGAAAACTGGGGGTGGACGAAAGGGATGGTCGAGGAGAGGGGACTCGGTCGGAGGGCAAAAGGGGTGGGAGGATGCAAGGTGCAATCAATAGCGAGATTGCCCTCGCTCGGTAGCTACTCAACGCCAATAGAGGAACGTTATAGAGACGAGCGTGTAGAGCTGTCACGATTGCAGATCCGTCAGTTCGGTCCGGGCCGGGCCGATTTCTGGCTTTAACATCCCCGACCAACCCCTTTCAAATCCATATCCACGCGTTGTTACAACCCGCTTTGTAACTGGATCGAACGAAACCTCCATGCACTGCTCTTCTGTGGTGGCTTTTGTTACGGTTCGAAATGATCTTAGTTGAATTCAATAGTATCCAGGGCCTAAGGAATACGTTGAACAAAGAAAAAATACAAACTCATGTAACCTCTGTTACTCGCAATTGAACACAAAGATTTCTCGTATTCGTAAAGATGGATTTTTCCAACAAATTATGCTGAATAGTTCGCGTGAATTCGCGTGAATAGCCCGAGCCATTTTGGTAGGTCGGTCTCGCCCCTTAAATTTGACTCCGGCCCGCTAAAAAAGGATACGTGTTCCTTGTTAGAACGCTTTTGAAAAGCGAGGTCCGGGGCCGAGCTACAATTTGGGTGACGCAGGGTGGGAGGGAAAAGTGTCGTAAGAATGATCGATTCGTTTAACCCGGCCGATCCCGGTGGAAGGAGAGCGTATTGGTCTATATCCGATAAATCGTAATTTCACTTTCGTGTGCCTCGGCCTCTCTTTCTCTCTCTTTCTGGCTCGCCTGGCGAAGATGGCTCGATAAAGCCGGAAGCGAGCGGCCGAACACAAGAAAATCCGGTGGAACGCGCCGGACTCGAAACGCGGATTACGACTGCCGAGTACGCGAAGACGGTCGCGCGTGAAATATGCGCGGAGAACCGACCGGGCAATCGAGTGCCAGATATTCTACCGAGATAGAGAAATGCTCAGGACAGCGTTATGGCTTTTGAGGGAGCCGGGCGCTTTCCTATTCGACGCACAAACTTTTACAATGCCTTTCCTCCCTGCGCATTTTCGAATTTTGCTTGCTGGCTTTTTGGGTCGCGACGGGTCTCACTCGGAAGTTAGTCGAGCTGCAAGGAGAATAGAAATTGAAATGGTTTCAAGTTTTAGACGCTGGAAGATGTTTACGATTTTGTGGATGTTAACGTTTGGTTTACGGGCCACTAAACATGACTATTTTACGTTGCCTTATGGAACTAGCAAGAACGTATCTGTGCAAATTTTTAGCCGCTTCTTTTACCATATACAGGGTGAGTCACCTAACGTTGCCACCTCAAATATCTTTGTTGTTTTTAAAGCCTAAGTACAGGGTTATTGGTGAATTTTGCATAAAAATTTGCATTTGCATGCGTACAAAATCCATTTAACACAAGAATTGAAAGAACGTGACCATTTGCAACACAGAAATTTCGCTGATTGGTTTATAGAACATCGTTCAATTGATGCATTGTTTTCACACATCATCTTCAGCGATGAAGCTCATTTCATATTGGATGGACACGTCAATAAGCAAAATTGTCGCATACGGGGAGATGAAAATCCAAGAGCCATTAAAGAAAAATCACTTCACCAAAAAAAAATTACTGTTTGGTGTATATTTTGGTCGAAAGGCGTAATCGGTCCATTCTTTTTCGAAAACGAGAATAAAGTCACACACAACGCGTGAAAACGTCACTTTATTGCGATCGAAATTCAATGGTCGATTAATTTCACGGAATAGTGATGTGAATTGGCCACCTCGTTCGTGTGATTTGACCTCATTGGACTTTTTCCTTTGGATTTATTTGGAAAGCAAAGTTTATGCCAACGAACCAGTAACAATTCATGACCTGAAAAACAACATTAGAAATGAAATTGGTGAATTAAACGAGCAAATATGCCAAAATGTCATCGAAAATTTTGATGTTCAAATTGATGTCTGTAAACGTGGTCGAGGTGGTCATTTTTTTAACAGATATCGTCTTTCACACATAATTGTCATAGATGATACCTGACAGTTAAATAAAAAAAAACCAATAAAATTAAAAATAGTATGTTTTTTACTTAAAAAGAATTTTCTATAATCTATTTTGGATAACCCTGTATGAAGTCTACAAATAAGGGGCTTCGAAAATTAGTGAGTGATTAACGAGTAGACTGCGAATTTTTAAATGTTAATGTAGAAATAATAATATGTTCTGTGTCTGTTATATAGACTAGGAGCTACTTAGAAAGTTTATACGAGCATGGGTAACTAAAGTCATTGAATTCCTAATGGAAGGGGCTATCATTGTATGTAGATGTTTAAAAAAGGGTGCTTCCATTTGAAAAAATGAAGGTGACCTTGACATCTCTAAAAAAATCTCAGAAACAAAAATTTTTTTGGTATCGTTTGAGCCCCATTTTACCATTCATCTTTGTCCTCCAGACATTTGACGTATCTTTAAAACCAACAAAGATATCTGAGGTGGCAACGTTAGGTGACTCACCCTGTATACCCAAAGAAAAAGTTGGACCGCTATTAACCTATTCGCATTATTAGCGTATATTCGCTCTAATTCCTTGTTCGAAACAGTTTGATGTTGCGATCGTCAATAATACGAATACACGTGACAACATGTACAAATTACTGCAACTCAAACTGGTCGATTGCTTCGTGAAATGTTTCCTTGTAATGTAAATTGGTATAATGTGACCATTTTCGAATAACATACAAAGGAAGGCAAGACGAGTGCACCAAGATTCTCATTTGCCAAATTGACAGGAATAAACAATAAATTAAGCGACCACTTCGAAAAGCCTCTTAAGGATTAAATAATCACGATACAGAGGAAGGAAGAGAATACCAGGGGACACAGTGTTCAATTTCGTAATTTCTGGTTCGCCATTCGTGCCACTGTTTTCGAGGAGCGTCCGAGGGTCAACAAGACAAGGGCATCAGGTGTACGAAGCAGGCCACCGATGACCGTGAACGTGCCTCGTGTGTTCTCGTAGCATCATCGTAGGGGGTTGCAACGATCCAGAATTTCGATCGAGGAGCTAATTCGAGGGTGTGCAGGTGACAGGGGTAAAAATTCAGCGTGTCGCACGAGGGAAGCGAGGGCTGGCTCTCTCGAGGAGGGTTGTGAAAGAGAATCGAACGGTAACGGGGAACTAAAACCGTCTCCTCGGACTGGAAGAGAGAGTATCCAGGCTTAATCGGATTAGACGGTGCCGCCGGGAGAGAAGGAGGGTATTTCTGGCGTGTAGCCCGAAGTGGCCGGAGCCTGCGACGCGGAAAATCTCCGGTATAAAGTAGAATGTTAAAAATAAAGGCGATCGCGTCGAATAGGCGAGAAAGTAGACGTCGCAGCAGCCGAGGAGGAAGGAACCGGGAGAGAGAGAGAGAGAGAGAGAAAGAGAGAGAGGAGAGGAGAGTGACTCCTCTCCGGGGGTGTGGGGTTTTCGATCCCCGGACCTGGATATAGGTCAGGACGGTTGTTTTCTTCAGAATTTCGCCGTGCCACTCCCCTCCCTTCCGACTCCACCCCCGTTCCCGTTTCTGTTGCAATCCAGTCGAATTATAAGAAGCCAACCTGAAACGTTCGACGTCTGTCTGTTTTAGCCGCGAATGGCAGCTGCACCCCCAAGCCCCTGGCAGCTAACCCGTTCCTGTGAGATACGTCCCTGCCCCCAGGACCCGGCTAATCAATTTATGTTTCCCTTGCCCCGCGGTCTCTATCTTTGGACCCGCTATCTCGTATTGTTACTTCGTTGGCCCACGAAATCTTTCGCCTCTCCTTTGTCTGAGACGTTGCCGGAGGCTGTTGTTGCCGAGTGCCGTTGCTATTGTTCTTTAAATGGAATGTTAGGAGAGATCCGAGGAATGTTCGGAAAATGCGTTTTAATTAATCGTGCTGTAAGGCGTCAACGAATTCGATATGGATTGGTCGAAGCTCGCGTGTCACCGACGAATCTCTTTCCCGGGGCATTTAGTTGACATGGGCGGGATAGCCGAGACGAATCACGACGAAAGGCGAACTGCTCGGCGATTCTAGAGGGGGGTGGTTGGAGGTTGCCAGGAGGGGAGGTGAACGTCGAGAGAACGTAATGAGAGAAAGGCGGAAAAGAGGGCTGAGTCATGGGAACGGGTGAAAATTCTGGTGGACTGGGCGGCTAGGCCTGTGTTTCGCTTAAGTTCCACAAAATCTTGACACGGAAAGGAGCTGTGCAGCACGATTCTCGAGCACTCGTAACGCTCAAGTGGAGGGTAGAATAATAGGCACTCGGGGGCCGACCACCAAGTGGCAGCTAAGCCTGATTTTACACGCGAGCTCGACCGACGGTTTTTCGATGCGACGAGCCAACCTAACACGGTAAAAAGTTGCAAACACACACCGTCGTGCGCCCTGCCCGTTTCGAAGGCAACCCAGTCCTAAAGAGAATCGTCTTTCTCAAGCACGGAACAGCTAAACCGCGAGGATAATGAGAGGTGTACGTAGATTTTGAAGTTTCGTTCGCTAGTGTTGCAGAATCAACGAATCAGCTAGGATTTGTGAACCTAATATTTTCGCTAATCGCGAAAGTGGATCAGATCAGGAGTGGTTTATCGGGATCGCGGGCTCCCAGCTGTCGAATCGGATAGGATCGCAGATAATCTCGACCCGATACACACGCGAAAGTCGGATTCCGCGACGGAACGCGTGATGCATGGAGTTCGCGAGTCGGCGCGAATGAATTCCTCGGCGCATTACAATTTCAAATGAACGGGAGCCGCGGTTAAACGCGAGCACGCCGAGCGAGAACGCCTCGGTGACGAATATCCGCGGCTCTTGCGAAAAAACCGGCTTCGACGGGAACGGAACGGTTCGCATTATCTCGGAGGGAAGCTTAAGCGGCCTGATAAACGACTGGAATCAGGGGAATTTAATCGTCGCCGGATCGGGTCGACGGCGAACCTCTTTCGTCCAATTTCCGTGAGTGACAATGTTGGTTTTTCACGTATCGCGCATTTACGTCCGAACTAATTCTGCTTGAAAAGCGCCATCTTTAAAGTATGAGAATACTGTGAAAACAGTCTTTCCCACCGATCATGAACACCTTATTCGTTTTTTTCGTACTACCGTTTTATATGTATTAGATTGTAAAGAAAGAAATGCAGGACTTTTGTTCCTTTGTTTTAATTGCAATTTTATACCAATAAATATTTACCTTAATTTAATGAGTTATATGTCATTTTAAAGCTTGTTTTACGCTCTATTTAATTATGCTTTGGAAAGATAATTTTATTCAAATTTTTATTCGATTATATTTTATTTCAGGATGTCAAAACGCGATTTTTGCATTAGTTTTTTTTCTACGAGTTCAAACTATTCCGAGCAGCTTAAGCGGCACTTCGGCCTAGTTTGAACTCAGAAAAAACTAATGCGAAAATCGCGTTTTAACACATCCTGAAATAAAATATAATTTACTAAAAATTTGAATAAAATTAACTTTCAAAAGCATAATTACATAGAGCGTAAAACAAGCTTTAAAATGACATATAACCCATTAAATTAAGGTAAATATTTATTATATTGGTTCATTTTCAATTTACCTATTCTATTTGCTGTATTTAATACACATATATTTTATTGTAGATGCAATTTTTTCCTTTGAAAAAGGTTCAAAACTGAACCGAAACGTTAGGAAAGAAAATTGCAAAATTGCTAGATTTAATAAGTGATCGAAACAGTTGCGCCGAGAACACCATTAAATTGAATGGTAAATATTTATTGGTATAAAATTGCAATTAAAACAACGGAACAAAAATCCTGCATTTGTTTCTTCGCAACCTAATATATTTTTTAAATGAAAACATTAGACGCACCGCGTACACAATTGCTGGCCAGTGAACGCGTCTGATCCGTCACGCTCCTAGATGAAATAGACAGGTGCGCAATCGCCATAGATATTCACTTCGGTTGTGCGGTCTCATGCGCACAGTATTGGTCTATTTCTTTTGTTGAGAAAAGATTGGATTTTAATTCCATTACAATCTGTTACACACTTGACGCATTTACGGCGAAACTGAGTTGTCGAGACGCAAAATAGAAGAAAGAAATTGAATTGGAGACAGGTTGAAGTTGTAATAATTGAAGCAAACGACGTTGACGCGCAAGTTTCTGGGACAGTTTGCGGGGCGCAAAGGGTCGAGTAACAAAATACTTAATTAGCTTGATAGCGGCGCGTGGCGTTTACGCGTGCGCTCGGTTTCGAAAGGGAAACGACGAGAGGCGGTAGAGCGCGTTAAAGCTCATCTCTCTCTCTCTCTCTCTCTCTCTCTCTCCCTCTGTTGCTCTCTCGTCAGCATCCAACCCTCGAGAAGAAAAGAGTGTCTGTTCGCACGGGGTAAGGTCGTCGGTTTCCGTGTCGATCGATCGAGACATCGTTAACGAAACGATCGCGGACGGAAACGCGCCTTCCCGTGAAAAGAATTCCCCGCGTTTCCATAGAAACGCTTTCGAACGGGCACCGGCTGCGAACTTTACACCGACATGGGGACGAGCCTTTTCTTCGGGTCCTCGCGTCGTTAAGCACCTGCGTTGTGTCGCGGAACCGTCGTCGAATCTCGTTCCTCTTTCGTCTGGTATCGTCTCTCTCTCTCTCTTTCCTCCGGTCACGGTTCTCTTCCGTCTCGTTCCCGTTTCGTCCCGTTGCGTCTCGTCGCGTCGTTAGAAACGTCTATCCCCAAAGGCAGAGGAGATAGTTCCCGTGGAATCGTGCCAATCGCGAATCAAGGCTCCGGAAACGGAGGAAAAAAAGGATTGCTTTCCATCTCTCTATCTGTGTACCTCTATCTCTGTATCGACGTCTTCCCCCCCCCTCTCTCTCTCTCTCGCTCTCTCTTTATATCGTTCTGCTCCTTTATCTCTCCACGCATCCGAGTTCGATAGCACCGCTACTGGAACGATTCACGTACCGTTGTGAACGCACCCGTCTCCTTCGATCCGGAGAAAAGTGTCACGTCCATGATAAGCAGATTGTGTGAATCTTCGTGCATTTATGGCATCTGCAAATAAAATGCTGGGAAACATCGACAGGAACCATTTTTTATTGTATATTTCCAAAGAGGACTCTTTTGGATGACTAAGACAATCTTTATTAAATCCGCATAAATAATCCAAATAAATACATCAAATCCGCGCAGTCTGATTGATTGATGATTCACTTAGATTAAAAGGCAAGCTTGTTGTCTTGTACTTTGCCGGCCTCTTTCTCTAATTGCTCGCACGGTTTCCAATTGTTTTAGCTGATGTAATTCCATTAGGAATCTCGATGAATGATTAGCGAGGGAGCCTCTGAGTCACTGACCAGATTGCTCTCAGAAACAGACAAAATTACTAAACGGTTCCTACGAGAAAAACGACTGACATCCATCCACATATCTCACAACCACAAACACATTCTCCTAAATAGTTTGATGAATTCAGGTCAGAACGAAACCGCCACCTTCGCTCCTTCCCCAACCTGACTATTTTTTCTAACTTTCATACCAATCAGTAGACATACGCCTAATAAAAATTTTCTACCCGAATTCCGACGAACTAAAATTAATTTGACCATCTTTAAGTACGCGGGGCTGTTGGCGTCACTTGTCTGTGACACTGCAGAGTGGGGAAAAAACTTACTTCAATCGTTAAATTTCTACTTCAATCGTTAATCGCATTTTACAATTAATCTCCTAGTTTAGTCGTTAATTGCGGTTAACGATTAAATTTCTACTTTAGTCGTTAATTGTTATTAACGATTACATTTCTTTCAATTGTAATCGTCAATCGGATAATTGATTAATGATTAACACGTTCCGTTAAACTTGATCTTCAGGCCACGTGTACCACCGGTGGTACACTCAGACATATTTATTTAATGCGCGATCAAAATATATGTTTATGACAAATTTAATTCCGTAAAAAAATATTTCTTCTAAAAGATTGAGGCATTATACAAAATGCAGTATAGAACAAAGCATATAAGTTTGTTTAATTGCTATATTTACAATAATTAATAATTACATGTAATGGTTGATTTTGTTAAAGCAAGAGACACATAAAAACGGCTTTTTCGGACAATCGCTACAAAACGCAATTACTCTTATAGTTGTCTTTCTGAAGTAGTCTTGCTACTTCAGTACAAAAATTTTTAACATTTTGTTTATAGCAAGAACTGCAACGTTGTATAGTTGTCCTCGCTTGTGCGATGATTTCTTTTTTTAATCAACGATTGACGATTAACTTCATCAATCGATTGAGTCAATCGTCGATTTTTCGATGATTTCTTTTTTTAATCGTACACATTAATCAATTAATTATGATCCAAATTTTAATCGATTAATGCCCAACTTTGTGACACTGTTACCGTTCTAGAGGTAATATAAAACGCAACACTTTTGAAAATTTGACAAGATATAATTATTACTAAATTAATGCAATTACCAAAAAGTTTGGATTCGATTCACTGCACCGTTTAAGAATTATAGCAACTTAAAGTTTTCGCATTTTAACACGTCTTCATATGGAGAATTCATAAAATTCCACTTCAAACCCTATTTAAACCTCGAAGAAACGCAACTAGAAACTCCAGTTTTTTTTTCTATGCAGTAAAAATTATGTAATTAATTATGTTCAAAATTTATTAGGATTCACTAAAAACGGTTACAGAGCAAAAAAATTATAATCTGTTACAAGACGTCAAATTTATCGTGTTGTCTCTCACTAGCATGAAAGCGCGACAAGCGTAGACCACTAGATATAGCTACAGAGGGTACAGTATTCGCAAAAGTTTAATGCAAAATATACTCATGAATGGCTTTAATTGCCAATATATTGATGAATTTCGAATTTCTTGTACCTTTAATGTACAGCAACCAGAATTGCGATCAGCATATTATTAATCGCAGGATGAACAGGCAGCAGTAATAAATCACAATCTCGCGGATGCTAGACTAGATACCAGCGTAGCCAGTCCTCGAATCTGTTCTTTCGTGTCGAATCGAAGGAGCCTAACCGTAGGATGCTTGAACGTCTACGATATTGATCCGTATTCCATCCCCATGGAACGGGTCCTCCTCCGCCGCCGTTCCTCTTCGATCCCCTTCTGTCTCTTTCCCACCAGGTTGCCTGGTGTTTCGTGTCCGTTTTCGGCCCCCAGATTTCGCGTCTCTCTCTCTCTCTCTCTCCCACTCTCCTTTTCTCTTTCTATCATCTGTGTCAGTTCGTACACAGCTTTGAAGAGTCTCCTCGAAACGAACGAGAAGTCATCGTCCCGCGAATTCTTCTCTGTTCTCGGAGCAGAGGATCCCTTGTCCAAAGAAATGATTCTTCCGTCAGAGGATAGATTGGGAAGGGAGAGAGAGAGGATCGAACGGGATCGATCGTCGCGAATTGAAATCGGAACGCCATTCTCCGCGAACGAGGCGTTAGGATACTCTTCGGACACCGAGGAATTGTGCTCTGTGGGCCATTCGAGTCTTAAAAACGCTAGATACATATTCCAATAATCGAGTTTTTTTACGGGAAGTTGTCGGAACATTTAGCGTACAATTCAATATAATTTTTCGAGAATATTGGTTACGGTTTTAACGTAGGTGCGTCGGGAAATTGCCCACCGTGGGCCAAAAATTCTGGAAACTCGTGTCAAAATATTCCGATGATGGGACAACTTTTTACTGGGAGTTATCTGGACGTTTACTGTATAATTTTGAAAAATATTGGTTCGTTTTTAACTTAGGCGCATCGGGAAATTGCCCACCGTGGGCCATTGTGAAAACGCTGGAAACTCCTGTCAAAATATTCCGATGATGGGGCAACTTTTTACTGGGAGTTATCTGTGAACACGTTTACTGCATAATATAGTATGATATTTAAAAATATCGGTTCATTAAAAATGCGGAGGAACTCCTGTCGAAAATTTCCAATAGTTATCCAACTTCCGACCGAAAGTTATCAACGTTTACTGTGTAATATAGTACGATTTTTTTCCGCATTCGTTCATTTCCAACGTAGCCACACACTTCTGAAATAATCCACCCCGAAGTTCCGGGACCCGGAGATTGTTATTTACGATTTGGTTGTTTGCTTAATTCATTTAATTTGTGACGGGATTAAGTATACCAGCCACGCATTTAAATTGTAATAAATTTCATTCTGCGGAGTCTGACATTTTTGGAATTACCCCCTAATGAATGTATTACAGTTGCGAACTTTATTCCCAACAATTGTACATACATACGCTGTGTTGATTTTTTTTTTCGTTTGAAGTTTACCGCAAACAGGGAACATTGCGGTCTGATGATTGTTACTCGACGTAGATTGAAAAGACGCGCCAGGATGATGATTAAAATGCGCGTTTCATCCCCTAAAAGGCTCTCCATGTTTCACTGTACAATTAACGCATTTCCAGCGTGATACGGTGCTCTGTAAAAAATTGTACCCGCGCCGCTTTCTGTGTTTGCTATTGCCGGTTTGGAATGCCGGAAGTGGTCACTGGAGTGTTGCGGGTGGAAAATGTTTATATATAATTGGAATATGCAATATTCAATTAGAATATTAAAAATTCCGGTCCTGTTTAGGTTTTCTATCTTCTAACTTGTATGACAATCTTATAAGAAACTGAAAACTTTAATAAAACCATGAATATATCTGTGGTTGTCAGGAAGAACGCGGCATGTCGCATAATTTCACTTTCGAGACATTGCCGTTTGAAGTTTTCGTCACTAATGCTTTGCCATGGGATATCGGTTCAATAGCATTATGTTTTTAACCCTTTCGAATTTATTTTCATGACTTTTTTCTGATAAAGACGTAAATCCTGTACTATAAATCTCAATTAACGCATAAACTGAAATTTTTTGAAATTGTGACACGCGGCGTTTTTCCTAGCAACCACAGATATATCGAATTAAATATCGTGTAATTAAGTATCTAGAAAACCAATCGATCATTTTTTTCATCCCCCAACAGCAATATATCCAGTTCCACCCCTGCGAAACAGATGATTCCAATAAAACTATGATCTCGATGATCTCTCCAAGAACGTTACGGAATCCAATTGTTGGGCTCGCGTGCTGGCCTAGTCTCCCTTTTGATTAATAAACAGTGAAGGGAACAGATTTCGCTAGTTTTAATGAATAAGGGAGACGGATAGAGAGCTTTTCGATTAGGCTAATGCCAGTAGATGCTACCTAATGGCGCTACGAATCCGTTTCTAATAAGCAGATCCCAGTTATAACGATGGCCGTCGTGTTTGTTTCGCATGGCGGCTTTATCGAGCAATCCGGAGAACTCTTATCCGATGATTTGTCTTGTGCCAGGGTCGCGACTGTTTCCTACGAGTCGTCGATAAAAATCGTACGAGCGTAAGGGGGCTGCAATTTCGACGGGGGAAGATAAACGGGCCAGATAATATGGCCGGGTATGCGGAAACGAGGGTGGATATCGAAATAAGGATGAACCGTCCACGGTATCTCGACACCTACTGCTCAACCCGCACGCTCGTCCAGGTGGCAATCCTGTTTAACAAACGAATTTGTCCATTTTCTCTTCTTCGTATGCAGGCTAAACTGTACAATGATTGTCACCCCAAACCAAAATCCTAGTAAAAGTCTTTTTATCTCTTTTTGAAATGTTTAAGCGCGCTTAACTTGCTGTTATTGTAAGCTAATAGAGATTTTTCAGCAAAATCAAATAGTTTTACGAGCCATAAATCTTTTATTATACAATATATTTTTGCAATAACAATCGTAAGACAAATAGTACAGTCACTGGCACAGTGAGAAGTAAACGTTAAACAAGCTATTTCTTTTATAATTAATCATATACGCACTTATTACATCTCTAGTACAGTCCGAAATTAAGTTACAAACACAGGTGGGTATTATTTGGCGAAACAAATATTTTTCAAATACTATTTAATATTTTAGATTTTATTTTGCTTAAAGAAAATAGTATTTTCAATGAGATATACAATTTCGAAAATAAAATATTTCTATTTTAACAATCACAGAAACACGAAATAAAATATTTTACTTTTTGCATTGTTATGATATTCTGAGAAACAAATATTATTATAAAGTAATATTTAAAATTGAAATTGAAAATAAAGACAAGATACAAATATTTTCAATATTCTTGAAATGAAATACTATTTAAAAAAAATTACTGCCTCAAATAAATTATTTTATTTTCAAAAATTACTGCATCAAATAAAATATTTTATTTTCAAAAATTACTCCATCAAATATAAAATATTTTATTTTCAAGGAGTTGTACACATACTTTAAAATAAATAGAATTATTTAAAATATTTACTATTTAAAATACTATTTTCCCCCAGCCCTCTCTCTCTCTCTCTCTGTGGTTATACAAAGCGATAAAGTATACATACCCGTAACGAAAATTTTCATAAAACACTATTTACACAGCGTTGCTAACAGCCAACAGTGTGGAACTCTGTTATGAACACTTACAACGTTGCCTTGAAACATAAATAAAAAGCAATATACAATAAAATGGTTTTCTATACCAGGGAATTCTTAATACTTGCCGTTTTTCAATCAAAAGTGCCAATTACTACTGCATTGCTAGCAATAGTACAGTTTACCCTACAACTATTTTTGGACAACGTGCATAATTTCACGATTTGCAGAATCATGAAGCGTCTCTGAAATGATTAACCCAGATCCCCGAAAAATGTATTTTCGGCAAACTCCGACAATAAGAAAAATAGAGCGCCGTTTATCCACGAGTTGGGTGGTCTAAATGGAACGTATTAATTAAATTTTTGTGCGACCACTGGCGTTAATGTAACCCGGGGAATGCGGGGAGAGAGAGACAGAGAGAGAGAGAGAGAGAGAGAGAGAGAGAGAGAAACAAAAGAAACCGTTCGTTGTCGAGGTTCTCGTCGGTGGCGAGAGATTCGCGAGATTCGCGAGTAAACAATATCGCGACGTCCCATGCGACATGCCGCGGAATACTGCGTCGCGCGCGATCGATACAGCGAAATAAAGTAGAAAGAGGAAAAACTTTTAATACGATATACGAGCCGCGTTCTCCTTCGCCCCTTGCCTCCTTGCTGCTGTGTCCTCCTCCTCCTCCTCTCGTTCGGTGTCGTCTGCGGATTCCTATCTTCGACGTCGCTCGTCTATCGTTGTCTCTCCTGTCCTTAGATAAAATCGTTCTCGGTACGAGAAAACCTGATGTTCCGGGCGAATTTTGAATTTTCCGAGTCGTACACTCGAGGAACATTTGTAAATAGGAAAACTGGCGTATGCACGCTATTTTGCTAGTTTATTTGAACATCGTTGAAACTTCTGCTTCCGTTTATGTGTTATTCGAGATCTTAGTCATCTGTAAATCATTTTTAAGAATTTCAATCGTTTTTTTTTTATATCTTTAGGTCTTATCCATTTTTGTACAAGTTCGAACATTTTTTCTCTACATTTTGTTTAGAAATTGTGCTAATCCTTCTGTTCGCTCATTTTTTCGTTGGTCCTACGTTTTGTTTGCCGCTTGTACTGGTTCCCTTGGTCGCTCTGTAAATTCTTTGGAACACCTGCAATTTTTTAACCTTCGGCTCCGTGCTGTTTCTTAGATCGTGTAGTTCTACTGTCTTTCGTTCTGAAACTCCACAATTTAACACTGAAACATACCCTCAAATTGACCAATCAACCACATCTCAACCGATCAAGATTATTAAAAATATAGTTGAGCACGATATAGCCCCTGTATCTTGCAATCAACGCGGCCAACAGTCATCTTGAACAAAAATCCACAATCCAACAGCGAAGAGTCCTTTCTCCAAATAAAACCTCGAACTAAAACACTGGAGACAAAACAAAAATCACGAAACAGTTTAATTAGCAGTTTCGAAACTCCTCGATCTGGTACAGAAATGATGAAATATTTCTAGGGGAAGCTCGTTGTCCCCGAGATGGTGGAAAGAGGAGCCAGACGCTGGGAACGAGAAGTAGCGAAGGATAGCGACATGATTTTCCCGGGACGCGTTCAAGGCAAGGGCGAGAGAAGAGGGTTGGGGGTGGTTTGGGGAGGGGTTGAAGACGGTCATAGCGGGTCGGAAGGATCGACGATACAAGAGGTGCCTGGGGAGTGCTGGACCATACGGCCTAGGCCGCGTTTTCCCTCTTGTCCTCCTAAAAATTAGAAACTTCTCCCCCTGGCCGTCTGAGCAGAGATCCACCCCCGCAACCCTAGTCGAGACGGGGGTGAAATCTGCCGCGACAGTTGCTCCGATTTTGCTTGGCCAGAGAACGACGACGGAATCCGAACCCCTCATTTATTCCGTCTAATCCGCACCAACTTTTCTTATCACTCTTCCGACTCTGCGCCACCCTCTGCTTCTCTTTCTCCATTTTCCAACCCCTGTTCCACGCGCATCTGAATTCCAAGTATTCTCTTCTCGAAGACTCTTCGAACCGTACACCCCTGCTGGACACGACCCAATATTAACATCAGAACTACCGGACATTAAATCTACATTGTTTTATACTATTTAGAGAACCAGTGCCGGATTAAGCCAGCGCGAGGCCCTAGGCTTTGTATCAGGGGCGCTCGTGTGCAAATGTAGCGCACCTTTTCAACAAACACAATGAATTACCTTTCTCTTTTCTTTTTTAGCAAAAATATCTGTGCCCCCCTGGCATAGACAGGCGCTCATGTATCGGCGCCTCTTCGACGAAGCACCCGTGTGGGGCCCCTGTTTGTATGGCGCGGGGCCCATAGCATTCGCTACTTCTGCTACGGGGCATAATTCGGCCCTGTTTACTTGTCTCGAAATCGTTGTACTACTTTAAAGTGGGTAAATTCATAAAACCCGCGATCTAATAATAACGACGAGATTCAACTAATTCAGATTCTGTACGATTTTTATTGTTAATATGAGCATCAAACGCATCAAAAGGGTAAATTCAATATCCGCATTTTCGTTTCGAATTTAGGGGTCGAAGAGCATAAAAGTATATTTTCGTGGAGCCAGCTCATTTATTGAAGTACCACGCCACAGTTCCTTTTCTTCGGCTTTAGAATATGCTCGTTCGAACCGACCCAGCGGATTATTTGCTAGCCACGGTAAACTTTTATTTACGCCGCCGTCGTCCGGCCCACCGTTTTCGGCGTGTGTATAATTTTATTGCGGCGGTAAACGCGGAGAACGCAAAAGGAGCACGAGGAGGCGAATGTAAATACGAAGGCGATGCGTGAAACCGCGCGGTTCTTTTTATGCGTTTACGGCGTTCGCGAATTTGTGGGACACGCGGACACGGCTGCTTTAACAAATATTAACGAGGTTTGCCGCGCGTTATCCTCGCCGTAAGGAAGCTTTTAATTTACTGGGAGTTTTTCCGCGAAATTTTTCCTCGTTCCGGGATCCCTTATTTTCGAGAATAATCCTCGACAGTTTACATAAAGAAAGATCCACTGTCTCGCGTTAGACTATCGTGTGTAAATTTTCTCTAAAGAATTTTTAACTTGGCATCAATCTAAAAATTAATTCTTGGTCGCGCCTGAATTTTTCAGTTTATGTAACAATCTCTGAAAAATTTTTTAAAGTGTTCCACTATTTCATTACGCGATTAGCGGATTTTCATGGAAATCCTTAATTTCTTATTTTATAAAACATGTACAAATTAATTTTTGCTATATGCATCGGAACTGATGGAAATTATTTTAGAAAGAACATACACTCCCGGACGAAAAGATAGCACATCTCGTCTATTTTTTCTCATTTGGTAGAATAAACAATATTTACTTCAACAGGATTCTAGAAATGAAAACGTAAATATCGTGGTAATAAAAAAGGCAAAATATTATCGAAAATGGATCGCAGAAAGAGATTGAACGCGTGTGAAATTAACACTATAATAAAATGGGAAGAAGAACAATATTCAGTCACAAAAATAGCAAAAATTATGAATAGAAGTGGAAAAGTAATAATGATTTCTTGAAAAATCCGGAAAAAACTATAGTAAAAAGAAGAGTTCTGGACGTCCGCAAAGTCTAAGTGCCCGGGAACGTCGTGCAATACTAAGAGCAGCATCCAATTCTAAGATGACTGCAAGGCAAATTGCTCAAAGTGTTGGTGTAGACACTCATATAAGGAATGTGAGACGTGTTTTACAAAAATACAAATACATACAACGAAGAAAATTAATGAAAAAGCCTTGGTTAACTGTGCAACATAAGAACAATCGGTTACACTTTGCGGAAAAGAATATTCATATGGGAAGGGATGAAAAGAGGTTTAACTTAGATGGACCTGATGGTCTGAGTTACTATTTTCACGATATGCGAAAAGAGGAACAGTTTTTCAGTCGTCGGCAAATGGGAGGTGGTAGTGTGATGATTTGGTGCGGTATCGGGTACTATGGTAAAATGGAAATCAAATTTATAACAGGAAAAATAAACACGTACGCGATCAGAATTGTTGGAGAGAAGTATACTTTTTAGCAGGATAACGTCGCAGTACACACTGCAAAAGTAGTAAGAGTACTTTTCTCGAGAAAAAATTCGCGAATATAGACTGGCGAAATTCAATTCGATTTCATTTTTGTGTTTGTTTACAGACATATTTTGCAAGACTGTGTAAAAATAAAACCTTGGTTGTAATGTTGAATAAACAAATATTACGTTAATTTTAAAGTGTGCTATCTTTTTGTCCCGGACTGTAATTGAATTGTTTGCGAATAGTCTACGTATTCGCGTAGAACGGTCTACAAATTAAATGTGCATCCAACACGTTTATTACTGCTTTATTTTTATTTCACGGCGCCGTTCGCGAAACATGCAAAACGTTGTTACGTTACGCAAGATGATATTGCAAAAAGGAGTGGAGAATGTGGAAAATAAAATCTTCCTGAACAATGCGCCGGTTCTGAATTTATCGGATGGCGCCGTGGAAATTTTCGAGCGAGACTATCCCAGGAACGAAGCATCGTATGAACGAAATTTATTCCACGTTTTCGACTTGTGTTTGCACAGAGAATAATCTCTGTCCCGTTCTACCGGCGTGTACACCGACGCAACGGGAAATATTTGATCATTTGTTTGGTGAAATACGATCTTTGTTTCCCCACAGAAAAAGATACGTGCGCCTCGGGTTTGATAGAGTTTCGGTTAACGGACATTACCGGGCACGAAAGGCAAACCAGAAATTATGAAACAAATAATACTGTGTTTGGAATCGCCTTGCTTCCTCTAAACAATTCTCTTAATTCATTTCACATTGATTCCGATTAAATTGACAAACGAAAATCAATTTAATTCAGCAAGATTACGAACGTGTTGTTAAACCAACGTTTACACGAACAATAGGCTTAATCTAATATATAATATATAAAATTAAAAGTTTTCTGTGGTTTTTACCCATTGGTAGTTTAATTCTGTTACATTTTAATCTAGCCGAGTGTGTTTTGTTCGCAATGTTCTCGTTTAAACAAACATATTAAATTGAAACCACAATGATACAGAAAATTTTTCTAACGTCCACGGCAAGAAACTTTGACGCGTTTCAATAAACAGTCGGTTTCATCAGAAGTCAAACAGAATTTCCGGAGCGCAATAAAAATATTCTCGGGATCAATACGCGAGGCGATTGTAATTTTTAACGTCCCAGATCATGAAAAGTCCTTCATAAGCCATAACTGTGCGAAGAGGAGTGATAAATAAAGAGGTCGCGAATGAACGAATTGAACGCGTAGAGACGCGACATCTTGTCTGTCGCGCGGAATCTATAGCGTTGCCTCCGTTGCTGGACGAACGAGAAACGAGGGTCCGTGGAATGAAAAAGTTCGTTGTTCTTCCCGTGGTTACTATCGCGGCGGACCTGATCGATGGCAGCTTACGCTTCAACCGAGGGTGTTATTTTCCTCGGGTTAACATCGACGCCGCACCATAGATCTTCCCCGGATTGTCCACTTTTTCCGCGTCCTTTTCTTCTTTTTCTCCTCCGCCTTCCTTCCAATATTCCCCCACCAGACTGTATCATCGCGCAAATGAATTTCCACCGTGATCCATACGATCCTCGACGAACCACCCTTCGATCCACCTCGTACGCGCGACCATCACTTTTTTCATCCGCGAACCCTCGCGACGGAATTGCATTTTCCGGGAAATTCTCTGTTTTCGAGAATTTTTTTCAACGGTCATTAACCAGTGGAAAATTCCGGGATTTTACAGTCGTATTGACAAATCCCTTAACTCTAATCTCGATTTTTTTCCGGAGCAAAATACCTATATCAAAATGGCAGCGCTATTCGATATTTTTGAAATATCGAATTCTTATTAGCGCGTCGATAAATGGCTAATATCGATGTTACATTGAAACTGCTGAAATTAACAATTTTTTGTCCATCTAGTAGGTATATACTATCTGAAATGTAGCACAGAATTTTTTGAGATTGTTGCAAATATTTTCTTTTTTGGATGAAACATATTTTAATTTGATACCTCGCAAGTGACGCAGCACATTTTGCACAAAGATCCTAGTAATATGAGTCTTTGTATCTTTTCAGACATTTTAGAAACTCTACAAAATAAGGAACGAGGCTAGAGAATGACAGAGTACCTGTAGGAAATTGAGATCTGCTTGTAAATTATTAGATTATGTATTTAAATAAACCGCACTTTTTATAAATTAACTCGACAGAATTTAGTTGATAACGTGAAAAGCACAAGAGAAAGAGAGAGAGAGATAGAGAGAGAAAACCACGTATTTACGATTTGAATGTAACACTTCAAGTGAGGATCATTCGGGCTAGAAAATTGAACGATACTACG
The DNA here is from genome assembly GCA_028455605.1 of Lasioglossum malachurum. Classification (NCBI taxonomy): domain Eukaryota; kingdom Metazoa; phylum Arthropoda; class Insecta; order Hymenoptera; family Halictidae; genus Lasioglossum; species Lasioglossum malachurum. The sequence goes on along the minus strand of CM052315.1, from coordinate 18,632,450 downwards.
AACAAACAACCAACGGTTTTATAAACAAACTGTTGTTCCCTGATCGTTCCTTGTATGGAATAATAGATTAATTTTCTCAAAGTATTGTATATTTGAACATGAATAAATCAAACAAATTAAACCGACTTCGAAAAAACGCACTAAAAAGATACACACGAACTTCAATACTGATTATAATTTCATTGAAATATGATGGACTTGGAAATCAGTAGGTGGGAAGAGAAGATACAATAATAAGTGAAAGCATGTAGAAGAATGATTTTCGTAATTTCCAGTGTCGAAAATTTTCTATTTTGCGCCGCTTCTGAAGAGATTGTATGGTATTTTTGTTCATGTGTATTCTCCCTCACATAAATTAGATGGAAATTATTTCATACTTTTTAGGGCATTTTTTTAGTGCGTTTTTTCGAAGTCGTTTTAATTTTTTTTAATAAAATTTTTTTATTTAACACTTGTTAGTGGAACGAGCAGAATTCGTAGAACACCGTAGGATGGTTTTTCGGTCTTATTGAAGAAGAAAAATACAACTTTCAATATTTCCTCTGCAATTCCGACAACTTGCAGTTTTCATAAAAAATTTCACGTTGTCACGTTGTGTAACAAACCAATTGTTCTAACTTCTCCAAAAATTTCAAGCCGTATATTCGAATATTAAAAAAGTTATGGTGTTTTTAAGAGTCTCCGAATATCGGTGGGAGTCACTGTACATAGAAAAAAAAAGGGAAAAGGCACATACATAGATCGAATTGAGTAACCTCCTCCTTTTTCAAAGTCGGTTAAAAAGCGACTAGCAGGAGGTGAAAAAATGCATTTCGTTTCGAGGAAGAGGTTTTCCTGAAAATCGAATATAAATAGGACTGCGTCCCCTTCCCCGCGGTGTTCCAATTGTATCGTACATTGTTTGCGCAATAAAGACGTATAAGATACGCCCCGTCGGTCGCGTATCGATTTTATTTAGCGACCGGTGGAAAAATGACGCGGGCACCAAGGTATTTTTGCCGGTGACCAGTACTGGAACGGAACGGAACCGAACGGAAATCCGCGAAAGTGCTCGGTTATATTTAGAGTCCGGGACACACGTCCGATTCGGTTTCGTTCCGCAGTGGTTCGTGCCACCCCCGCCTCGTCATTCTTCGTAAATATTCGAATACTTCGCAACGGAAATAACGGGGAGACCATCCAGAGACTCTCTCGACGTTCTATTTTCTGTGTGCACACGTGAACCTGAATTGTCTCGGTCGTCTTCTGGGAACTATGCTCCACATTCCAGACCTGTGTTACAGGTCCCCCCAAAAATAATAACGTGGTCCGTTACACACAGGATTTCCTAGCAGGATTATTTTTTCCTACCCTCTCTACCGCCGAAATAATCATAACAATGTTCATTACACAGGATAAATCCCTTAACATTTTTCTAGCAGGATTATTTCTTCCTACCCCCTCTACCGCCAAAATCAACATAACAATGTTCATTACGCGGGATAAACCCTTAACGTTTTTTTAGTAGGATTATTTTTTTCTGCCCGTTCCCCAAAATAATCGGAACAATGTTCATTACACAGGATAAATCCCTTAACGTTTTTTTAGTAGGATTATTTTTTCCTGCGCCCCCATCCTACACCCAAATAATTATAAGAATATTCGTTATACAGGATAAACGCCTCGAAGTTTTTCTGATAGGGTTAATTATCTATATTTTTATGGTGTTACATAAAACTTCATTTAATGAAACATGCCAATAAAACGACAGTGTCCAATGTCTGAAGATTAACGTCATTACACGACGATGGCGAAGCAATTATTAAATTCATTAGAAAATGGTGTTGAAATTGGCAGAGACGGTTCGGCACAAGCAAACCCCAAAAGCTCCATCAGAGATCAAAGATAGACGAAGCAATCTTGGAGTCCACGGGGCCGATTACCGAAAAAAGGCAGTACAGCAGCGAACAAGGGGTCGCCTTCTGTCCCGCATTAGACTCAAAAAGAAAGTAACCGCAGCGGGTAGCCGAGTTCAGCGATTCCGAGGAGTAGCCACTGGGCACAAAGGAAACAACTCGATTGAAAGTTTCCCGGGGCCGGGGTGCAACTGCGAGTACACGTTGCACGGAATCCGAACGTGAAATTCGATCGGAAACTCGGACGTTGTAAGCGGTGTTTAATGGATTGGAAATGGGATATCTTGAACGAGCTGGAAGAGAGACAGAGAGGGGGAGAGAGAGAGAGTCAGGGAGAGAGATAGTCGCGCGACGGATCTGCGATCAATGCGCTCGAAGTAGGGGATGAAGAACGAAAAAAAAATGTATGCTTGGTTGTAGTAGTTGCAGTTGAACAAAAAGCCGAAAGTTGCAGTTGAGAATTAGCAGACTTTTTTCTACTGGCACTTTTCATTAAAAAAAAATTCGAGATAGCGTGAAAAGAGTCGTATATCAATTTTTTCAGACGGCATTGTAAAGGGGAAACTTCACTTTACAAGCTTACATAGAAACGAATTCGGTAAAAAATTATTTGAGCTCCGCAGAATCGTAGGAATCTGCAAAATAGAGGATGAGGAGAAGGTAGGTAGGAAGAGGTAGAAGACGGAGAGAAAGCAAGATGGAGGAAGCCGGCTTTGAAGACACAACTTTTCCTTTCTCACGGATGTCCTTTTGTTTCGCATTATCCTGGGCCGTTTCTCTGGAATGCTGCCAGCCTTGGGAACGTTTTCGGCCGATTGCCGGCCATCGGAAACGTCAGATACGAACAGTGGCACACCGGCTGACCCCGTGATCACTATGATCGCCGGACCCGTCGTTCCCCAGGGTAGTTTTTACGAGGAACTGCACCGAGAAGCCGAGAGTCCGGCCAGATAAGAGCGCGCCGGTGATCTATTAACCTTTTTACGGCCGATAGAAAATGTAACTACGACTCGTAAGGGCCGGATAAAAACGCCGGAACGACCCGGCCAAAGTCCCATTCCCTTCTATTCTTCGAAACGTCGGAAACTCCGGCCAGTTTGTTGCGCTGGAGAACCGATCTTACTGTCGCTTTTACCGAGAAACCCTGTCCGTGGACTTAGCTCGGTTCTCGGACAATGTTCCGGAGTTTACTGTGATTTTCTGCTGATACGTGACACTGCTATTGCGCACGTGTCACTTTTGTCTGCTTCGTAGCTTCCGGTTGATTCGATACATTGGGACTTTATTGCCACCGGTTGTTGTTGTTTGATTCTTTTTTTCGGGTGGGCTCGATGCGATGGGATTTGTGCATTTCATGATCAATTCTTACGTACTCAGGGTAAGGAGGCGATTAACAGAGGTGGGCATTATTTGGCGAAAGAAATATTTAAAATACTATCTAATATTTTAGATTTTATTTTGCTTATAAAGGAAATAGTATTTTATTTGAATAATCTGAACCTCGAAATAAAATACTTCTATTTATTTGAACAATCTGAACCTCAAAATAGAATATTTCTATTTTAACAATTTCATCCACAAAATAAAATATTTCTATTTTAATATATAATCTGAAACACAAAGTAAAATATTTCTATTTTAATATAATATCTGAAACACGAAATATAATATTGAATTTTTTTTTGCGCGCGTCGTTATACCTAATACTTTCAAAAATCGCATTACTTATTTAATATTTCTTATTTTAGCAATAATTGAAAGAAGAAATGGTACTTACTATAAGAAACTATTTGCCACATTTTCGTTTTATTTTTTTGTTTGACTGCTGCTATTCGCATACAACATGGTGTAGCTTTCCAAATTGGAATCTGTCAGGGTGCTCCTTCGAGGACAACTATAAGAAACTATACTTGCCACATTTTCGTTTTATTTTTTTGTTTGATTACTGCTATTACTGCGTATATCCACATCAGTTCACAGCATGTGCCTACTGAGGTTTGTTGATAAACATACAGTGTATCTTATCACCAGGAAACTACTTATACTCAGAAATCTATTGAATGCAAGCCATTATTTTGAGCAATAATATTTAAAATCGAAATTGAAAATAAAGACAAACTCCAAATATTTTCAATATTCTTAACATAAAATACTATTTTCACACACACACACACAAATATATACTATTTTCAAAATTACTGCATCAAATAAAATATTTTATTTTCAAAAATTACTGCATCAAATAAAATATTTTATTTTCGAAAATTACTGCATCAAATAAAATATTTTATTTTCGAAAATTACTGCATCAAATAAAATATTTTATTTTCAAAAATTACTGCATCAAATAAAATATTTTATTTTCAAAGTTGTGTACAGACACTGTAAAATAAATGGGATTATTACTATTTCAAATACTATATTTTCCCAAGCTCTGGTGTGTTCAGATAGTTTGTGGGAATCTTGATAAAATTGTTTAAAGAACAGTCAACTCGTATACTTGAAGTATTCTCTTAGAATCAACGGCTGTCGAGATGAACGACCAAATGGGTTACCAACCCTAAATTCGATGGCGATTTTCACCCCCATGAAGGATGGTTGCAAAAAGAATTCCAGCCACATATTTTTTCGAATTCTATATTAGATGTAGAAAAATGAGGGGGCCATTTGGCGAGCATCCCTTGTCTGTGTCCCCGTGGGGTATTGCTAGGGGAATTGGTGCGGTTAGTCGCTGGCTATGTTCACAGATTTCACCGTAGTCGTATGCACCACTGCAGAAACAATATATAATTGGTTGCGGTACTCGCAGTTTGAGAAAAAGTAGAAATTCAGATTGAATCGTTCGAATTTATACAATTGCGAGAGAATAATCTGTTTAAAAAATGAAGCCCAAGGCCGTCAAAATAGAAACGTCGCTCTCTAAAGTATGGGAAAACTCCCCTTCATAAGCTGATATTGAAACGAATTTGAAAACAAATGTTTCAAGCTTTGCATGATCGCTTGGATCAGCAGAATTCCAAGAGAGAAAGGAACAACTTCAGCTTCTCTGCGTGTTTTACAACAAAGAGTCTGGAAAAACGAAAATTAGGAGAGCGGAAGTAGAGACTGCACTCTCTTAAATGAAATGAAGTTTCCCTTCATAAGCTCGCATTGCAACGAATTCGAAAACGAATTGTTGCAGCCCTGTAGGATCGTTCGCCTCTGCAAAATTTCAAGCGAGAAAACTGACTCCTGTTTTGTAACCTGGCAGGCTGTTTGAGGAAGCGTGGTTCGAGGATGCGGAAGTAGTATCTTCATGCTTTAATGAAACGAGCCTAGGTAGAGCGTACTAAGATCTCGTGGTAAGAAGTTACAGGAGTTCTACTATTTTCTACAGCTCGAATTGGGGGTGCTTTGATTCCACGTCTCGGACACGTGACAAAATACTTTCGATCGGTAATGTATGCGCGCCACGTGTGTCGCAGATGCGTGAGCCCCTATTTAATAGGTGACAAGCGTGATCGGGCACGTATCGCCCAAAGGGGGTGCCAATATTCTGATGGGTGGGACCCGCATCCCTTCCGGAGACAGTCTCCCCCAGAGGAAGAACTTCTTTGCACAGTCACCGCCCCTGAATTCACGAGCTTCCGTTACAGTTAATAGTGAACTACTGTATCAGATTTCCACGTTCCCTTGACTTTCGTTCTTCGCGTAGAATGGGGCGGGAATCGTAACACAACGGTGCAGGGGGTGATTCTGCATAAAAGATGAGAGAACAATTTGCTATAGTATTTTTACATTCGAAGCTTCTTTCTCGACCAATTCTACTTTCTGCGTTCGGGGTGTCCCAAAAATTTGAATTTCAAGCAACTTTTTCCTTTGCGAAAACGTTCTCGGCGGCTTTATTAACGAGTTATTCGCGAAAGACGCAGACCAATTAGGGCGCGATTACTGTGGACCGAGTCCGGCTCGGCCAATGGCAACGCCATTGGTTACAGCTTAGCTGTAACCGCGTTCTGATTGGTCCATGTTTTTCGTCAATAACCCCTTAACAACGCTGCGGCCAAGATTTTCACAAAGGAAAAAGTTACTTCAATGAACCTCAGGAATGACCCTCTTCAAGGAAGTATTGTACATTTTTGTGAAAAACGAAAAAATGCCATTTCTTTTCTTGCTGTATATTACAAATAGGAGATAAAGGAAGGTAATTTGTATAAACGTCCGCAATTTGGTGCAATACGCTCTTGCAAATCCATGTTATACGACTAGCTGCTCCTAATTTTGACAAAAACGCGTGGCAGTTTATTGCGAGCGACAGTCAGACTACTCGAGGACGTGTTGCAGCAGCTAGAGCATCTCGAGAGGAATCTCGCGTCTCCGTTTTGTGGAATAAAAAGGGCACAAACTACCCTCGAGGCTGCAGCCACATAAATTACGGAGACGCCATGTAATCGGTTCGCTCTGCTAGGTGTTATGAAGATCTTGCTTGATCTTCACGCTGGAAAAAGATCGAGAAGCCTGCTGGAAAAGCTCTGCTCGATTATTACGTGAAATTTGTTGCTGCTTCTACGAAGAAATACCGAAGAGGGAGTAGAAACATGAAAATATCAACACTGATTTGTCGAGGGCAGCCCTTTAACGTGTAAGGGTGGTGTTAAATAAAGAAAATGTATACAAAAAAAGTAGTGTTCATAATACAGATAAAAATTAAAGAACGCCAGAAATAGTTAACGGAAGTCAAATGTTATATAAAAATAAATGAGCATTAACCGTGAGACTATTCTTTCGGGCGACTATAATTGTGCATGTGTAGACTGCGGATTGTTGTGCACTTATAAAGAAACTGGCTGGGTGAAATATTAAACGGTAAAAGATTAGAAAAATCTAAGAATATCGTTATGATGTATTCAATGGAAAAAATCTACTAAGGGATGAAACAAAATTTGATTTAACTCCTGGTGTCCACAATCGGTGCAAAACATTTTTATTTCGCATAAAGATCCGCAGTCTCTATGCATTGAATAATTATTTAATCGTACATCGAGAAGATTTCAAATAAAAGAATAGAGCAAATAGTCCAGTCAATGAATGCTCATAAGAGGGTCAAAGTCCCCACTCCTAGAAGGTGAGCGGGTGCAGGGGGGCATGTACCATAAGAAGTTCCCTTTTCCGGTTTTCTGCTTATATATCGGCAACTATGCGTCCTAGCGATAAGACCATTCTATACAAACTTAAAGCTGACAAAATGTGCCACAAGATTGATTCCATTCAGCTTTCCGCTATCTCGCATAGTTTCCGAGATATCAGCGCTCAAAGTTCACTAATTGTGCTGAAGAGTTAGCTAGTCAAATAAGGCAAACAACGTGAGGTAGAAATTTCTTTTTCACAATTAGTGAACTTTGAGCACCGATATCTCGGAAACTATGCGAGATAGCGAAAAGCTGAACGGAAACAATCTTGTGGCACACTTTGTCAGCTTTAATTTTGTATAGAATGGTCTTATCGCTAGGATGCATGGTTTCCGAGGTATAAGTTAAAAATTGTGTTCCTTCCATTTCCCTCTACAACTTTTCGTTGACTGGACTAAAAGGCATTCGATTAAAAATGAATCTGGGAATCTGCATGCTCAGGAAATTCTGCAGGCTCGAGGAACGCGCTTTGGTCCTTCGCTTGCCTCAGAGAGCGCAGAGCAAAACCGCGAATCGACGCGTGCAGCAGACGTGTCGACAGATTCGCGAATGGAAAGACGGACGCCGCGCCTCGATAGGGCCACTACTCGTTACCGAGACAATTACTCGGAAGACAGCCGCTTTCCCGGCAAGTGTCGCTTCCCCGGGCTGCACAAAGGCTCGAATAACTTGAGACAAAGCGCGGTAAAGTGTGTCTCGAGAACACAATGTTCCCCTCGCTGTTCCATGCAGTCCGCGTCCCGTTACGTTCTAATTAACGAACGGTTATATCCCGCCGCGCCGACGGAATCGCTTAATCGTTCCGGCCCGGGGATTCCGCTTAAACGCGATCCGCGAAACGCGTTTTTCCGCTTCTCCTTTCCGCAAATGTCCCCGCTGAACCACCGTCCCTTCAACCGACTGCGTTTCTAATCGAATCTGCCATCGCATCGCATTCTTCTCGAAGGAGTCGATATTCAACTGCTTTCAGTGATTCAGTCAGTGGTTCGGTCAGCCTTCTGAGCGGACGTGCCTGATTTCACACGAATTTTCCACTTCTATGGCAGCACTGGTTGCTTACTGGTTGCAACATACATTCTTTTTATTGAGTTTATTATCACTAAACCTACCGAGCTGTAGAAATGGTTGGCACGTGTTGCCTTATAAAAATCACATCGTAGAATTAATATAGATTTTCTGTGATTTTTATTATAATATGTGCTCGGATACAAACAGAATTTACAACAGTCGTTACTGTTGACGTATTGAAATAATTAAGAGAAGAATGAAATATTTATGTATTTTTGTTCCTATTAATTAACACTAGAGAACTACCGAGAGTACTAAACACTTTAGATATCGTACCAGTTTTGTTTAAGTGCGTCCATCAACAGAGAAGTTCGCTAAAACAATTTCTCAAAAAAACATATTTATAATTATACAATAATATTTCTAAAAGAACAAATCAGGAGCAATTCATTTTGTCTCCCCTCCGCCAGTTATAACATTCTATTAAATGCACACCCTTCTATAAAATACCGAAAGGAATATTGTTCGATTAAAATGTCAATCACATCAATGGAATCACTGGACTGCGGATCGTTAAAAGTTAAAATGAATCGTGTGTCAATGACAAAATACGTAAAATCCGCAATCCCCATCACTCTAGTGGAATATGATCTGAAGTTTTGTTGTTTGTAAAGGCAACGATACGATGAACAATATAAATACAAACTAGAGAATGCTCTTTACAGAATAAATGCGATATTACAGCCAGCATTGAAGTTTTACAAGCACTTTCCACGGTGAAAAGCGCGATTATCCGCGGGCAGAGAAACGGCGCACGCGACAGCGGCCGTTAAAGGGCTTGCACCGCGGGCAGAAGGGGGCAGGGCGAAAACGCATCGAGGAAAAATGGCGCGAGAACAACACGCGTTAACGCGAGTGAACCGGCCGCGTTTGATTTTATTCGAACCGGTACGGTGGTTGAACCGAGAACGCCAAACAACGAGCTACGAATGTATTGTATATGTACAGGGTGTATAAAAAGTAATGGTTATTCTCCTAGGGGCGAATCTACACCTCTGGATCGGTGGACATTTGTAAGAGAAACCTGCCGTAAAATTGTTTATAACAAAGAAACTTGTTGTTAAAGTTTTCTTTTACATCAATACCTTCTACTCATCCAGAAGAGAAACAGTTTGAAAGCAGCCATATGTCGCAAACAAATATTTATTGGGATATAAAATTTATAGAGAAAATAAAATTTACGCCAATTATCACTGTCATATTCGCAATCAGCACGTCAAAGTACGTAAGAGTCCAGAGTATAGAAAAGATCGGAGGGTTGTCGCTTTTTCGGAAGTTTATCCAATAGAAGACCCTGTGAAAAATGTGTAAGTAAACTTCACGTTAGCATTTAATAATTCTCAACTTCATATTGATGATCTGAATGAGCAGGGAGACGATGACCTGGTACGGGCCTAGCGACGAACGTCCCTTTAAATTTCATTTACCTCGAGGCACGCACACGATCATGTTCTGTAGTAGTAGGCGTTTGTCTATAAGTATAATTCTACACAATCAAGTTTTGCAAGAACTTTAACAGCTTATATCTCAACAACTATTTGTTTGCGTCATATGGCTTCTTTCAAACTTTTTCTCTTCTAGACAAGTGGAAGGTGTTGATGTAACACACAACTTTACCAACAATTTTCTTCGCAATAAACAATTTTGCAGCAAGTTTCTCTCACAAATGTCCACCAATCCAAAAGTGTAGGTTCACCCCTGGAATGGATGACCAATACTTTTTATACACCCTGTACACGTACGTATGTATGTATGCATGTACAGGCCGTAAACGCATCCGCTTATTAAACTTCCGTATTACGCTGTAAATACGAGCCGCAATGAATTTCACCGGGCGACAAAGAGACTCGAGAATCTCCGATATCCTGACCCGCGGCTGAAAATGAAATGTTCCGCGCTGCTCGCTCGCTCGGTCACCTGTTAACAGGCCAAGACGAGTTAATTCGTCGCTTCACTTCGTTCCTTCATGATTTTCCATTTTCCCGTGGCTGGCTGTCCCGCCATTATCGCGTCAGAGTTTTTGCGACAATGCACGGTGCAGGTAATTCGCCTTTCGACATCGTTTTCCCCATAACGAACCTTTGTGGTGTCGGAAATTGTATTCTGCGAAGGTTTCGTTCATCCTTTCCCTATTTACTCTCGATCAATTATTATACCGCGCTGTGGAGATGTAGCAGCAGCGGTGTATAAATTCTATTTGTGGCAGAGAAATTGTCATTGAGTAAAAACGTGCACTCGTTCGGCTTGCTTGCAGTGTATAAGTTAATTGATGGCACTTTCTTCATCAATTTCTCGTTCATTCGGATATCTTCGAACGATTCCCGAGTTTGTTGAATTACCAGAGAAATTGCTGTTGCTTTCGAACAATTTATAATAACTTCTCGGGTGTTGATGTTTATGTACATACGTAAAGAGTTCCTGTCGAACAGTGAACATTGTTCGCATCAACAAAAATTCCTCTTCGGAGATCAGCCCTCTGGAACATTGCCGAGCTACAACGATCGCGATCCCGCATAAAAAAACCAAGGATCTTCGAGCAGAGATCAGACGCCAATAAAAAATCGATCAGCCGCAACGCGTATTATACGATGATGGTCCGGTGCTATCGACGTTAAACGATCGGACGTGGTTTCCGGTGAAATTTTTATCGGCCGATATCATTTATCTTCGTTAACCGCGTCGCTATTCATTATCTGCCCGCGTTCGCCTGCGTTGTCGACGATGCGAAGCGGAGTGCAGAGCAGAATGCGTCGACGCGACGAAAAGTAGTCGTTAATGTACCGACGAACGACCGCGCCGGGGAATATTCGCCCGGAAAATCCCCGTCCCGGCCGCTTTCATTTTCTGGAGCGAAACTAATTGGACCAGGGTTCACGGCGGCCAACGATATCGAAAACTTTGATGTTTGAACTGCGGCGGGACCGACCCGTCCCGTTAACGAAATCCGTGTCGCTCTGCGGGTCGCCATCGCGCCGATCCGAGGGCAAATAAATCGATCGTCTTCTTGACTGCGGAATTCGCGATTGGGAACGCTACTTTCGGTCCAAATGAATTTGCACATCCCTCCTCGCGGGGTACCGACAATTTTCGAGCTCGCGCAGCAATGTCGTAGAAGCGTTTTACAGATTTTCCTCGGATCTTCGGAACAAGGAGTGAACAGTCTTTGGGAGTTTCACGATGTACCGAATTCAATCGTGTATTTCGTTTTTGGGAAACTTTCTGAAACTTTATGGAGCTCTGGGAAGCAGTTGAAATGTCTCTGCATCCGTGTGTAGCTCTGCGAAACTGTCTGAAGCAGTCTGAAGCTGTCTGAAGCGCTCTGAAAATCTCTGAAGCTTTGTGAAACTCTGCCAATCTTTGCGGACGTCTGAGAAGCTGATTGGAGCTCTCTGTAATTGTTCGAAACTCTGCGAAGCCCTCTAAATTTCTGTCAATCGTTGCGAAGCTCTATGAAGCCCTATAAAGCTCTCTGAAGCTGTCTGAAACGCTCGGAAAATCTCTGAAGCTTTGTGAAGCTCTGTCAATCTTTGCGGAAGTCTGAGAAGCTGACTGGAGCTCTCTGTAACTGTGTGAAGCTCGGCGAAGCTCTGCGAAGCCCTCTAAATCTCTGACAATCGTTGCGAAGCTCTATGAAGCCCTATAAAGCTCTCTGAAGCTATCTGAAGCGCTCGGGAAATCTCTGAAGCTTTGTGAAGCTCTGTCAATCTTTGCGGAAGTCTG
>CM052315.1:18505316-18620499 GCA_028455605.1 Lasioglossum malachurum | reverse complement strand
CGATTTCGATGAAATTTTCAGCATGTGTATAACTCTAACGTAGATCTACAAAACATATATTTTAAATTTTCATTGAGGGCCCAAAGAAAAAATTTTTAAAACATGCCTTCTTTATTTTTGCATGTAACCTTGTAAATGATAATTTTTGGAAAATCTTTTCTGCATATTATTTCGTAAACCAATTCTTCTATTTGATTATAAAAAATCAGGTCGTTTGGTATACAATTATAAAAAAGTTATTACTTTTTAAAGGTGTACGAATACTTTGTACACCCACTGTATGAAAATTAATAAATGACTGTCTACATGCAGCTAAACATAATTAGACTTATGATCAAAATAAACTAGACAATGTACAAGCACAAAACAGTGAAAAAACACAGAATCATGTTAAAACACTGTCCCATTAATTACAAGTCCAGCCTATAGTGGACGAAATGAATTTCTATTCTACCGGATGATAATTGTTCCCAATACACAGCACACGTAATAATTTAAAACGCACATAAATCTCATCTGCACGAGAGGACTTCCTTGTTTTATTAACAATCAAACCGTGGATCTTTATGCAATCATCCCTCCCGAAACATTACATTTCATTACAGAATATAAAACAACGTTCCGAAATATTAACTTTGATCGGTCCGCGGTATCGAATTTGAACGTGCTTTGCAATTCATATTTCGTAGATTACACAAAGGGGATTGAACTGAAAAATGCACAGCCCAATAAATAATTTACCCGAATAAATGTGCAAAAAGAAACTTTTTCCACTGAAATCGAACACCATGATTTCGATGGTTGTATCCAACGAGAGAAAAAAAAAGATGATACTGCTGATTAATTTAATGGCGGTCTCTCTTGATGCAAACGATGCATTACGGGCAATTGCCGTTGACGAGTTCGGTATAATCCATTTAGTTAAGAAACGGCTAGGAGAAAAAATTCTCCTCTACCCGCAGAGGAGAGAGGGAGGCTTGAAGTATCTTAGTCGAATGAAGTGATTCAAAGGCGACGGCGCAATTTATCCAGCTCGTCCACCTTTGCTGCTGCTTTCGTCCTACTTGCCTCTTCTCTTCGAATTACAAGCTAATCGGCTCCACGAGTGGCTCCGCCGCTCTGAATTCCGCTAAATGATACAAATGATGCGTGAGACGCGATAAAAGCGCGGCCGGCACTCGTGCAAAATTAAAGCGACCCACTAGGAGAACCTGCTTCGCAAAAACTGGATGCAGAATCGACTCTTATGCCAATTCCCGAGCACATCTAACTATACTGAATTTGCCTGAAAAATTTTCTATACAATCTTGTTGACAAATAAATTCTACTCTTTTGGACCATTATTTATTAGACAGCGGATCTTTATGTAAAATGAAAATGATAATGACAATCTGGAATTAAATAGACAATTATTTTCTTTCTTAATATGTTTAATATAATATATCGAAAAGAATATAACAGTATTTTAAAATTTTTGTAATGTTTTTACTGTTTTGAATTACACCTACATATTTTTGTCATAAATGCATAAAATCTGCTGTCTAATGATTATGAATTAAATTAATTTTTGGGACATAAAAGTGTCTACTGAAGTTATGAGGTTTCACCCACAACTTTATATATATATATATATATTGGCGTACATACAGTTTCAAATTAATAATCGACACTTTAAAATACAATTCTATTCTGACACACACACACAAGATCTATGAACTGTAAACCCTTCGACAGAATTTAATCCCGACCACTGACTAGAGAAAAGTTCTTCTACCGTGCAGCGAATCCAAACGAGTTTCAAGCATTATTAAATGCTTTTTTAAATATTTTTTAAAGTGTAGCAAGAGATCGAATTAATTTGCTTAGCTCGACACTATTAAATGCGTCTCCTCTTTCAAATAGTTTTTAAAATGTAGCAGGAGATCGAATTAATTTTCTTAACTCAACGCTATTAAATGCATCTCTGCTGTTTTACATAGTTTTGAACGGGGCAGCTGTGATCGAATCGATTTTCTTAACCCAACACTATTAAATGCGTCTGCTTCTTCAAATATTTGAAAAATTGTTGCGGGAGATCGAATTGATCTTCTCGAGCAGTTATGAGAAGCTTAGTGTCCTAGCATTTTTTCTCAGGCCGTTGGCAGTGTGCCTAAAGTGTCCATTGAATACGACGATCCTGTTTGTGCCTCCACCTCGGTCATTATCTTCGTCAATTTAGGGGATGAGCACTCAAGTTTTAAGTAAAATTGCATGTTTAACCCTGAGGACAATATTCATAATTTGCTACAGTGTTGAAATATACGAAACATTTGAAAGACAAATTGAGAGTAGGTAGCTCTGTATCCAGGTATCACATCAATTTACTCCGGATTTTATGCAGTTATGACAAAAACGAGCACGTGCAATTTGGAACAGTGCAAAGATTAAAAGACTTTAAAAGTATTAACCCTTTGCACTCGGAGATATTTTAACTCGAAAATTAGACGTTTCTTTCGACCTAAAATATTGCCATTTTTTGAGATTTAAAATTTGGTGGATATGAAATTGGCATTATACCTTATGAAATACTTAAATGTGTGTGTTCCGTAATTGATTAGATACATTATATATATATATAATGTATATAATATAATATATATAAAAATATAAATATATATATATATAATGTAAACAATATTTTCAATAATGGTACAGCAATTTTTAATGGCGCCTCAGAGTTGCCATTCGAGAGTGCTAAGGGTTAATATATTGTTTTTACTATATTAAAATTATTAGTAATACAGTAATCGCTCCTTCGTTGTCCTGAATCGTGGGCACGATCGTTGTCCAGTGCCTACCCACTCCACTGTCTGTCAACGAGAGATTAGGCCTGCGTGGATCTGGTCGCCAGATGTGTCCCAGGACTGTGCAGACCCGCGCAGAACGGAGAACAATAGGAAAGGAATATGGCAAGGAAATAAGGAGTTTTCTAAAGCTAGACAGTTCACTGCTTTTGACTGCGAATGCTTTTCTTTGTCATTTAACTAGCTGTTTCACTAAAGACGGAGTCGTAAATCAAACAGAGTGTCCCGGCACGGTCGTTGTCCGCTCAAACTCCCGGCCTTTGAACAACGAAGGAGCTTTTACTGTAAATATGAGTTTATATTTAGCTCCTGTGTCTTGCAAGTGATGCTCAACCTTTTTATTTTATCATAAAGATCCGGAGTCTAGATACTCTTGTATTTAGTACACTGCACTTTAAATTTCCATTAGAAATCTGACTGGACATTATATGGCAAGGGATTGGACGCAAATAATTAGTTTATTGTCCGAGGAGCATACACAAAGTCGTCCGAAAACATCAGAACTTTCGCAACGATCTAACAATTAGGGGAGGGTTACACCCCCTCGGATATATTCCACGATGCAATTCGACCGCTGAAAACGTTCGCAGCTGTAACTCGGCAACGAGCAAAGTAGTCTAACTTACTATCCCCGTTACGATCTTGGCTGATGAGACTTTGGGGGTAGCGTTGTCCTCGAGACTCGGACCGGCGACAGCTTAGGGTTGCCCCACCCTACGAAGGGAACTGCGCGATGCTGAAGACGCAGAGCCATGACAGGCTGGTATCTTCGTCGTCAAGGAAGTATTACACAGTTTCTCAGTATTTGTGCGTGTACGTGTATGCGCCAGTGACAACGCATGATGACGAGGTAGCACAGTGTTGGTTTGGGGTAGCAGCAGGAGAGCTGTATAGCTGGCCAGCAACGTTGCTTTAGGGTGAAAGCCTCGCCCTATTCCCGAAGAAATATCTTGTCGTGTGTGTCAAATGCCACGCTGATAATTATCTCTGATGCCAGCTGCACCGTTTTCCAGATATTTCTTCTCAAAGGACACCTGAACCCCCCATGGACGACGCTCGACTATCTCTTTGATTATTTTCTACGATTACGCGCGCAATTTTTGTTGTAGTTCTCGTCCGTCGACGTACACGATGTCTAAAAATATTTCTTGTTTAGGATCGACTACTTACTCGACTGCAAACGCAATTTTTATCGTAATTTCCATCCCTTGGTGTACACAATCTCTAAAAATATTTGTTGTTAGGTTCGACTATTTATTGCATCATCAATTTTTATTATAATTCTCATCCCTTGGTGTACACAATGTGTATAAATATTTGTTGTTTAGGTTCGACTATTTACTAGACTGCAGGCGCAATTTTTATCGTAATTTCCATCCCTTGGTGTACACAATCTCTAAAAATATTTGTTATTAGGATCGACTACTTACTAGATCACCAATTTTTATTGTTCTCTATAATACGATAAAAAGACCAATGGGTCTACATAAAGTACCAATAAAAACAAGTTCCGATGAAATTGAAGAACTGTTTTTAAAGAACGAACCAAGCACTTCCATATCCGGTACACCCGTCAGAATCGTCTGTCTCCGCGAGTCAAACGTTGCAGAAGTCTTTCATCCTCCAGGGCCGAAAATTCGATGCTCGTTAATGTTTTCGGTTTTTCTAGCACAGCGTCGCGGGAATGACAATAACAAGATTCTCCAGGCGGAGCAGTCGGCCCGTTTCCGCTCGGCGACGAGGCGCGTTTCATCCCGGTGATGGACCGCGTTAATTTCTTTTCACCGGGACTAATGCGTATCGGCTTCGAAATTCTTTTCTTCTCGCTCCACTTTCCTCTCCGCGAGACTCTCTCTCTCTCTCTCTCTCTGCTCGCCCCGTTGTGCATCGGTGCCGCCGTGTTTTTCGCGTTTAGTCGACGCGCGGCCGTGTGCATACAGGGTGGGACCAATAATTTTCACCACCTTGAACATTTCCGCTATTTCCAACACAGTTTTCTTTACAAGACGACGACGTTTCTTTCGCAACGAGAACCTCTTTTGAACTTTGTGGGGCCTTTATGGGAGGTATGTAGGTGAAGATACATAGAGTGACGTGAATGTTTCTCATTTCAAGGTGAATTATTGAATATATTTTAGGTATTAACACGTTCCGTGCCACGTGTACCACCGATGGTACACACTGGTACACACTGTGTGGTCGTACACACTGACATACTGATTTACTAAAGCACTAAAAAATATATATTTTATAACAAATTTAGGACTGTAGAATATTATAAAAACTGCAGTACGGAACAAAGCAAATGGCCTGAATGAAAAATCGAGCAAAAACGGCACCTTTTGCAAATTTTGTATAAAAATGTATTGTTAGCTATTAATAATAATATCTCGTTAACTATTAGATTTAGGGCATATGAAGGTCAATACAGTTTCATGTACAATTCGATACTCTATCAATTCGCGGATATAAAAACATATACATTATTTCCCTCTCTATACCATGCAAGTTTTGTATTTATCATTTTTTCATATTATTGGGAATAATATTGAAAGTTATTGGCCCACCCTGTATACACACATATACGGAAAGAAAAAGAAATAGAGAGAGAGAGAGAGAGAGAGAGAGGTTGAGAGGGGAACACCCGCGCGTCCATGCAACCGCTCGTAATTCGGCCCGTCATTGTTCGCTCCGGATTCGTGACATTAATTTATCCCTCTTTCAGAATATGCGCCTGAATAATCCTTTGTCCGAGTCGGGTCGTCGAGATCAAAGACGACGACGTGGAGGCAGCCTCGAAAATTAGCAATGCTCTTTGCGCGAGCGATTCTTTTGTAACGCCCGCGCAACCTCGCACTCGCGAGTTCTCGCGAGTTCTCGCGATGCGTTTAATTCGGCGCCGAGTGTTTGCTGCACAAGACTCGGCGGTTTTTAACCGTCGACCCCCACTGTCGAGCGGAAAACCGATCTACGAAAGCCTATCCACGAGAGAGCGTCACCGTGTCGTTTAACCGAGCATGAGGAATCCCGATGATCATTCCTGACGGTCGGCGAAACGCTCGCTTTGCTGGTCCAAGTCATTTTATTCTTGGCAACTCGGGAACCTGTTCGCCATTTATTCGAACGAATTGTTCACCACTCTGTATGCAGATTGCATGTGTAGTTTCCCCAGCGGAGAAATTATACCGAGATTCTTTAGGGCAAGACATAAATTGTCTAAGTCAATTGTAAAGGACGAATGTTTTAAATGAAAATGTACAATATCTCGTCTCCTTTAGCTCTTTCCTAGCTAGAATAAGTCCATTGTACCTATATGATTTTTTCTCATTTTATGATGTGAAATTTATATAAATACCTCATGCAATACTTAAATGTATAGTAATTGATTAGATACCAATATACAGTGACTCCCACAAATATTCGGACACTCTTAAAAAGGCGATAACTTTTTAAATATTGTACTATACGATTTGAACTTTTTTGGGAAGCTATAGCAATTAGTTTACTGCAGGATGTGAAAAAAAGTTTTCTCAAAAATTGCAATTGTTCGGAATTGTTGAAAAAAATACTAAAAGTTGCATTTTACAACTTTTTTATGCGGGCATATATTGGAAATTTAAGAATACGTTTTGTAGGTCTTTGTGAATTAAACATATTCTGAAAATTTCGTCAAAATTAGTCGACGTTGCAATGAGCTACAAACGTTTAACGATTATCGACCTATAACTGCAGATTCGTACATCTTTCAATTCCTGTCGCTTTTTTAAATTTTCAATATAGGCCCACATGAAAAAGTTGTAAAACGCAAGTTTTAGAACTTTCTATACAATTCCGACCAATTACAATTTCCAACAAAATTTCTTTTCGCATCCTGTAGTAAACTAATTGCTCTAGCTTCCCCAAAAAGTTCGAATCGTATAGTCCAATTGTAAAAAAGTTATCGGCTTTTTAAGAGTGTCTGAATATTTGTGGGTGTCACTGTATTTAACCCTTTGCACTCGGAGCTATTTTAACTTGAAAATTAAACATTTCTTCCGATCTAAAATAATTCCATTTTGCATATAATTTTTTCATTTTATGGATATGAAATTGATATAAAGCCTCATACAATACTTAAATGTTTAGTACATATAATACCTGATTAGATACCGACATATTCGATAATATAACCAATACTGTGAATAATGCTAAGAGTTAATAATTTTAATGGATGGAGAATATAGTAGAATAATATTCGTACATATGCAGTTTCTTTGCTTCTCGACTGTTCGAAATAAATTAACAAAAGGTACATATGTAACTGAACTACATTGTAGAATGTTCTGGACCAAAAATTATTCCTGAACCCTTGAATTCTACCCTTGCAAGCTGAGAAAAGCCCAATCCAATTTTGTGACAAAATTCGCAGCCGCTGGTCCCATCGAAAACCCATCGGCGTCGGTAGCAAGGGGTTGTCGATCCTGGGGTGGCAGGGGGTTGACGACGAGTGCCGAGACTCGAGAATTACAGGAGGAAATCGGGAAATGACGTATCGTTTGAGAACAGCCCGGCTCTCCATTATAGCGATCCAAGAGTAAAAGAATGGAGGGGTTGGGAACGAGGGGGTTGGAGGACCAGTAGGAGAAGTATGATGGGGAGGTTGCACGAGGAAGAGGAGGAGGAGGAGGAGGAGTAAGGGCGAAATAGGGGTTGAGGGGAGCTGGAAGAAGGATCGCGGGGACGCGTGCACTGGTTTGTGGAACGGGCCACGCGGGGGTTGAAGGGGTTCGAAGGGGGTTGAAAGGGGGTGGGAAACCCGGGGGTTGGACCGAGGAGGCTGTGCGGGGGTGGCGAGAGGGTGCCGCATCTGCCTAGCTCGAACGCGGATACTCGGTGGAGGCTGGAGAGAATTGGGTCAGCCAACTTGGAGTGTACTTCAGGTGTAGCTACCTATCTACCTATCTGCCAACCTACTACCAGCCGCCCACCCTTTCTCGCGTCCTTACCAAAGAATCCGTTCCCTTTCTTTCCTCGTTAGCTGCTCGGCCATCCCTCTCCTTCACTCTCTCTCTCTCTCTCTCTCTCTCTCCCTCTGCCTCTCTTTTCCTGCCTGAACGGCGTGCAACATCGGCCCGGATCAGGGGACGAAAGGGGCCAGAGGATCCATCGAACCGAAACTTTTTCACGGCTCGATTCGTGCTCTATCTTCGAACTTGTACCCCTAGTCGCGCGGGGGCGGACGAGCCGAGCCTCGCGAGACTGAAATGGGGCGGCGGTAATCGATACCCAAGCAACACTAACAGGTAAAATTCAATGTCGCGCCGGTGGATGCGTCCGTTTTTCACCTGGCTGTTGGCGGAGCTAACTCGATAGCAATTGTTCGCGAGAGACCGACATTATTTTCATGGGGATAGGACCTAACTGAGGGCAAGCTAATCGAAGTTGCCAGGTCCTCGTCTGGAAATCGATGATAAAGATTTCTATTTTGTATAGCGAGGATGATGTTGTTACTATTGGATTCTATACTTCAGCCTCCTATATAGTGGACATCATTCCTTGACCCTTTGCAAAAATATTATACTTCGTCCTAAAACCTTATGCATTATATAGCGTTCCTTTATAGAGTGATCGAATTTGCCTGGTCCTCGTCTGGAAATCAATAAGGATTTTTATTTTGTGTAGCGAGGATAATGTTGTTACTATTGAACTGTGTACTTCATGCTCCTATAGTGGCATCATCTTGACCCTTTGCAAAAATATTATCTTCGTCCTAAAAAACTTATGCATTATACAAAATCCATATAATTTTTAAATATTGATGGATTTTATGTAATATAATCGTGAGGAAATAATATATGTAGCATACCTTCATTAGAGTGATCGAATTTGCCTGGTCCTCGTCTGGAAATCAATAAGGATTTTTATTTTGTGTAGCGAGGATAATGTTGTTACTATTGGACTGTGTACTTCATGCTCCTATAGTGGTCATCACTACTTGACCCTTTGCAAAAATATTATTCTTCGTCCTAAAACCTTATGCATTATACATATAGCTCCTTCATTAAGTGATCGAATTTGCCTGGTCCTCGTCTGAAATCAATGATAAGATTTTATTTTGTGTAGCGAGGAGATATGTGTTACTATTGGATGTTACTTCATGCTCCTATAGTGGTCATCACTCTTGACCCTTTGCAAAAATATTATTCTTCGTCCTAAAACCTTATGCATTATACATATAGCGTTCCTTCATTACAGTGATCGAATTTGCCTGGTCCTCGCTGGAAATCAATGATAAAGACTTTTATTTTGTGTAGCGAGGAGATGATGTTGTTACTATTGGATTGTATACTTCATGCTCCTATAGTGGACATCATTTCTTGACCCTTTGCAAAATGTTATACTTCGTCCTAAAACCTTACGCATTATATGTATAGCATTCCTTCATTAGAGCTAGCAGATGGTGTAACGTTTACACTAAACAATCCGGAATATATTTCATAAAAAGACGTAGGACTTCAACAAGTACCTTCGCGCCAAGGTCTCCAATAAATTGCCTGTCTACAAAGTCGCAGCCAGAGGTGGCTCAAGACTTCCAAGAAAGAACACAGTGCCATCGCTCCGGGAGTGACTTAAAAATCATAAAACTTGCTTAAAACTGTTAAAAGTCACGAAAGTCTGAAACTTTTAACTCTGAAGTAATAACATTATATTATTGAACGTGAAATTTGTTCGGCGAAATTTGCACCTTGTACCTCTTAAACTTGAAACTATTTGGTCTCCATTTCGTCGCGACGACGCTGGCAGCTACGAAAATTCAATGTCGCCCGCGAACACACTCGTAAAATTATGTCTTTGTCTCACTGTCTCTCTCACCCTCTGTATTCCTACAGAGTTGCTTAGAAGCTTTGCCAGTAAAACAGAGCTTCCAGTTTTATCTGCCGTCGTCCGAAGAGGCGCGCCGTCGTCTACCGCCATCTGTGTCGAACACACCGGGATCCCTGTGTTTTATTGCCGCCCCTGGGCTTTATTAGCGGCGCCGAGTGGAGGCATTACACAGGGTAGCTTGGTGTGTTCCCAGAGTAGCTTGTAACCTGTTATACAAGCCTAAGACCTGAATTTGAAGGATGGCATGAATTTCAGACGCTTCTCGTCGTCTGAGAGCAACTTTATTATTTCAGGGGTAACACGTTTGGAGATGGTGTGTTCGTTTTTTCTAAATGGAACGTGGGGAAAATTTTTATACATTCATACAATGTGCACAAAACTGCGCAACTTTTGCTCGAAGCGTTTTTCGATATCTCGCACCTGCCCGAAGTTAGGGGGGTTCGACTGTGCGGGCTCGCCTGGTGCGCCTACGCCATTAGCTTCAGCTGCAATGTACTTAAAATTGCTATAACTTTTCAGTGGTGGGAGATTTTGCAAATGTTTTAAATTAAAAGTCGCACACTCGTGTATGAACTTTACGTCTGCACAAACATGTTTATTCATTTTGTTTAAATACGTTTAAATAAAACGTTTTTGGTCGTGATGCTAATAAAAGCGAGTTGATACGATGAAGTCTAACCCTTGTGTAGTCAATCAAAATGTATCGATAATTTAAAACCTTTCTGTATTTAACATGTTTCCACAAATTCTCATTACAAGACTATAAATTAATATAGGGTTATCAAAAAGTCCCTGTAGGATGTTGAATGAGAGTATGTATCTGTCAAACGCCATGTTTGTTTCTTGCCACTTTCTTGTATTTCTAACCTACAATGATAGACAATTTTAACAATGGAGTCGTATGCGATTGAAGAGCGTGTTAAAGTTATCCCAACAAAAACATCCTGTAAACAGGAACCAAGTTCCTATGGCCGTAAAAAGTAATTGATGGCATATTAAACTTTAATTTCGCGTTGGTTTAAATCTGCTCACATTTGCTCTTTCGAAGAAATTTGTTGCAATTATTTTTAAACACATGCCATTCGATAAGTATTTACATATGTGTTCAATTTTATTCTTATAAATTATATATTTAGTTTTAAAATTATTTAAATATTTACAATCTTTCAATTCAGTATTAAAGAAGGTACCAAAAGGTTTCTTTGAGATTTTGTATTATATTAATTTAAAGCACATTAGACTTGATATGATGGTCGACGTGTTAAGTGCATAAATATACACAAATGTTAAAAATAGTAGAAATTTATGTTGACGTGTTGAGAGGCGTGCGTTCGCCGTCCACGCGTAGTCTATCGAGTTCTCACTTGAGTCCGCGCGAAACGATAAGACACTATGTTTACTCATTATGTTATTCTAAATATACAGTCGCTTATTTTCAATTGTTTATACGTCAGAAGTATCAGACGTAAAACTGAAGCCGAACATAGTCAATCGCAAACGCGTCCAAGTTATTAATAATCTATAAATTCATTTCCTACAGTATTTCTGTTTATTGTACATATTATATTTATAATATTCTGTAATAGTATTTTTGTTATTGTGTGTTGTATATTATATGTGTATCATTAAGTTTATGCGAATTATTTATATAATATGTTCCGACTACATGAGAAAATAAGTCGAAAATATAGAATAAAATTTTTTCATGGAAGGCTTTGTTTTCGAGAAAATCGACTTCGAATTTTCGCCGAGTGTGTACGTGCTTTAGTATATGCAGAAAGTAGAATTGGTTGATCATGGTCAGACGCGTCAGACGATTCCTATGCAATAGCACGTGTATTCGCTGCATTTTCAAACTCGATTCTCTCGAAAACGAGTTGCCGAACGAAAAAATGTTATTCCTTTCTTTTGATTTATTTTTTCATGTAGTATCACCCCCTGCTCGGTTGTACCACCAGTTACGAGACAGCCTGTATACTCGACACACTGTGCGCTGGCGAGATAAAACGAAGTTCGCTCCAGAATCTCCGAAGCACCCGGTAGATCACGTACAACAGGCTCGTAAACGATAGTTCCTAACTGCCGGGTCTCTAACGACCATGGAATCGCGCTAGTTCGTCCAAGTTTGCCTGGATCGAGGCGCGAGGGATGAAAAGAAAAGGCTCGGTTGTCCGCAAAGATCCGCGTGGCTCAGCGAATCTCTAAGGTGCCGTTCCAGAAGAAGTGTCTGGTGTCCTCGAGGAGAGAGCATCAGCCTCGCGGATCCAGCTGGCAACGGTGCAAAGTGTTCTCCATCTCGCATCAAATGAAGAAAGAGAAAAGGAAAAAAGGATCTCGCGGGGGTCTCGATCGGGCCGAGGAGAACGACGCGACGTTACGGGCGGGTGGGTGGGGGGTGCTCTGGTATTCGATTACGAGGGAACGTTTAACGGAGCAGTTTCGCGTGCCAGCATTCACGGCGGATTCGCGGTGAATGGGCTGCGGGGACGGTGATTCGATTCACGAGACCTCTTCTCGTGGTCCTCCGTTGAAATTTACCCCTGTCGTTTTCTATTTAACCCGACTATCGCCTGGATATTCGTCGCGCGCCGGACGTCTAACCGCGACGAGATTATCGTCCCGAGGAATTGATCGCGATCGTTCGTCGATCACGCCGGCTGGAAATCCAAAATTTTACTATTTGCATCCGGAGATTTTTCTTCGATGGTCTATCAACATGTTGTAAATGTAAATCAATTTACAATCATTAAAGCAAATAGATATATCTGTAGCAATTCTGCCATTTGGAAACGAGAACGGTTCAATGGAATTTTACATAAATGTTTGGTGTTAGTGTACAAATAAATAAAGAAAATAATAAAAGTTGTAGATTTAGTCGCGAGGAATTGATCGCGATCGTTCGCCTGTTCCGGAGATTTTTCTTCAATGATCTATCAACATTTTGTAAATGTAAATGTAGATCAATTTACAATCATTAAAGCAAATAGATATGTCTGTAGCAATTCAGCCATTTGAAAACGAGAACGGTTCAATGGAATTTTGACACGAATCCCTCTGTTTTGGTGTTAGTACAGATAAAAAAAGGAAATAATAAAAGAGGTAGATTTAATCGAATCAATTGAGTTACACGAATTCCGCACTCTTTTATTCCATTTGGTTTCGTTTGACGATAATTGAGAATAATTGTTCACACGGTAGTACTGTATAAAAATATTCAAGAGATCCCATTCGTTGCTACCACCCAATTTTTTGTTTCAATAAATACGAAAAGCGCAGATATTTTATCCAGACAGATTCTGGGGGTGTTCACGGGGCTGAAAGTTAAGTATTCCAGCGGCCTTACTTAGGGGATGTACGCACAGCTGAGCGAAGAACTTTTCAGCAGGCTGAGTTAGGGAATGTTCGCGTAGCTGAAAGTTCAATTTTCCTACGACCGAACTTAAGGGATGTCCACACAGCTGAAAGTTGAAACTTGCTGCGGACTATTTTAGGGGATGCTCGCCCAGTTGAGAGTTTGAAGTTCCTGTGGGTTATCTTAGGGGATGTTCGTGAAGTTGAGACTTCAATTTTCCTGTGGTGTAACTTACAGGATACTCGTGCGTCTGAGAATTGAATGTTCATGTACCCTAGCGTAAGGGTTGTTCCCACAGCTGAGAACTGAATTTTCCGGTAACTTAAGGGCTGTTCGCGCAGCTCTGCGTAGAACTTCTTTGCGTGCTAAGTTAGAGAATCTTTATACAGTTTGCAGTTAAATCGTGCTATAACTTAACTTAGGTCCTCACAGCTGAGAGTTGAAAGTTTCTAGGGGATGATTTCACAGCTGAGATTTGAATTTTTCTGTAGCCTAACTTTCGAAATATTCGCACAGCTAACTGTAGGACTTTCTTACAAGCTGAGTTGGGGGATGCTCCCACAGCTAGGGGTTGAAGTTTCCTACACGCTGACTTAAGGGATGTCCGCACTGCTGACTATTGAATTTTCCTATGGCCTAACTTGGAGAACATTAGCGTAGCTAAGATTTGAATTCTTCTGGGAACATAGTTAGGGGATGTTCCCACCATCGACAGTTAAATCTCCCGATGGCTTAACTTGAGGGACGTTCACACAACTGAGAGTAGAATATTTTCTCATGACTTAAGTTAGGGGACGTCGACACAGTTGGTAATTAAATTTGCGTTCGCCCCAATTTAGGGGATACCCACCCTGCTGTGACATTTTTACATGCCCTGACTTACAGAATATTCTCGCAGCCGAGATTTGAATTTTTCTCCAAGCGGAATTAGGGTACGTAGCCAGCGGCGAGAGTTAAATATTCTTACAGCCTATCTTAAGGGATGATTGCACTGCTGACTATAGAATTTTCCTATGGCCTAACTTGGAGAACATTAGCGTAGCTAAGATTTGGATTCTTCTGGGAACATAGTTAGGGGATGTTCCCACCATCGACAGTTAAATCTCCCGATGGCTTAACTTGAGGGACGTTCACACAACTGAGAGTAGAATATTTTCTCATGACTTAAGTTAGGGGACGTCGACACAGTTGGTAATTAAATTTGCGTTCGCCCCAATTTAGGGGATACCCACCCTGCTGTGACATTTTTACATGCCCTGACTTACAGAATATTCTCGTAGCCGAGATTTGAATTTTTCTCCAAGCGGAATTAGGGTACGTAGCCAGCGCCGAAAGTTAAATTTTCCTACGGCCTAACTTAAGGGATGCTCGCGCATCATAGAGCCTTCCTGCATCTCTTCAGGAAGCGTCTTCCTTTCGCCTCCCGGTTGTGCGCGGAAAATTGAATAACGCCCGTCTAAAAAGGAGAGAGAGGGAGGAGGTGCTGGAGGATAACTCGGCTCGGTGGATAAAACGTCCCTCCTACAACCGGAGCGTAATTATAACGCGGTCCTGGAGGTTGCGCGCGGTTGCGGGCAAGGTAACATTTATAGGATATGTAGGTCAGCTACTGACACGCCTTATTGCCTCCTCCGACCCGATCACCCCAAATAGACCTCCGAAAACGAAGTAAGGACGAAACGGCCGTGATCGCGACTCTCTCCCTCTCTCTCCCCCTCTCTCTCTCTTCCTCTTCCTCTTTCGATCGCGGTTTCCTGACGCCACCACAAGTCAAACGCCGATTACGCGGTGCTAGATTACTCGCCCCCAAGTCTACGATCTCGCGCTAACTTCTGATCGGCAATTTAACTAACCGTGACCAACGTACTTACGTAGTATCAACACATTAAGAAAACTACTAGAATCTTCTTCACTCAATGCGTTAACACTTTACCTACCGGATGCCTATTAATAGGATTTTCAATAATTGTGCTACAGCAAAAGAAAGCATAGAAATTTTCTTTTACATTACAATCTTAAATGTAACTATTAGATGACGTTATTGAGGTTAGTTCACAATGAAAATTGCTGTTGCTATTAATGTTCCTGACTTCTCAACATTTTTCATTTCTCGAGAAATGAGAATTAAGACTATATTTCTCGAGAATTTTTAAGAAAATAAAAAAACATTGGAAAACTTATGATATTTGGGATATCGTTGATAATATTTATCGAAAGCGCAGGAAACATTAACTCAATGTTTATTCCTGTTCAATATGTACATTAGGGTGGACCTAAGCTATACTTGGAGAAACATTTTTATCGAGATACAATGCACGCAACTATCCAGTATTGTTCCAAAATTGTGAAATTCACCTTTACTATGGAACATGGCACATCGTTGGATTTGTCTTTTTTCTGAATAGGAATGTAGAATAATTGTATGACCTCCTTTATGTAAAAATAACGATGACCTCGAAATTTCGAAATATGGTTTCCAAAAAATTTTTTTACTTTGCCATTGTATTTACCTAATTGGACAGTGAAAATTTCTCCTTTGACATTTTTTCGTATAATCACAAGTAACAGAGATACTGTTAAACTATCGGTTAACTACCGAAGCTGTACAAAAGAGAATGTTATTTCTTGACCTGATGATCTGAACTACTTGGCTAATAATGATGATTGAAATCTGATTTTCAGCAAAACGAATGTCTGAGATTTTATAAGACTCATCCTGATTTGCTTAAAGTCATGAATAGACGGCGGATCTTCATGCAAAATAAAAATGTTCTATCTGCATTGTAACAAAGTGGAGCGAATTATAAATTTATTGTTTTTTTGAATATGTTTAAAATAGGTTGAAAATAATATAACAGCGTTTTTAAAATCTTCTAACGTTATTACTATTTGAATTAACACCTACTCGGTTGTCCCCCATAAATGCATAGAATCCGCTGTCTGGTTATGAATGTTGTAGATGATGAAGTGCCTGTCAAGTCTAAGCAATCGGTTTATCTGTTTCCAGGAGGCGTATAGAAAATGGGTGTGCAGCTCCCTGGTGCCTTACTTTGCTCATGGGGGACCGCAGGACTCGGACACCTCGGGAACGAGCTGGACCGGAAACAGACTCAGGCCCTGCCGGTCCTTCTGCCAAACTGTGGAGCAACGTTGTCCTTACTTGCTTCCCGGTGATCGTGCCCCCGCGTACCCCACGCAATACGCCGGCGAACCCACATTTCTTTGCAGAGGTAAGCCATTAAATCAAACGCAACACTCCTTGCAAACATCCAGCAAGTCCATTCCATAGCAAGCAACTCCATCTTTATAAAATTGCACTTGTCAAGGTTCACATACTTTCGAATTAAGCAATTTTTAACATCTGGACTTGCCTGGTTTTTGCACAGAGGTCTTCAACCCTTCACCATTCATCAGAAACCATAAAACCAAGGGGAAGAAAATGTTTTACCAGAGTTGTTGTTGTCAATTCGAAATTCAATCGAAACAAATTTTTGTTGATATTTTTCCTAATGGACTTGGATTTCTTTAGATGTAAGATTGCTTTGCTCTATTGTAAAACAACTGTAAGAGAAAGTTCATTTGGGAGATAATGTAGGGATGATGTTGGAGGGTTGATGGACGAGGGTAGAAACATTCTTTGGCACCCTCTCGAGTAACCTCCTAAATCCAGGAATCTATAAATCATTGTTACGATAAAAATGAATTGAAAAATGTTGTCATATCGTTTCGTGTCCAGTTTGTGTAATTTAAGTATCACGAAGTATCGAGAATCATTAAGGTCTTTAAAAATCCAGTGACCAACCCCGGATTGATATCACATTTTAGTAGAATTCCAATGAGAAGTTCATGAGATATTATTTATAAATATATTCGAGAACGTTTAATATCAAAAGAAGAACTGTAATATGTCTTATATCGGGAGAAAACTGTACTCTGAATCATGGAGCAGGTCGCCAAAGGGCCACAGACAGTATCAGCCCGCGAAACGGGAGACAAGAGAGGAGCTCGTTGGCAAACGCACTCGTTTCAGATCCGAACATCCCGGAGACCGGCGAGCAAGCGGCGCGAGCGTTGCACAACAGTGGCGAGGACGAGTGCTGTTTCCGCGTGTGCTCCGACGAGAAGCCAGGATCGGGAATCTGCTCGAACTGCTCGGATCGGGAGCCACGGGAACGCGGCCGAGCCCACGATCCTCCGACGGCGCCCTACTGCGAGATTAATCCTATTCAGCCGGCCTCCACGGGTACGTGTCTTATCCGGGGACCTAGCAGAGTCTAACGCTCCTACGCCAGCGCTCCGCAAGAATGCTAATCAAGAGCCGCCCTCAATGCCGATTCGTTAGCGTATCATCCCCACTCTCCAAGCTTAGGAATTACGATGCATCCCGCTCGACAGCGGGAAACACGCGCTTGCCGACTGCTAAACGGTATCTATCGTAGCCTAGGGCTTCTCCGAGATATAGTACCCTATCGTAGTTCCTTGACTAGGTTGTCTCCTGGGCTATGTAGGTCATTGCTGGGCTGCGACTCCTAGCCTGGATCCTTGATGGATTGTACCGTAGATTGTGTAGGTCTTTGATAAGTAGGAGACTAAGAGCCTAGTCTAAATCTGTAAATATGTAGAGTTATGATAGAATGAGTTCTAGCCATGTAGATCTTTGCCAGGTTGTGCCCTAGCCCACGTAGTTCTTAGCAAAGTTACATTCTACCCTATGTAGATTTTTACTGGGTTGTGATCCCTAACCTAGGTTGTACCCTAGGTTGTGTAGGTCTCTGTTACCAGGTATGTAAATATGCAACCGGAATTTTTGTATAGAAAATACACGTTTATTGTATGACAATGATACAAAATATCTTATCCGAAGTATTGCCCATCGGTAGCTACACACTTCTCCCATCTCTCTGACAATTTGTGGATGCCACGACAAAAAAAAACTGTTCCTCTTTCGAGACAAACCAGTCATCGAGCCATTTTCGTACATTTTCGTAAGATGTGTAGCGCTGCTCAGCAAGTGCGTGCCCCGTAGATGCAAATAAATAATAATCGGATGGAGCCAAGTCTGGCGAGTAAGCCGCATGCGAAAGTATTTCCCAACTAAACGCCTCAATCGTTTTCTTTACTACTATGCTGTTTGTAAAACAAGAAAATAGCGTCAATGACGCGGTTTGACGGTAACTACATTGACAGCTAGAGCCACCTATGGGCAAATTCCGGTTTCACATTCACATACCTGGTAAGTGAACGCTAGCAGCCCGGTCTAAGTGTAGTCTATGTACAGATTTGCTGGAATATGTCCTAGGCATGCAGATCTTTGCCAGGTTGTGCCCTAGCCCACGTAGTTCTTAGCAAAGTTACATTCTACCCTATCTAGATCTTTACTGGGTTCTGATCCCTAACCTAGGTTGTACCCTAGGTTGTGTAGGTCTTTGTTAAGGGGACACTAGGAGCCCAATCTACCATAAGTGTAGTCTATGTACAGATTTGCTTGAATATGTCCTAGCCATGCAGATCTTTGCCAGGTTGTGCCCTAGTCCACGTAGTTCTTTGCAAAGTCACATTCTACCCTATCTAGATGCTTGCAAAGTTGTGCCTCAGCTATCTTCACCAAGTTTCCTGCACTCCGTTCTCCCTTTACCTTCTCCCCTTGCTTCCTGTAGCCCGGCAGGATCTCGAGGGTGTCCTGATCCCACCTACCAACCTAAAACCATCTACTCCTACAGATAATGCCAGCCAGTTTCGTTGAATAGAAAGCCGAAGGAGCTAAGCGAGATCCCCAAGTCGTAGCCTCTTGCTGGCGGTAATTTATAAGTGACTCGCTACAGCCGTAACGAAATCCATCCAAAAGCCTCTCGCAATTGTCTTCCTCTTAAATCTGGCTCTTCAAGTGTCGTGCCAGGCTTGACGTCGTTATTGAATTTTATGCTTCCATAGTTTGCACAATTTTTTTTTTAGAAAATTTTTGATAAACTTTCAGTCAGCAGGTTCTCTATACGCCAGCTGTAGGTTCCGTTAACTCGCGGTGGTCGCATAAATTTTCTACCGTCCTACCAAACGGTCTGGACGGACGTTTCGACGTCGGAATCGATGAAAACGATTAAATCTCCTATCGCTCGCCACCAACCGGTGCTCCGGTGCCCCTGTGAACGAAGCTATAGAGTCGAAAGCTTAGTCGAGCGGCTACAAGGAATTTTATCTTAGACGTTTCCGCTTCGTCACCCACTGAACAATGAATTTTTCAATTAACCCTGCCCGGCGAGAGATATCGACGGCTCTTCGACCGTCGAACTCAGATAGCCTAGATGCTTAGAAAAAGAACTTGCTAACCCCTCAGACTCCTTAAGCCTTACTTCATAATGTAAAGTACGGTGTGAACCTTTGCTTTATGTTCTGCTTCGGAGTTCAAGATTTCCCTTTCAGACGTTTCCTTTCGAGATTCATTATCTCGAGAACTACACACGACAATTAACACGTTCATTGCCGTTCGATACACGTGAACAATGAATTCACTGGATACGTATGAATAGACTGCGGAACTTCATGCAATTATACCAAAATTACGTATATGAAATTCAAAATTGTTAGAAAATCTAAAAAAAAAATGAAAATGCCAATAAAACATTCGATTTGGCATCGATTTCTTGCAATCGATGCAGACAATTCTTATTTTGCATAAAGATCCGCAATCTACATATTAGCAATGTTGTTCGTACTCCATAATAAATCCTCTACACACAAATCAACGATGAACTCAGCTCTAAAAAACAAAATTGAATATCCTCTGTTATTCGAACACACAAAAGACGAAATTACTCCTCTATGACCTTGTAGCTAAACATGAAATTAGACTCAGAAGCATTGATACACCAGTGCATGACATCGAAGTTAGGATTTAGAGGATACAGGCTATTAGAGACTAGAGGTTCAACTACATGGCAGCATTTACGAATGCGTTGAGCACCTTTCCTCGTCCTCTCCCAAGAACATTTTTTTTTGTTTTTTTTTGTTTAAGGGCGGTGAGGAAATGCATTTTACGCACACAAACACACCCCTCCCTCCAGATGACGGTCGGTGGGGTATTGTGGGGTTCACCTTGCCTGATAAAAACAAGAGGCAAAGGCATACCCACTAAATCCCCACCGCTCAGGAGCCCCTTTTGAGGTCCCTTGTTCTCCAGTACTCCAGCCGGAAATTATAAACTATCGTTGGCCCGCTATTCGCAATTCTACACGAAAGTCTGTCCTCCGGCTCCGGAGCCACTCCTGTTCTTGGCTCTTCCTCTCCCAAGAACCTAACAATCGAAACCTAGCACGAAAAGGGTCTCATGGAAATCACTGACACAAATTTCCCCGACACGGTTTTCACCGACAACATTTCACCGACTCCAGATTTGACCGACAACGAATTTGACCGACAACAAATTTGATCCACAACGACTTGAGATGACCGCAGTATGATAATACAGTGACTCCCACTAATATTCGGACACTATTGAAAAACTATAACATTTTTTTGATATTGGACTATTCGACTTTTTTGGGAAGCTAGAGCAACTAGTTTACTAGAGGATGTGAAAACAAATTTCTTCAAAAATTGCATTTGTTCGGAATTGAAGAGAAAATACTAAAAGTTGCATTCTACAACTTTTTCATGCGGGCCTATATCGAAATTTTAAAAAATACGTTTTGTAGATCTGTGTTAATTATATGCACTGTCTGAAAGTTTCATAGAAATCTGTTAAAAGTTTGTAGCTCATTACAACGTCAACCGATTTTCATGAAATTTTCAGAATATGTTTGATTGATACAGATCTACGAAACGTGTTTTCTAAATTTTCCATATAAGCCCACATAAAAATGTTGAAAAATACAACTTTTAGTATTTTCTCTGAAATTCCGACAACTTGCAGTTTTTTAAAAAAAAATTTGTCACGTTGTGTAGCAAACCAATTGTTCTAACTTCTCCAAAAATTTCAAGTCGTATATTTCAATATTAAAAAAGGTATGGTGTTTTTAAGAGTGTCCGAATATTAGAGGGAATCTCTTTCACTTTATTATCATACTGCGGTCATCTCAAGTCGTTGTGGATCAAAATCGTTGTCGGTCAAAATCGTTGTCGTTCAAAATCGTTGTGTATCAAATTCGTTGTCGGTCAAATTCGTTGTGGATAAAATTCGTTGTGTATCAAATTCGTTATCGTTCAAAATCGTTGTCGGTCAAATTCGTTGTGGGTCGAATTCATTGTCGGTCAAATTCGTTGCGGGTCGAATTCATTGTCGGTCAAAATCGTTGTCGGTCAAATTCGTTGTGGATCAAATTCGTTGTGTATCAAATTCGTTGTCGTTCAAATTCGTTGTGGGTCGAATTCATTGTCGGTCAAATTCGTTGCGGGTCGAATTCATTGTCGGTCAAAATCGTTTCCGGGCGTTGTCGGCTAAAGCAATGGTCGATCAAATCTGGAGTCGGTGAAAACCGTGTCGGGGAAATTTGTGTCGGTGATTTCCATGGTACCCGCACGAAAACCGCCCAGCCGGCATCCAGACCAAACGAACTAACCTGTTTGCCCGAATTGTGTGAAACAGATAAGAAGACCGCGAGTGATATCGAGAGCAGCAGCGTAGACGGTGTCGAAGAGGAGTCATCATCGCCGACATCCGTGGTGCAGCAATCGCAGCCGCAACCAGTCGGCTCTTTATGCGTGCCGGGTGGTGTGGGTTCGATTCCAGGCGTCTCATCGTCGGATCGTCCGTCGGCGTCGACGATACCGCAGGCGTTGTGGTTGTGCTCGATGGCTAGGGTGCTGTTGAGCCTTGCGACGTGGATCCGTGGTGTTGGTTCGCGGTTCTTCAGGATGCTGGCAACGGTTGTGATCGACGTTTGGAGAACGGGCCGGTTGGGAGACCTTGTCGCTTGGCTGCACGGTAGCTCCTCCGCGAACGGCAGAGTAAGTTGCGTCAGCGCGCGTCATGGTGCGAAGTGGCTGCTCGAAAAGTGGGTGATGGTCGAACGCCGGTGCCGGGTCGGTTGGTGGAGGTGGTGGTGGCGAAGGTTGCGGAAGAGGGTGAGGGTGAGGTTGAGGGGTTGTTGCGAGTCCGGAGGGTGTGCTGACCGAGGAGCGGTGGCGAGACCCGCGCGACCCGCCCGACCCTGCGGCGGCTGCTCCTCGCCGCGAGTCAGCCCCTGGACGAGGAACTTTGGCCCTTTCGCGACGCAGTGTCGGTGGCGATGGTGGTGGTGGTGGAGGTGGCGGTGGTGGTGGTTGTACCGATGGTGGAAGTCACGGTGGAAGTGGCGACGGGTAGGGGCCGGAAGCGACCCGGCCGTCGGGTACACCGCCGACGGCGCCGGAAAGAAGCAACGTCCTCCGGTGAAACACAGAAGACGATCCAGGAGAATCAACGGCGGTGAACGAGCGTGGTCGGGTGGGGATGGTTACCGGCGGACACCGGCGGTTAGGCGACGCTACCCGCTACCCTCCAGGAAGGATCCGCCATAGGGTCGGCCCCTCGGAACGCGGACGGACGCGTGACACTGCAGGTATTTTCTATCGACGAACCGAAGCGCCGCGAGCGTAACCGCTACAGGACGCTTCGGGTACATACAACCTTCGAGGATTACCGCGACCCGGCGCGGCGGGTCAGCCGGACCCGAGCGGGTCGCGCGGACACCGGACACGCCAGTCGGACACAGCGCGCGGCCCATGGTCGATTATGGTCCAAGCGGAACGAGCGAATGGAGTTAAACCCGGAGATAGAGGGGAAAGAAATGCGTTCTTCTCGACGGAGGAACACGATGGCGACACACCGAGAACACGACTGTCCCCGATGGATGACGACGCGGAGAAACGCACGGATGGGAGTTGTTCTTTTGTTTCGGTTTTATTTTTTTTTTTGGTAATACTGAGAGCGAGAGAGCGAGAGAGAGAGAGAGAGAGAGAGAGAGGAATGATTTTTTGGATTGCGCGTCGACGGCTCGGCCTCTCCAGCGGAAAGCCGAGGGGAACGAGACGAGGCGTGTACACGATGCGAAAGGAGAACCGTAACGTCTGTAGCGAATAATAATGGATAACAATAATACAATAATAATTAATAAATTATAAATATTAACGATGATAACGATGATTACAATGATAACGAGGATGATGATGATAATGATGATATGATGATGGTGAAGCGGGCGCAGGGGCGGGTTCAGGATTCTAAGGATCACCAGCTGTTGGGATCTACACGGGAGGTCTCGCGAGGCGGGTGATGACGATTGGTTTTAGCATGCCGGTAAATAATGAATAAATAATAATAGCTAACGAATAATAATAATGATTAATGAAATAAATAATAACGATTAAATAATGGAGTAACGATGATGATAAACGATAAAGTAACGTTAACGTAACGCAAAACAAAAAAAAACGATAGAACGACTACGATACAACTTACTTATTCTATACACAGAGAAGCGCGCGGCACTAGCGCGCGGGACACGTATTATGTATGAGACACAGGCGCACAGCAGACAGCGAGTACACACGGTTACACTCTTACACGGACGGAGGGGACATGTAAACATACACGAACACACGCATACACACGCGCGCGCGTATTAACGCAGAATTATTAATTACTACGAAAGAAATTAGCGGTGCGGATGAGCGCGTGCGATGGGAGCGAATGCGTCGCGAACACGAGGAGCGAGAAAGAGAGCGCGCGAGAGAGAAAGAGAGAGAGAGAGAGTGAGAGAGAGAGAGAAAGACAAGGAGAGAATGGGAGAACGAGCGAGTGTGGTAAAAACACCCGTTCGCGTATAAGGCATTAACGATTAAACAGAGGCAACACTAACGAGAGAAAGAATAAAGCGAAACAACTCTACACTCCGACACACGCGCGCACACGAACACAGAGAGACACACAACAGAAGATGATAAAAGTTGTAGGTAAATAGTCTTTTGGTCGTGACAACGTGAGAGACGGACGGCTTAGAGCGCGCGCGAGAGAGAGAGAGCGAGAGAGAGAGAGAGAGAGAGCAGGATGATAATTTGCAAGATTGAACGCGAGAATAAAGATTAAAAAAACACGACATTATCGAGGTATAATATGTGTTCGTATAGACATTACAATAAATAAATAACTATTATATTAACATAGACATGTAACGGTACGAACTAAACGAGAGAATACGTGAAAGAGAGAACGAGAGACTGCGCGACGCAAGATTGAGGAAGAGAGACCGGAGAGAATGATGGGAGAGAACAATGTGTGAAAGCGAACAAACGAGTAGAAGAGGATAAATCGTAGCGAGCTGACCGATTTTTTTATAGGGAAATATTCCAGCGAAGCATCGCGGATCTAGCGAAACTGATTCTTTTTTCCGACACTCTTCTCCACACGGTTCGCGTGGCTTCGAGCTCTGAAGGTTTCTCGCGACGGAACGGAGAATTGAGAGATTTTGATAGGGGACCGGTCCTGGGCACGTTTCTCACGCAATAATTATACCTCGGAAGACGGACTGTGAGACTCGGGCTCCTCGGGACGTAATTACTATGCTGATTCTGGACTAGCTAGGAATTGTACAGGGCGTTTCAGAATTTTTCAAATGACCCCGTACTTGAAAATCAGAGATACGAGCTTTTGATGGGAGCTTCTTCCTGAAATTATTGAAACACATTCGTGTTGTTATGCGAATGCACAACAATTGTTCTTTTATCCAAGCTTCTGCATGAGAACCATTAAGTCGTGCTGTACGTACATAATTTTCGTTCTAGGATATTGACCTTATGTATGAATGAAAAGGTTGAATCAATTAGAAACGATACATTATGTTTTCATCGCTCACTGTTCCATGGACGTAGAAGAATGTCTATTTCTGAAACAATGTGCAAAGAGAGAGAGAGAGAGTTAAGCAGAAAGTTTCTGTTAATAAACAATGTAGGAAGGATGATTAAACATTCTCCGATCGAAACACCCTGTAACACCCACAAAAGCCGATGTAGCAACCCCGTCGTCCTCGCTCCGATCGCGCCAGCCATCTTCCGAGCAGCGCGCACAGTGTCTTGTCAAGGTAGAGAGTTCGAAACAAAGCGGCCACCTGCGTTTATTCGTAATCGACTAATCAAGTTGACGGTTCAGAGCTTAACACACACGGGACTGGAATCTGGCCGAGGCTGCGCACCTGACCCTCGCACGAGTTCTCCTTTTCGCTCGATAGCCGACAGGACCTAATTTCCGCGCAACGATAGACCGGAAGTGGACGCTTTTCTTCTCGTTCTCGAGCGGTCGCCGCGAAACAGAGTCGCTCGAACGGAACTATCGAACGAGTCGCGATTTACATCCGTCTTTCTGTCGTTCGAAGACGTCTGCTCGAGTCTGACGACGATCTTTTTTACATCGCAGCTGGCCTTCGTTCTTTTCGTTTCACGTTGACAACGAATTCCTTATTCGACTATCACTACGATTTTTGAATTTGAAGGGGTGACGCTTTTTTTAATCGAAGCTTACCATAATTTTTTCCCTTCTCGTTCTTCAATGCACCTGAAAAAATGTTTGAAATTGCCGCTTCGAACAGAAAGGTTAGCCGCCCGTCCTCGCAGTATCGAACGGAAGATAAAGTCGAGTGACTCGCTCGAGGCCATCTGGCAAGTGGCAAAAGTGAATTCGGCGGTCTCGGATAATTTTGCAATCGGATAAATCGTTTTTGCACGGCTCTGGATCGCGAGGATCGAATCGAGGGGCTGCTAGGGTGTGAGAAACGAAGCCACGAAGACACTGAGGCGGAGAACGAGGCGAAAAAGGGAGAGAATATCGCGAGAAAGAGAGAGAGAGAGAGAGTCGTCGTCGTCGTTGTTGTCGTCGTAA
Organism: Lasioglossum malachurum; assembly: GCA_028455605.1. NCBI lineage: Eukaryota > Metazoa > Arthropoda > Insecta > Hymenoptera > Halictidae > Lasioglossum > Lasioglossum malachurum. The sequence continues at coordinate 18,594,596 of CM052315.1, read as the reverse complement.
TTGCGGGAAATCGTGCACGAGATGCAGGGCGTGTCCCGATACAGCCGCACACGTATATAGCGAGTCACAGGTAACACGTGCACGCGCACACGCACCACGTACACACACAGAGAGAAAGAGAGAGAACATTTTGAAGAGAGAATGAGAGAGATTGAGAGAGAACGGGAGAAAATGAGAGAGAAAGAGAGAGAGAGAGCACGCGCGCGCGCGCGGATCAGACCGCCGCGTGTGCGTTTAATTACGTTGTTATACATTGTCCAATGCATAATTGTTACCGATTTACATTTATAAGACGAATGAGAGACACGGGGTGGAAACGGGGGTGGTAAACGGGGGGTGGAAGAGCGCGTGGGTGGTATAGCTGATGCGAGGACGCACCAGAGTAAATGACTGTGCGAGTGTTTTGCGTGAGAGAGTGACCATGTACAGAGAGAACTGGACGTGGGAATTTACGGGGGGACGTTGGGAAGATGTGCCACTGGTTCACGGGGAACCAGGAATAATTATTATTAATAGACTGCGGATCTTTATGCGTTTATAGCATAATTGAGAAGGTGAAATTCAAAATTACTGAAACATTTTAAAAAGTAAAGGTGTCAATATACGATTCCTCCTCTGTTAAAATCATTAAGGGAAGAAATAACGTTCAATGTAATTTCTATTTCTTGCAGACAATTTTGTACATCGATTGGAAATTAATTTGAGCTCAGTAAATTCAGTTTCCTCTGCTATTCTGTGCTTACACGTGGTCGCCGTAAATCTATAAAATCCACAGTCTAATTGTTATAAATATACCGGGTGGGGCATCGAGATAGAGAGACCTAAATATTTTCAGCATCTTTGAAGTGGTCAAAATGTTCAAGATAAAGTTAGACATCTGTATTCGATGGCGAAAAAGGAATTGTTTTTCAGTGTTGTTTTTTATCAGATACCGTCAATGTTTCTTTTTTTTTTTTTCAAATGGAACTCTATATACACTATTAAAGGAATGATAAGTGGTTGAGATATGGAGCAGGTTCAGGAAGACACGCTAGCGCGATTATATACATATGTAAATATATACGTATTTATATATATATGTGTACGCGAACACATCCAAACGTACATATAGCCAGCCGCGTATGGACCTGCGTTCGAAGAGGAGAATGCGTTGTGTGAGTGTAAAAAGAGAAAGAGAGAGAGAGAGAAAGAATAAGAGGAAAGAATTATACAGATCCACAGGGATCAATTTTCCTGCGATTTTACCGATCGAGTGAAGTTCAATGATGCACGTAGGGGTTGAAAGAGAAAATAGATCGGTGCTTGTGTCTTGAGAACATGAAAGGATCGAGAGAATGGGAGAAACTGGGGAAGAATGAAGTGGAATAGAAAAAAAGAAAAGGAAGACAAATGTTTCGTAGAATCTGAGAGGAAAAAGCGCTACCTTCTCGTTACCCTTTCTGCGATCATGCTCGTTTCTTGCGTTCCTGCGAAAAACTGCTGCTGCGCGAGAACGTTCCCAAGAAAATCGTCAGAAAGATAATATCGACGCGGATTGAGTGGTTTCATTTTCTAGTTCCGATTTAGCTGCAAAAATTTGGCTGCTTTGCAATTTCTATCTTTGGTCTACCGTTATTTTTCACGACATGCGAACACTTTCGCTACCCTGCATTCGTAGGGGTGAATGAGCGAAGGGGCAGATGTTATTTTGAAAGATTGATGCAGAGTGCTTAACGAAATCTCTCCTAATGAGATCCGAATAGGCCGCGAGTGTCCCTTTAGCGGTAACGGCCTTCCTAATCGCTCGAAATATTTAATAGCAACCTCTTTGCCCTCGTTACAGCAACTTTCACCGTCTCCCCCGGTACACTCTAAAATTCCGTTCGCAATCTTCGCAAGCGCAGCAGCACACGCGAATTCTCTCGCAGATTGTCGCCCGATCGTTCACCTCTCCTTCGCCCTCGCTGGTTCGCGAATCTCCGCCCACACCCAATTTTTTTTTCTTCCGGCCGCAATCCATCCGTTCGACTAATCGATAGCTCGACTTTCCTGCTGGGCCCCCGAGGCGCGGAATTCTCAATCGCGAATCAATAACGCGCCCGCCCCGTTGCGAAATTATCCTTCGACCGCCGCGGGACATAGCGCATTCAAAAAGTTAGCACACCGACGCCAGAAATAAAGTCGACGGTCGTTCAGAAATCAAATTTGACCATTCAAGATTCAATGTGCCTCCTTCTTCTCTTGATACAGGTCCCGGAACCTCCGGGACACATACAGATACATCCATTTTCAAAATCTCTTCGAGGCTGCCACACTAACGCGAAAATAAAATCGCGGTTCTTTCAGAAATCAAGTTTGACTATTCAGGATTCAAAGTACGTTCTTCCTCTCTTGATACAAGCCACGGAACGTTCGTACAACGTCCGGGACACAGAAAAATGTTCCCCATTCAAAATCTCCTCATTCTCTTTTAAAATCGCTGTCACTTCAGTCGAGATTGATTCAACACCATCAAACAAAGCAGCCCTCGTAGAGCTACCCTTATTTCTGGGGATTGACGGCAGCTATCAAACGCTATAGACCTCATTATCTGCCAATTATATCCGAAGAAATAGCCAATACCTTTTCTCGCAGGAATTTCTAAAATAATACTTTCAAAATTTATCCTAAGCAAACTAAAGCATAATAAAATTTATGTGTAAAATAAAGATCGCTTTGCTGCTATTCCAAATAAAAAATCCAGAAGTTTGAACATGTATCTGGCAGAGCTGGGGGAAATATTGTACTTTAAATAGTAAATAGTAAATAATCTCCTATCTATTTTAAAATGAAAATTTATTTTAATTGAAAATCAAAATAATTTATTTGAGGCAGTAACTTTTCGAAATGGTATTATTATTTGAAGAATATTGAAAGTATTTATATTGTGTCTTTATTTTCAATTTCAATTTTAAATATTATTGCTGGATATAATGATTCGAATTCAGTACATTTACGGGTGTAAATCGTTTCTTAACGATAAGATAGACCGTATGTTTATGCGGTTTCTCAGAGTATTATAACAATGCAAAAAGTAAAATATTTTATTTCGTGTTTCTGATTGTTAAAATAGAAATATTTTATCTTGGGGATCAAATCGCGTTTGAAATAGAAATATTTTATTTTCGAAATTGTATATCTTATTTAAAATACTATTTTCTTTAAGCAAAATAAAATCTGAAATATATTTGTTTCGCCAAATAATGCCCACCTCTGTCCAGTGAATGTACACTTGTCGATTGCAGTATCGATCCTTTTCGAGGAGGAACGACCACTGTCCACGGATCGCGAGCCTAACCGGGTCTCTCCTGCGTGAAATCTCATTTCTCGCGCGGAAAGGTCGCGAGGTCAGGCTCCTTGCTGATATTATTCTCGAGTAGAAAAGCAAATAATAAGGTCGGGACGGGTTAAAGCGCGCGATAATATCGCCGAGGGCGGCCGGAGCCAACCTGTTTCTTTGATCTCACGAGTTTTTACGATCGTCGCTGAAAATTAATCTCGCCCCGCGTTCTGTTCGCTGGCGACCCTTCGTTCTCCACCCGCCCCCCTCCGCCCTTCACGGCCTATCTCCCGACGTTTTCCAACCCCCGATCTTCTACACCCCTGAAACGATCCGACGGGAACGTTGGTCCCAGGAAAATCCGTGGCTGCGACTCCGGCACGTCCCTCGTAAAAGAGAATTAAAGAATCTCGACGTGCCTGCGTCCACTGTTGACCTTTTTCGACCACTTTCTTCGAGATCTCTTCTTGTTCCTCTTCTTCTTTCTTCGTGCCCTACTGTCGCATTAATCACGTGGACGTCGGCTGTTCCACACGAGTTGCTTAACCCTTATATACACGATCCTCAGGGTAAAAATTCACCCATCTCTATTTTCACACACTGTAAATTCATCATCATCATTGATCCCTTTATGTCTACGTTGTGAAATGTATTTCTTTAAAATACGACGTTGCAAAGGGAACATAATTTGCGTTGATTTCACGTGTAGAGCAAACATGGGTGAATTATTATCCTAGAGTCTCTTTTATATTCTACTATTGAGGAGCGTACGATGAGGGTTTTATGCATTCATAACAAAAGTGCTGCAATTCGAAACAGTAAAGAGATTCAATTTTCAAGTTCCTTGCAAATGGAGAATTTTTATTTCACACAAAGGTCCGCAGTCTAGCGATAAGCCTGCTGGATCAGTGGGGTCATCAGATCATCGAAGCGGCTCCTGGAAGTCCCTAGGTGTTTTTCTATTTTCCTCGCGGAATATCGTGATCCATGGAGCCCGGAAAGCCCGAAGAATCCGAGGAGTCCACGAATTGTTCGACGTCCCTTGAAATAATAACGCTGACGCGGATAAGTTTCACGGGGAGCTTGTGGGAGAGAGAGGGCTCGGGAATGGTAAAAGAGAGAGAGAGAGGGTTCGACAGTAGGAAAATGATGGTCGGGGGATGGGAAAAAAGAGACGGACGGCAGCAGGCTGTCGGCCAAAGGGGAAGTTTCGAGGAGACGAGTTTGAGCGTTGCTTGGGTTTCGGCTGAGGCAGCCACCAAGAGGGTGCAGAGGGGGTGTGTGGAGCGAGGGATGAAGAAAGAGAGCAACCTAGAGAGAGAGAGAGCGAGGGGGGTTAAGGGAGAAAAAGTACGACCTACAGAAAGAGAACGAATCCTGAGAGGAGCGAGAGAGGGAGAGAGGACCACAGAGTATATGCGTGTACGCGAACGGGAGAGAGACGGCCAGACGGGTATATATATTATATATTTTATATATAATGTATATGTACATGTGTATATATCGGTATAGAGAGAGAGAGAGAGGGGGGGAGGGGCGGGGGAGAACGAAAGAGAGGCGAGAGGACTAGACTGCGTATTGATCTCGCAAGTTTCCCGACGTACAAAGTCCGCATAAAACAGGCCAGCGTCGGCGACGTCGACGTCGACGTCGACCCCGTCGCTGACGGCGTGTGCTCCACACAGTCCTCCGAGGTTCTCGATGAAATTGGGGGTCGTCCTGCGCAGGATCGCGCTCGAAATCGGCTGGAAACGATGCCAAAGCCCTCCCACGGCGTCAGTGGCCCTTCGGGGATCCTCGCTGGCCCCTGGGAACTCCCAGAACGCCGAGACTCTTGCGATTTCTTCTGCGACTGCGGTCCGTTTAGAAACGATTTTGTTCTTCGGTCGGTTGCCGGATTGGTTTGGAAAATTGGGGGCACGATAATAGCGGAGCACACGATCGTTACACGCGGAGGATGTTCTACTCGTTTTGTGCATTTTCTTCTGCGCCCTTCCGTTCGTTCTCCTTCCGTTTCTGCCGCTTTTGGCACGGTGTTCTTGCAGATCTGTCGTTCGGTTAGAACCGGATCGACTCGATCTCGTCGTTCCCTTCTGAAACACGCCGGAAAATTCTGTGGTTGCCAGGAAAAACGCCGCATGTCACAATTTCGAAACATGAGTTTGAGTTTACGCATTAATTGAAGCTTATAGTACAGGCTTTACCAGAAAAAAAAAGTCACGGATATAAATTCGAAAGGCTGGAAAGAAATAATGCAATTTAACCGGTGTCCCGTGCCATGTCTATATGTACGGCAAATACCTCGAAAGTGAAAGTATGCGACATGCGGTGTCCTTCCTGACAGCCACAGAATTTGGTGAATGGGAGCAAGATAATAACGAAACGTATCCTGTTTTTGGTTCGTTCTTCTGGTGCCCACATAACAAATCCTCGATCGATCGCGTCTTCCTGATCTTCATCCCGTTCGGAAGTATTTATAAAAAAAAATCGAAATAGAACAGCGCGACGATGATAAACCATATACAAATCGCAATTTCCGTAGGCAAAGGATGTTGTCGTTATTTTCTTCCTTCCCTTCCCGCTTCCTACGTTCTTCTCGCGGGCTCAGGAAGACTTTCTCGATCGATCGCGTCGTCTCGATCCTCATTCCTCATCCCCAACCCCCCGGAAGAGATCCGTCGGGGAATCGTTCGAGGTCGACCGGAAGTCCGTCGCGATTCTCGGAATAGCAAATAGGGAATTGTGTAAGGGCGGATACGTGAGTGCGTGGGTGTGATTGTGCCGCATGAGTGATGAGAAATAGCGACAGCGAGAATGTGCGCGCGCGTGGGACAGAGCGAGCGAGCGAGCGAGAGAGAGAGCGTATATGTATTTGTGTGCCAGAGCGGGAGAGAAAGATTTAAAAGAGCCACTGCCTTAGCGACAGCAGGATCCGTGCTAGAAACAAGGCCTTAGAAAGTAACAAACCAGAAACATAATTAGAGTTAAGTAAGTCTGTTGTTGTTAAACGAAAAAAAAAGCAAAGAAAAAGAGAATAAAACGGTACTTAGAGGAATCAGGAGGTGACAAAATGATATGTTGACGTATTGTAAAACTACTTAGCCGTTGTACGATATTTAAGCGCGTAACGTAAAACCCTAACGATATAACGAAACAAACAAACAAACCAAACAAAACAAAAAAAGAAAAAGAAAATAAAATACTTAACCCCTCGTGCCCGCAATTCAAGTAGGCGCGTGTGCAAAAACCCGCAGATGACACGCGCGTAGGAAACACAACAAAAACAACAAAAAAACATTAAACGTAGGAATTTATTAAACGTCGTCGCTTGTCGCAAAAACCGAGAACAGAAACGAGATAACCGAGGAGGGGCTGGGGGGGGGAGGGGAGGGGAGGAAAAGAAATCGAGATAGAGAGTATGCGAACGAGATGTAAACCGCGAGAAAACTGTCAAGCGAACGTTCAGCGAGAAAAGACTCGATGGGAGAGAATAAAATCGTGAAAATAGAGAACCAGAGTGAGAAATAGTGTGTGAGAGAGCGAGAGAGAGAGAGAGAGAGTGAGTAACAAATGCGAGAAAACCGTAAAGACAACAACACGAAAGAACGCGTCCGCCAGAGAGTAAGAGAGATTTGTTCATCTTTGCCCTCGACTTTGTTTTCTGCTCTTGCCTTAGGAGACTGTCGCGCGAAACCGAGGAACACGTGTCGGGGGAAGGGAAAAACGTAGACGGAGGAGGAACGTGAAACGATTAAAACTGCGAAAAACATAGGCGTCGCCGATCCCGTGGTCGTCGAGGACGAGCGACGAGAAAGATGAGAGAAAGAAAGAAAGACGCGCGCGAGATCAAACAGCAACGACGCGTTCGATCGAGCGAAATTACGAGGGGTCTTCGATGGCGCGTCGAACCACACACACACACACACACGCATGCACACATACATTTAAAATCTACAGAGTCCGCACACAGAGACACGCAACAGTACACGTGATTTACAAGAGGAGAAACGGAGGAGGCGAGAAAAAACACACTTTGAATCCGATGTTAGAGCGTAGAGCGTACGTACCCGTAAGCTGTCGACATTTATACTATGAACTATGAGTAAACTTGTAGCGATCATTGTGGACATAGTTAATAGTATAGATTAGTTAACCGCACTAATTGTACCGAACAAATGGAGAGTACATTTTAATTATCATGGGTGAATTCGTCGATGGGGTTATATCTCGTTCGGCGTATAGGCGCGTGTGCGGTTTCCCGATCCACGTTTCGCCGAGGGAAATCGACGGGGAACCATGTGAAAAGGGAAACGAGAGACGAGGGGGCAAGCCTGGTCGAAAAAACGGAGTTTCGCTCCGGTTCGATTTTCTGCCGCGCGAGTATCGATCGCATGAGGCAATCGACGAAATGCTGCGGGACGGATCGACGAAATCACAGAGCTTTCGGGTAGAAAAGATCTGGCCGTTGCCATGATCGAGCGATCCTCTCAGAAATTTGGCGAACGACGCGAGTCGATATAATAATTGCGAATCAGCACAATAATTGCTGTGGAAGGACGAAGATCCGTTCGCAGGTTGAGATTGAAAACCCTTTAAAATCAGCTCTGTTGGCAGAGAAGATTGTAAATCCGGTATCAATTGTTTGAGGTGGAGTTTAATTTGTACTCTCTAGACTGCGGATTTTATGCATCTATGACAAAAATGGGTAAGCACAATTTAAAGCAGTGGACATATTAAGAAGATTTAAAGGCATCAGCGTGTTGGTGTCAGCTTAATCAGATAATTAAAAGAAGAAAGAAATTTTTATTTCACTCCTGTGTCCTGCATAAAGATCCGCAGTCTAGTACTCTCGTTTGCAGCTTCTTCTTCTCCCTGTTCGCCCATCTGGAATCCCTTCAGGGTCGAAAACAAACCCTTTAATCCTCGAATGGCAGGACCTGTATTTATTTAGAAATTAATATCTCCAAATTCGAATTTTCTAGTTTACTGGTTTAAGCTTCCGGTACTCGCGGCTTCTGCCCGACAAATATAGTCGCACTGTATCTCTCAGATACACATACAGTGGGTGTGCAAAGTGTTCGTACACCCTTTAAAACAGAATAACTTTTTTATAATTGTACCAAACGATCTGACTTTTTATAATCAATTAGAAGCATTGGTTTACGAAATGGCATGCAGAACAGATTTTCCAGAAATTATGTATAATTTACAAGGTTACATGCAAAAATAAAGAAGGCTTTTTTTAAAACTTTCTTATTTGGGACCTCAATGAAAATTTAAAATATATGTTTTGTAGATCTGTGTTAGTTATACGCATGCTGAAAATTTCATCGAAATCGATTAATATACACACGAGCTACAAGCAGTTAAAAATTGTGAAAATCGTAGTTTTACACGACTTTTGATCAATTTCTGCTTAAAATCCACAGAATCATGCATCTTTCGGTGCAGATTTCGATGAAATTTTCAGCATGTGTATAATTAATATAGATCTACAAAACATATATTTTAAATTTTCATTAATTTCTTATTTTTGCAGGTAACCTTGTAAATTATAATTTTTTAAAAATCTGTTTTGCATATCATTTCGTAAACCAATGTTTCTAATTTATTATAAAAAATCAGGTCGCTAAGAACAATTATAAAAAAGTTATTATTTTTTAAAAGGTGTGCGAATACTTTGTATGTTTAATCAGAAAAACGAAGAAAAGTTATGTGTTTACAGTGTCGAATCATATTTTTACGCTATGTATAAATTTAAATAAATAAGCCAATTACGCATTATTTTTCATTGAAAAATACATTACCCTTTGCGTGTTTATTTGATGTTGTCAAACATTGCTCACCGCGAATAAATTTTGCACGTTGTAGACACAAATACGTTTCACATGAGCAACATTTGTATTTTGTCAATCTAGTTAGCTGTTCTCCCATACACGGCTTGCATCTTTTGCGAGTACTTGCATTTCCCGCATCCGGAACTTCAGGAGCATTGTTTTGAACATCATCAACATTGATGGTGAGATACAGCTGTGGATGAAATTCCCAATTTGAGATTTGGGAGTCAACTGACACGATGTAACACGCTCCAAAGAAAACATAAACAAGAAAGAGCTCGATCCCCTCCACAAATTACCTCCCACTCTAGACGCATTAGACGCAAGTCGTGTATCTGTGAGATACGCGCGAGTACCGGAAGGTTAAATCACTAACTACAGTAAAAGCTCCTTCCTTGTCCAAAGGCCGAGGGTTTGAGCGGACGACGACCGTGCCCGGACACTATTTTTGATTCATGACTGCGTCTTTAATGAAACGGCTAGTTAAATGACAAAGAAAAGCATTCGCAGTCAAAAGCAGTCAACTGTCTGGCTTTAGAAAACTCCTTATTTCCTTGCCATATTCCTTTCCTATTGTTCTCCGTTCTGCGCGGTCTGGAGAGTCCTGGGACACATCTGGCGACCAGATCCACGCAGGCCTAATCCTCTCATTGACAGGCAGTGGAGTGGGTAGACACTGGACAACGATCGTGCCCACGATTCAGGACAACGAAGGCTCCTTCGTGTCCTTAGTGTTCCCGCGATTGTCGTGAGAACCTCAGGTGTATCGAGTCTCAGGAAACAAAATGGTACTACGTTTTTTTACGTGTTCCGAACATAGATTCCTTGGATAACTTTTCCAAGTGTAAACGACGATCCTGGGTAAACAACGGTGCTAATCGGGAGATTGTTGTGTTGTACTAATGCTATTCCATACCTGAGAATGATACATCAAGTATAAAACTCCAATTTAAACACCCTAATACCTTAATTTCTTTATAGCGCGATCGACCGCCCAAAGGGGAACCCCGTAATAGTGGGGATAAAAAAGTCACATCATCCGCACACCCGAAAGTCACATCAATCGCGGGAACACTGTACTTGTATTGAGTTAAACATAGCTGTAACAGAACTTGGATGGATCTAACGTCTCATGGTTTCCATTAAATTTAACCTCAAGTTTCGCTAAATAAAAATATAAGCGAATTTGCTGCCATGTAATTGTGTGAGAAATAATTGTCCAATGAGTGGATTTGATTGAATTTACTGTGATTTAATTGTTTATGATCGAATTTATAGTGTACAGAGGTCCTAATAGGATCTCGTTGATTCGATTTACCCCTTCCACCACCGCTCTGGGAAATTCCAGCTAAAAAGCTCGAGTTTTGTTAAAAGGATGTGTACATAGACTGCGGGATTAGTGGATTTATGAGCCGTATAAATTTTTGTGCATTACAATTACACCGCGATTATTTATGCTAATTACCAGTTTTATGCAGTATTTGTTTTACTAAATTGCCTCGAATTACATACGATTTAGTATCTTCTGTAATCTCGCGCGACCTGTAAACACATAAAGTATCGCATAATTATAACATTGGATCATGTTTAAAGCGATTTTTACATGATTTTAAACTCCACAAAATATTTAATCCGCAAATTAATTTCTGTCTGATAAAAAGTGAATAAATACCCGCGATCTACCTATAAATTGAACTCTCGCGTGTGCTAGTCGAGTGAACATTTATGAATTTTGAGATACCGTGAAATATTCAATTTTTCTCTCTCTCTGTTGCATTTTTATGCGCTCGTATCGAATATTGAATCTGGAATAAACAAAGCAAAATAAAAATGTGTAAGTTATGATCAAAGGGTCGTTTGCGTAATTAATTCTGACAAACTAGTCCACAAGGGTTAATTTAATTCCCAACAGTTTACGTATACAGCAATCAGAGATACAGACAAGATGTTTCTCTTAATTGGACGTCAACCTTGATCCAATTTAATTCGCATAATAACGATAATGAAACAATTCCCTGAACGGCGCAGTCCTGGACAGGCCTATCTGTAAATTACCAATGTATTAATTGCGTATAAAACCGTTCACATCCCTGTCTACATAATGGAGCACCGTAATAACGGGGTTACTTATCGAATACGATTACTGTATGCACTGTAAAATCGTGCGTTATTTACATTCGCAATTTAATTTAATTTCTCAATTCAATTCGCGGAGAAATAATGTTCGAAGACTCTAAACCACAAATTATACGAGGTGGTCCTTTCAAGTAAGGCCATATCTCTTCAAGTTATTGTGATGCAAAAAATATTTGTTACGTAATGTGTGTCGAAATATCCGAAATAATGTACCGAAGTATCAGAATTGCAAAATCTTCCCGTCCCTCAATTATCTATCAGCATTATCCAATTCAATTCGCAGGAAGAATAATACAGCAACATTCTAAAAAACCTAAACCTAAATTAACGAAGCATCCCAAAGCAAAACTGCAAAGATTTGTCCATCAGTATTATCCCAATTCGATTCGCAAAAACAATAATAAAAACCATTCCAGAGATCCTAAACACCAACAAAATTACTAAAGCATCGCCAAAGCAAAACTGCAAAGATTTGTCCATCCCAATTGTCCGTCAGCATTATCCCAATTCGATTCGCAAAAACAATAATAAAAACCATTCCAGAGATCCTAAACACCAACAAAATTACCGAAGCATCGCCAAAGTAAAACTGCAAAAATTTGTCCAGTATTATCCCAATCCGATTCGCAAAAACAATGATAAAGCAACGACGATCCGAAGTCCCAAAATACCGAAGCCTTGAGAACCGTAACGGTGCACAAGGTTAAACTGTGATTCCCCTCGCGAATTTCCCCGCAATTCATCGGTCTTCGCGTCCTCGGAATTCGGCAAACGTTTGCGGAAGCGGCGTTCCTCTGTTCTAACGATCCGGGACACGTTTTGCTAACGGGTTGTACGTGCAGTGCCGTTGTTCGGGACGCCACACCGCACCGGTAGGAAAAGAAAGCCGCGTCGAAGATCCAGCGTCGCGTCGCTTCGACGAGGAACGGGGTATAATTGATTGGCCAATTAAATCACGTTCACGTGCACGTGACCGGCGCGGATTCGATATCGAGGCCGTAGTCGCGTCGCCAACCCCCTGCCACCCCCATGCCGCCCCCGTTTTCTCTCTCGGCAACTTGTGTCACACGACGACGACGACGACGACGATGTTCGACTCTGCTCGGAGCTACTTTGCCCGGCTGCAGACTCGATCGTTACTCTCGCGCAAAATCGGCTGTTCTGTGCCAGCTGAGATTTCACTTCTATAGTCGCCTCTTCATGATTATTCTCTTCAGATATACAGGGTGGTCCAATACATATCAGCACATTTTATCAAGATATGACGAAACTTTCTTGATCAAGGTTCTTCAGGACAAAGAGTACCATAATATGGCGATACTAGTTTTTTCAAGATCATCTTCACCTTTTTAAATAGAAACATATACTTTTCTGTCTACAATTCGATGCTGCTCGTCCTTTAAAAAAAAAAGGATTAACCTACGCGTGTCGGAAAATGATTAATTTAAGCGGTATTTCAACTTTTGCTGAATTCTGTAAATCTTGTTTCGTAATATTTGAAAGAATGAAGTTGACATTGAAATCTCTGAAACTGTTCCGCTTACAACGAAACTGTTTACATATTGTAGTCCTCTTTATACTCAAAAACAGGGGGATAATTATGTGCTAATATGGACCGTCCATCCTTTGATATTGTTTTTGAAGTAACAAATTGATTCAACGTTTGTGGGAGACTTTAGACTAATTGTTGAAGAATTGTTGTTCATGGTTGTTCAAGGTAACCAGTTTCGAGAGGCAAATTTTTTAGTGCGCTTTTAATCGATTATTGTTGGTAAAGAGTCTGCGAAGGTTCTTTGAGATAAAGACTCCTAGGGGACGAGTGCAAGTTCGAAACTTTAGCAGAACTTGCTTGGTGGCATGTCTTCCTCGCATTGTTTCTGGAAATTATTAACTAAATGGGTTCTTACTGCGAACTTCCAGTGGAACTGGAAATGTCTTCAAAATGTTGTTCACGTTGGTCCACGTCAGAAGGTCATTTTCGGGTACTGTTCTAATCGTTTACTCTAGCTAAATAATCTGTAAACATGCTCTGGATGTAGACTCTTGGGGGAGTGGAAGCTAGAAACGAATGATTAGATTGATTTAGTCGTTACTGACGGTCGACTAGTCGTTAATTAATTAGGTTATCGATCCGATCCGGTTGCATCGAACCGGTCCGAGGTTCTCTCGCCGTTTCTAGAAAGCTGTAATAGTCCTCGGTCGTCCGCGGTTCGTCTGTGCACGTGATCCGATGCAAGGCACACGCGTGCCTCCGCGCGGACACGTGCCGCGCTTTCATCCCGCGGATGTTCGATCCACTTTCTCTACCCTTATGGCGGGAGCCTTTTCCTTCCACGATCCGCAATCCCCATCGGCTAATCCGCAACGATTATTCGCGAGCATTCCCCATCCTCCGCTGTGCGGGAAACGTGCCATTGGAATCGCTCGAACAAAGACAGTCCGTCGCGTCCGTATTAAAATGAGATAGAAAATTCGAAACGTTTTCAAGAAGTGATTTAACATTGTTAACTTAATGAAGCGTAACACTCGCTGGAATGTTGAACATTTCAATTTATGAGTCTTATTTTCCGCCTTTCTGATTCTGAAATAAATTAAAAACGTACTAAATTCTGTCATTTTATATCCTTTTTTGAAAATTTTCAAAAGCCATAATTGCATGAAGATCCGCAGTTTAATTATTTTCAAATCATTTTTATTACAATCCGCAACTAGTCGTAAAGAGAATAATCTATTTCTAGACAAAATTTCTTGTCCATAAATAATCTACAAACGAACTCGCGCAAGGAACAATTTCCAGTAATATCCGATGGTATCGAGTCATTTTCAATAATTTCCAGCGATCTCCAACAATAAGCAAGTTCCACTAATAATCGCCGCGTAACACGGCCGCAAAACTTTCAGACCAAGGATCGCGAACGGGCAATATTATTTTTGCGAAAAGGAACCGGCGCATCGCGGTTCTTTTCAAACAGATTCCGTCGACGGGAAGAAAGGAATCGGATCCGCGGAACGCGGCTCGAACTTTCGAATTGGATGGGATTCACCGGAAAATTAAAGCTCTCCTCTACCTCGAGAAGCTCGCGAGCAGAGCAACCGACTTCGCGATCGTTTTCTCCTTCCTCCCTCGACCGTCTCTGTCGCACTTTTAGTTTCTCCGTTTTTTTTTTTTTTAATCTAGAATCGAGCAGCCAGCTTCGAATCCACCGAATCTCGTCCCTCTTCTTCCTCCCTCTTTTCGCGACCCTATTCCCGACGATCCCTTTCGTTGCCTCGTTAACAAACTCGATCAAACTCGCGGCGCTCGAGCACCGCGTAGATACGTGCTCGGACCTACAATCGGATAATAATCGGGCAACGAGTTGTACAAAATGGCGGGCTCGACACTCGCGAAATTAGAGGCTGCCTACGGTCTGACAAGTTTCCCTTTTTATTGGCGAAAAGTACTTTTCCCTGCGCAAAATGCTCGATTGGAAACGTGGATGTGATTGCTGTCTATATAAATCAAATCCGCTGTCTACTCATAAACAATATTGTCTGTTGATAATATTGTACGGCCTCGAGCTTCGTGTCCGTCTAATTTCACTGTCTTGTCCAGTCTCGAATGATTTTCCAACCTCTTCAACAATCTACCCTTAATTTCTTAATTTCAGCCAGGAAAAGAAGCCTCTTTCCTTCCTAAAGCGTGTCAGGAAACTGCAGACCAATAAATATCGAATAATCAAATCCAGTGTTTACTGATAACCAATAATGTTCCTTAATAATATTAAACCGAGAAAGCCTCGAGCTTCGTGATCGTCTAATTTCACTGTCTTGCCCAATCTCGAATGATCTACCTATCTCTTCAACAATCTACCCTTAATTTTTTAATTTCAGCCAGGAAAAGAAGCCTCTTTCCTTCCTAAAGCGTGTCAGGAAACTGCAGACCAAAAAATATCGAATAATCGAATCCGCTGTCTACTGATAACCAATAATGTCTGTTAATAATATTGAACCAACAAAGCCTCGAGCTTCGTGTTCGTCTAATTTCAATGTCTTGTCCAGTCTCGAATGATTTTCCTATCTCTCCAACAATTTCCCCTTAATTTTTTAATTTCAGCCAGAAAAAGAATCCTCTTTCCTTCCTAAAGCGTGTCAGGGGAAACTGCAAACCAACAAATATCGTCAATTCAGTGGTGAAGCCTCAAGCTTGATATTTTGTCGATTTTCGTTGTTACTTTGTTGGTCGTCGAAGGGTCTTCTTCTCCTTCCAATTTTTCGCAGTTCGCCGAGAGAAAATTCGCTCGAACTTGGCTCGTAAACGTCCGATACGTCCCGGACGTGTTCGGGACCGATGTCAAAACCGACTGCCAACATTGTCGAGGAATGCCCGTCACGCATTTCGCAGATTCGTCCACAAACCTCGCGAACATTTGGCGATGTTCGCGTCGCGAGGCACGCGAGCGTTTATATAGGACACGCACAGTCACACTGACACGAGAATACAAACACAGAGACACACATATACATTCAGATACAAACACAGAGAGAACGATAGCGAGAAAGAGAGAGAGTGAGAGAGAGAGAGAAAGAGAGACACGTGTACACAGAAGAGACGCGAGAGAGAGAGAGAGAGGAAAATAATAAGTTAAATAAATTTCTAGTTTTAAGAGCGCGCGCGCGAACGAGACAGGGCGAGAGAAAGCGTCGTTGCGAGAGAGTGTGTGTGAGTGAGTGAACGAGTGAGATAAAGAATGAGAGATAAAAGAGTGATTTATGCACAGTATGCGTGGTCATGTGCGTGTGCGTGTGCGTGTGCGAACGAGCAAATGCGCCAGAAACGAGGAGAACACAATCGAGCGAGAGATAAACGCGAGAAAGAGAGCACGAGAGAGAGAGAGAGAGAGAGAGAGAGAATTGTAGCTTGCAAAAGAGAATTATTAGGGTTCCGTCTTTGAGTGTTGGAGAATGTTCATTTGTAATTGTTTAAATCTAACGAGAAATGTACTGTAAAACTATAAGTACTATAGGCACTAAAAATATATCATTTGTTGACATGAAAAAATAAAAAAACCTGAGTGACGTCGCGTTTCATTCGATCACGCCCACCACACCGTTTGCGTAACCCTCCTCCCATTTTTGTAACGAAGAGTTTACTGAAGCATGCTGTTTAACATTATACAGTTTTTGACTTTTTTAATGATTTTTTTTAAGAGATTCTACGACGAATAATACTAAACTAACACTTTTTAATGTTTGACTTTTACTAAAGTGACTATTTTACTTGCTCATATTTTTAGTGAATTTCCATAATAGTACGCCAAAAATGACCTCTATATGACCTAATAATACAGCGAAAAGGAATCTAGATCTAGTGTTAACTTACCTTTGGTAGAGTAGTTAAACATTCGCTAATAATAAACAGATTTTGGTAAATTCAGTATTTACACGCATTATACAGTGTGGGTCACTATAAACAGGGATCATCTGAATAACT
The DNA here is from genome assembly GCA_028455605.1 of Lasioglossum malachurum. Classification (NCBI taxonomy): domain Eukaryota; kingdom Metazoa; phylum Arthropoda; class Insecta; order Hymenoptera; family Halictidae; genus Lasioglossum; species Lasioglossum malachurum. Next base: position 18,577,852 of record CM052315.1, on the reverse strand, counting down.
CGCTCGCTTTTGAAGATAGAAGAAAATGCATCAGACCAAACTTACTTGATATCGCGACGCTCGTGATCTGATGTCATTAATTTTTTTATAAGTGGAGACGTCAAGGAGATATGAAGGTCAACTTCATTTTTTAAAATGGAATGAGGTATTTTTTAATACATCAATCGACGCAGCTGGATATTCGTTATAAAAAAGTACTAACCTATGTATGTCGAAAAGTTAGTAGTTCAGGAGATATTTCAATTTAAATAACTCTAAAACACCATTACTGTCGAAGACTGTCGTACTAACAAGTAACACTACCCAACTGATATTCAGTGATTTAAATGAAATTTAAAGCACTTATGAAACACCGTAAAATATTAAATACGTGTTTTTTCGGCTAAATACGCTTTTTATAATTAGCCACAAACGTTTCCATCTCCATAGATTGAGGGGTGTTTTCAACCCCTAAAAAGCATATTTAGCCGAAACAAAAAAACACGTATAATATTTTTCGGTGTTTAATAAGTACGTTAAATTTCATTCAAATCAGTGAGTATCAGTTGGGTAGTGTTACTTGTTAGTACGACAGTAATGGTGTTCTATAATTATTTTAATTGAAATATCTCCTGAATTACTAACTTTTCGACATACATAGGTTATTACTTTTTTATAACGAATATCCAGCTGCGTCGATTGATGTATTAAAGAATACCTCATTCCATTAAAAAAAATGAAGCTGACCTTCATATCTCCTTGACGTCTCCACTTATAAAAAAATTAATGACAGATTACGAGCGCCTCGATATCAAGTAAGTTTGGTCTGATGCATTTTCTTCTATCTTCAAAAGCGAGCGAGTTATTCAGGTGACCTGTTTATAGTGCCCCACCCTGTATATATCAAAATAAATAAACTATTTTCTTAACAATATCACCTGATCGATCGACATAAAATGAATTTTAAGCGGAACCGCAAGTGTTGCTCTAGAGCTGGACGCCCCGAAGTCACAATTTAACGTTGCGCCAACCTAATATTAGGTATGAATTTCGACTATGACTCCGGGGAAGCACGGAGTTTCGCGGAGCAGAGTTTGAAGACTGCTCTATGCCATGCTAACGAGAAGACGAAAGGGGAATTCGATTGACGGAAGCACGGGGGCAATTGATCGAGGCCTACGACGGTCGAGAGTCGTCGAGGATCCCCTTACCTTTGTCAGAGGTAAGTAAATAATGTATCCTGCCCAGGTAAATATAGCCTGTCGGCCCCGGAAGAATAAGGGGGGAAGAGAATCCGGCCGCGCGGCACGTCCATTAGGAATAAATAAATCGTCAGACAGGTTTGCATGAAAAATTTATTCGTGACGCACGCGTTTTTATGTACAGCGATAAGAATATAGAGCGCGCGCGCGTCATCGCCACGAGATGCCATCCTTCCGAAAATAGACGACGCGATTCTTGGCCGAGCCAGGGGTGTCCGATACCCCTAATCGCGCCGATCATCGGTACTTACCAGTCGTCCAATTGCGACAGTACTCTCTTGCTCGAAAATGATTCTGCGAGATATGTCTTCGTGCAGACCGAGTGGGGCATTTCGAGATCCTGACACCTGTTAACCGGACGGTGATGAGTCAACTCGTCGGCTATGCTCGCTGTTATGTTACTCTTGTGGAACTTGATTCTTAGTCGAGCTCGAGAGTGTAGGGATTAAGAAATGGGAGACTTGAATGCTGCTGATGAAGCTGAGAAGAAAGAAAACGAGGAAACACGATGGTGTGAACTGTGCTTTTAACTTTGGTCTTGCTTCCAAGGTCATTCGAAGGTCGTTGATGTCTCCAACAATTTTTAAGTTACAAAGCAATAACCCAGGTCAAAACGGAAATACCTTGGATGACCTTCGAGTAACCTTGAGAACAACGTCAAACAAAAGACAACGTTTGTATCGTCGTATCCGATCCCTCAAACAATTCAGAAACGATCCTACGTTTGCGAAAGGATAAGAAAATTGTTGCTGGTGTGCGTGTTCCTTTTTTCTCGACATGATTTCGAGTGCAGGGCTCGAGCTGCAGGGTTAATTGCGCTCGCACGAGCACCGAGGCAAAAGTTGCCCGTTTAGCAGGTCAACAGGTCGATTCCGTTGATAAGTATCAAAGAAATCACGACTGAGGTGATTCGTATGAATAACCAAGCGGATGAGGGTGAGTTGAGTGGTGAGGCAGCTCGTGTAACCGTTCGAAAAAAAAAATGGAGTTTCTCTTTAGCCAAACGAAAAACACAGTGCATTTAAAAAAAGATAACTGCAATGATTTTCATCGAGTTGCGCGAGCTGCCCTCCTTAAGGGGGGTCGCAACGGCTTCGTGTCGGTAAACGTTAATAAATACTGCCTTATAGATAAAAGGGAAACCGGAAACCGCGTTTCGCCGGAACTTCGCTGCAGTTGTCGCTACTGTAGCGAATGTTGTTGCTGCTGTTGTTGTTGTTGCTGCTGTTTCTGCGAGGCTTTCCCGAGTGGTTCCATGCTCGGTTGACTTTCCGGAGACGGTGATGGCTGCTTCTTCGGCTCTTCCTCGCCCTCCTTCACCGACGAGGGTGGCAACGCGTTCAGCAACCCTTGCGAAGAGCAAAAATACTTGTTACACTACTGCGGGGAGATTCGAAGTTTTAGGGGAAAATGGTTACTCACCGACGGTTTCTCCTTTAAAGGACGCTCCTGCAACGATAAAAGGAAGCTACAGTTTACCCCGTGCAACCCTTAGTACATGCGTCTACCATTTTTTAACAGTCACCGTTCATTTTGTCCACATGAAATCGTACTCATTTTTGTTATAAATGCATACAATCCGCAGTTTATTAATAAGTGAAATTGTTTTTCTAATAGCTCCAACTGCAAGAATGAATTTAACTAAATTTACTGTGCACGAAATATTTTGATGATATCATTTATTGAGACGCCAATCTACGTGGCTAGAAGAAAATTGAAAAATTCTGATCTGTGTGTGAACGAAATTAGACGATGGCTACCAAACATACGGGGTGGTCCATTTATCTTGAGACAGTCAACTATTACGGAAACCAGCAGGAATATGAAAAAATGTTTTACATAAAATATTCTTGATATGAAGGGGCACTTTAAGAGTCAGATGAAAGACAACTTCATTTTTTCATATGGAAACCCATATTTTTTATTTCATATTCTTATTCTACATCGAAAAATAATAATATCTCGTATAAAACATTTTTTCCTTGCATGCACGATTTTATTAAACAAATTGTGGTGAATATCCCTATATTTGTAATGACAAAAAATACTGAGTTTGATCTGAATTCATAAAAATCTAGTAAGCGGTGACAGGAATCTTTGGAGATACATAAAAAACTGTATTATATATTTCTGTATTTTTTGTTACGATTAATAAATTATCTAATGAAGTACGTACTTCTTATTGCCGCTTACTGGATAAATCATAAACTGGATGGTATCGTTAAAAAATGGTAAGTTCAGGAAAAAAATATTTTATACGAAATATTATTATTTTTCGATGTAGAATAAGAATATAAAATAAAAAATATGGATTTCCATTTGAAGAAATGAATTTGCCCTTCATCTGAAGAATATATTATATAAAACATTTTTTCATATTCCTGCTGGTTTCCATAATAGTTGACTGTCTCAAGATAAATGGACCACCCTGTACTTTTCATACTGTTCCGAGTCATACTGTATCGCATGCAAACTTAACCACTACTCTACCACCACCATAGTCGACGTACCGTTGCCGCGATACTTGTTCAGCTGCTGGTAAACCTGCTTCATCCTCTCAATGTTGATCCTAGAGCTCTTGCTATGATTGACCATCGGCAGTGAATAGTCCTGGCCGATGATGCACTTTGCAGTTCTTTGCACGCTCAGCGGAGCGTTCCAAGGTTCGTGGATGTATCTCGTAGGAATATTCTTCAACACTGGCAGATAGCGCCTACCACCAAAGTCCAATTTAATCAATCATTAACTGAAAATACTTTGAAGCCTGCCGTCAAAGAAGTACAACCCCTAAAAGGGGTTGAAGGTTACCTGATATAATCGCCATTGGGATCAGCCTTTCTGCCGAACCTCACCGGGCAATAGCAGTGAAAGAACTGCTGGAAGAACGAGCTGCATGACAGCCACATCCACATGCCAGCGTTAACGGACCAGTCGGCGTCCAGTAGAAGCTCGTCGAACACCTTGAGGAACGTTCATCGTATCGTTTACCGTCTATGGTATTTCTCGAGAAATGGTACCTGAAGTAATAGCTGTCTACCCCAGTCCTATTACCTTATATTAAGTTGTCCCAAAAGTTTCTTTCGCGATACGTACATTTAATATTGTCACTTCATATTGTTACATAAACGTCCGTTCTTTATTACCAAGTAATGAGAAGTTAATAATCAGATGATCACGTTGTTTGTACAGGGTGGAAATTATAAGAAAGATATTGATTATACGCAAAAATGTTTCAGATGAAAGTTGTTCGGTATCGAGGCGGACATCATGTGCTGGGACTTGTATTTTTCCCGGTGGACACTCCAAGGTGAGGTGAAGGTCATCTTGATTTTTTGTCTTGATTGACTATTGAATTCTGAGTAAAAATGTATTCACTTCCATATGTCCTAAATCTAATAGTTAATGAGATATTATCGACATCATTTTCTATATGTATTGGGTTGGAAATTAAAATTGAAAGCTAAAATTCAGATATTTCTTCATAGATTTATTCAATAACATATTTTCCATTCTGTTCTATTGCTTTTTGTCATTTTCGAGGTAATTTCTCGTGTTATTGGGTAAACATATGAATAAATACTTACGATATTTTAGTTGTGGGACATCAGTTCGAGCACCTAATGAATTCCAGATAGCAGGTACGCATTGAAAATTGTTTGGATAACATCTCGTTAACTACCACGTTTAGGACATATGAAGATCAACACTTTTATACTCAGAATTTGATACTCTGTCGGTCTATGGTATAAAAAATAGAACATTCCATTAGAAAAACAAAAGTTGACCACCTCACCTTGGAGTGTCCAGCGGGAAAAATAATAGTCCCACCACATGATGTCCCCCTAGGTGCTGAACACTTTTCATCTGAAACATTTTTGTGTATAATAAATATTTCTCGAGATATTCGTCTGTAACGCTTTATAATTTTCACCCTGTATATACTTCTGTGACGTAACAATATTAAATGTACGCATTGCGAAAGAAACTTTTGGGACAACCTAATACTTGTACTGTAGTGTTTTCTTTCGAAACGATTGTAGCTAATAGACATAAATTTATTTTCAGAATGACGATAACTGAGGGAATCTCAAAAAACAAATGTCTACTATTTAAATTTGTAACGTCAATTAGTAGGCAAATGATCAGCTCAAATCATTGTGTCTAAAACATGAGTTTGTGATTTGAATGCAACCGGAGTGGCAACAGCATCGCATAAATAGATTCCAGCATGAACAACGAATCGAAACGCAGTCGATCTCGGTCACCGTCGAAATGCCAGCGCGAGGCGACATTTTACCTTCATTCCTTCTTCCCAGGAGAGCCAAAGGTCGCCTCTGGTGAGGAAGCAGGCCACAGCATGTCTAGCCAGGTGATGGATCCAGCCCTCTTCCCTAAGCTGCGTCATGATCGCGTCGATCCACGGAAATCCCGTTTGACCCTGTCCAGAAAAAGAGGAGACCTTTCGCATTGAATTCAACCGTTCCCTATTGAGCTGTAACACGGAGGATTTTTGAAATCCATTCGATTCACTCACGTTTGCCCATTTTGCCAGAGCCTCGACGTTCTTGTCCCATGGAATCTGCACGCAAATCGGGTTTCCTTGCATGCGATCGAAGTTAGGGTTCTTGGTAGCCGCGCAGTAAAAGAATTCGCGCCATAGTAATTGTCCGTGTAGAGATAATGGTGGCACCGCTTTCTTTATCTGCAATGGAACGTAGAGGCTTTTGTCTCAATGAAAATTTCGTGATCTCTATATTATGGGATTAAACTATTTCAGTATGAAGTATCGATGCTTGAAAATTGCAAATGTGACTTGACAGCATTGTAAAAAATGGATTTTTCTAATAATTTCATCAGCCACTGTGCTTTTGTTCAATCATCCCCTTACTGAACCTAACATAAGTAGATAATTGAAACTGGGTAATAAAAAATTCGAATTTATATACAACTTAGTTTCTAACAAATAATTAAAAGTTAAACGAGATGTCCCGAAGGTAAAGCCTTAAAAAATCTGTTTAAGAAAGAAAAATTCGCTGTCTGGAGAATGGAATGCCACTTCAGTATATAAAACACTATTTCCGAACGATCTTGAAATATCTAGTACAAGCAAGTAGAAATGAGACGATCAGTTTTTCAGCCACATTTACGGAGTTGCTACTTTCGGCTGTGTCGATTGCCTTATTAAAGCTAGTACACGAGTAACCGACAACCGAAACTGTGTGGTAGAGGCTTAGAAATTAAAGGAAGCCTTTGAAATCCGCCCGACCGAGGGTTAGCTGATCAGCTGTGCAACGGGAACCGCATGGCTCCGAGTGGTGAAAGCCCTAAATCCTTAAGAAGATCACAAAAGTAGAACATCCCAGGTTCGCAAACACAATATACCTTCTTATAGAGATCGGTGAGCTGGTAGTAAAAGAGCCTGGTGCTCAGGCAGCCGAATCTTAAATAGGGCGAGAGGCCTGTTTGACTGGGCAACAACGATTGCGGAGTCATCTTCGGTCTGCCGAAACTGGCCACCCACGCCTTCCGTTCAAGGTGTCGGCCAAGTCTTGCCAAAGCTTCGCTCTCGCCACCTACCCAGACAGGTGGTCGAAGCCCTTCCGTGTCGAACCCTGACAACAATTCGAAATAGTCCCTTTCATTCACCTTGAAAGACTTTGCCTCCAAATTTTCGACTTCTTCATTTTCTTCTGCCTTAACTATGCAGTCTCTAAAAATGATCCTTACCTAGAATGATTCTGTAGGCTCTTCTGAATACAACGGTATATTTTTTTTTTGTAACATTAAAAAACTTTTAGGAATATTTAAAGAGAAAGAGGCATGTCCAATGTACATAGGTATGCATTTTTGGACATTCTTCAATCAATTGATAAGAGCAAGATAAAGATTCCACTTGAATTTCAAAATTCCAATCCCTCGCGCGATCAGCATAATAAATTAATCAATATGTTCCACATGCACGTACATGTAAAAATATACAGGGTGGCCCACATAAATGGGAATACCTAAATATCTTTCGTATTTACAGTCCTATCAGAAAACTTCAGAGGAGGAAAAAAGTTTTTATGTCGTGTTTTTTAATGAAATTTCAAGGTCACCGACGTTTTTTTTAATGGAATAATATACTTTTTTTACGATAGCATGATAGACAATAAAAAACTGAATTAGACACTGTATAATTATTATAATTAATTAAATAACAATTAAATAATTAAGTAACAATAGACTGAAATAGACTTGAATAGGACTGTAAATACGAAAGATATTTAGGTGTTTCCATTTATGTGGGACACCCTGTATTTATTGTGTACCAATACTCCATAAAACAACTCAGGATACACCATAGATGGGTCATCATATACATATAAATTGATATACTGTAAAGTCGTCAACAAGCGCAAGTGATTCTAATGTGATTTGATCATCCACTATAAATACGAATACTGAGTTGCAATTGCATATTTTTAACGGAGTTGAAGAAAAAAATCCTGAAGAAGTAAGGGAAGCTTCGTGTCAGAGAATGGTTCTCAAAGATTTACCAAGCTCCTCGAGGGTGGGCACGCCATAATGATCGTCGTGGTCCTCCTTCAATGGCGTGTAGGCCGATCCGACACAGACGGAAGTGACGGTCTGCACCGGTGGTTCCGGCGGGTCCATACTGGCCACGACATTTTGAAATTGATGATACGTCAACGGCGGCTTGCCCCCGTTCTTCTCGATGATCCTGAAACGAGAATCGGGTGAAGCAGCTGCCGTTGCTACGACACGACGATCGACAAGCTCGGAAAAAAAATGTATACTCACTCGTCCAACTTGTAGAGGGTGTGGGAGACCCTTTGGACCACTGAGATGCCCAATTCGTTGCACAGTGCCGAGATATTATGGTCCCGGACGCGACCGAATGGTTCTGGGTCCTCTTCGAAGGTTAGGTTCGTTGTGCCCCATTCCTTGAACAGTTTTGGCAAGGCGTCTGCCGGCTGGCCTCGTATCACGAAGAGTCTCGAGTTTAGTTTCCTTAGGGAGCAGTCGAGGTCCTCCAAGCATTGCAGAAGGAACCTGTCGTGGGTAGAAATAAGAAATTTTGTTAGGTCTTTCACACTTTTTCATTCTGCAATATTATCACTTCAGAATTAACTCCCTTGTAGCCCTTTAACATTAACCCCTTTAACCAGGGTAGAGACAGAGCTTTTTCATTCTGCAAAATTGACACTTCAGAATTAACTCTCTTGTAACCCTTTAACATTAACCCCTTTAACCAGGGTAGAGACAGAGAAATACAACAGCAGGAACAGCATCCAAATACAATGAAAGATACAAGCACATAAGAATAGGAATGTTACCAGATTATCTGAGCAAGGAGGATAGAGGGGACAGTCATAAGCTCATAGCGCGGGTAAGATGCGGAAATTCAGAGAATTGGAACAGATACTGGCTGGAGGAAGTGGCAAGAGGATGCGACCTATGTGGGGACAAGTATGAAAACCTAGAGCATTTGACAAAGGATTGCAGGATAATGGGGGAAATGATCAAGCTCGAGGATGTAGTGAGCGGGAAAAAAGATAGAAAGGTTGAAGAGTGGTTGGAGAAGTTGAGAAAAAGAAAAGAAAAGAGAGCATAAATAAACCAAAGAGGATACCAAACCAAAAATGCAAGAGTTAGGGAATGGGGAGGGGAGCAATAAGTATGAAATTAAGTGGGTTAGTGATAATTAGGATACTAAAATAGTAGGACAGGGTAGGAATGTGTGAGACATAGAAATGAATGAGAGAAGGTATGGACCGAATGTGTGAAATAAGATAGTTTTGTACAGATAGGTTAATGTAAACCAAGTCACATTTCCTAGCTGTAAGGCTGAAATAAAGCAAATTATTATTATTATTATTAACGCCTTTAACTCTCCAGCATTAAACTATTAATTTCTATGATTTTTGTGCTGGAGTACAAATAAATTGAGTTTATATTCCGGCCTCTAGCTCCTTGCAATATTAAGAGGCGTTGTTGCCTATATCAGGGGCGCAGCCCAGATAGCACGCAACCCTCCTCGCAGTCGAGTAGTGGTCTAGAAAGCGATTGCCAATGTACAGGGGCAGAGAAGTTACAATATACTAGCCTGAAACCTGAAACTGATGGGCCATAGAGTCTCAGAAGGACTCTTAGGGTTTCCATGTGAAAAAGAAGATGGAAAAAGCAACGAGGCTGTTCTAAATACCGAGTTAAGTTATTAGTAGGGTAGGACTCACCTCCACTTATTAATGCCGACGTTGGTACTTCCGGCAAACCAGGGGTCCAAGACGAAGACGCACCGGAAGGTGACCGCTCCTGCTAACCCCTCTCTCAGCGAGGGGTTGTCGTGCAGCCTGAGACCCCTACGGAACCAGTGGACCGTGTGCTTCTGTCCCTGGATCCCCACGTCCGGATTTATTTCCCTGCTCCGGCTGCCCGTCATCTTCCCCTCCTTCTCCTCGTCCTCCTCCTCCTCCCCCTCCGCCACCCTTGTTTCCGTCACCTTGCCTCCTCCTTGCAGCCTCGGAACCGTCTTTCGAGTTTCTCAGTCGCCCCTGATCCGCTTCCTTCTTTCGCCAAAATCGCGCTCGTCAGTAGAACGAACGTATCCTCCTCATCTTTGCGTAGCGTTCTTTTCGAATCACGAGTACCCTTCTCTGTTTCCTCGTGGGCAGTTCTCTGAGACTTGGAACGGTATCCTTGGGAGTGTCTCTTTCGCAAGGAAGAGGTGATCCGATTCGATGAATATGTTCTCTTCGCAACCTTGGACGAAACAGCACCCTCAGCCTCCGAGCACCGTCATCCTCGCGAATCGATTCTGCCGAGAGCGGTCGGTTTTTAGGTCATCAAGGTCGCCACCGAGCTCGATCGATCTCACTGTTCCGTCGATTGAATCTGTTCGCTGTTTATGGAAAAGAGAAAGATGAGTATGTCTCGCGGGGATCCACTGGTGAAGCGATCACGAGCATCGTTTACTCTCTGGTCGAGGATTTGTTTGGTAGCTACCACAGAGTTAAGCAGAGGTGGGCATTATTTGGCGAAGCAACTATTTCAAATATATTTAATATTTTAGATTTTATTTTGCTTAAAGAAAATAGAATTTTAAATAAGATATAGAATTTCGAAAATAAAATATTTCTATTTCAACAATTTGATCCCCAAAATAAAATATTTCTATTTTAACAATCGGAAACACGAAATAAGATATTTTACTTTTTGCATTGTTATAATACTCTGAGAAACCGCATAAACATACAGTCTATCTTGTCGTTAAGAAACGATTTACAACATTATTTTCAGCAATAATATTTAAAATTGACATTGAAAATAGGATTATTTACTATTTAAAATACTATTTTCCCCAGCTCTGGAGTTAAGGAGGTAGACTCGTCTTTTCAGGATTGCAAGGCTGCGGGATTCGGCTTCTCATTTCTCGATAATGCAAAGATGGGGTTTTTCTTTTATGTTTACAAGGCGTAACTTGCATTATTCCCCCTTAACTCTTTAGGACGATTCACTTCGGGTGAATCCCGCAATGTCTTTCACAGCGTATAAAATTGATCTATCTTGCTCTTTTAACGATTCAATGTAATTGCGGTCAGATTCTCAATTGCCGAATTCTGTTGGTTAAGGATTCCACTTCAGGCAGGCGCAACGCGTAAAATTGTTAAGGGATCAATGGAGTTAAACGGAGCGATTTTCGTCTTTGTGTAGGAACACTCAAAAATCGAGTATCATTGCTTCGAAAAGGAAATCGATCTAGAGTTCGAGAGCGCGAAACTCGGTCGGCGAAACCGGAGAATTGACTGGGACGAAGAGATCGATGCGCGAAAGAGGATCGTCGAGATTCTACACCGCTCTGCAGCCCGAGAGAATCCGCATAGAAATTCTACAAATCTGTGGTGTAGCTCGCCCGAGCGACACCAATTCAATTTGCAAGATTGTCCTTTATCTTTCGAATCCTCCGAGCTGCCCCAAGACAAAGAAAGAATCACGCGAGATCGATCGGGACGAATCCTGCGAGGACGAGCCGGCTTTGTTTGAAGCTCGAACTTGCGACACGTTTGAAATGATAATTCGAGTTGCTCCGGCTAATCTATTACTTTTATTTTTCGAAAGAATGTACGGCAAACGACTTTACTTTGTGCGAAGTTAAAACAATTTATAGTTCGAGCGAATTTCCTCACTGAGAGAAAATAAGCTGTCTGGTTTAAATAATAAATACATATTCTCATTTTAATACGTTTTCCTATACTTTGTCACAAAGAATTTCTTTTAACATTTATCATATAACGTATATACAGGGTGGTTCACCCAATTTGCACACCTATATAACTTCCAAATTTTCCAAATTAAATTTTCTGAAGGAATTTCTATATTATTTCTAACGAAAGTTTTGATCTTATGCAATGATGCAACACTGTAGTAGGTTGTTTTTGATTTTTACTTGTTATTATACAGGGTGGTCCACGCAACTTACACACCTATATAACTTACAAAGTATGCGTTGCACGAAAAAGTTTTGTATACAGAAATTGCATGGTCTGAAGGGGTACATTATGTAGTGTATTTATTTTTTTTGCTGGTGGAAGCGTTTCGGAAATTTGATGGTCGACTTTGTTTTTTTTAATGGAATACTATATTTTTTATACCAAAATATGGAAGAATGTCGAATTCTGAGTAAAAAAGTATTGACCTTTATTACCCCTAAACCTAATAATTAACGAGTAAAATTTTCAGGAAATAAAGTGAAATTATACGTTAATTATTAGGTTTAGGGTTAATAAAGGTCAATACTTTTTTTACTAAGAATTCGATATTCTTCCATACTTTGGAATAAAAAATATAGTATTTCATTTAAAAAGACAAAGTCGAGCTTTAAATCTCCGAAACGCTTCCACCAGAAAAAGAAATAAATACACTACATAACGTACCCCTTCAGACCATGCAATTTCTATATACAAAATTTTTTCGTGCAACGCATACTTTGTAAGTTTAATAACAAGTAAAAATGAAAAACAACCTCTTACAGTGTTGCATCGTTGCATGTGATCAAAACTTTCGGTAGAAATAATATAGAAATTCCTCCAGAAAATTTAATAAAATAAAAACTGTTTCAATCGAAATTATGAATTATTTCATTCTTCGGTAAATAAACGCGACAGTTTCGGAAATGCATACAGCGTGGAGCATTTAAATCAGGTCACCTGAATATCTCCCTTGCAATTCGTAATGGCAAAAATTGAACTACACGAAACTTGCTTGGTTCCGAGGGGCCTATAATTTAGAGTTATTAATTTTTTTATTCGTGGGAGCATACAGGAGATATAATAAAAATCAATCCTGTTCTTTTGAATGGAATGATATGTTGTGGTGTTTATACTCTGATAGGGCGTTTCGAGAGGAGTGCAGTGACCTATATCATGAAGGTCGTTCAAGATCATTCAATGAAGATAAGGCGATGCTCATCGCGCATCGAAGGCGACCCACTGCTGGCGATTCTACTGCGCGTGACCCGGTCTCCGGTGATTCGACGTCTGACTATGCACCGATCATTCTACTGCGCTCACCAAAATGGATTACACACGGTCCAACAAATTTCAACTTTTTTGGGGATTTATTTAATGGTCGTTTAAACATTTTTAAACAATCATAATGTATTAATATTATATATCACTGTATTCGGGAAAGTCTAAGGAATCTTTTGCTGTAAAGATCAATCCAATATCTTTTATTATAACATCACAATATTCGTTAAAAGTATATGTCATTTTTTCAAACTCTAATTTCTCAAAAACTGTGGGTCTAGGAGAAAAATTAAGGACAGATTCGGAATCAGCGCAAAAAACTCTATAAGAATTGCATAGTGAGAATCGAAATCCTTTTTGGCTGTCGGACAGTGTTATTTCGGTTTGGTTCTTATTGTTAGTTTCTCAGCAATTTCTCTGTGCTAATCAATCCCTCTCTTCGCCGACCATGTTCGTGGTTATAAAACAACAGATCAGAATTAGCATTTTCTTTTAAGTAACACCTTTTAAATAGTCTTTCTATTACATCTAGCGAATCAGCTACTTTGAATAAATCGCTGAAAATTAGGTCGTTAGATAACAACTTTGATACTACGGGTCCCCACAGACCCAACTAGGAGTTCATTAACCGTAAACACCGCTGATTTTTCCGAGGGAACGTTTTTCGGACCCGGCTGTTCACGGCTCCAGGAATAACCGCGAAACGCCGGGAAATAGAACGCGTCGTCTGCAGCACGGAAAGCAAACAATACGGTTCCGGATACGTTTTTTTATTTTCGTCCAACTTCGTTAGCTGCAGATTAATTCCAGGTCGATTCACGTAACTATATACCGTTCACCCCCTATCCTGCCTGAATATAGCCGCGTGTTATATAATTATATGTATAATTATAATACCGTCGTTTCGAGAGATATCAAGGCCAACGATTCGACTCTTCCGAAGTCGATCGAGCGGGATCGAATCGATTGGAAATCGTTCACTCGTCCCGTTCGAGCGCGATACGAATGAACGGCGATTTAAATTTCGCGCCCATTTCAAATCGCACGCGTCCCAGTTTCTGGTATTTTAACATCCTTCTTCAACTTTGTTTATTGTCAACGCGCGTTCTCGTTCGGGGAATATGTTTATAATCATCGATAAAATTTATGTGTTGTAAAATTGCAGTGTTGTCAGGTGAAGATTCTTCTACGATGCCATTTTCCTCGCTTTCGTGTCATGTCACGCCTACTAGCAGAGAGAGGGTAACTCTTTCCCCTGAATTCGTGCTCCCTCCCCTCAACTGGCGACACTGACAATGAGTACTAGCTTCTCGAGCGTGGCTAACGGGTTATTGGTTTCGCGAAAGAGTTATCTATAGATAATCGATATTGCCAATAGATCGAAGATTATTCATAATTATCGATAGAAACTCTCCTATTTCGTAGAACGCGGGTTTCGAATTTTACGTCGTTCAGATCTCGCCGGTTGTTTATTTAACCTAGTGTGCACACGTCGGACCCACGCCTCGAAGATAATTCGGGACGACGTCGTTCGAGGACTGGTGAAGTTTCATCTACAGTCTACAGAATAACACGATCGGACTAACTGCAGCTTCGTGGAAATGGTCGGGAAAAGATCCAACGAACCTTTCTGCGTGTCGCAACATCCATGTACGTACGCATTAGTTGAAACTTGCGAAATGGTGGTGGAAAAGTGGCTGGCATCGTTTTTCGCCTCGCAAATCCACGTGATAATTCATTATTCATTTTGAATGTACGAAATCGTAGTACAACCGGGCAGTTAAAATGTTATTCCTTTCTTTCGACTGATTTTTGCATGTAGAATCACATCCTGCCCGGTTATACTACGATCTCGCAAACATCCTGTATATATGTCGACCGTGTCGCTACGAGAGAAACACTTTTGTTTCGTCCTTTCTGACCTTTCTGGGAATACCCATTAAATAAAAATGGAATTCTACTTTACTATAGTAAATATTTAGCTATTTGAGAAACGTAGTCATACCATAAACATCAACTTTCGTCTTTTTTCAGTCATCGTAATCGTAAAGTCGTAGTGCGAGGAGTCAAACAATTTTCCATTCTCTTTCTCTCTCTCTAGACCATTCATATTACCATTCATATAGACCATATTAATGGTTTTTATGGTTTTAAATTATTAAAATATTATTGTACTAATGGTTACTATGGTTTCCAACGAATCTGCGTCCGCCAAAGCAGCAATAAGAAAGAAACGAATATCTAGCAAGTTCACTTTGCAATAAATTGTGAGTAGTTTAGTCAATTTCTTGTTTATCTAAATGCTTCGAAAAAAAAATAGATCGCTTCTCTATCAATTAAGAAGGACTGAGACTACTAATTATGATGGCGCAATAGACTTTCGATAACAAAAATATCTTTTTTTGGCACGGACCTGCAGATACACCACGCGAAGGTCGGCCGCAAGACCAAACAAAACAGAATTGTTGTCCTCAGCTCTGATTCCTGGTAGAACGATCCACCCGTTTGTTTGCCAGTAAACAATTCCTCCGAATTTAGAGGGAAAGGCAGGTTCGAATCAAGTGAGATTCTTAAAAAACCAAAACAGTAACGATCGTCGTAATAAATATCGTGCACGGAAATTCCTGTAGACCAAGCTCGAATCGGATATACGTAATGCAAACTGAATCGCGACCGACAAGAAATGAATCATCGAGTCTACCGTGAATCTACTACGCCGCGCTGTCTACATTTTTCGAATCTGGCCAATGATGTGCCGAGGCTTTTCTAATAGCGAATGACTATGTAGATTCGTTGCAGCTCGTGAAAAATGGCGACCGAATGATCGGCTAAATTCTAGAGGAAAACACATGACGTGGATCGATATTGCGACCTACGCTATAGTAAACACGATTGAAACGCATTTTAAGCAATGTGTATATAGCTGCGATGTGAATGGTCAATGTTGGGTCATCTCGAACCCATGTTGATGTTTTCCTTTTGGTATTGTGACCTGTTCTTCGCGGATGCCTGGAATTCGCTCGTAAACATAATAGCTGTCGGGACGGTCATCACGGTTATTAGTAGACTGCGCATCTTTATGCAAAATAATAATTCTGTATTAACTGCAGGACTGAGACAGAAGACTCTCTTCCCCTCTTTTTTAGTTTTATTAAGTAGTCAAACATGATTACTTACATGCAACGTTACATACGTTACATGCAAAAATAATAATTTTTATTAGGGCCCTTAAAGAAAATTTAAAATATATGTTTTGTAGATCTATGTTAGTTATACACGTGCTGAAAATTTCATCGGAATCGGTTGACGTATCGGTTGTGTGTATGTTAATGGATTTCGATGAAATTTTCAGCACGTGTATAGCTAACATAGATCTACAAAACTTATATTTTAAATTTTCTTTAAGGGCCCTAATAAAAATGTTTTAAAAAATGTCTTCCTTAGTTTTGCATGTAACCTTGTAAATTATAAGTTTTTGGAAAATCTTTTTTGCATATAGTTTCATAAACCAATGCTTCTAATTGATTATTAAAAATCAGGTCGTTTGGTACAATTATAAGAAAGTTATTCTGTTTTAAAGGGCGTTCGAATACTTTCGTGAGCCACTGTAGCTCGAAAAGAAGTATTCTTCTTTGATTACTTGGGAGCTGATCAAATGTGATTCTGTATTGTTTAACGATGCCACGTCGCAAGCAGAAAAATCGGCAGTATCAATAGATCCCATGATCGATAAATATTACCGGCAAACGCCATGCGATTCTTGGACCGTCAATCGGCTGCACTGGGTCGCACGATGAACATGTTGGTCACCGGTGACCGTCGGTACCGAACGCCACCGAATTGCGATTTATTGCGCACCGCTTAACGTGTCAGCCACAAAAACGAAAAGAAACGACGTGTTTGACACGCTGACATAATCGCTTTTCTTCTAATAGATCATATGACGCAACTATTACGACACCGCGTCTCGCCTGGATCGTCGCGCTACGTCGGTAAAACAGATCCTGGAATGTGTCTCGATCTCGATCGATTGCGACGATCCGTCGCATTCCAAGGATACTTCGGCGATCGGAAACATAATTAACTATAGCTTTAACGATATTTGCTGTCGTCTGACCGGCTACGTATTTTATATTTTATAACTAGCGACGTTACAAAGATTCTACCATGAAACATTATTTAAAAATGAATTCATTCAAGCACGTTATAAAAATTTCGAGAAATCTAAATAAATTCTTCGTTAATAAAAAAAATTAAACCCACTTCGAAAAAACGCACTAAAAAATGCACCAAAAAGCATGACATAATTTCCATGTAATTTATGTAAATACACACGAACTTAAATACAATACAATCTTTTTTCGGAGGCGGCGCAGAATTGGAAATTTTCGAAATGACAGATGTTGCTGATTATGATTTCATTGGAATATGGTGAACTGAAATCAGTAGGTGGGAAGAGAAGATACATTAATATGTGAAAGCATGTACAGGGTGGCGAAAAATGATCTTTATGATTTGAATTCCTTCTAACTTTTTTATATTTTATCATTCTTTCAATTTTTTGTTTCGGAATGTTGTAAACAAGACTTCTAGTGGTCGTTGGTTTTCAAAATAAAACGAGAAATTGTTTGACGCAAATTTTTTGTTTCGTCGGCACATTGAAATATCGACGATATTTTCAAAATAAAATTAAACAACAGTTTACAACATTCTGAAACAAAAAATTTAAAGAATGTTGAAATAAAAACGTTATAAAGAATTCAAACCATGAAGGTCATTTTGCGCCACCCTGTAGAAGAATTTAAGGATTTTCGTAATTTCCAGTGTCGTAAATTTTCAATTTTGCGCCGCCTCCGAAAAGATTGTATTGTATTTAAGTTCGTGTGTATTCACATAAATTAAATGGAAATTATTTCATACTTTTTAAAGTATTTTAAAGTATTTAAAATTTTTTTTTTATTTCACACTGTTTAGTGGAACGAGCAGAATTTGTAGAACACCGTAGGATGGTTTTTCGGTCTTATTGGTTATATTTGCAATAAAAACCGCAAAGAATGAAAAAATGCGAAATTTGTTTTCAAGGAACCAATCTATGAACATACATAGAAAAATGTTAATGAAATGCGAATTTAGAATGTTTTTAAGCTTTTCAGCAACTTATTATAGTCGGTGTTCGAAGAGCCATTGCTCTTTATAGTGATTGTTCGACGCGCTTATCGTGTTCATTTTATTTCTAAGCCATACAACAACAAAGAGAATTCTTTACATGAAATATTGACCACCTAGCTTTTATCAGTCGATTGCCGCTAGTCATTCAATTGTTACAATGAGGAATTGTAAGACCCAGCACCCGTTATCCAAGAACTAAGCTGTTCGCTCCAATCCAGCGGTAAACTAATCGAATCTTCAATTCGTACGTGCAATTCTCTAGATACTCTATTCATTTGCTCTAAGTTACATATATTTTTACGATTCCTCTGACTGTCCCGTAAGGTCGCAAGCGGTGAAGGTCATGTAGGACGAACAAGGACACGGAAAATCGGATGAGCAGTCCCCGACATCACACTACAGTCCCATTCATGAAACTATCAGAGACGCGTGAATTTCAGACTTTGCGATTGTTGGCAACAAGAATAACGAACAAGTTTCGAACAGACGAGTTTAGAAAGACGGCCTTCGAACTTTGTTTACAATTTTCCTTATCCCTAGGTTCATTATCAGTTCGAGCTGTGAGAACCCTAGGGGTGGGCCATTTCAACCCTGTTATTTTAACCCAGAAACTCCACACTATTTCTACCAAAGGTGTCAAAAGACATCTTTTAAAGTTTTCAATAAAAATTTATTGAAAGATGCGTACACAGGACGATCGATACTTAATGATGCAACCGAACAGGGGGATGATTCCGCGTAAAAAAATACGTCGAAATAGGTGTGCATAAAACCGCGGCAGGAGTGTTATTAAAATATTTACACAGCACTACAGACGCGCGGTTAACTAGAACAAGCCGAGGAATTCGATTCAAAGAAAAGCGGGTCATTGGCGGGTGGTTGGCTGGCAGAGTTCGGCAAAAATTTAATCAACAATTGACGACAAAATTTCTACTTCAATCGTTAATCGCAATTAACAATTAATCTCCTAGTTTAGTCGTTAACTGCGGTTAACGATTAAATACTTATTAATCGTTAATTTCGGATAACGATTCAATACTTATTAATCGTTAATTGCGGTTAACGATTAAATTTCTCCTTTAGTCGTTAATTGCGATTAACGATTATTAATCGTCAATCGGATAATTGATTAATGATTAACTGCTGAAATTTCTAAATGAAATACGGAATCAAAACTGTATGAATACGGAAAAAAATGTAAACTGAATTTAGGTGTATAAATAAATAATTATTTAAATAAAAATTTAAATATCAAGTTACTCGTTATTCGAATATTCGAATAAAAAGCAAAAATAATTATTTATTATATATTTGAGCAAGTTTAAATGAATTATTTAAAATAATAAAGTTAATTGTTATTTACAAATACAATTTCGATTGTTATTTGTATTGACAAATAATAAATTAAATTGTATCTTTTCATAGACAGCTATACCTATACCTATACCTATACCTGAAAAGGTTGCTATAGCAAACAAAAGACGCGCACGCGTTCATTGTATGTATATACAAAATACAAGAAACAAGAGGAGACCAAAAACTATTTATTTGATTTCCACCTCAATCCAAATAATAAATAATCTTTCATTTGCAAATAAGAAATAACAAATAGATCACGTTTAATTATTTAAATTACTTTTATTTAAATAAAAAGTTTAGTTATTCTTTGCAATTGAAATCACACGTTTATTTATTATTTAATTATTTATTATTTAAAATAAAATTTGCCCAACACTGTAATATAATACAAACTCTGTTTACGTGCTTTTATGTTTCTTTTATCAACGATTGACGATTAAATCAATCGATTGAATCAATCGTCGATTTTTCGATGATTTCTTCTTTTAATCAACGATTGACGATTAACTTCATCAATCGACTGAATCAATCGTCGATTTTTCGACGATATCTTTTTTTAATCGTACACATTAATCAATCAATCATGATTAAAATTTTAATCGATTAATGTCCGACTCTGTTAGCGGGTAGTTACCACTCCAATCCCCGGCAATCCACTAAGCAGGTTACCAGCCCATCGGCGCGGGTACGATGTACACATACTCACGTTCAGACCATTCCATCCAACGCGCGATGCAATTCTCGATCTGCAGTAATCTGCACAGAATTCTTCGACGCAGCAGCGGCGCGGCGGCCAGTCGCTTATCGCGGCTCGCGAAAGTAATCACTCACACAGTGCTATAGATATTCGCACACAGAGAAACACGCACGCAGAAACGAGCGCGGTTGCGCTCGCGCGCATGGAATCATACGCGGTAGGAATTAGGCAAGCGCAGGTGCGGGTACTCGCACACAGAGTCACAAAACAGTAGTGCATTCGTTCGTCGAACCATCCGCGTACGTACACAGTGAGTCACAACGTCGCAAAAGACACTCGGGTACCGCGGGTACACAGGGTAAAACAGGGTAAAACAGAGTGCACAGGCCCGCTCACTCACAGGAACAAGCTTGGAACACCGACTCACGAAGGCTGAGTACTGCGAATGCTGGATCACGGTGGTCTCGGGTACCCGCGCGACCCGCCGTCACTTCAAACGACTGTCCAATCACTGTCCAAGTCTAATCGGGTCCTCGGAACCTGTTCAAGACGCGGCTACTACTTTTAAGATGATTTTAACACGAGCAAACGGAATTCGTAAAAACGCGGCGCGCTGAAGGAACGTTTGCTCGCATATGCGAACAAGTGACATGAAAGCGAGCTTATGGGACAGGAGAGGCGCAGCTAGCAAGAGCAAGGGGGAACCCGAGCCACGCCGAGTGCAACGTGACCATACTGCCGCGTACCTTCCAATTGGCCTACTCGATCACGTGGTCCGCTGGTCACGTTGCAACCGCCGTGGTTCTCGTCTTACTCGGTTCACTCTCCCTCTCTCTCTCTCTCACTTTCTGTCTCCGTCTCACTCTGTGACTCCCTTTCTCTAGATACCGTGCATACTTGACGCTTTCTTCCTAATTATTGGTCGCAGATTTTCTTTTGGTCATAGTAGCCAAATCACCCTCGGCGATGGTCTACTCTCTATCGGGGTGGTGATGGGAGGCTTTCGGAATGCGTAGGAGTTGACATTGACCCGTAATGAGGAGCGGTGCGATTGGAATTTGTTAGATTTACAGATAGTTTCTGTTTCTGGGAAGAAATGAAAGGTAATCTTTAATTTTCTTTTTGTCGTTCGTTTGAAAATGGAACTGAGAAGTTGGCCAATTATAATGATCCATCAATGATTGAAAGTAAATAGTATTTTGCATTTAATATCATGGTCGAAAAAAGACACGACTTATGGGATGACCTAATGTTATTCATTACGTGTGACTCGACGTAATAGCTTCTAGAGCTTTCTTCAAGAGAGACTAGCATTGCATACATGTGGTATTGTCGTGTTATCGGTAGACTGCGGATCTGTATGTATTTATGGCACGTGCAGCGTTATGAAACAAGAAAACACGTAAATTAACCAAGATTGATCATGTTTCTACTCCATTCTGAACACGAGAAACCTTCCGAGTGAAATTTCTAGCGTACTCGAATTTTTACAAAATAGTATAAAAAAATGCAAATTTACCATTTAAATACGAATTCATAGTTCTCGATTTTAGAAGAGTTTGGTTGGTTATCGTGCGACAGATATCTCTAGAAAAGCGGGCAGCCGTTTAATTTTACATGTGAGGACAGGTCCCAGACCCGAGCTTCTAATACGCGTTCGATGAGCCGAGTTAATAGCTGAAAACGTACGTATGCGGTAATCACCGTGGTTGAATCACTTAGGTAGTCGATTAGTCCGGCAGAGTTGCAACCTTGCATCTATCACGTGTCTGACACGCTGCAACTTTGTACATGTGACTCAACTCTACACCTTCAGTAAGTGTCTCTGCGCCGAATGATCTAATAAAGTATCCTAGCCTAGCTTAGAGGATATTGTTCTCTAATACCCTAAATATGCATAGTTAGTCACATTTGGAATGACTTAAAAATAGATTTCACAGTCTAACAAATGCAACAGAATTATTAACTACACATGCAAAACATACATTGCCAAAAACATGTCTGGTTTAAATCCATTGTGAACCTACAAAATTGAGAAATTAGATAATAATACATGCTATTTTTGGTTACATCTAATTTCATTTCATTCGCGTGTGTCTAGAAGTTAAATGAATTTTTATTTTATTCAATGTGCCTAGGAAACCGAGTCTCGGATTAAGGCTCATTAAGATTCAAATCGAAATACTCCCGCGAAGAGTTCCCCCCCACAACTCGATCTTTTCAGAAAATACACTATCACTGGAAAATCTGCAAAATTGTAATGAAGGAATTTTTGTTGATTAAAGCTTTCGAGCCGGAATATTTCGTTCACTTTGCAATTAGAAAATCAGTATTAAGACACACATATAGAACCTTCGATCTGTCATTTATTAGGCTCAAGTTTCTCAAAAAGTGAAGTCCGCAGCACAAGGCGCACACAGCAACCTAATCTCTCCTAGTTAAACGGTAATTCATAATCAGAGTAAACCTCAAGCATCTCATTCGACGGAGCGTTCCGCCCCGATATGGGAAATTGTGGGATCTCTATCCAATTTTCAGAGATGGTGGAACGTTAATTTGCGACATCGGACCGCTTTTCCATCGGAGCGAAGAAAACGCCGGTGGAAAACGGGTCGCCGCAGCTCGAAACGTTTAATTTCGACGGTTAGAAAGGTAATAAGTGTTACAGGGAAAGTGGCGTACACACGTCGTCCTATTATTTCGCCATTCCCCTCGTCTCGGTGCAACGGGTTGCTCGAAAGCATGTTGCAATTACTCTCGCCTCGAGATCCTGCGCCGCGTCGTTGCAACGGGTCGTTTTATTCAGAGTTCGAAATTAATCTACGCGGCTCCCGTATCGACTGCCGCGAGTTCTCCTGGGATACAAAGAGGATAACAGGGTAATTAATCTGGGCAAATCCACGAATTAGAAGTTTCGGTTTCATTAAAACTGTTCTTCTTACAATCCGACCTCGCGAAATTCGATCTCTGGTTAACTCTCCGTTCCTCGACGGGAAACTCTGTTTGGTCGAGATACAGAAAATTAAATTGTTTACGGATCTGCCAAATTTCAAGTATTTATTAATTCATAACCGGTGTCGTTCAAGATTTGTTACGTAAACGGTGTTATGGAGTCTCAGAGACGCCCCAAAAATAATTCGATATCATCAAGGCTTTTGTTTCTTACACAGGGTGTCCCAAAATCTTGTGCTTCCTCGGAAAGGGTGATTCTCGAGGTAACTTTTTCCGATGTTTTCGGCGCAACTGTTTCGATCACTTATTAAATCTGGCAAAAACATCATTAAATCGAATGTTCAACATTTACGATCGATAATCGGGATTATTTTATCATGGATGGCGAAACACTCACACACAACGAAAGTTTTTTGCATCTACCTATTCTATGTATTTACTGTATTTAATATACATATATTTTATTGTAGATGCAATTTTTTCCTTTGAAAAAGGTTCAAAACTGAACCAAAACGTTAGGGAAGAAAAAAAGTTTATTGCAAAATTGCTAGATTTAATAAGTGATCGAAACAGTTGCGCCGAAAACATCATTAAATTGAATGTTCAACATTTACGATCGATAATCGGGATTATTGTAACTTTTTCCTTTGCGAAAATGTTCTCCGCGGCTTTGTGAAGGAGTTATTAACGAAAAACACAGCATAGGAAAAAGTTACTTCAATTCACCTCGGGAATCACCCCTTTCAAGGAAGTACAACATTTTTGGGACACCCATAAATTGGCTTTGGGAGTGCGTTACGCACAGATTTACAACGGTTGCAACCGCATTAGAGCGCCCAGACGTTTGCGAACTAGGCACCTGGCCGATTCTGCATGCGTCGAATCGGTTTCGAATTTTTGCCGCATTCTTCGCCGTGATTTCGCTGGCAGGAAACAGATCCGACGGGACCGCGTTACGTTATGTAAGACCGTTACACCAGGATATTTACCTATGCGGTACCCTTGACCGAATTCTGGTGGTGCGCGTCGCGCGAGTGCAGTTGCAGTTGCAGTTGCAGTCATCGCACGCGCATTACATATCGTTCTTTCAGCAACGCGGTCCGATTCCCGGTGATGCAACGCGATAAAGCTGAGCGAGCGCTGACACGAACGATCATCGAGCAGAACTCTGCGATCGAACGATGCTCTTCTGCCAGCGTTCATGCTTCTTCATTCACTCTTCAGGAACAACACGAAATTGTCTGTTTAAAAAAAAAAAACGAAATTGAACGCAAAAATGCGACTTTACGTTGAAACAGGTTTCCGTTGAAAAAAAAAACGAAAAACCTTTCATTCGTTAATTAGATAAAATTGTGTGTTGAGATTTTAATGAAACGCAGGGACGAATAGTTACAGTTATTTATTAGTTTCTTTCACATATAAAACATACCAGAAAAAGAGCCACGTCTTTCCCGATACATTCCTTCGTATTGCAAACCGTGTGCAACGTATATAAAAAATGACTTCTTTCCTAAATTTCGTATTACGCGAATTCGTTATTTCATTGTTCATCAAACCCCTCCGTCCCATGAACTCGCTCTCTCATGTTCTCGAGCTTAGACCCTAAGTATTGTTACTTACTACCCCCCCCTCCCCTCCCCTCAAGTCGCACCTCGATAATACAATTGTTAATCGACGCTGTCTTATATAGTCAATCTATACGTAAATATCTTCTCTATACACATTCGTACAACTTGCAAATTCAATTCAACGATTAGTTACTCGTTTTCTCTCTGATCGCCGTGATCATTGCTTAACAGAGGGCTGTTTCGCCTAACTTCAGCACCTTAAATATATTAATCCTTGCTACTAATAGAAAACGATATCAGAAGAAAAACTAGTCAAGCTCCAAGAACATAAATATTTCGGTGCAGAACAATATTTTCTCAAGGCCAGATTTTCCGAAATTTCAAGGTGATCGATATACCTTTTAAAAAGGAAACTAGGACTGTATGTTATCTAATAGCTAAGGTCACGACGAATCATAATATAAAAGATCTATAACATCATGACCTTCAAGCGACCTTGAGTACCAAAAAATATATGGCATGTACTTATGAAATTATGATAGAAAAATCAGTGAAGGAAATTTATTTTAACATATGCTCGAAATCGTGTGTTCATTACTTTATATACATTATTGTAAAATGAATTTTCTATCGTGTACTATTTCTTAATTACAAGATCATGATATTGTAGGTATAATAGGGTTTGCCTTGATCTTGACAATTGCACGATAACAGTAAAAATATACAGTTCTATTTACAAAAATATCAAAGACTTCAAAGTCTGAACAAATATGTCCTTGAGAAAGTTTCACTGCTTACTATAATGTTTTTGTTCTTCAAACAAAATCACCGTTTCCGCCGATATACATATGTTTCTATTATCAACAATAATTAAAATGTTTAAAGTAATCAATTTGAATGAAGCCGCCACTACATTCAAACGAATTTCCCGAATTTCATAGATTCCTCCGCGAAACATGTTCATACTCCCCGAAATATTACAAATATACGTTTCCTCGCTTCGAACGTACGGTACGCTATTCGATCAACTATTATTATACGTTATCTATAATCATTCTATCTTGTATAAAGTAAAAAAAGAAACAAAGACTATTGCTATTGGCGGGGCAAGGTTCGACGAGATCTATAGATCATCCCTCGATTATCCCCGAGGCTCGACGACGAGCCCGCGTCCCGTCAACCGTCTAGCAATTCGTTCACCGCTATAAACATATGATCTATATTTAAATAACAATCGGTAGACTCCACACGCTCGAACAAAATAGTGTTTTATGGCTGCGATGGCGCGTGATCGGTTTCCGTGTTTGCGAACGAAAGCTCGGCGATGAACTGCGATCGAGATTCATACAGCTGGATCTATGCTGTCGATCCAACCTTGGAACTACGTATGATTTTTCGATAATGGCTGGGGAAAACAGGGGGAGAAACTGGTATTTTAAAAAACTTAATAAAACATGAAAGACAGGCCTCTGTTCCGCGTGTGTGTTAATTAACCTTGGATAATCTCACACCATGAATTATATATTTTCCAAGTGTCACAATTGATTTATTCAAAATCAGATATAAACAGCTTTTCAGTTTCATTCGTGCTCTTTGTTTTCAAGATAAAAATATTTTTCTTGTCAAGCAGAACAAATTCAATCTTATTCAGGTTTCTAGTTAACGTTGTCACTTTCGAGAAAATACTTACTAATAACGTTATTAACATACAATGGTTGATGATTTGGCAGTGGAATAATCAATTTTTCAATGAAAGTATAGCTACAGTGATTCTTATCGCTTTTGCATGAAGTATTGATGTTTGATATTAATAATTTGATGACCTACTGCGATTTCTACTTTCAATTTCAGACATACTTGAATTTGTTGAATCGTAGAAGACGCTAACAGGATAAACACCTGCAAAGTGTGTCCGAAAATACTTTTCTTTACATAATTATTTAACAAAAGATGAACCTGCTATTGGCATTAAAAATGATTTCAAGAAATCCTTGGCAGTGAATTACAAATTTTTCACTACAGATCAAAATTTAGGAACTTCGATAAATATTTCGTAACTAAACAACAAATTTAAAACAAGCAGATAACAGAATGATCATCTTATACTAAAACTATTCACGGGAACAGAGACCATGAATTAAAAGGGGGACGGTTGTGCATGTGAAATTGCGATCCTGCTGAGAACGCAGGGTTTTTAATTCCTTAGAGCCATGATCTCCGGATGCCAGGGATTCCAGGATTTCATAGTGATCGTGTCGCGTTTCTGACTTCGAAAGCGTTAAGAAGGGCGCTCATCGTGAGAAACAGCGAGTCCTGAATCGCCCGAAGATACATGTAAGTGTCTTCGAACGTCTACCACGTTCTCCTCTCTTTTCTTATTTTTCTTTTTTATTTTTTGTCTGTTTCTAGTTTAATCTGTTTCACTTAGTTTTCTTTCACGCACTTAACGCTAACATTATACGAAAACGACTGGAAGCGTCATAAATCCGTCATGCGAGGCGACTTTCTGTAAAAAAATATAGCTGTCCTATACGGCGTTCGATCCGGGGATCGAAAACAGTACGCACACGCTTCTAAGTATTAAATGGAAAACAAGCATGTGTCGGCGAACGTCGATTATTATTCCGTGTGCATGCTTACGCGGCCACCGTGAGGTTCACTCGCTCCCCTAATTTGTCGTCGAGCCAGGTCATAACTAACTTCCGCTTTCTTTTTTCCCTTGCAATAATTAGTGGTTTCTTTCGGTGATCGCTGGGAAATGTTGTAGCCAAATACGCAGTGTTAATATCCCGCATGTAACACTAAAGAAATATGTTCAAATTACAAAGATTATTTTGTCAACATTGAGAAGTTGTTAAATGAAAATTATATTTTTAGACCCCGGAAAATTAGGTCCTTTAGTTTGGTAATCATCTCTGAAAAATGTAGAGACGTTACTTATTTTTGTACATCTCCATAAGCCATATTTACGTGTAGAATCCCGTGTAACGCGATGAAAAACTTATTGTTTAAAATTACTGTGTATCTGTATCTTCCGTGGCAGTAAGTGTACAGTCGTTTTACGCAATGTTTCGTACATGTACTGTGCAATTACTACTAAAACATACAATACACATATATACAGTCTTTCTAAACAAATTTCTGGTCGCGTTATACGGGAGTCAACTGTATTCAAATCCTTACGTACACCTTCAATTTAATGGTTTTCGGCGCACAACTGTTTCGATCACGTATTAAATCTAGCAATTTTGCAATAAACTTTTTTTCTTTCCTAACGTTTCAATTCAGTTTTGAACTCTTTTCAAAGGAAAAAATTGCATCTACAATTTTTGATGCTTTAATAAGTGATCGAAACAGTTGTGCGCCGAAAACCATTAAATTGAACGTTCAACATTTACGATCGATAATTGGGATTATCTTATGTATACCACTCTTTTCCACCTTTTTTAACATATATTGAGAAAGTTAATGTTAATCCTCTTATTGGATAGTTATCAATTTTAACCGGCTGATGGGGAAGATTGAAATGGACAAGGAAAGGCTCAAAATGGATCCAAGACTTGCCATTCAATGATTAATGTGTGAGCCACTTGTAAAAATGAAACGTCTTTAGTGCAACTATTTCTAAGTAGTATGATACTTTAATATTTGGATATATGTATAAACATTTGAAATGGCAATTTTATGATTCCTCTTCGAATTACCATAATGTCTGGATCAATGTAAAGGCTAAAACTATTTCCTTCTCTCTCTTTGTTTTCTACAAAAATATTATATCTAATGCCAGCATTAATTGTTACAGCTCTTCTTTTTGTTCTTATAAGTACAAGATCGCTCTTAAATTAACTGCAAATAGAGGATAGTCAAATATAGTGCGGATTTTATGTATTGCTGGCAAAAATGAGTAGCTCCAATTCAAAACAGTAAAAATATTCCAAGAATAGAAAAATACTGTTGTATCATTTTCAACGCGTTCAAATGATTAAAACAGGGAATAAATGTCTACGTAGTTTCTACGTAGCTACACTTACATTTGCCACAATTTTTATTTTACATAAAAATCCGGAGTCCTCCCATAATAGTCTAAGAGTAATAATTGAAAAGCGTGGTACTCCATATTTGGCCACTTTCCCAGTTTCTATTCACCGAACAAAGTGTCTCCGTGGAGCTTGTTTAGTCCACAACCCGACGATAGTACGTTAAATTTATTCGATCGTAGCACGATGACGAGGGCCGCTACAAAAATGACCCTACGCACGTCGAAGTACCGTCATGGGACGGTTTCTCGCTGTCGTTTAGTCTCTCGAGAAAAAGCAAAGAGAATGAGATGAGAAAAACAAAACAAGGGGTTTCACGCGGTGGCTGGCATAATCTCTTGCGAGAGACACGCGCCGTTAGCTGACCGCTATGAGGGACGAAATGGTGTAAAATACTGTAACCTTTCGTTAAAGCTATGATTTTAATCTCGAGAAAATTTATTCTATGTATTGCGATGGTCTCCCATTGTTCACTGTCTCGTTCGAAAAACATTTAACGAAAAAAGAAACAAAAGAAGAAAAAGAAGAAGTAGAAGAAGAAAAATAATTCACAGAAGGAGAGACTTTCCCGAAAGAATGATCTAATCGTCTCAAGTAAGGCTTCGGTAAATAATAGCCGCGCGTCCTTTTCTTTTCTTTGTCTTCTTTCTCCACGGTCGCAGTAACACATCCAGGTACGTATTTGATGCCACGCAAATAATTCGATTAAACATACGATTAAAAGTATTGTACAAGAAGGAAATCCAAACCTCGGCATTCTCTCGTCTCTCTTTCTTTTCTTTTTACAATTTATAGGAACATCCGTTTGGAGGGTTCGCAGATCAGATGCAACGACGAATAGTGGACGCTCTCTCTCTCTCTCTCTCTCTCTCTCTCTCTCTCTCTCTCTCTCTCTCTCTCTCTCTCTCTCTCTCTCTCTCTCTCTCTCTCTCTCTCTCTCTCTCTCTCTCTCTCTCTCTCTTTTTTTTTCTCTCTCTCTCTATCTATCTATCTATCTATCTATCTATCTATCTCTCTGTCTGTGTGTGTGTGTGTGTGTGTGTGTTTATTTCACCCGTTTTGATGGCCTCCCCCGTTTCTTCGCCTCCGTGCTCACGGTGAGGTTCAGGCTGGTCGATGATTTGGCAGTATGCGGATCGATATTGTACAGATCCAAGTGCACCGACTCATCCTCGATCGCTCTTCTGGATCGCCTGGTGCGACCGGCTATTCTCTCCATCTCGTCGAATTTCGCCTGCAGTCTCTGCGCCAGCTCGAAGTCCTCTCTCTCCTGTATGACCAGCCGTTCCATTCGCTCCTGCTCTTTGACGATCTCCTCGTCGGAGAGGACGTTTCTCTCCGTACTCATCTCCACCTCGGTGGTGGTAGTGTTGTTATTCTCAGGGACGGTCTCCGGCAGCTCGCTACACGACTCTGACGAATTATAGTTCGCGTCGTCCGCATTCTCGAACATCGGATCCTGCTCACTGTTCCCGGATGAGCTGACCGCGTGCCTCGGGTTCCTGGTAGCTTTCCTGCGACCGAAATTGGCCAGATTGAACCCGGAACTGACCGAAGCGTCGCTTTTCTCAGAGCTTTCTGTGCTGGATTGCTTCGACCGACACGCCCGCCGCTGTTTCGACTTTGAGAATGTGCCCCGGACAAACTTGGTTCGACTCCTCTTCTGCACCATCGCCTGGACGTCCTCGTTGGTCTTGTACTCGGTGTCCTCCTTCCGGCACAGCCTCTTCCTCGTGCTCCTCTTCATGATTCCAGCCTCCGAATCCAAGCTCAACGAGGACAGCCCATTCTCCTTCTTGTCCACATTCGTCCGCCTCCTCTTTATCCGCTCCGCTATGTTCTCCATCGTGACGTGGTCCTCCCCTTGCACCTCGAAGTCCTCGTCGCAAGGCGAGCTGAGCTTTACGGACGCCGACGATGATGTCGAGTGTCGCGCCTCGATATCCTCCGTGTACTTGCCGGCGGCCGCGTTTCTCGTCTCCTTCTTCGACCACAGATTCCTCTGCCGCTTCGACTTGCACGCCATCCCGTTCCCCACATGCGATTTCCACGCCTTCTGAATCTTCTCCATGTCCAACTGCTCCTCCAACATCAACTTCTTGCTGATTCGCGCGCCGTTCACCATCCGACTCGACGACTTCGCGTAATTCTTGTTCGAATCGAACGACATCTCCGCGACCAGGTCGAGCTGCTTGTGACCAGTGTCCTGCGACTGAGCCTTCGTTGTTTTCTTCGGGACGATTTGTGACTGACTATTGTAGGACGTCGAAGGCTTCGGCTCGATTACCTCCGCGTCCTCCTTTGGCGCTTCCTTCTCCTTGAAGCTCTGCTTGCTTTTACCTGCGACCAATAAAGCATGTAAGTTGAGCGGTTCGTGTATTGCTTAACGCATCGACTGCCGAATCAGCCCCAAAAATCCCACAAACTCGTGGATTTTATGTAGTTCAGGTGGTTAAAAGTAGCCATGAATACAATTAACGTTATATTAAATGAAGACCTTATGAGGGTTAATTACCATTCAAATTCTCTAAATATTTTTGCTTTCTTACATATGATCTACTCATTTTTGCCATAAACGCATAAAATTCACAGTCTAATTTACTTGCCATGTAAATAGGGACTACGTTACTTATAGTTTAACAATTATAGAGATTTCTTTCTTCAGTATACAGGGTGTGTCCGTTAAGTTATGTCACCATTTTTTAGGCATTTCCGGTAGTGTAATTAAAAAATGTTTTAGACAAAAGTTTCTCAGTACTTGGTGAGCTACATGTTCGCATATTCTTAAATCTGAAGAAATGCTTTTTACGTAAAAAACTAATAAGGTCACCTTGACTTTTTTAAATGGCACCATATGTTTTGGACGTCATAGGATTATTGCTGATGTCGAGACGAATTCAACAGTGTATTATACTATGACCTTGGGATGACCTCAAATTCAAAAATTTTGTTTGGTGTGGTATTTTAAATGGTCACTTAATCGGACCATATTTCTTCGGAGAAAATTTGACAGCTGTTCGATATCTTAACTTTTTGGATGAAAAACTTCCACACTTATTGCAAGACATTTCACTGAACATTAGGAACGATATGTACCTTCAACAAGACGGGTATTCTGCCCTCAATGCTATTATAATTAGGGGATATCTTAATAACAAGTTTAGAAATCGTTGGACAGGAATGTATGCTCCAATTCGTTGACCACCACGTTCTCAGGATCTGTCTCCGTTGGATTTTTATCTGTGGGGATATTTGCAATCTGTTGTATACGACACAACAATCAATAATGTTCAAGAACTTCGGAATCGCATAACAACTGCATGTAATAACATAAACCGAGACGCCCCAAATTATGGCGACAACGAAAAGTCTAATACAAAGAGCGGAGATCTTTCGTTCGAGTTCGAACATCTAATGTAACTTGCTTTGTTTTGTAAGAAATAATTTTTCATTAAAGTTACGTTTGCACAAAATTTTTGAGTTTCAGGTCATTTCAAGGTCATGGTGTAATACACTGTTGAATTCGTCTCAACATCAGCAATAATCCTGACGTCCAAAACATATGGTGCCATTTAAAAAAGTCAAGGTGACCTTATTAGTTTTTTACGTAAAAAGCATTTTTCAGATTTAAGAATATGCGAACATGTAGCTCACCAAGTACTGAGAAACTTTTGTCTAAAACATTTTTTAATTACACTACCGGAAATGCCTAAAAAATGGTGACATAACTTAACGGACACAGCCTCTATAATATAATAAAAAAATGGCTAAAAATTTGGATAGTCACATCGTTGTTATTTTTATAAAGTAATGTACAATAGTCACAGTTAGTGACCCGTGAACCTAGTATTAAAAAAAGAGGGGCTGAATACAGAGTAGAGATCAAGTAAGAACCAGAGTTATTAAGATGAATTTTCACGCTGTTATGGAATGAACATACCTCGAAATGCGCTCCAGGAACAACCAATGATTCTTTTCAAGTGTGCTTGAGCAGGAGGTTTCGGTATCACATTCGACATTCTTTTCAAGACAGGAACAACTCGAATTAATTTTGGGTCTATTTGTCTCCCATCTAGAATAGAATAACAATAGAATTAATGAATAATCAGAAGGGGAGGAGATCAAAGAGAAGAATAATATTCCAACCTGTGGACATTTTCAATGGCGTCCGCGGCATTGCCTTGATGGGTTTGAAATGATGAATTTCTTGATTGATGCTGTCGTGACTGCCCGCGCTCTCCGCGCTGCCAGTTCTTTCGTCGTCCTCGGCTAAGGTCATGCACACCTCCACCCCTAAACTTTTCTTCTTGCTATTTACAACATCGTTCGGTACATGTAGCTCCTCTTTGCTCCGGGTACCATAGATTTTCAGAGATGCCTTTCCAGTCTCTGTGGGACAATCCGAGGTACAGGGTTCTATCATTTTCGTTACCGCTTGATGCTTCAGTGTTCTGGCAACGGTATTATATATAGGTATTTGTTTCTGACAACAAAACTTCACCATGCCATCATTGCATTCGGCCGACAAATCCTTATTCTTTGTACTAGAAGCATGCCTATCTATGTGTATCTTAGATATCATCGCAATGTTCTGTCTCCTTAACCCCGAGCTGTCCTGATATTCTAAAGGCATCTCCTTCTCGCACTCGGTACTATGAAATTGCAATCTATACGGATTCACTTCAGTCATAGCGACTGCATTGAACTTCGACGTTTCCAGAGAAGAAGTAGTAGAGGTGCTGGGCCGATCGTTGTAACATTTAGCAATGTCTTTATGCTTCTCGACAATTTGCTTTTTTGCCAAAGTCTTGGCAAGCAATTGATCCTGCGCCAATTGATTCAGCTGTTGCCGTTCCTCCTCCTGAATCTTGCGAATCAAAGCCTCGCTGGCTATCTGTTCAGCTTTCCTTTGACATTGCATCTCCTCTTCGACCATTTGAAGTTGCACTTCATACTCCTTACGGATTTCGCCAGCTTCACTGAGTATTCTATTAGCAGCAACAAATTCTACAAAGATAGAAATGATCTGTATTCCCACACGCATGTACCCAGTCAGATTTACTACAAACAACACATTTCTGAAACCGACTGGAACAACAGATTCTCCTTACTCTATGGCGACTAAAATGAAGTTCTGAATTTTCATAGAGAATCAAAGGGAATTATTCTAGCTACTTAAGACAGACGTGAGGCTACACAGGTTGTCACTGATTCGTGTATGAACACGCACACACACACGCATAAATACGCAAACAGACATTGTTGTGTGCGTATACGTGCTACGATACTGACAGAGGTTATGTTACGTTTGTTTATCTTCTTCAATAAGAAACTCACCAGCATCCAGCTCGATATCTTTGTCGTCGCCGTTGTACTTGTCCTGGACCTCTTTCGGGAACTTCGTCCGGATTAGTTCCCAGAGACCGTTGTTAACTAATGTTTCAGTCTTGGTCGCCGTACGTAGCCAGGAACCAACTCGTACTCGACAGAGAGGACAGCTCAAGCTATTGTGTTCGAATGTACCTCTGAGGCATCTTAAGCATAAACTGTGCGTGCACGGTAACGTTACTGGCTCGATCAGGATGCCACGGCACACCGGACATATCAGATCACGAAGACTAATGTCCACCGACGGTCGTGACAAAGAAATATCAAACAATTTTGACGTTCGCTTCAAATACGTCGCCATCTTCCCATCATTCCCCGAAGAAGCATAACAGCTACTGCCACCATAGCGGCACAGACTACAGACCAGTATAGGAGTAGAGTAGACTGGAGTAGACCAATCGCCATATGGGGTTCCGTGTCACCGTGCGTCGCAGCGAAACTAGCGCCATTATCAGCGTCTATCGGCGTAGAGGTGAACTACGAACGAAGACAGAGAGGGAGATATGTTTCTCGCAGGAAAGACACTGACAGAGAATATGAAACAGCTTGATTTCTCGAAAACCCGGTCGACCTGCATTTAGCGAAGAAGCAATATTTTTTGATGCTCTTTGTGTTGAAATATTCTCTGCATTATTGCGGGATTCCGTACAGAGCCCTTTTTTGCAATTTGGCTCTTGGAACTTTATCAACAACAAAAGTGTACGTTTTTATAGAACAAATTTTTTAGTGTACACTTTTAGTGTACACCGCAATAATACAGAGAGTATTTCAACACAAAGAGCATTTGGAAGAAGTGTACAGAAAAAAATTTGTTCTATAAAAACGTACACTTTTGTTGTTTATAAAGTTCCAAGAGCCAAATTGCAAAAAAGGGCTCTGTACAGGACCCCGCAATAATGCAGAGAATATTTCAACACAAGAAGCATAAAAAAAATATAGCTTCTTCTCTAAATGCAAGCTGACCGGGTTTTTGAAAAATCAAGCTGTTTCATATTTTCTGTCAGTGTCTTTCCTGCGAAAAACGTATCTGCTTCTCTGTCTTCGTAGTTCATGTTACTATTTCCGCTCCCGCGCACCCTGAATGAATTTTCTCACGATCATCCTAATTTTTCATCTCGATTGAATTAGTTCTTTTTTGAAATACATCAATTAGCTTGTATAAAAATATCTGCATATAACATAGATTTAAAATTACGTTATGTTTTTTATTTTTCCATCAGGATAAAAATAAAAAGTATTCAATTTTCTTATCTATACCTGCGTCTATACCTAACTTCAGAGTGTATTTAAAAAAATTAAATATTAATTTCAAAATGCAGAAAATTTCTTTTATGTTTATGTATGTATGCTATATATGTATAAAGTTTTACAAAATACATATCCTCTCTGAAAATACCAATCGTCGTAATATAGTTCTCGAACGACCTCAGGCCCGTACCGCATGAACTTCGCGTGTCGCATTAAGGCGACTATATATGTAATGTCATTTTCTTTTCTGATCTTTTGAGTAAATAATAAAAATACTATATAGGTGATTGCGTCATTATGTAAATCACTGATATATATTATCAGTGATGTAAATACATACTGATCAATACTGATACATACATAGAGTAAAATGAATTGTTTCTGCGTATGATTGGGTAGAAATCCAGTAAGAATTATCAGTGACGTACAAGCTACCAATCAGAAGTCGAAAGTACCTCCCTAGATATTTTTAATCCGAAGGTTCGAGAAATTGGAATCAATACAACAGTAGAAAAAATTCGTTCGGGGAAGTTTGTATTTCGTACAATTTCGTACATGAGATGACTAATACCAGATCTGATGTCTGATATACGATACACGTACTTTCGTGCTGGAGAAGAGTGATACAAGATACAGCGTATTATACGTGATTATACGAATTGCGCTTCTATAGAACAGTGGAGAATATTACGAACCTACTAAATAGGATTACGAATTGTTTTCACTTTGTGCAGTTAGTGGATAATTAAACACCATGGGGAGGAAAGGTATGACTCCGTAGTACTTTCGGGGAAACCGTTAGCACATACTTTAAATAGATTCTTTGTAACGTATTTTTTCGCATCTATTATTACCAATACTAGCCTTTTTTTGAGCTAATGTCTGTAATACTTCTTTGTGCTACTTGCAATATTTCGTGACGTTTTCTGTTATTTTCGTATTATGATTTCCAAGGATTTTAAATGTTTTCTAAACGTATTTAACGTAGCACCATATGATCGTGTCGATATATTTCTAAATATCAATTTATGATTGTTACAGGATAACTATTATTTGTATAATGCTTTATGAAGCATGTATAGAGTTCCGACAATATGATTGAATAATAATACATGTTGATTGATTCAATATTTTGATTTATGTTTCGTAGAACATGTTTTTCATGTAACGAACATTGAGTATAACTGTTTGTATTCCTATTGATCTGATCTATCTGTGTTGCTATTGTCAAATCAGGGTGACATTCAGAATGATCATTAATCATTTCAAAATAAAGTTGGAAACAATTTTTTCCCTAAATTTTGTCGAACGTTACACCACCATTATTTAAAATTATTTGCGGTATCTAGGGAAGGGAAAGAAGAAAGCACGATCAGAAGAAGGGCCTTCGCAACAACAGCAGCAACAACAGCAGCAACAACAGCAGCAGCAACAGCAAGGTCCACCTAGGGCACAGGAAAAGAAAACAGGTGGACCCCAACAACAGCAACAAAGAGGGCCACCTGAGGCACAGCAGCAACAGCAGAGACCACCTGTGCACCAGCAGCAACAACAGAGACCGCCTACTCCTCAGCAGCAACAACAAGGACCACCTACTCCTCAGCAGCAACAACAAGGACCATCTGGTGCATGGAAACAGAGAGCACCTGGGCCTCAGCAGCAACAGCAGAGACCACCTGTGCACCAGCAGCAACAACAAGGTCCACCTAGGGGACAGGAAAAGAAAACAAGTGGACCCCAAGAACAGCAACAAAGAGGGCCACCTGAGGCACAGCAGCAACAGCATGGGCCACCTGGTGCATGGCAACAGAGAGCACCTACTCCTCAGCACCAACAACAAGGACCACCTGGTGCAAGGCAACAGAGAGCAGCTGTGCCCCAGCAGCAACAACAGAGACCGCCTACTCCTCAGCAGCAACAACAAGGACCACCTGGTGCATGGCAACAGAGAGCACCTGTGCCCCAGCAGCAACAACAGAGACCACCTACTCCTCAGCAGCAACAACAAGGACCACCTGGTACATGGCAACAGAGGGCACCTGTGCCCCAGCAGCAACAACAAGGACCACCTGGTGCATGGCAACAGAGAGCACCTGTGCCCCAGCAGCAACAACAGAGACCGCCTACGCCTCAGCAGCAACAACAAGGACCACCTGGTGCATGGCAACAGAGAGCACCTGTGCCCCAGCAGCAACAACAGAGACCACCTACTCCTCAGCAGCAACAACAAGGACCACCTGGTACATGGCAACAGAGGGCACCTGTGCCCCAGCAGCAACAACAAGGACCACATGGTGCATGGCAACAGAGAGCACCTGTACCTCAGCAGCAACAACAAGGACCACCTACTCCTCAGCAGCAACAACAAGGACCATCTGGTGCATGGAAACAGAGAGCACCTGCGCCTCAGCAGCAACAGCAGAGACCACCTGTACACCAGCAGCAACAACAGAGACCGCCTACTCCTCAGCAGCAACAACAGAGACCGCCTACCCCTCAACAGCAACAACAAGGACCACCTGGTGCATGGCAACAGAGGCCGCCTACTCCTCAGCAGCAACAACAGAGACCGCCTACCCTTCAGCAGCAACAACCAGGACCATCTGGTATACCTGGGCCACAGAAAAAAAAACCACCCAGTGAACCAGTGCAGCAGCAACAATGGCAAATGGTAATGTATACTTATTAATGCAATACATATTGCTGTATTTGTATTGAATTAATAGACTTCTTATTTCATTGTTTCTACTATTATAGTCGACTTATTGCGGAAATTCGGGGAAATTATCAGATGAGCTGAATGAAAAGTACTTGAAGCAAATACCGATGAGGCGGTGTATTACTACTGGAGGAGGAAAAGGAGCGAAGACTGCTGTATTAACAAATATGCTTAAAATCAACTTCGACAAGTTTATACCGCACATCTCGCATTATGATGTGGTTATCGAACCAGATAAGCCAAAGTTTTTGCTGAGACCAGCGTTTGAACTTTACAGGATGAAATATTTTCCAGACAGATATCCAGCGTTCGATGGCAAAAAGAATGCGTACAGCGCACAGGATCTTCCATTCGGCGCAGAAAGTGTATGTAAATGATAAATAGTTGCTTACTATGTATACGGAATGCACTTTCCAAACAGCAGTAAACTTATGCTGCATTCAACTTAAATTTGTTCATGAACTTTCTGCGTTACTAATGTGAATAAGCACTGTATCACGCCATTTGGAATTTGAACGTAACATTTCTTTCGCAGCCGCGAGATGAAGTGGAAGTTTTCGACAACGAACGCCAACAAAAACGCACCTTCAAAGTGTATTTGAAAAGAGCAGCAGTTCTTGATCTAACATGGTTGAAAAATGTAAGATGTGGGTTCAATGATTTGGAAAATGAACAACAAGGTTTACAAGTTTTGGATATCATTCTGAGACATGGAGCAGCATCCACTTCTATTAATGTAAGTTACTTCAAACATTAACATGCTTGTAGTATTAACTCTCGTACTCGGTGTAGATGTAAATGTAGATATAAATGTAAAAATTTGCATAAATGCTGTTCTTGAATAGGTTGGCAGATCGCTTTTCCAACCACCAGAAGGTAGAGTTGTGTCATTGTCGAATGGCTTAGACTTGTGGGTCGGAATTTTCCAGTCCGCCCTGGTCGGATGGAAACCTTACTTGAACGTAGACGGTAAGATATTATCGTTGTTGTATTTATGTATGTATTTTCCAGTCTGAACGACAATTGGATCGTAATGAATGTATGTTTTCCAATTAGTTTCTCACAAAGGATTCCCAACTCCTCAGTCGATTATCGATTTGTTCAAAGAGTTTTGCATACGTCCTAAGGATAATCAACAAACTGTGGAGATTCTATCACCGAGAAATGTGGCGTACAACAAAGAAAAAATAACGAAGTTTTTGAAAGGATTAAAAGTTCAATACGAGTTACCAGGAAAATCTTCCACCAAAAGAACGTACAGAGTAAACGATTTAGTTGAGTGTCCGAGAAGGAATGAGTTTGTTTTAGAAAGCGGGGAAAAGTGCACCGTTGAGCAGTACTTTGCCAATATGAAACAATACACATTGAAGTATCCAGAATTGCCTTGCCTTTGGGTAGGAGGTCGAAATAGTCCGCGGAAGATACATCTGCCGGCCGAGGTATATACTATATGTATACATACGTATGTGTAAACCTGCAGAACAACTGTCTACCTTCCGATTTCAATGATTTTTGGATATGTTATACTTCTCAACATGTTGAACTACTTTTTCCTTTTCATGATTATGGCTGTCTCATGTGCAAAGGAAAAAGTTGTTGAAAACATCAATTTCTACACCATATCTCCAAAAAAATCATCGATATTGGAGGGCAGGTAGGTATTCTGCAGATTCACCTACGCATACGGTTTGCACGAAACTTTTCACACACGACTTAACTATACGTTTTTTACATTATATTCTATAGTTGTGCACGATCGTGGCTGGTCAAGTCACGCAAAAGAAAATGGATGAGAGACAAACAAGCACGATGATCAAATATGCAGCGACTGACACCGAAATACGCAAGCAGAAGATTATGAACGGAGTAAGAATACTGTACACTTAGGCATTCATAAGTCAATTTTTACTAACATCGAGTACTTTTTTAGTTTTCAAAGATGAGAATAAATGACCAGCCGACGCTTGCACAGGAATTTAAACTGTCAGTGAATCATGATTTTGAAAAAGTACCGGCTCGGGTATTAACGGCTCCTGATTTAAAATATTTACAATCAACAGTAAAGGTGACAAGAGGACAATGGCAGCCCAAGAGTTTTTTAGTACCAAGCAGTCTAGCAGACAATGAATGGACTATCTTGAACTTGGACAGATATACGAAGGACCGCACACTATATGACATACAATCAATGATGCAACGATGCGGTTAGTTCGTCATTTGAAAATATTGCGAATGATCTAAAACTATCACAATGTAGGACTTTGAATCTAAAAGTCCGAGTTTCAATTTTCCTTTGTAACTCGATCTTTAGGTAGAGAAATCAATATGATGATTGGAAGGGCGCAAACACCATTTGTGTGTTTAGATGCACAAAGGGAGGTTTATCAAATAAGGGAGTATTTTAAAGAGAAAAAAAAGCAAAACATAAAGTTGGTTGTAGTAATAATACCGAATTTTGACAACGCGTACAGTAAGTATTGTAACTGTAACCTTTTGTAGAATGAAAAGTAACGTTACTGAACTATTGTCTAAAAAAATTCTCAGGTGTGGTAAAACAGTACTCCGAATTGAAAACACCGGGTGGTATGGTTACCCAAGTGATAAAAGGAGCGACTTTACAAAAAAGATTGAACCCACCAACATTTATAAACGTTCTGTTAAAGATTAATTCGAAACTTAACGGTATTAATCATATACTCTTGAAAAAGTAATATTAATTATATATATATTTCTATATTTATATATTATTTTCTGTTCGATGAATATTAAGTGTGTCTATTAAATATGTTTAGCCCAGCTTGCTTGTGCGCCCCAACTATGTTAGTTGGTGCAGACGTAACTCATCCGTCCCCCGATTCTACAGATATACCATCGATTGCAGCGGTAAAAATTATCCTGGATCACTTCTCTTTATCACCATATTAAATAATCTTTTTCTTTCTTTTATTTAGGTCGCCTCTAGTTATAATCCTTCAGGTTTCCAATATAACATCGAACTGAGACTTCAACCACCAAGGGAAGAAATGATACAGGATCTTGAGCAGATAATGATGAAACAGCTAATGTTCTTTTATAAATCCTCAAGTTACAAACCGCAAAAGATCATCTTCTATCGGTAAACATTATACAAGAGACTTAGATTCTCATACGGAACACATTTGATCTACATATGTACATTCCACTTTTGTCTACATAGAGACGGTGTGAGCGAAGGCCAGCTAACCCAAGTAATGCATTACGAGATATCCGCTATAAAACGAGCTATCGGGAGAATGGGAAATGGGCAAACAAAAATTCCGATAACCTTCCTCGTTGTTCAAAAGAGACATCACACACGTTTCTTCCCTACGCATCCAAATGCTTCGGAGGATAAGAACTTTAACGTGCCAGCTGGCACCGTCGTTGACACAGAGATCACGCACCCGACGCAGATAGATTTCTACCTTGTATCGCATACTAGCATTCAAGTACGTATAATACTGTCCATCACAATGCTGTTAAAAAAAAGTTAAACCTTTGCGTTGTCTTCGAGACGTCACTATATATCAGAGGTCCCCAAACTTTTTTGTCTCGTAGACGTGTGCCAATTTTTTCTGTTTTGGGTAGACCCCCCCG
Organism: Lasioglossum malachurum; assembly: GCA_028455605.1. Taxonomy (NCBI): domain Eukaryota; kingdom Metazoa; phylum Arthropoda; class Insecta; order Hymenoptera; family Halictidae; genus Lasioglossum; species Lasioglossum malachurum. Next base: position 18,536,328 of record CM052315.1, on the reverse strand, counting down.
CCTTTCCAATAATGAATTGTTACAAATTCATCAACTTCAAATGTGTTTTTGGCAGCTGACACAGTGCTACTCACTTTGATAGGTTTAACTGTAGAGTGAAAAAGTTTAAAAAATACACATGTTAAGCTTTATATATTTATTAATTAAAACGACACAAAATGCAAATCTAGTAAAATTATAACATAAAATAGCTACACAAAATTATATGCTTTTAATGGGAGGAATGAACCTGATACTTTAATAGCAAATTTTCAATATTTGGCTTCAACTTAGTTAGGTTTCTTGTAATTAGTTCTTCTTGTAATATGACATCCGTTTCTTCAATGTCACTGTATGGATCGATAAACCACTGTGGTATTTTCATAGTCAAAACATCCTCAAACCTTGTTTCAAAGTCTTTGTGAAGCATATTTAAATGTTGAACGTAGGTTGAAACATCATCATCCTGGCAGTTTGTCTGTGACAAATTGGGAAAATTCGCGCCGTCCAATATTTTGCTTCATTAGTTTAATTCTGACAAGAAAAGCTGAAATGAGGGACTTTGTTTTTATCAAATCTAGACTGCCACCTTGTAACTGCAAGTTAACTTCATTAAATTTAGTGAACAAATCTGTTAAATAAGCAATGTCTGGTTTCCACTTAATTAAATTTTCTTTTAAAATTGGATCTTTATCATCCCCAAAAACTCTAAAACTGTCTCAAAAAGTGAAAGAAATTTTGTCAAACATAAGCCATTTGACAGCCAGCGTACTTCAGTATGAAGGAGCAATCGATGAAAGTTCTCGTCATTTTCCTCACACAGCTTCGCAAATAACCTAGTATTCAACGCGTTACTTCGAATTTTGTACAAAATATCACTATTTCCGTTCGCCAATCGACGACAGAGAAGGGGACACGTTTCTCGCAGGAAAGACACTGACAGAAAATACGAAACAGCTTGATTTCTCGAAAACCCGGTCGGCCTGCATTTAGCAAAGAAGCAATATTTTTTGATGCTCTTTGTGTTAAAATATTCTCTGCATTATTGCGGGTTCCCGCACAGAGCCCTTTTTTGCAATTTGGCTCTTGGAACTTTATAAACAACAAAAGTGTACGTTTTCATAGAACAAATTTTTTTCTGACCACTTTTTCCAAATGCTCTTTGTATTGAAATATCCGCAATAATACTGAGAGTATTTCAACATTTTGTCATAAACCATGTCGACGAAGATCCCACGTGTTTCGTTCTTTCGCTATTCCCCCATTTACATTTCATGCACCCCTAATTTTTGTTTTCGCTGACATGAACCTCTTGCAGTTCGGTCGATATAGACCACTTTGGGAATAATTGCTATATATAAACGATCATTTTCAATGAATTGTTAAAAATGTAAGTGTGGTATGAATGAATGGGTTCCATCTCACTTCCTCTCGGTAATAAAATCTTTTTGAATTGAAATGTCTAGGTGCGATGAAACTTCTGATGTGTAAAGCTAAAATATCTTCGACTGCAATGAGTTCAAATTTGTTGAACAACATTGTATTTGAACGTATTTGTGCGATGAAAATGTGGAATATCTTTTGAATGCGATATAACTTTGTAGGGTACCGCCAGGCCTACGAAGTACAGATGCATTGCCAATGAAATCGGTTTGACGGAGGACGAAATTGAACAATTGACATACTACCTTTGTCATTTGTTCGCTCGTTGCACGAGGTCCGTCAGTTATCCTGCACCCACATATTACGCTCATTTAGCTGCATTCAGAGCCAGATCACTAATACAAGGGTTAGTATATTGCATGTTACAAATTGTATTTTTTCTTTTTTTTTATACTTATGGTGCCAATATTTTTCAGTGTACGATTGAACATCGGTGACCTCGAAAACGAGCAGAGAACGAAAATGACATTACAAATGCAGAATTCACCAATGTTCTTCGTTTAAAGATACACATTCATATATTCCTTTATTTTCCTATACAGTAAAATGCTTATCTCACGCTTTAATCAATATGATAAGTCGTATAATATTTAGACGATATGAAATAAAATATTCATGTCCGGTGGTCTTCGCTTTTAACTTTAACTCAGCGTCGGACCTTTAAGTTTGGAGGCCTACAACAACTTTAATATATTTTATTTCTGAGATTTGATTTTCTAATTTAAATTGTTTTTATTTGTTTTACCGTAAAGGAGACTCTTTGACTGAACGGGGCCCTGGGCTGCAGACAATGACTAGATCCGTCGCTGTTTTGACTGATAACGTTTACAGAATAGAACCAATTTATATATTTCGATAATTTTGTAAGAATTTATTTGTCGATAGTAGCGAAGACTCACCGAAACGATTTTGGACTTGAATATTATATTAAAAATACTACTGTTAGTGGAACCCTGTCGGTTGGTATCATATGAATACTTTTTTCTTCCATTTTTTTTATCGTAAAGATTTACATATATATATATATTGTATAGCATGCAAATAAATTTGAGATGAGACTTTAGTTTTCAACGACAGTAACGAAATGTGATTATATTTTATGTGACTGTTTAGATCTGTAGTTACTAAAGTTTAGCCATTGGTTACACGTATTATAATAAATCATTATGTAAGCAATGACAGTTCCAGCTATTTTGAAAATTTACAGTCTTCCTGTCTATATTGTCATGTTCCTTCCAACATAGACTTTATATAGAACATAATATTGCTATTTGAAATGCAATCATTTCTACGTTAAAGCTTTTATCAACGACATCATCGAAGAAAATAAATGCAAAAGTGTTCACGAAATAAAACACGATTGTATGTATGTATAAATGTTGTATGAAATAATGTAATATTGTTAGTGTTTATCCGAAGACTGTTTAGTTTGGCAAATACGTTGGTTCTTGTCTTGAAGGGTTTGAATTGTTTAATAAATAAAGCGTTGTGATAAAACGTGGCACGGAATTTATTTTCTAATTAGAAAGGTCGTAAGAAGACGTAACATTACTATCCTTTTTAAAAGTACGTAGACGGAGTCCAATCTTTCTCTTAAAACTAATAACATTAATTGCATAATTGATCAACCAGTTCATTGCCCGATGACCAACTGTGCTATCTGAAGTACTATAGCACTACAGCATGCATCATCGATCTCACGCTTCATACCTCCCGCCATTCCATTACGCAGCCAACGATGCGCAAGCTTTTGAAAACGAGAAAAGGTAAACCAGCTTTTGCGCATTCTCGTTATCGGATAAATACATACGTGATAGGTCATTCAAATTGAATTTGAGAGTTTCACGATAGATATTCGGGTTATATGTAGATTCAGCAAACAAAATCGATGGAAAATCACCAGCCAATGAGAGCGAAGAGGATACATCTTTCCCCTGTTCTCGAGCGTATCTCGATCGAACTAAGTAGATGTAGATGGTAAGGAGGATTTAAACGAATATGGCGCATTCTGCTCCAATGCCGGTACTTCGAAGTCATTAATCGTGCTTCGTCAAATAATGCTCCGAGAAAAGAACGGTCTTTTACCCCGTCCCCGTGAAATGCAGACTTGAAAGGAACCCGTTCGATTGTCAAATCATTCGCAAGGTGTGTTTAGCCTGCTCGCGCGCATTATTCACCGTCGTAAACACGTTTCAACGATCGATACGACCGTCTGTTTTCCACGCTTTTCGCTCGCTATAGCAATTCTTGGTGGCACGTTGATTTTCAGTGATGGAGTTCGTTCTGGCCGAGGTTCATCGTCTTCGAGTCTGTCACGACTTCTGAACGGAAAGAAGAGATCCTGTGCCAAGGAAGGATACATCGTGTCGGTGACGTTATTACAGGGTATATATTTATAAATAGAACTTTTGTCTTTCCTTGAACATCGTGTCAAGTTTCGTTTGTCATGTTTCCTTTTAACCCTTCAGGGACGACGATTGATTGTCAGTTTGCTCATGTACGATCGACTTTATATAATGTTACAGTAATGAACGAAGTAATAAATTAGACTTTATCATATCTTTCCTATAGCTATCTTCGAATTCCAAGAAATAAACAATAATGCATGCAAAATATATCTGACTTTCTCTAATCAATTTTGAAATATTGATTATCGTCCCCGACGGATTAATTATAACAAATTATAACAAAAAACCACGCTTATAACAAATTGTCAAATACTTTCAAATAAGTAAAAATCCGAATCGCGATAGTAGAATTAACGCTTCGGTGTCGTATTCTTCACGGGTTAGGATGCTAACATAAAAACGTAAAACATGAAAAAGTTAGAGTTCTCTTTTTATGTTTGATTAAATGCTGGTTCGTAACTCTTGAATGTGTGATTCAAAGGGTCTGAATTTACAGTACAATAATTGAAGTAATCAATATCAACGTTTTTCTTCAAAGAATAGTTTTAAAAATTAGTATATGTAATACATACAGAATCGCTCGATTTTTTTTCTTGAAAAACATTTCTTAAGACTTGTGAATTTCTCCTCCATTTTGAAACTTTGATTTTGAACTCCTTCTCGGATTAAAACTTCTTTATTTCCTAGTACGAATAGAAAATTTATGTTTATCATGCATCGTCTACATTGATCAAGTATTTATAACAGAAGAATAACATATTATTTCGAACCAATATATACACGAGTAACAATCAGACTTAATAGATTCTCGAATTTTCGAACTCAATATTGTAGTTCTAGGGGTCAAAAGGCGACAAAGTCATCTTTGTTAATACTTATCAATGATCGAAAGATATTGACCAAGGAAAATATTGTCGTGCAACCTCATCGTTAAGAATTTTCGATTGCATTATGGTTTGTTCGAAAGAACAATTCAATAACTTCGAAAGAATGTATCCGAAGCACGCTCGTGATCATAATAGCTGTCCACCCCACTCCCATTACTTCTGGCTTACAAGATAGGAATGGAGTGGACAGCTATTATGACTGTGAACGTATTTCAGGTATTTTCTTTCGGGGAGCAGATCGAAAGCTTTGGAAACGACCGGCACATTAATGTTTAGCTCAAATATGAAAGAAAATACCGTCGTGTAACCTCGTCGTTAAGTATATCCGATTACATTATGGTCTGTTCGAAAAACCACTTCAACAATTTCGAAAGAAGGCATCAGAAGCACGCTCGCGATCATAAGAGCTGTCCACCCCACTCCCATTACTTCTGGCTTGCTTCATGGGAGTAGAGTGGACAGCTATTATGACTGTGCACGCATTTAGGTATTTTAACAGAGATCGCGAGCTCTGAAAACGATCGGTACAGCGCGTTCCGAGGATGTTCCCGGGACTTGTCGCGATTTAACAACTATACGGCCGTACAGTTCGGTACATGTCCGAGGTTGTGCGTATATGTACATTGCCAGGGGTCATTGCTCGACTATGTTCTATTCTCGTTGACGTGGCATAGTGTTACGCGTACCGTTCGAATGCCCATGTTACATGACGTCACAAAATCGGAGACGATACGTTTCACGTTTCGATGATCGATCCCATCGAGCTCGATTATTAGTTTATCGATCGTTGGGAGAGAGATTCAAAGGCGACTAGTAGAACCACAGAAATGACTCGATATACAGGCTGGTGCATCACCTTGTATATCTTTGTTATTTTTACAAAGATTGAAAAATTGTCTTACGAAAGTTGTACGATACGAAGAGAGTCATATTGTGGTGGTAATAATATTCTTTTGGGTGCACGAGTATCGGAGATTTCAAGGCCATCCCTATTTTCTTCAATGGAATTATATGCTTTTTTATACTTCAGTTAGAAATATATTATATTTAATTGTTACAGTTACTCGTATAAAGTATTTTTCGATAGCTTGAGAAATGACAGAGATATTCAATTATTATGTTAGTTACATGTAATTATTTTGTAAAATTCAGATCTTTTCTTGTTTCGCTACTTCAATGGACTCCCATAGCGCAACGCGTTGAATCACACAATTCTCAAGCAGCAATCTCATTGATGGGGCTGGCTGGCTCAATGGGGTGTCGAGGACGCGAAGGGTGGTTCAGGATCCCTAATGCCAAAGCATTTGAAATCGAAGGTCACGCACCTCCGTGGAAAAGAGTTCACCCTCTTCGACGCTGCCACTTGCCAGATTTTCGAGATCCTCGACCATGAACGACTATAAACGAGCAACTCGAAACCACCGAACATCAAACCCGAGGTCGAACGTAGCGATACATGACAATCGCGATCGATAATGTAAGGCGGATGGCATTCGCTGTGCTTTTTTCTCCAACGTCACGTGTCGCTCGCGTGCGAGCTGTGCTAAATGGATTACGAGCCTGCAATCCCTTTACGGGTGCAATATTACAGCTTCGAGCCAGACGGGATGGAAACGACCAGAGAGGAAGATTAGGGAAGGCTTCTCGGCCCAACCAGTTCCAAAATATTTGGACGAACTGTATTCGAACTTCACAGACGAACTTCTGGCGTGTTTTTTAAAGAGATACAGTGGATTTCCGTATAACACAGTTTCTCTTCACTTTTCTCTTCGGTTTTCTTTCCATTTTCCTTTTCTTCCTCCGTCCACTCCCCTCTATCTTCACCAACCCCTTTCTTACTTTTTTCTCACTCTTAGCAACTTCTCTGTCCCCCCCTACCTCCAGTGTTCTTTCGACTTCCTGTTCACCTAGCATCAGCTTTTGACTCCTTGCACCTTTTCCTCCGTTTATCCCTCTCCATCGACAGTAACTCTTTTCCTTCTACCCCCTCCATGAGTCAGCAACATCCCGGCCCCCCGCTCTCTGTTTCCCGGTATCCCCCATTTTTCCTTCAATTTTCCCCATTCTCCCATTAGCTTCCAACTCCTTGTCCATTATCCGCACTAAGCAGTGAAGATCAATGAATGAATTAGATGAAATTAATTCAAGGGCGATTTACGCTATCCACAAGGAACGGTTCCGTTGCGGTATATTAATGCTTTAATAATACTTCTTTGATTAGTTTCCCATATGTGTCTGTGCTGATACGACCGGATCGTGTGAACACCTATATTCGAATGCATTAAATAATGTTTGTCTGATCGGTGGTGAACGGAATCGTTCCGTGTCTGAGCGGATCGTATAAGGGTCGATTCATATCTCAGCGCGGAACGACTACACTGTCCAACACCAAATTTGATTTCAATATACTGTTGGGTCCTTCTTATAGAGTTTTCTGCGCTGATTCCGAATATGTCCTTAATTTTTCTACTATACGTACAGTTTTTGAAAAACATGGCTTTGAAAAAAAAAAACATATTTTTCAACTATAAACAAATATTGTGATGTTATTATAAAATATATTGAATTGTTCTTTACAGCAAAAGATTCTGTAGACTTTCCCGAATCCAGTGAAACATATTTAAACAATCATTAATGATGGAGAGACACCACTTTTGCACCAATTTTTGAGGATATTTTCCAATTTATCTCAAAAAATAAGGGTCCAGCGGAAAATCGAACTATACCACGCGATAGAGCAGACTTTTATCTTGAAAAACGCCCTTTGGAAATTTGCAGCATCGACGTTTTCACCGAACCAGAAAGCAAAATATCTTCGCCCGACATGCGTTGACGCCAGTGGCGCTCACCACTAGAACGGTCGTTCGCTGCTCCGTATTCCGTCGCTGCGGTGTATCCCATCCCGAGCGCCACTGGCGGCAACTCATGTCGGGCGGAGATATTTTGCTTTCTGGTTCGAAAAAAACGTCGACGTTCCAAACTTAATAGATTCGTTTCTCAAGATAAAAGTTTGCTCTATATCGCGTGGTATAGGTCAATTTTCCGCTGGACCCTTACTTTTTGAGGTAAATTGAAAAATATTCTCAGAAATTGGTGCAAAAGTGGTGTCTCTCCGTCTTTAATGATTGTTTAAACATGTTTAAACTGGATTCGGGAAAGTCCACAGCATCTTTTGCTGTAAAGAACAATTCAATATCTTTTATAATAACATCACAATATTTGTTTAAATTTGAAAATTATGTTTTTTTTTCAAAGCCATGTTTTTCAAAAAGTGTGCGTATAGGAGAAAAATTAAGGACAGATTCGGAATCAGCGCAAAAAACTCTATAAGAAGGAACCAACACAGTACATTTAAATGATAAAGAAAGTTGAAATTTGAAAGGTTCGAGATGTTCGAACAAAGGCCAAGTGCCGAAGATCGTGTCATTTGCTACCTTAACCCCATGGGTTCCCACCTTAGCCCCAGGGGTTCCTAAAACCTCACCGACTCGAAGAAAAGTATCGTAGCCGAATCGTCGTTACCGCTCCGATATGAACTGTTTCTCTTAAAACCAGGGTAAGAATCTCGGTCCGTTTATCGTTACTGGTGAGATATGAATCGATCCTAAATCGGCCTCCACACGTGGAACGTATTCAGACAATGCAGAAGTCAGACGTCTGTCATTTGGATAATCGAGGTTCTACTGTGCCTCTTCCTGCTTCGTTCATTGCTCTCTATCATCCTCCCACCCCTTCCTTTATTTCCTCATTCTTTCAGCAATCTCTCTGTCCCCCACTCTCTCTATGTCTCTGTACTCCAGGTTTTCTTTCGATTTTCCTGTTCTCCTAGCATCAGCTTTTGACTCCTCGGACCTCTTCCTCCTCCGTTCATCCCTCCCCATCATCACTAACCCCTTTCCTTCGACCCTCTCCGTGGGTTAGCAACTTCCCAGTCTCTCTCTCCCTCTCTCCCACTTCCCTCTGTTTCCGCGCGAATGCTTCACGTGACCAGAACGGTCTATTGATTGTCGGAGGCAGTGCATGCGCCCTCGTCCTCGCGATATCTGCTGCCAAGAGGGTATTATAGGTACGCGGCCACGGTGGAAGCGCTCTGTGTCGTTTCCCGTTCGCCGACGAGACGGAGCAGAGCGGAGCGGAGCAGAGCGAAGCAGAGTGGAGCAGAACGAGAGCACAGAGGGGGTATAGTGGGAAAATCGAGGGAAGGGGTGGACCAGAGGGTGAAACCAGGGGGGTTGAGACCAGGGGGTGAAACAGAAGGAAGAGAGGCGCTGCGAAGTACCGCGGTGGCTCAGTGTCGCTGAGTATGGTCGCCAGTGCACCAACCGTGGCCCGATCTTCATGATCTCGTTCGTTCCGTTGAGGTACACAAATTTTAATCCCCCACACGGAGACTAGTCTTGTTCTCTATCTTTTCCTTTTTTCATTCTTCCTTTCTTCGTCTTTGTCCGCGGTTCGATCGTCTTCCCAAGCAATTTTCGCTTACAAGTTTCGAGTGGCGTCGCGTCGCAGCCTCGCGAAGACCACCCCTCGTTGTTGTTTACGTGTGTCGTCGAGTCTTGGTTCCCAACCGAGTCGTTACACCCCCAAGATCAGTGACGTTCTCATCGATGTTTCGCGCGCGAGTTACGACGCTGTCCGGATCAGCCGATGTTCTCGGTGATACGCTCGATGAGAAGTCGAGTGGCGTCCTACGTGTTTGTTGACACTGATGCTGGAGAGCCTTTGTTCGCCCCCCTCGTTAGATTGTCGAAGGTTGCGAAATCTACGGGATCCTCGTGATGGTGTGCATTTCTCCGGAGAGTCGAATCACTTCGATGTTCATTCCGATTTGTGGAGAGCTTGTTCTGTGCCGTGGCTTATATTCGAACAGGTTTTCGACGTTAGCTGCGGAGAGCTTTTATCGACGAGTGTCTTGGAAGATTGGAGCTTCTGGTCTTTGTTGTCACCCGCTTTAGATCGTTGGGAGCTGCGTGTTGGTAATGGACGGGAGACGATATTGTCTGGGAATTGATGACGAAGGTCCAAGGACTCGAATGTGCGTCTTGATTTATGGAGAGCTTGTGCTGTGCGTGGCCTATATTCGAACAGGTTTTTCACGTTAGTATAGGAGAGTCTATGTTACTGCGTCTTAGGAAACTCACTGATTTTGTGGAATCTTCAAACTGGTTTTTTGGGACACGTTTCTGGGAATTTCTGACCCGTGTTGTCACCCTCTTTAGATCGTCGAGAGCTGCGAAGTTTGTGCATTTTATGACATATGGGATATAATGTTGCTGGGAATTGATGATGACGGTCCAACAACTTGGATGTTCGTCTTGATTTGTGGGAAGCTTGTTCAGTGCGTGACCTATATTGCAACAGATTTCGAACGTTCGGTTGGAAGAGCCTATATTCCTGAGAGTATCTGTGAAAATCAATCGATATCGCGAAATTTTTGAACTGTTTTCTTTTAGAGATATTATTAGAAATACCTGTGGCGAGAGTCTGTTGACTTGGATATTCAGTTTAGTTTATGGAAACCTTGTAAACTGCGTGGCCTATATTGAAACAGATTTTGAACATCTGCTTAGGAGAGCCTAGATTCCTGAGAATATCTATGAAGATCCTCTAATTTTCAAGAGTTCGTATTGCCGTAAATATCTGCTAAATATCCACTGACTTGGATATTGTTAGTCAATGACAATCTTCTAAAATACGCGGCCTGTTGAAAGAGATTTTTCACATTCGCCTCACGAGTGCCTACATTGCTGATAGGGTCTGCTAAAAATCTGCTGACGGTGCGGAATTTCTGCGAAGGTCTTCGAGGCTCTATATTACTGGGGATATCCGCCTGGAACTTTAGAAAATTTCTCTGGGCATTTTGTAAAGCACGTAGCTTATTGAAGTAATTTCTCGCCTTGGTTTACAGAAGCTTATATTCTTTAGGGTATTTGAGGGAATCCGCTGATACCGTTGAATTTTTCCACTGGTCCGTGGGCGTCTAGATCGCCGAGAACATCTGCTAAACATTCGCCAATTTGAATACCCGCGTTGGCCCCCAGGAATCTTGTACGGAGCGTGACCTATTGGAAGAAATTCTTTGACCTGATCCGGAGGGACCTACATTATTGAGAGCGTCCGAGAAAATCCGCTGTTGTCGCAGAATTTCCACGCTGGTGCGAGGGAGAAGTCGATAAGAATATATGCATAAAATACGTAGTGGATTGAAACCAATTTTTTCTCCTATCTAAAGAAATATTACCGTTTATATATTACGGCTTATATATTACGGTTTATATATTACGGCATTTTTCTGTTTAAAAGTACTCTGAAAATTAGTCTTCGGAAACGTTTGCAAGAACGTGGAGATCTCAGCGCCTGAATTTCACCGTCCTTGGGAATAATCGCGTTGGTCCGAGGGAGGCTCTATTTTCGGGGTTAACCCGTCCCGTTGATTCCATAGCGCACGACCACAGCTAGCTATGTCTGTTCCACTTTGGCCTGGGCCGAAAGTAAACAACGCCGCGAGATTCATGCTTTACCACGATTCTCTCCTCTTCCATCTCTCCTCTCTCTTTTTCTCTCTCTCTCTCTCTCTCTCTCTCTCTCTCAAAAATCTTCGAGGAGCTCCAGTATTCGCCAGCGAATCGAAATACCCTCTGCTGATCGATAGTGTCCAGGTTCAGCGTCGAGAACGAAAGTTCTGGAGCTAGGAACGTTGCCTCTCGTGTGTCTTCAAGCTCGGTCAGCTCGATCGGATCGATTTCGATCGAAGAAAGTAATTTTAACCCTCGCCAAGTCAACGAAACTCATCTTGATCCACCTGCTCTCGTTCTGAGAACGCTGGGACATTTTTAATCGATCTTTACCATTAATCAACCTTTCGAAACAAGATCGAATTGGTTGTTTGATGAGTTTCTGCGACCTCTTACGGTTGTGGACGTTTTATTGATATTTCTCTGCGAGCAATATTTAGCTCGTGTATTTATGAAGTGGAACCGAGTTGGCGACAGCCCTGGAGAAGTCTTATTAATTTTGTTTATGCGGATAACTTTTATTTTATCTTGTGGTTTTGAAGTGGAACTGATTTTCGGGCGACTTTACAGAGGTCCTATTAATTTTTTGGTGCGAATAATAAATTCACGCTGTACTTTTGAAGCGAAACTGACTTTAGCAGAACATTTTCACGGCTTCGTCGCGTTGCAAAGCAAAATCCTTCGAAAAGTGTTCCGAGAAGAATGGGGAACGCTGTGAATTCGTCGTAGCAAGCTTCAGAGGGTTGGGAGGGTGCTGAAGAGAACTGTCCGAGATCTTCAAGAACCATTTTCGTTAAGTTCACCGTGTGGGGTCAAGCGTTGCTCCAGGTGCTCGTTTTTATTCAGTAAAGAGGTTGCGGTTTTTAATTGAAAGTTTTGTTGTTGCCAAGCGAAACGAGATCGGGGACGTTAGCCGATAAGGCGGACCAAAGAAGACTGTTCGTAATGCAGAAAAAATCTGTACCTACAGGAAAACGCATGATAAATTTTAACGCGCCCGAAAATTCAGTTTAACATTGCTCCATGTTTAGAATAATTCATGAACACAACCCCCAAGTTCTCTTTATCTTTCGTTTGATGAAAACATTGAACTGTTACAATTTTCTACAACAGTAAACTTGGACTCATTTTAAAAATCGAAGAATTAATTCTCGCAAAAAATGTTTTTGTGCGATACAGAGAAAATGCTACCACTTTAAATGTTTTTGGCAACATTGCAAAATTTTGTTAGTGACTGAATCTGTCGTGGATTTGGAGATTGAAATATCAGAAAGAAAGGAATTCAAGAGTGAAATTTCGTTCTGGACATAAATGACTTAGGTTACAAAGGGAGGGGTTAAAAATGTGCACATGCTATAAATGCATAAAGATCCGCAGTCTACAGTTACTCCCACTAATATTCGGACACTCTTAAAAACACTATAAATTTTTAAATATTGGACTATAGCGATTTGAATTTTTTTGGAAAGCTAGAGCAATTAGTTTACTACAGGATATGAATAGAAATTTTTTCAAAAATTGCATTTGCTCGGAATTTTAGAGAAAATACTAAAAGTTGTATTTTACAACTGTTGTATTTTATTGAAATTTTAATAAATATGTTTTGGAGATCTGTGTGTGTTATATGCATTGTGAAAGTTTCATTGAAATCGATTGATGCGGGGAAAAATGACAGGCATTGACAGATGTAAGAATTCTTAGATATAGGCCGAAAATCGTGAAAATCTGTAATTTTTACCATCTTTGACCGTTTGTAGTCATTGCAACGTCGACCGATTTTGACGAAATTTTCAGGATATACAGGCCCACATAAGAAAGTTGTAAAATGCATCTTTTAGTATTTTCTCTACAATTCCGACCAATTGCAATTTTCGAAAAAATTTCTTTTCACATCCTATAGTAAACTAATTGCTCTAGCTCCCGAAAAAGTTTGAATTGCATATAGTCCAATATTAAAAAGGTTATCGCTTTTTTTTAGAGCGTCCGAATATTAATGGGAGTCACTGTACATATCAGGCGTTACCAGCGGTTCCAGTGGAGATTCTAATCGAGCTCTTTGTTTGCAGGATAGTGACGCGGTAGAGGCGTAAGAGAGGCACGTGGACCATGTCAGGGCAAGGAGCGGAGTGGTGACCTAAAACTCATCCCCGGCTCTGTGCCTCGATGCTTACGCTACGGCTGGTGTCGACTCATTTCTTAAAGCAGCCATAGGCAGTGCCCTTTGCCTTCGAGAAAGGGCTCTCGATGCGATGTGCCGTGATAGGGACATGAACCCAAAACCAATCGAGTCGAAGGTTCTCTTTTTCACGTCGTATCGGTTCCCGTGCTCGGCTTGAGACTTGAGAAACGAACAAAAACAAAAGACAATTATCGGGAGGAGAGTACCGAGAGTGCCGAGTGTGCCACGTCGACGAAGGACTCGGTCTTCGCCGACGGTTCATCTCCAGAAGGAGGATCTCGCGTGCTTCACCGTGTCCCCTCCTCCAGATTACCCCGTTGATCTACCCTCCTCGTTCTACTACCCCACACGTCGTTCCTTGCCCTCCGTTTTCGCGCGATTACTCGATTCGCATCCCTTAACTCTAACTATCTCTCTACGCCTCCTTTTTTCGTTCCTTTCGGTGCCCGAGGTTCAGTGGCCTCCGACCTCTAGGTCCAGCTAGCACATCGCTAGCAAGTTAGCAGAGCTGAAGAGGAAGAAGAGAGGGTCCGAGGAGACCCGGCCACCGAAATCTCACGATACCAACTGTGAGTTTGTTCGGGCGGAAAGTGTTAATTGGTGACGCATGAAGGGCAGAGACGGCCAACGCCGTCCAGCAGAACACACAGCAGAACGCTACCAAAGCATAGAGACGGTCAGACGACGACCACGACCAACACGAGCCAAGACACGTGCGAAACACGGGTGTAGCGCTAGCTAGATTCCAGGCTGAACTCCATCTACTTCAACCTGTGGAGGGTGGCGAGGGAGTGCATTGTGAGTGGCTCCCTCTCTCTGTCTAATATATGTATCGTAGTGAGGTGAGAAGACGGTAAGAGGACTCTATCGTTAGGTCCGCCTATCCCCACCTCTGACGCTCCCGTAGTCCCAATGTTTACGCGTGATGTCACACGCTACATGTCTGACCACTTTAGCAAATATTTTGGCTAGAGCCGGCGCGGCAACGCGTGCGAAACGAGGTGTGTCCCTTCCACTCGGATCCAATCGGTCGAGCATTTCTGCCAGGGACCTTCTTCTCATATCACCACGATACATATCCCCTCTAGATATACGCAAAAATATTCGGCACCGGAATGCAATTTCCATCGCGTGCAGACGCTACTCTTTAACTTCTTCGTTTTTAATGATTTTTCTATGACACATCCAGCAACGTGTTCGTGACTCTTTTCCGATTAAAATGATACGAAACGCGATTTGGATCTCATTTGCTTGTGGAATCCACGATATAGTGTAACATCTGTTATCCGAACTCTATTAAGTGTTGTATATTCTGAGAATTTAGTTATCAGTTCCGATAACAAAGGTTCACTAAATGTAACAAATAATACAAGTAAATGCGACCCAAACTGCATCGCGTTTGGGCTGATTTACATGAACTAAATAATAAAAATCGAAAATAGTATCGTGATTGAAACAGTGTTAAGTAGAGAGTAGTAATGGGTATAAACTGTAGTAGTGAGGACGAATCTTTCACATACACTAAGACATAACTATACCTATCCGGCTGTCACTCTTTGACCGATTCCGGTAAACACTCGGCGGACAATGGGTCTGGCCGCTTGTATACCAAGAATATTATGAGACTTGTCCTCTGCAAAAGTTTATCGATCGCTCTCTTCGGAAAACACCGAGTCCACCCCCATTGTTCGCCTGTAGATCAAACGATCGAGGACCAACAGTGAGTAGCACATCCGCGCCGAGGGCTTTGTTGCATTTAGTATAAACCGATGACCGACGCAACGATGATGCTATTATGCTCGTTCGACTGTTGCATTTCCGATGGTCCGATAATGTTTTCTCCACGATTTTTGCAAAGTGCGGCGGTGGGTCGCGGTGTAGGCCAAGTGGGATGAGACGACCTCAGCAAGACCATCATCACCATCAGCATAACAACCACCATCACCACCACCACAACAACCATCATCATCATCACCACCATCATGGATCTTCGGCGAGCCCTGCCGGGCCCAGGCAAACGATCGACAAGGTAGCGATCCAACCCTAGAAATCTGCGTTTATACTGGTACAACACGCAACAATTTTTTTATTTTTCTGTAAACGGCTCTCGAATGCTACAATCAGTGGCACACACATTAAATCACTCTGCCTTCCGAGTGTTGACGCTAGAACTACCGAGCCCTAAACGAGACTGATTTATACTTCTTTATAAAAATAACAGGACTGAATTTATTCAGACGTGATACGTTATTTATGTTAGCGTATACTTGAACAAAAAAGTATACAGTAAAGTCGCGTTTACTGTCCGCGATCGGGTACACGGTCACTGTCCAGTGCTTACTGTTCGGCTTTCTTTTGAACTCTTTTCGATCACTGTCCGTGCAGAACACAGGCTATTGGACAGTAAACGCGATTTTACTGTGTACTAACTAAAATCTTTACTGTAAAATAAGAACATTGCTCCTAAAGGATGCACCCAGTGATAAAGCAAGGGTAGTTGTGCTACCTCAGTCCACCACGCAGACCCGTTGGCAGTTAGCCCAGACCTAGACAGGTCTTACTTATCGGTTATCGACACTTATCGGTGTGTACAAAGCGATTGTATATTTTGAAGGACGAGTCCCGTTTGGCGAAAGTGAAACGGGTGCTGGCCGTGTCGCTGTTGGGTCGACACAGTGGCTCGACGAAGGTGTTCGGCGCACGGCTGGACTCGGTGGAGTCGTACCTGGACACAGGTGTGCCATTCGTGGTGCACCGGCTGTGCAGCTACATCGAGGCGCATGGATTTCAAAGCGCAGCAGTGTTCCGTTTGTCCGGCGGCAACCCAAGGCTGGCCGAGAGGCTGAGGGCTGCGTTCGAGAGGAGAGGAGACGCAGACTTGGAAGCTGCTGCCTGTCCTCCGACCGCGGCCACGCTTCTTCGACAATACCTGAAGGAATTACCTCAACCAGTCGTACCATCCGCACTCGTCACTAGGCTGCTCATCATTCATACTCGTGAGCATCTCTGCAAAGCCGCAGTATTCTTTTCTTCTTTCAAATATCTCTATAGCCAGTTTATGGTATAGGGCGTATCTTATAAAGCAAGTTCCCCTACAGTCTCTCAAAATCCTCCGATAAACAAAGGCATCCCACAAAAAATGTTCAATAACATTTTAAAGAAATACTCCGTAAGTCCTTTTAGAGCAGTGGCTAACTCTGCGCTCCTTTCTGTTGCAGAGAACTACGAGAACGATCGGGACTGCTGGATTAAGCTGACCAAAGAACTTCTCTCGTCACTCCCGTCCTCGCACTATCGTCTGCTCGGCTATCTAGCGATCTACCTGAGCAAGTACGAAGCCAGGCATGGCCGCAGCGCTGGCGTTTGCGGCGTTTTCGCGCCTGTGATCTTGCCACACGTTCCACCAGCGACCACGCTCCTCAGGGACATCCTAGCCGAGGCGATCGAACTCTTTCCAGATTGGTAAGTAACGATATTCTCGTCCTGAACTACGTTCACACAGAAGCAGCATCAATTTGCTCGGTAAAAGAAAAGGAGAGCGACAAGGAACGATTAAAAATTGCTTGAAGTTACTTCACTGTGAATAAAGCTTGACAATCACATTTCCGATCAAGAAGGGACTGCGTCAAGGAGGAACTTCTTTGATAAAAAAAAAGTTCGGTCTTGATGCAGCATAGCCATTGAGATTCTTGTTATTAATAGACTTCCGGTAGCTAAAGGGATAAAGAGTTGAAGCGTACTTCTCAGTCTCCTACGCGTACAATAAATAGTTAGATTGAAAACAGAGGGAGCAAAATGTTCGGTCGAACCACAACTATGAATTTTATGCAATTGTGATAAAAATGTGTCCAGCTAAAACACCAAACTAATGAGACATTAAAAGAAATTAAGAATGTTGCTCAATCATTTTTATGATAAACGCATAAAATCCGCAGTCTATAATCAGGATGATAAACGCATCTGTATAATTAGCTCGCGTACATACGGAAATTATTTGCGGCTCAACCGAATGGTACGGAACTGAAATTTTAATGCTCCCCGGATCCTCTTAGTTAGAGTCCAGATCCGCGAAGCTATCCGCTAAACGGATAAAACAGGAGGCTTGTTGGGTCTCTCGGACGGATACAGTCAGGATAGTCATCCGAGTTAATCAGCCTCCGAATAGAATCCGCTTATCGCTCGCAAATATGCGTCAATTGTGCCAACCATTATGTAAGAAATTAGCATACAGGTATGTGTACGACCACGTACTGTCACTGCTAAAGAAGACCATCTTCACCGATGATCGATTGTCTCGTCTCCTTTCTGTGCAAGTCCCTGCTCTGTCGCGTTGTCTCCGCATAGTGTGTTAGTCACTATAGTCAGTCGACAGCTCCGAGCATGAGTACGAGGTTACTTTCATCCTGAAAGACACGCGCGAATCGACGATGCTAAAGTCTTAGCAGTTCTTTTTATATAGGTATTTACGTAATGGAAAGAAACACAGAAAAATTTGAACGTATGTAATGCCAAACTAATATTAGAGGTGCCTAACAAGCCAAAATGACTTGTTACTTATTTTTAAAACCTGACGTGTTCTATAAGCATGATCTCAGACACGAGAATTCGAAAATAAACTACTTCGTTAAGCACGTATTGTGGCAAATGCTGATTTCATGCAGTTCTGGAAAAAAGGAATAGGCGAGGATGCACAACAAATTAGCTCCGAGTCCTCACAATTAAACAATTGTAACTTCCTCTTAAATTTTAACATTTTACCGCATTCATCAATTGCTTGTAAGATGGGGTAAATGTATGGAAAATTATCGGGATTATTTGCGTTTGTAAATGGACAAGAAATTTATGAAGACAAGGGCACGAATTAATTCTCGATCTGTCACAATTTTTAAGCGGAGGAATATTTTACTTAGGAAATGTTCATTTTGCAGAAAGCTCCGCAGTCCAGCGGTAAAAATTGTGCAGTGGAAAAATTATCATAATTATAAAGGAATACATATCAGTCGTGTTTAGGATTTGGCAGGTCCAGTGTTAATGGCGATGTGGTTCAGCTTCGCTGATAGCTGAAGCGAATTTCTCGCTTGATTTTCTGCCAGATTGACCCAATTTCCTAATACTCACTAATAGACTGCACTTTCGTGCTTTTGTGGCACGTGCAGATGCGTAAAGTGCTATAAAATTTTCCACGCCGCTCGATAACATTGTAGTCGTCGAATTCCATCGTTTTAGCGCGTGTTCTTGAGCTCCGAATGGTAATTAATTTTTACAGGTGTTCGGGAAAAGTAGAAACGTACAGCGATGTTGTTATTCGTCAAATAAAATGAAATCGAAATGTTCTTTATTAACATGTTTAATAGAATGAGCACAATAAAACGAAATCGTTAAATTATCCTGTTTCCACTGTTTTAGATTGCAGTTACTCATTTTTCTCAGAAATCCATAAAATACGCTACTAATAAATTACTAAATATTTAAGTATTGTACGAGTAAATAACATCAGTTCCTTCATGCAAAGGGTTAATATTTAAGGTGACAGACTTTATCTCTCTGTTTGACGCCATTTGCCCTGAACGGTGGCCCCGAGGTGCAAGGGGCGCGCTCCCGGGAGCAAAGAGCTGCGCGAAGTTTTTGCGAGGACTCGGAGGACTCCTATTAACGCAATTATCGAAAGGCATTAGGCGCTCGTAGGTGAGTGGTTTGTTTTCCAAGGGTACGCCGTTGTTCCCCAGAGCCGGTCGATCGGCGCGATCGTGTGTCGTCAAATATACAGTTACGGAGCAATTATGAAACGAGCCGTAATCGCGCAGTTGCTCGCCTCTCGGCGAGGCTAAATCGATCGGTCGCTGCCACCACCCACGCACGTGCTAGCACACGCTCGCACACGCTCCCAACACGCTTGCTCCGAATTCGATTCGACGCCAGGCGGAATCGGTTCCTCGCGCGAGCAGGTACCGCGGCCAAGAGCGCAGGAGGCACGCGAACTCTCAATCTCGCGATCCATCGATCGTCCATCAAAGTTCAACTCTTCTCGCAATTTTCTATCCTGCTGGATATTTCCATATTTTTAGACGGGGATTTTTGCTGAGCTGCTTCCTAATCTTCTTGACACGATCAATTCTACGAGATTCTAATCAGTCCAAATAATAATTTCATTGACTACACTCCGGGACAAAAAGATAGCACACTTTAAAATTAACGTAATATTTATTTATTTAACATTACAACCAAGGTTTTATTTTTACTAATTCTTGCAAAATATCTCTATAAACAGAGACAAATGAAATTGAATTGAATTTCGCCAGTCTACACAATTTTATTTAAAAAAAAAAGAATTTTTAAGGAAATATGGTGTGACAAAATGATAGCACATTTAACTTAAAATTATGTATAACAGTAAATCAACGAATGATAATTAATGCTTAATATATTTTGTAGCTCCTCCTTTACATTTAATAACAGCGATCATTCTCTTTGGCAAAGATTTATAGAGTTTTTTAATGGTTTCTTGCTCTAATTGCTCCCACTCATCTTGAATACATTTTTTTAATTCGGGAATATTTCCAAATTGTCTGCCATTTCTATATACAGCTCGGGCAAGATTTCCCCAACAATTTTCAATAATGTTGAGGTCGGGTGATCTTGCTGGCCAATCTAAAACGCGAATTTTTTCTCGAGAAAAGTACTCTTTTACTACTTTTGCAGTGTACTGCGGCATTATCCTGCTGAAAAGTATACTTCTCTCCAGCAATTCTGGTCGCGTACGTGTTTATTTGTTCCTTAATCATTTCCAAATACATTTTGCTATTTACTTTTCCTGTTACAAAGATTTCCATTTTACCATAGTTCCCGATACCTTACCAAATCATCACACTACCACCTCCCATTTGCAGAAAAACTGTTCCTCTTTTCGCATATCGTGAAAATAGTAACTCAGACCATCAGGTCCATCTAATAAGTTAAACCTCTTTTCATCCGTAAATATTATTCTTCGCCATTTCTTTCGCATATGAATATTCTTTTCCGCAAAGTGTAACCGATCGTTCTTATGTTGCACAGTTAACCAAGGCTTTTTCATTAATTTTCTTCGTTGTATGTATTTGCATTTTTATAAAACACGTCTCACATTCCTTATATTAGTGTCTACACCAACACTTTGAGCAATTTGCCTTGCAATCATCTTAGAATTGGATGCTGCTCTTAGTATTGCACGACGTACCCGGGCACTTAGACTTTGCGGACGCCCAGAACTCTTCTTTTCACTATAGTTTTCCGGATTTTTCAAGAAATTCATTATTACTTTTCGACTTCTATTCATAATTTTTGCTATTTTTGTGACTGAATATTGTTCTTCTTACCATTTTATTATAGTGTTAATTTCACACGCGTTCAATCTCTTTCTGCGATCCATTTTTGATAATATTTTGCCTTTTTTAAACAAATATACAACACGAGATAATATCGTATATTTACTACACGTGCTATCATTTTGTCCCACTTGCGAATCACAATATTTGCGTTTTCATTTCTACCATTCTGTTGAAGTAAATATTGTCGATGATATTCAGTACATTATACATAGAGGCATGTCAGAATATGTTGACATATTAAAATACTCATTTTCTTCAGTTTATTCTACCAAATGAGAAAAAATAGACAATGTGCTATCTTCTTGTCCGGGAGTGTACGTTCAACCTTTTTCTCAATTTTTTTATCACATCGGATATTCAAAACCATTTCGAGGCCTAATTTTCAATGTCTCAGTTTCTTTATTTTATTTGACGCTCTCCAGTTCCAATCTTCTCAGCGCTGCTACAGAAACCGTGAAAAAATCCAACAGAAACTCGCGCAAAATCGCAACAACCGCGTAAGCAATTGACAAGCATTCTACGAATTTCCGAGTCGGAAAAAGTTGGAAAATTATTGTAAGGCCTTAAGAATGTCAGCTGGTGGAAACTTTCACTGCGCGCGTCGAATTCTTTTTCCGTGGCACGTTCTAGAACTGGCAGGTCGTCCGCCGATCGGAATCAACAATCAGGAATCGGAATCGACGAAGCAAACGATCGTCGACCTTGTTCAAATTATTCGACATCGACGGTCGTACTTGAAAACGCGCTCTCTTTCTCTCTCTCTGTACTTCATCCGGCAATTACTCACGCTTCTTTTCGTTCGACGTTCAAGGAGCACACGATGGAACCCTGTGTCGCATAGCAATACGCTCTCTTATGGTCGGCTAATAGGAACAAGGTAAATAACAATAATTAGACCTCACGCAGACCTTTATGCGTCTCGAATACCTCGAGCAATCGATAAAATGCGAATATCCAATATTGCTCGATGGTCGAACACGACCGACGGTCTCGAACAAGACTCGTTTACAATTTGTTTCATTCATTTCATTTATTTTATACCGGCGTATAGCTTCTACCTTTATAGTGCCAGTAAAACACGATATTTAATCATAATACATATTTTTATAACACTGAATCGGGCAGTAAAGTTGGTTGCTAAATGTGTTGTTTCATAAAAGCGAGGCGACTGAATTTATTTAGATTTTCTGCGATTTTTATCGTAATATGTGCTTGGATGAAATCTGAATGAATTATAGTGTTAATTAAAATGAACAATAGACGCCTTCACTGTTCTCTAGAGCTTCGCAGAAAAATTGAATGTGTTTGGTGCATTGTTAAAAAAGTTGTTCCAACTTAAATGGTGTTCGAACAATAATACACAAGTCGCGTTGGTATACACTTTTAATTGAAATACGTTTCAATGAAACTTTGCAGAGAGAATACTTTCGCGAAGGCATTGACCCAGCAGTGGCGCGAGGATTTTTGCGGGGAACGGAAGTGTACAGTTTTAATCGTTATCGCAGCGACGCGATGGTACCGCGTATTGATGGTGTCGTCGATCGAAACGATTGTAACCCTAAACGATACGGCCGGATTGCGCGTCGTAATTCGCGTCGTAATTCGCGCCGTATTCAATAAGATTCTACTTTTCCCTGGCCGCGCGACGGTTTCGCCCGAACAGAACAAACCGAAAGCAAGGGAAAACCACGCGAAACTTCGTTTACTCTGTTTTATTAGCCGCCCGGGAGGTTTTTGCGCCATAAATTTGCCGAGTTCTACGACGTTCTACGACGCGACGTTCTACGACGTTCTACGACGTGCAAAACAGTGTGCTCCGATCGATGTCCAGCAGGTCCGTTTTATTAGACGCGTGTCTCGCGTGAAATGAACCGGATTAATGAGAATTTTTTCCGAACGGAGAACTTGTGTCCTTGCTGTTGAATATTCAATAACTCTTCCGGTCTGTTGAACCTTTAATATTTCGCGGATACATAATTAGAATTTTGTTGTGGTTCGTTCCTTGGTCGTTTCCCGAAAGACAAAGGAAAATGCTCTGGTTGTCGACCCGTGTTTCGGTTGCCAAATATTCGTTATGCAAACATTCTTGTAAAACGATAATTCGTATTGAAAAGATTCTTATAAAGCAATATATATGCAAATATTCGTCATACAAAGAGAATTCTCGTGAAATGATCGATATTTCTATAAATGTTCTAAGAAAACAGGAACTGTACGATCTAAGAAAAACGAATATCTCGGTCCGGTATATAAACTTCTTTATTTTTCATTATTTTTTTATGGGACTTTCACCAATTTATTTGTGGAATTTTTCTTATTAAAATGATTTGTTATTTTTATAATGTAATGCAAAATAGTGACTTTTGGTGCACCGTGAGCCCAGTGTTGAAGTCGAACGAGTGTTGAACAAACGCTCGTTTCCAGCGCGGAAGCAGCTCGGAATCGTTTCGTGATCGCAAGTTCGAGGCCAAGCGCAGCTATTCCCATCGGATCGCGATAGCGTCGAGTCTATTTTTGCGAAAAATTGCACCGCGGATCGTCTAATTTTACCCGTTGTTTGCATCTCGTCCTTTTTTAACTGGAAGATCGCGCATAAAAATACCGTGCTTTCTCCGATATTCTTCTTTCTCGCGAACTTCGAAGACTTTTCAAAGATCCGACATAGGCGGGGGACGTCGGGCTAACAACGTGAACATATATCTACTTTCAGCGTTTCGAGGTAACCTTGTCCGGGTATTCCAAGCGAATTTGTTCTAACAGTTCGAACTGCGCAATTCGCGATCTTGTTTTCGCTCGTCCTGGACGAATGATCTATGTGGGGATCGACAGTCTTACGAAATCCGCCGTTCAACTTCCGCCGTCCGAGTTAATCATTATTTATACTCTCAGTCTTCTTCTTCGGTGTCTTTTTCCGATGACACTTCCGTTTGATCCTCGCACACCGTTCAGGTAATTGTTATTTAGTATTTTTGTAACTGTATTTTTTCGATTAAAAATTTATTGTCTGAATGTGAACTCGTAAAAATCGACTTTATGCAAGTGACAGTAATAATTTCAAGTCAACAATTTGTCAAGAAAAGAAAGTTTTCTGTTTTTAATAACTGTTTTTATTATAAACAACAAGTGACGCGTTGGTTGTTAGCACCCACGAGGAAAAACCAAATTAATTTTACTCGCTCTGTTATTTAAAGTCTATCGTCACTAAAAATTACTCTACTTGGTTACGCTTGTTTAATATTCCAGGAAAAAAAGGCGTGTGTTATAATTAATCACTATGTGGGCGACCAGGTACACGCGCACTTATTTGTATTTTTTCTTTAACAATATTTTTATGTTCTTGTAGAAATATTGCTGTAGATATTCCATCGAACTTTTTGCTTCTCTTGGATCAACTGATGGCTGATGCTTATCATTTTTTCGAGTGTTCATAATTGAGATTGTAAGATGGATCCATGGGGAATGATTCGACCAATTTATTTAACTTCCGGAGCCTAAAAAAATTGTGAAACCTTTTTAAGAAGAGCCTGTAAAAATGTTTTGTAGATTTCATGAAAAAGTTGGGATTATGAACAAATTGTGGAGGGCCTTTTTAAACACTGCAGACCCAATGAAAAATTTATGGCACTTGCCAGAAAAAAATACAGATCTTTCAAAAGAAGAAAATTGTGCGTTCCAGGAATGAATTGCAGATCCCATACAAAGCAATAAAAATGTAATTTGTTTCTAACAAATTCTGGGGACGTCAAAATAGATTTTGGAACCATTTCAAATCGACTCGAACCAACAGTACAGTTGTCCGATAAACATTTTCCCGGGAAAACAAATGAACTCCGGACGTTTGCAGATGGATTTCGGTTTTCCGGGAAAATCGGCGAGGAAAATCGGCTTCATCGGAAGCGGTGTTGGGCCTGGTAGGCGGCGATTTTACGAGGTAGCCGCGTGCTAAATGTACAACATCGTCGGTCGAAAATAGCATCGTTGACGTCAACATGCCAAATGTGCGATCACAAGACGCCTAAGTATCGAGCAACGAGAACCATACGTTCCCCGACGACTCGTCATTTCCCGCGTGGTGCGATCCGTTCCGTAATAGACCTAATTTTTATGCATCGAGCGCGATAAAAGCTCGCGCCGGCTGGACGGGTATAGCGATCGGCGAATCATCGTCGGTTACCGCACCGATTGCGGAATCATGTTGGCAAGCGAGAGAGAGAGAGAGAGACACGTGTTCGTTAAGCACACTGCTAAATCGCTCGGAACGTTTCCTTTTACTTTCGCGGTCGGGGAGGCTCCCGTTTCACTCGTCAAAATTCAATTTTTAAAATTTTACATGAATTGTAAAATTTTTGTGGGGCTTGAATTAGTTGAATTATCTGAGGAACAATCTCCCATCATTAGTTTTCCCATTCATGTATCCATTAAGCACCGAAATTTGTCGGAAGTCTGAAGTTCTGTTTTTACCTTATTTACATTCACCAACAGATGTTTGTTCTATAGAAGTTTTTTTAGCTAAGTATAGGATATACTTTTTAGAGAAATTCACTGTTGTACTATATACATTTTTGTAGTTACTTACATTTAAAGATAACACTGTCCAACAAATTTCAACTTTTTTTGTGTTCCCAATATACTGTTGGGTCCTTCTTATAGAGTCTTTTGCGCTGTCCTTAATTTTTCTCCTATACGCACAGTTTTTGAAAAAAAATATTTTTCAACTTTAAACAAATATTGTGATGTTATAAAAGATATTGAATTGTTCTTTACAGCAAAAGATTCTGTAGACTTTCCTGAATCCAGTGATATGCAATATTAACCCTTTGGTTACCCTGGACGAGATATCTCGCGCTCCGATACTTCCCGATAAACGCTTTTGACGAGATATCTCGCCACCTAGCACAAGTGGTTTGACTTTATAGACGAAATATATTCTGTTTTATTCGGTCATTTTACCCGAGATAAAGATTTCATTCATTTCTTCCTTTTACAAATCAGAATATAGTTACATATACAATATACCTATTTGTCTATAGTGTCAAAATATTGGTGCTAGGTGGTAAGATATCTCGTCAAAGGCGTTTATCGGGAAGTATCGGGGCGCGAGATTTTGTTTAAACATGTTTAAACAATCATTAAAGACGGAGAGACACCACTTTTGCACCAATTTTTCCCCAAAAACTGTGCGTATAGAAGAAAAATTAAGGACAGATTCGGAATCAGCGCAAGAAACTCTATAAGAATTGCATAGTGAGAATCGATATCCTTTTCGGCTGTTGTACAGTGTAATTGTAGTTCCCATGGGGAAGCTATCGGGTTGTGAAAACTTCGAAGATTTTGAGAAAATTGTAGGTTCTCGGAAAAATTACAGTGCCTAGCAAAAAATCGTGAGATTTTCAAAAACGATTGTTAGCTCTATGAAAGAATTGTGGAGTCCGTCAGAAAATGTCAGAAATCGCAGATCCTTTGGAAAAGTTGCATCTAATACCAACTAAAAAATCGTAGGTCCCAAAAAGTGGGAAGATTCCCTAGAAAATGATTAGCTCTATAAAACAGTTGTGCAGCCCATAGTCTTGCGGGGTCTATGAAACTTTCATGAAGTCTATGAAAAAGTGGTGATGCCGTTGGAAAACTGTAGAGCGTATAAAAGTCCATAGATCCTTTGGAAAAGTTGTAACCTCCATGGCGCTAATCACAGAGCGAACTGAAAAGTGTGGTGCATTCTATGAAAACATTGTGAACCCCGTGAATAAATTCGGAGAGCCCGAAAATAGAATTCGCACTGAAGAATCGGGTTGCCAGGACGACATATTTAGGGTCAGGAGGGTGAACAAGGGGTGGCTGAGTCATTAGTATAAGCACTTAGGGTCTACGAGTACCATGCTGCGTCCCTGAGATTGTATCTCCAAGGGGTTGCTATCGAAGAATCATTTTGTATTAATACAGATATACGTAATTTCTACAGAAATGTGTCACCCATAAAGGATTGCGTACACAGATAAGTTGTCAAGTCACGAGGCAGTGTTTCTAGGATTGTCACTCGGAAGGCAAGTATTACATATTTTCATTATGTAAAAGCGTCGAGCAGCAAATTCGCATAAAAGCTTATGTGTACTTTGTAACTCCATATATTATACAATACCACACATTTAGATACGGGCGCATTTACATTCGTGACTGATCGCATTTGCACATCGTGAACGTTCTGAAAAACACGGCGATGGTCAACGTGCAATTTGCTGCAGGAACTTTCAACTATGAAAGTCTAATTCTTCGTGTACTTTTAAATTTAATCGTTGCATATTTTTGACTGAGTGAAGGTCACTCTAACATGCAGGTACAAATACTATAATTCAATTTCAAATATTTCGTCTACCTACAATAATAACACTGTCCAACAAATTTCACCTTTTCTTTATGTTCCCAATATACTGTTGGGTCCTTCTTATAGAGTTTTTTGCGCTGATTCCAAATCTGTTTTTAATTTTTCTCCTATACGCACAGTTTTTGGGAAAATGGAATTTAAAAAAAAGACATATTTTTCAACATTGAACAAATATTGTGATGTTCTTTGCAGCAAAAGATTCCTTAGACTTTCCCGAATCCAGCGATATACAATATTAATACATTATGACTGTTTAAACATGTTTAAACAATAATTAAACACGGAGAGACACCACTCTTGCACCAATTTTTGACGATATTCTTGAATTTATCTCGAAAAAAATAAGGGTCCAGCGGGAAATCGAACTATACCACGCGATAGAGCAGACTTTTATCTTGAGAAACCATCCTATTAAGTTTGGAACGTCGACGTTTTTTTCGAACCAGAAAGCAAAATATTGGGCGCAACTCATGTCGGGCGGAGATATTTTGCTTTCTGGTTCGAAAAAAACGTCGACGTTTCAAACTTAATAGGGTGGTTTCTCAAGATAAAAGTCTGCTCTATCGCGTGGTATAGTTCGATTTCCGCTGGACCCTTATTTTTTTCGAGATAAATTCAAGAATATCGTCAAAAATTTGTGCAAAAGTGGTGTCTCTCCGTCTTTAATGATCGTTGAAACATGTTTAAACATTCATAATGTATTAATATTGGATATCACTGTATTCGGGAAAGTCTAAGAGGAATCTTTTGCTGTAAAAAAACAATTCAATATCTTTTATGATAACATCACAATATTTTTTTGTTCAAAGTTGAAAAATATGTGATTTTTTAGAACGCAATTTTCTCAAAAACTGTACGTACAGGAGAAAAAGGAACAGTGCATAGTGGAAATCGAAATACTTTTTGGCTGTTGTACAGTGTAATCCATACCGATACACGTAAAAAACTTTTCAAAATGAATCGGAGCAGTGGCTCCAAAAATCTACATAAGGACTAAATATGCAAAACTAACTGCAGAAATGTTCGATTTCGGTTCAATATGAAAACTAACAAATCCGTGCGTTAGGGACTCCCAAGAAATACTTATCCATCACAAATTTGCATAATTCTCTAGCAAACCAACAAGCAACAACGATCTTTAATCTCCCAACGAAATACTTAAAGCTGCTGGAAAGTCGCCACCACTCCCTGTTAGACGGAACAAACATGATTCCCGAGTAATTTGGGCCGAAGCAACCGTTTCCCATAGCGACTCGGTCACGAGTCACGAGTCACGCTTCCCTTTTGCCTTTCTTCTCGGCGCGGTGGAGAAAGGGTTTCCACTCGATAGGTTCTCGAGGCTGTCACGTGCTGTAACGCGGCCGCCGATGGGCGAATGGGTTGGATGGATGGATGCACGATCGCCGACAAGCTCACACAAACAACCAGCTAGAGAATACATAATATAGAGGCGGTCCGACGAAGGGACCGGCGCAGTCTGAACTCGTTCGCGGCGGCAGAAACGAGCAGAAACGCGCATACAACGCGCTGGTTTCGAAGCTGATCGGTGTGTGTTCCTATCCACGTTCACAGCGCCGTGGAACACGTCAACGGTCCCGAAACCCCGAGAGACACAGTGCGAAATCGTCCGTGGCCGACTGTAGATCGTCGCGAATCCTCGCCGAGAACCGGATCCTCGCCGGTTTTCTATTCGTCTTCTGTAAACAGGAGATCCCGTCGGAGTTTTTTCCCCTGTTAGATTTGTGTACCTGTGTAGAGAACCAGAGGGATTTTTGCAAATTTTTGCGCGCGTGCCCTCGAGCCGAGGACCCTGTCTGAACGTTAGTCCAATCGGCGAGCGACCATAAATGTTTCATCGAATCACCGAGAGACTCGTCTTCGCGCCGGTGGTCCGCCATTGGAAAAGAAAGTTGGTGTTCGTGATCACATGAGCGGATGCTGACGAGAAAAGGGATTCCCGTTGCACAGTGAGTCCTAACGACGATCACTACGTATAGCCACCGAATCGCGATGGTGCCATGGGTAGACTCGTTGCTCCACCGGCTCGTATGATTTCGAGAGGATGAACGCTTCGAGAAACGTTCCTAGCTTGAAAATTAATCGATGAGGAGGAAGTTCGATGGTTGCGGGGAATTTGTTGATGGTGCTTTTGAGTCCACAGTTGGAAATTGATTTTCGGAGCTTTGTTCTCAAGGTATTTTTACAAGTATTAGATTGCGGGGTTTATGCCACGATTAGAAGTGGATCTTTATGTAAAATTTAGGCTCTCGGTAGATAAATTGTTAAAACAGTACAAAGACTTCGTGGATTTTTTAAAACTCTAAAATTATTTTCTTCAGAGGTCTAGGCTATGCGTCCAAGTCATAAATAATGGGGGAAATGTACGATATACACTGATCTCTCTTTATGTACATACATGAGTAAATTACATGTTGCAAGCGCAGCAATTTGATGTATAGTCTTGAGATCGTCAATATGTCGACATTCGTCTTCGGATTCTTGAATAATTAGAATTCTTCGGATTCTTGAATAATTGGTAAACTTATGTTGTATTATCCTCTTCACCACTACGATAGTTAATAGTTCTTTAGTAGTTTCCTAGTAGAAAGAGAAAAAGATTGATTTCATATATCTCTGCATTTACTTTGACGTTTGAATAACCCGCAAAGGCCAATGAAATTTTATTTCATTTTAAATCTGACAGGATGAAATAAACTATCATCCTAGGATCATTACTAAATTATTTCTGAAGCACGTATGATAGTTGAAAAATGATATCAATATGTGTGAATTTAATGCAGAGTCAAAAAAGAGGTAAAAACATGGTTTTGTCCAGCTAGTTTCGATTTCTGAGAATACCACGAGCCGGTTCAGCAACGAATACTATTCGTTCACGTGCGGATGAGTTGGCAAAATGTCAAAATAAACTACAGCCAAGAAAAATACGCAACTTGGTGCGGCATATTTTTTTCAAAATCGATTTTCTCGAGAACTACACTCGCACTCGGCACACGGAGGTCTGCCAGAAACATTTACTGAAAGTTACAAATGTGGATGCATATCGAAAAGTGCAATCTCACGAAGGTTTGAAGAATGTAACTTCGGATAAGAAAAGTTCTAATTTGTCCGCATGTGGACCACCGCTTAGTTTTCGAGAATCTCGAACACGTCGGTGTTCCAAAGCCTGATCCCTTTAGCGAATTACGCAATAACCGAAGATCCCATCGCGGGTAATCCGATTCGACGGATTATCGATTTAACGAAACAATTTCCTTCGGGACATGTCCCTGAAAAACAACGTTGTTAGATCGATTCGAATGATACGTTCTCAATTTTCGCGGGTATGCAAATACGACGTGCGTCCGAATAAAAAAGAAACATGTTCATTTTATGATAGACACAAAACATCTTGTATGCAATTCACTGGGAACTCGCATACACTTAATAATTAATCAAATTATTAAAGCCACAGTACGAAAAATATTGGCTTGTAACGTAAATACATTTGGTTATCTTGAATATCTTTGATTCATTTATTAACGAAGTACAAAATCGATTAATTTATTAACAGATTGTATCGATAAATTATAAAATCGTTGACCACAAATGACTCCTGTTTAATTCACTCGACCGTGGATCTTCATGCAAAATAAAAATTGCCTGAACTAAAAAAAAAGAAAGAGTTACATAAGAATTGATTTCTTCCCTTAATAATTCTAATGGGTTATAAATAATGTTCCAGTAGTATTAAATTCATTTGATGTCTCTTCCAGTTTGTGTTCCACCTACTCATTTTTATCATAAATACATCAAATCCGCAGTCTATTAATAATAGTTACATGTATTTTGAATGAGTCA
>CM052315.1:18420838-18505216 GCA_028455605.1 Lasioglossum malachurum | reverse complement strand
CTCTTGTGGCCTGCAATCAATGTAAACATTTTTTATTTTGCATAAAGATCCGCAGTCTAATTATAACTTTCTGTAATTATGAAATAGGTCCAAGTCATATATTTCTTGTTCCGAGATATTCAAAGGAAAAACATCAAAATACAAAAATTCCGATTTCTTAAAGAGATGTAAAGTAAACAAACAACTGCTCCAATTTCGCACTTTCGCGACAAATTCCTGTTCAACAGTCTTCTAATCGAATGATGCTCCGTGAAATAGGTTTCCAGAAAACCGTTCCGGAACGAATAACATGATTCCGCGCTTTCATTCGATTTGGGCGGAAATTGGCCGACAGGCTCTCTCTCTCTCACTCTCTTTCCGGCAACATTTTATTTAGATTATAGATTCGCTCATCTCCGGTTGAACGATGCACGGAGGAAAAGCCGGATAAAACGCGTAACGTAATCAGAGCACCCGACCTACCTCACTGCAGTCTCTCAAAGGCATTTCCCTCGTGAACGGCGATCGATCGATCTCCCTGGCCACCTTTTCCTCCCCCTTCTCCTCCCGTTTTCCACCACTTTTCCTCCCCGTTACTGTCAGTTTCGGGTCGCGACCCTGGGACAAACCGCTCGACAGATTCTTCTTTTCTGCAGTATTATCTCTGTGTACCTAAAGTCGCTATAGGTGTCTACCATAATTGTCCAAATTTTATCCACACCACCAGGGAGTTCCACCTTGAAACCAATCAAGTATCGGTGAGACTCGCACTAATGCAAACAAACCAAAAAATTGCAACTTTCCTTTTTTTCTTATGAAACTCTTAATACCGTATTCATCTCATCTCATTAAAATGACATCGAACACAATATACTTACGATCATAATTGCTTGTGTAATATGTAGACTGCGGATCTTCATGCAAAATAAAAATTTCTTATCTGAACTGCAACGAACTGAAGTGAAATAAAAAATTTATTATTATGTTCAGTTGGTTGATAATAATATAGTAGCATGTTTAAACTTTTCAAATGTTTTTGCTATTTCAGATTACACCTACTCGATTTTGTCGTAAATGCATAAAATCCGCAGTCTAGTAACAAACGACCAGAGTTTCGAACGTGGAAGAGATCGGCGAACGGGAACGAAAGAGAATAACTATCGCTCGGCAGACCCGACGATACGACAATTACAGAAATACACGTAACAGTGAAATGCGCCGCGGTTATGTCGAACCAGTTCGTTCGCGAGATCCGTTTTCCCAGAGAGTCCGTTTTATCCACGAACGATTTTACACAAGCTGTCTCGCACGCGACGACCCCTTTTTCCCTTCTTCGACGTAGTTCCTCTTCGACCGGAGAACACCTGTCCGTTAATAAATGAATCAATCGATGCACATGGTCTTTCGCGTAATCGAGCCACAACGAAAGTCACGTAACTCGGGAAATCGTAGAACCGATGACCTTTGTGTTTCTATTTAGACCGATCGATCCGTGAACGCGATTGTACGGCGTCTCCGGTCAGAGAATTTCCTTGGCAGCGAGTTATTAACACGTTCACTGACAGCATCCGTTTCATCACTTCCTCGTGCAAAAGTTTTATTAACCTCTTGAACCATAACACACACCCACAAACACACATCGAGTCTATCGGATCTATGAGATAAATCCAATATGTTTTTCGAAACTTTATTAAACCAAAAGTAAAATTCGTCTCTTTGTTATAGACGATATTTAGCCGTTAGAGAATGTAATGGGCATGCAATAAATATAAACTTATAGTAAGAGGTAAAATAAATCATAAGCGGCCCCTAGACGTTCTATAATATTGTCAATACGTCCATCAATAATATTGACGAGGCGCACTGAAAGGGCATATTGACCATTTAGAAGGGGTTCAACGGATTGATCAGTATATTTAAGCATATTGATAGAAATTTTGATTGAAGCGCATTGACGTTTAGGAGGTTTATGTTTATTGTCAATATGTATTTCGTCAGTCTCACTAGACATGGTTATGCGATATGGTGCAAGATTTCTCGCGCATCAATATTATTGTCAACCTACAGTGACTCCCACGAATATTCGGACACTCTTAAAAAGCCGATGACTTTTTTACAATTGGACTATACGATTCGAACTTTTTTGGGAAGCTAGAGCAATTAGTTTACTACAGGACGAGAAAAGAAATTTTTTTAAAAATTGCAATTGGTTGGAATTGCATACAAAGTACTAAAAGTTGCGTTTCACAACGTATATTAAAAATTTTAAAGATACGTTTTGTAGATCGGTGTCAATTGTATGCACTGTGAAAGTTTCATCGAAATTGGTTGCTGCGGAAAAGATGTAAGAATCTGCAGTTATCGGCCGAAAATCGTGAAAATCTGCAATTTTTACCATCTTCAAACGTTTGTAGTTCATTCCAACGTCGACCAATTTTGACGAAATTTTCAGAATATGTTCAATTCACAAAGATCTACTAAACGTATTTTTAAAATTTTCAATATATTCCCGCACAAAAAAGTTGTAAAATGCAACTTTTAGTATTTTATCTACAATTGGAATTTTTGGAAAAATTTTGTTTCACATCCTGTAGTAAACTAATTGCTCTAGCTTCCAAAAAATGTTCAAATCGTATAGTACAATATTAAAGAAGTAATCGCCTTTTGAAGAGTGTCCGAATATTTGTGGGAGTCACTGTGTACGTTGACAATATTATTGAACGTCTAGGGGCCCCTTTAGGGCAAGGGTTAAACGCAACGTACCTCATGTATTTGTTTACCGCTTGACTGGCTCCAAGGGAGATTCCTCAGCGGTGTGGGGATAAAATTTTTATGCTTATTGTATACCGACAATACTGTAGTGTGGACGTATGGAAACAATGTCGAGGAAGTCACTGTCAGTCACTGTCAGTTACATAAAACGTTCCACAACCGGACAAATGACCGGTTTCACATTTTTTATTTTTTAATTATTGAAATTATGAAGATACTTTGTATTGTTATAAAAATTGTGAAAAATCTCTGAATAAGTTCAGACTTGTAATTTTTATAAAACAATGTATATCCGAACACATTTTGTAGCCGGTACGGTTAGTGTTAAACATAGGAGTACAAATCTGTAGAGGACGGCGAGGACGGGTCAAAATGAACCCGGTAGAAGGAGTTGAAAGACTTGAAGAGTATTCTAGAGCAGTGATTCTTAAACTGTGGTCCGGGGACTTAACAGATATTTTTGGTAAAAAAAGGAG
Source organism: Lasioglossum malachurum (assembly GCA_028455605.1). Taxonomy (NCBI): domain Eukaryota; kingdom Metazoa; phylum Arthropoda; class Insecta; order Hymenoptera; family Halictidae; genus Lasioglossum; species Lasioglossum malachurum. Next base: position 18,501,989 of record CM052315.1, on the reverse strand, counting down.
AAGAAAAAAGGTCATTCAAATCATTGTCATGTTCAAAATGTTTCACGTTTTCACATTTTCACGTTTCAAATTAAGTCTCAAGGACTAAGTAAAATACCTAGAGTTGGAATGGGGTCCTCAAAAAAATTTTGTTCAAGAGGGGGTCCCCCGGACTAGGACTACATAAGTTTAAGATCCACTGTTCTGGAGCATATCTATTGAATGATTTTGCAGAATATAAACGAATCTCTGACCATTTAAACTGGTCCGCTAAATTCAGCAATGATCAAAGCCTTCGTCCACGTTTTTAGATGAGAAGGTTGTTTATACATATATCTATAGACGGAAGCGTTCGACTTCCGAACGATTCGGTTTCTTTCCACGCGTTCAGCCCACCTTTCGCTGTCCCTGATTTCTTCAGGCTGGTTTGTTTCGTAATTCCCAGCCGCCACGCCGGCGAATTGGATTAATAGAACCGAGAGCCACGTGATGCGCGTCGACGTTGTTTACCTCGTTAATTTTCTATGGGTGCTGATCGAACCGGTCTTCGGTAGTACCGCAGCGGAATTTTCCGCCACTCGTGATCACCGGCCAGAGAGATATCGTGTGCTCGGAGGGGAAGAAGGATCTCTCCCGCTTCCATCGTGACTGCTAGGTCATTAATTGAGCCACTCGGACGACCGACTGATCAACTACGGCTAATGAAATGCGGTGAAATGCGGTGACTCTGCGGAATTGATCTTTTCCGCGAATTCTTCCATGTCTCCGATAACAAACTGGCGAAACTATTTTTCCCTCTTCCACTTCCTCTGTTTCTTCTTCGTCTTCGTTGTTTTTTCGCATCTTTATGCGAAATAAAAATTCAGCCCAAGTTAATTGTAAGAAACTAAAATTAAATGAAGATGTATTAAGAAGGTAGACTCGTTTCCAGGATTCAAAGGGTGCGGGATGCAGTATCGAAAGCGCTAGATAAAAGATCAATCTAGGCCGCGATCGCCCTCAAAAGTCCTATTTTTGCGTTTACGAGGCGTAATTTGCATTATTCGTCAGCATGTAGCTGTCGCAGCTTTATGAAAATAGCTACATTCGTAGCTTTATGCTTTCGAATAATGCAAATTACATCTCGTAAACGTAAAAATAGGACTTTTGAGAGCGATCCTTGCTGAAAATCCCCATCTTTGCATCATCGAAAAAACGAGTCTACCCCCTTAAGATTAAAACGACAAATTGGTCTGGATGCAAAGAGATAGTGAATAATCTTCGTGTACATGTTAGTCCTGTCAGGATAATAATTCTCTCTCAAAGACGTGTCAGTGTAAAATACTTTAAACATTATATTTATTAATATAGAGTAGGTTATATATAATAATAGACTTCGATACAATACAACTGCTTTACGAACAAATCACCATCTTCTGGTCTAAACCATTCTTCTCATTCAAAACCTAACGTCGCTTGACGTCGCGAACGCCACCTTTAGGGTGCGTTTATACCGAGGTCCTCCGCGGGCTTTAGTCCGCGGACGTTGCCATAAATTTCGAGCGGGACCACAGCGGGGCATAGCGGACCCGTCGACCCGACTAAAGCCCGCGGAGGACCTCGGTATAAACGCACCCTTACTCGTATATTCTAACAAGTCCCGGTTCAAAAGCACAGCACATTTCATATACAGTATACAGAGTGTGTCCGTTAAGTGATGTCACCATTTTTTAGGCATTTCAGGTAGTGTAATTAAAAAATGTTTTAGACAAATGTTTCTTAGTACTTGGTGAGCTACATGTTCGCATATTCTTAAATCTGAAAAAATGATTTTTACGTAAAAAACTAAAGGTCACCTTGACTTTTTTAAATGGCACCATATGTTGTGGACGTGATAGGGTTGTTGCTAACGTCGAGACGAATTCAGCAGTGTATTATACTATGACCTTGGAATGAATTCAAACTCAAAAATTTTTTTTGCTGTGGTATTTTAAATGGTCACTTGATCGGACCATATTCCTTCGGAGAAAATTTTTCAGCTACTCGATATCTTAACTCTTTGGAAGAAAAACTTCCACACTGTTGAATTCGTCTCGACGTTAGCAATAACCCTACGACGTCCAAAAAACATATGGTGCCATTCAAAAAAGTCAAGATGACCTTTAGTTTTTTTCGTAAAAAGCATTTTTTTAGATTTAATTTTAAGTACTGAGAAACTTTTGTCTAAAACATTTTTTAATTACACTACCGGAAATGCCTAAAAAATGGTGACATAACTTAACGGACACACCCTGTACAATATGTATAGACCAGCGGTTTCCAACGAGGGAGGCGCCCCCCCCCCAGGGGAGGCGCCAAAATTTTTTTACGCCAGTATTTTTTTGTAATAAAGTTATTCTTATTTAAAACGTGTCTGTATTATTATATCTATTAAAAGATAGGGAGAGGCGCGGAAAAAAATATTTTTTAGGGAGGCGTAGTAGCATAAAGGTTGGAAAACGCTGGTATAGACTGAAATGAAAGATTTATCCGAATGGAACGAGATAGTGAACGGGTCTGTGTATCTCTGTTTGCAGCATCCGTGATAACAGCGCGGTGAACGGCGTGATCCCTGCCGGTGACTGTAAAATCTGCAAGGACTCGAAGGACGAGCAGAAGGAGTCTGAGACGGACGGCGCGTTCCTGCTTTGCGCGCTGAAACCGCGTAAGCGCAAAGAACGCCGTGAGTCCTGTTGTCAGGAGAGGAAGTTGATAAGGTGGGATCGATAAAAAGACAGTCTTGCTTGTTGATTCTACCACGGCTAGAGACCATGCCTGATTTCGCGATTGACATTCTGTTCTAAATGATTTTTAGAAGCAGCAGCGAGGAACGTATCCTCGACAGCCCCGCCGAAACAGCGGATACGATCAGACGAGTGAGCAGTCACGAGGACTTCAACAGTGAGGAACACCGCCACGTTCTGTCGCAGATAGGACAAGAGATGGGGCATGGTGTGGTGAGCAGCCTCAACAAACCTGGATCATATTTCAGAAGAGTCACCTGACACGTTACCTATCTGAGATGATCTTGTTGTCATTAGAAATATGTGATTTGCGGCTGACAGTTTCTTAACACGTTCACGACCAGCGTTTGTTTCGTTCATCACATTCATTGTTAAAACGTTCTAATACATGGTCGCGAACGTGTTAATCGCTTTTTAATAAAAATAAATAGACTAATTATATATTATTGTACAATATTGTAATTACTTGGCTGCGAATCATACATTTTCAACACTGAGCCTACCACCATTGGTCAAATCGCCAACTTCAGATTTCATATTTTATAATTATCGACATTAGGCAAGATACTTTCACGGGAAACTATTAAATATATTTCTACATTTAGAGACATATTGTAATACATAGACAGCGGATCATTAAAATAAAAATTTTCTATCTGAATTGCTACAAACTGGAGTGAGATAGAGATTTATTTTCTTTCTTTTATGTTTAATAGGTTGAAAATCATATAACTAATATTATAAATCCGTTGTCTAGTAATAAATGTATTTTATAAGACGACACGTACGCGTTACTTTTAAAACTAGGCAGGTTCAGTGTTGGAAAAATAATATATGTATACAGTGGGTGATTAAATTACTGGAGCCACAGTGTGAGAAACGCATGTTTAAACCATGCGATGAATCATGTTAGCTGCAGTGCTACGAAATATACATTTGTAATTTCCATTTACATTTGTAATTAGGCTTTCACTTAAAAATTGCTGAACTTATGTGCAAATACTTTTAAAATTTTTATCACTCACTATAATCGAGGATAGGTAACGTGTTAATTTTAACCCTGCTATTTTCTTTGAATCTTTTTCGATCTATTCACATATCCATATTATCGACAGTATAGTGGATTTATTATTAACACGTTCGCGACCAGCGTTACATACATGCGACAATCACAATTTTGTATATAACATGAAGAAAATCAAATTAATTTTGTGTAAATTTGTGTTATTTATAATTCTAACGCATGATATTCGGAGAACTTGTAACTGTTCTATGACAATATAGTGTTTCATATTTTACGAGAGGATAGATGATAGAATATTGTAATAAATCCCGAACGTGTTAAATAAATTTACGGAGGCTGACAACGTCCTGACTGTTCGAATAAAAGTGTACGTTATTTCAGAGATCCGGAGGTCTTCCTCTGCACGAGAGGACGAACGTCTCGCCGATCTCGAAGAAGAGTTCGTCGTTTCCATCACCGTGCGAGGCGACGACTCCGGAAACAGAGAAGTTCGAGTGCGATGCCGAGAAACTGAGGAGCAGCGAGCGTTTTAGCCGAAGCATCACACCACGAGGAAGAAGGCAGGCCAGAAGAAGAAGAGTGCACAAGATCGTGGACACGGAGAATTCCAGTAAGGTAAGATACTAATTGAACGTACACATCAAACTTCTGCAATCAAATCGAGGGAAATGCTAAATTCCGTACTTCTCTGGCGCAGGAGAATGAAGAGGAGCCTGAGATCATCTACAACGTGTCATCGAGTTCCAACAGCCGCAACGGCTCTCCCGGCCCGAGCTTTTTGGAGATGTTGAGCAGTGGGCCGAGTCGGTCGCCATCACCGGCTCGACCACCTACTGTCGACATTGAAGACTTAAACAACCCTAGCTTGACTAACTGGACCTTCCAACGAGAGGAAAATGTAAATAGCAACTAACCAGATCCTAGAGAAAAGCACCTGACGTATATTGACGGTTCTTGAAGCTGTCTGCACCACTCCTGTTACTCTAAACTCGAGTAGACAGCGGATTTTATGCATTTATTGTATGTCGAAAATGAGTAGGTTTAATTTGAAACATTAAGAACATTAGACGACCCATTGAACATATTAAAAAAGTTTACATTGCATAAAAATCCGCTGTCTAGTTATGAGCAATGCTCCATTGTAACACTACCCCTAGACAAGGTGAAGAGCGATTACAATTATCGGTGCGTCTTAGGTTTCTTCTAAAAGCGGGTCGTACCGCAGGATATTTTTGTTTGAACAAACAGTGTCATCGCATAAGACGTTGTATACGCGTATCTCATTGATTCCTGTTATCTGATTAACTGGACGCACGTTCGCAGGGAGAAGCCATTGACGCCCGGGTGGAGGCAATGCTATCGCCACGGAATTCGTTGCTGTTGCCTGTGAGCAGACGGTTCTACTCGGACAACGAGATTCAACCAGGTACGCCGACGATCGCGGAGCTCGGGCTGAAGCAGCTGACGAAGCACATCAACGGTCTGAAGAAGAAGATCAAGAAATACGAGGACGAGTTTGAGGAGAACTTCGGCTACCGGCCGAGCCACTCTGATAAAATGAGCAACAGGGACATCAAGAGGCTGTGCACGGAGCTGAACAAGCTGCGTAAGGAGCACAAAATGCTGAAGGAGGATCCAGTCGGTGCGTTACTGGCTAACGCGAACAACCGGATCAAATCGATCAGCACCAGTCCGACGAACAACAACAACAGCCTAGAGAAGACCAGAGCTACATCCATGGAGGAGATGGTAAAGGACATCGAGAAGAAGCTCAGCGAGAAAAGGGTGAAATACAACAGACCCGACAACATGGAGGAGCTCACGTACGAACAGCTGTTGGAGGAGAAGACCGCGGTGCAGAAAGCTCTGCTTCATATCGAGAATACCTTCGGTAGACCCGCCCCCACAGAAGATCGGACTGTCGTACGACCTTTATACGACAGATATAGAACATTGAAGAGGTTGCTAATTAGGGCCGGAGTGGTAAGTCTCCGATGACAACCCCCAGAGAGTTGACATTGCTGATCGTCGTTCTCTAAACGGTGCTTTCCCGTAGAACAAAAATAAAGACAGCATCACGGAGCTGGCGACCATACTGGAACACGAAGCGATGGACTTCACGTCGTCCAACCTGCCTGGCAACCAGTCCGACCCAGAGAGAAGAGCCAGCGAACCCGACATGTCGCACAGAGGCATCCTGGATTGCATTGACACCGGGGATCAGCTGCCAACCGACAGCGACAGTCAGCACAGCAGCAGCGAGGGCAGTCGTAGCAACAACGAGATCCTTCACGCGCTTCCACTGTGAGTGAACGTTGTATTTTCAGATCAGATTGTCCAGACTTCTACAAAATAATCTCGAGAAGATATTATGGAGTCCATGTATCGTATTATTAAAATTATAGGTGGAGACTACTATATTTCTTGCGTAAGTGGTTTATGTGGCGTGCGTAAACATGTCGAAGATAATGTCTACCAAGCCAGTTCAACTATCTCCGATGTATTTACACACGCCATAAGAATCGCTCATTCAAGAAATGTCGCAAGATAGTGGTTCAGTGTTATTGAACGATTCAATAAGAAATTCGGATCTCGGATACTTGTCTCTATTAGTGATTTTGTCTGTAGATAATTAATATAATTTACCGCAGTATGTACCGCGTATAAAGATCTGCAGTCTATTGATTTACGAAGGCCTATTGAATTAAGGCAGATGACATAGAAGCCATAGTGGTCAGGATAATCTATACGCTTGACAAATTCTTCAAGTTTTGTAACCAAATGGTATAATTCGTTAATAGATATTATTTTCACGGTGCAGACGAGTGAAACGTCCGGTTTGATTTCAGTGAAGACCTGTTGGTCCAACAGAAACTGACCAGAGAGGAGAAGAAGCGTCTCCGGCGAGCTCTGAAGGAATTGGAGGCACAGTTCGAGGCTCGCGCCGGTCGCCGGATGCAGAGAGAAGATCGAGGTCCTCAAGTCACCACCGTCTACGAATCCTACAAACAGGCCAAAGCGAAGCTTAGACTGATCGAAGCTCTCATAGCGAAGAATGCCTGACGCAGTATCTAAACGGCGGCTGTAGTAGCCGTGCGTTTATGAAAAAGGCATCAGTAAAATCCTAAAAGCATCGTGGATCAACATCGACGCATTACGCAATCCAATTGTGCGACAGGGAGTTCAGAGATAAGAGATGAGGAAGCCAAATCAAAAGCTTTGAGCCTGTTAACCGGGTAATTTTGTTTCAACAGAACTGTACGGATATATGATTTGCTGCAATAAACGAAGATAATAGTTTACACTACACTGCAGTCGCTATAAAAATGCATGGAAGGCGAGACAAAAGACGATCGAAGTCGTCTTTCCCGGTTAATAGATTAGGATGCAGAGGAACATGCTTTCGATGATAATAGCGAGTGTCTTGGTGAAAGGATGCTGACGAACACAATTCATTTGATGGACTCATAGATGTTATTAAAGGACACAAGGCCCGTCTAGTACTTTGAACTCTAAGCACCAGATAGTTAGGAAAACGACAGTGACTGCTGCGACACGCGTGCCGAAACGATTCGCCAATTTGCACATGACTTTCTCAGAATACTCAACATTGATTTCAACACAGCGAGAGAGAGAGAGAGCGCGCACTTGTCTCATAATGATACACTTATCGGAACTCATCACAAACGTCTGCCGATTTGTATGAACAATTTCGCACGACGAGGTACATTTTATTGAGAGCAAAACGTTGTTGAACGACATAAACACCATCGTCAGTTTTGTACCGTACTTTTAATAACGCCGACAAAACATTTTGTTATTTTCTAACGAGAAATCATACCGAGAAAACAGTTGCTTCCTTCTGTACTTCACAACGATTTCATATTTAACGCTGCAACGCGTTCGTGTCGTAGGCAAATTAGTCGCGTTTTTTCAATTAGTTCACGCATTCCTCTATACTCGAACAAAAGGAAGGAGAGACAAGAAGGGGCGACGTTGATCGAGAAATTTAGACGCCGTACGCGTATTTATTGTCCCGCGAACAAACTGGCTGAGAACAACCACGAATTCACATTGTAAGACATTACTTTTATGTCTGTGGCTGCGAGAGGAAACAATAACGTTGATATGTGGAAGATAATACATATTTTTATTTTCAGAAAACAGAAAATACATTAAAACAATTTTTTCCTCTCAAAATGAGAGTGCAATAAAGCACAGAAGCCCAAGGCAAACAAACGTGAGTCGCAAATTTTCATCGAGAACACACACGTCCAATGGACCAAGGCTGTTGTGCCTAAAGGAATCTTGCATTCTCATTATTCTGTTTAACTCCTTGCACTATAGCATATGAATATTATTAATTTCCTTTAAACTGGAATAAAATTCTTTTGTATAAGTTATCTTTTTCTTCTAGAGAATCGTGAACGATGCACAAGTTCTACTCAGTGCGATCTTAAAATAAATTGTAGTGCAAAGGGTTAAAATAGAAGCGCATTGACTTTCATCGTTCCGCTTCACAACCACGGATGTAATCGAGATAAATATGATAAGAACGTTTTATATTTCTTTTTGTTTTTGTACAGAAATTCTAATACAATTTGTTATTTAATCGTATCGCTTAGGTTTTCCGATTACGGATTTTTTGTACTTATCGCGTGGGAGAACGCAGATTCTTAGAATGGAAAACCGACTGGCGCAATGTCGGTTTTCATGTGAAATCGGTATGTTCGTTTTGTTCTGCGAGAATTCGCTACCAAATCGAACACTGAGAGCAATGAACGAATTTGTGGGGTTATTTGTAATAATAAGTACCTTGTAAGAGATATCACATGTTGTAATTGTAGAGTACTATAAACTGTTACAGTCTTATAGCGTATTGAACGTAACCATAAAAAAAAACGCGCTCGTTGATTTATGCGATTCGCAATCGGTTCGGGCGAGCAAAATTTGCAGGTGATCGAATGTAGCGAACCCGCTAGGCCGGCTCTCTAGAATTTTTAAGCGATAGCCTTAAAATTCGTCTCTAACGAAGACTCGTACGAGGGTGCTATAGTTTAGTTTTTAAACGCGTCGACTATGAAAAGAAAAGAAATTTGCGAATTCGATTGACGTGGCAGCCGTACAAAAGGGGTGCGCATTATCTTCTCTTGCAAGCAATCGACATACTTGGACACGTCTTCAATATTTCAACCCGAAATCATATCCCATAAAAAGAAATTGTACGATTTGATTCCTAGCGACCCCTTTTGTTTTATGCTAATTCATTTCGCACAATTGCACGAAGAAAGCACAATTAATCCTGCAATGGCCCCTGGGCCTCCACAAATTTTAGAACAAACTTTTTTTTTTATTTGCTACTGCATCGCAAAACAATATTCCGTTCGTTCCAAACGTTTTTTGATACAACAGTTACGACATTGTTGCAGCTTCTAACGTCAGGTGACTCACTCCGTGTACTTTTTAGGAAATGTCTATGTACCAAGTTTTTTTAAACAGATTTCGAGAACAGAGCGCCTCTGCAGGGTTAACTTCTTCGAATAATTCGGAACAATTGAAATTCCCAGTAAACCTTCTTCTCTCGAAAATAAAATTGCGCGGAGCGAACGAAAAAACGAACGATTATTTTTTCTTTTGTCTTGTTTGAAACCAAAGCATTTTTTAGTCTGTGATATAAGAGATATACTGTTTACGTTCGCGTCGGCGTACATGAGAAAGAATTCCGTTGTCTTCGTTCCGTGTGAAAACGACTTTCGAACACGAGAGAAAGAAGAACCATTTCGGCCGTCTCCACACTCTTCTTCGCAGAGATAACGAGGGTTATCGAAGATTCGCTGAAAAAAAGTATAGTTTAAGCGACGCTGCATATACTTTTGTATAAGACCGAGTCGCCGTGAGATAATCAAAACTGCGGAGAACCATAATGTATTTATATTTCGGTTGACTCGTGTTCTATGAATATATTTCAACCTTGAAAGAGCATCGCCAAGCTCTAATAATTGCGCATACTTAAAAAAGAAAGTCGTGTTGAAGATAGACGGGCGGTGGGAGTTGCTATACCGTCGTGATTCGACATTTTTCGACGAAAATTTTTCTCTCCGCAATTTCCAGTGATTACCGCGACGACTCGCGTGTTCTGAATTGATGAATCGGTGCGGAAAGACACTTATTTCGTATTTAGAAAAATATTTTATTTTGATAGATTTCGTGTGTGTACGAGCAGTGATCGTTACAGTAGAACGAGGAAGAGCAACGTCTTAGAAATGAGACTACATTTTGTATTTCACGTCGTTGAGGAGGAGATATTGTGTAGTATGTAGAAAAGACGGGAGGAGATATGTATTTGCGCGTACAAAAAAAAGAAAACGAGAATGAAATTTTCGAGAAGAATGTGCAGTTGCTTGGATGAAATATTTCTGTGGGCGCTCGAATTCGATGTTCGTGTTCCGTTGACAGCGAGTCGACACGAATCCGCAGACGAGGATTTTAGTTTCGACGAGACGAAATCGATATGGTTCAAATAAAAATTTTTCACGAGGTACCTAGACGTTAGCGCTGACACTGAAAGAATAAAAGAGAACACTATGTTAACGGTAAGTTTTTTCGTTCGACCATGTATTAGACATATAGGTGCATACAAGCCGAGGGTAAAAGACATGTTGAAATGTTAATTATTATCCTTCGAGTTCGTAAACGTGTGATTATGTATATACATATACACGGTATGTATAGATACAAGCAGTTGCATACATAAATACCATAAGACCATACGCATATACAAATCAATATTATACGTCATAAGAGGTAGCACGCAGAATCGAATAAAAGAAGAGTATGAACCGCTACAAGCGTTTCTCTCATTCTGGAAGATTATCCTAATTGAACACGCCATTTTTTCGCTGTCTAAATTTATTCTGAAATAGTTAAAAATTCGACTGTTTTTTTTTCGATTTCATCCTTTAAGTTTCATCTAATTAAGAAAGTAACTTTTCTTCTACCTCTTGCAGTTTGCGAGTTCCAAAATAAGATTAAACAATATACTCGAACTTAGATTGAATTTGGGCAACAAAAAAATTGCGGAATCCATACCTAAATATACGCTACATATCCCTAATAGTTTCATAATTTTTAATAACACTTTTATTACTTCTTTCAATGAATTTCAATCGACAGTATGAATCATTTATGTTGTGTGGCTACTTTAAGATTTCATCTATTTTTGTAGAAATGCACAAGGCGAGTCATGAAAAACAGAACACTCAAATCTTTCTCTGCTATAGCGAGGATAAAAATTGCGAGAGCTAGACAGTTCCTTTTTAAAAATAGTATCTTTTTAGCTTCATAGTGTTATAGTTGATGTCGAGACGAGTTCTTCACCTTAGCATAGTATGACCTTGCGGTGACCTTGGGCCCAAAACGTTAAATCAGAAGGATCAATGCCTGTCTGATTTCTTGGAGCATTAGCTTTCCCCATCAATCATCAAGAAACTACAGGTACGTACAATCTGCCGCTTATATTCAATTTTTACCAACATTCATTTCAAGGTTGTCCCAAGGTCATAGGGCGCTAAAATCGTCTTCATCTGCTACGACGGCATGAAGTTAAAAATATACGTAGCACTATTTGAAACCTTGAAAACAATCATCAACTTTTCGTCTCTAAAATTGTCTTCGACATTTTGTTTTTTATTCAATGTGTATAACAAGAATTGTATATTGAATACATCTGTGAATGGCTGAACTCACCTAAAAAATTACACATTCTTATCACGAAGATAGCCTCAATTGTTTTTGGAATGTTTGAATTTGCCGTAGTAGGCTAGCTAATCGGAGGGAGGTGGGCTCCTTCGCCGTGACGGTAGTACTTTTTCTTCTCTGAGGAAGCTTTTGCTGAAGAATCGTCCCGTTCGACTTCGTTAACATAAATGGCACGGGTAAATGGGGCTGATCCAATCCCATTGGAATTTCGCTCGATATGCAGACGTAACTATTCTTTTCCTGGAGCAGCTTCATTTGTTGTTTTAGTGTCATCACCTGATAACAAATGCAATGAGTCATCCGTATCAGCTTCAACTATGTAGCAGTAGGCTTATTACTGGACGCATTAAAATGACGCGTTCTAATATTTTCGAATTACGATTATTGAGACTGTACATATGCATCGCTGAGGAATTATTCAACAAATTTATGTATTTCTTTGAGTATATACTACTTAAAAAATAATTTTTAGTGCTCCGAAAACTTAGTGTTAAAATTATTTTACCTCCTTATATAGATTGACAACAGTATTTATCTCGTCTTCTTTCGTGCTTAACTCTTTCTCCAAACTCGATACTTGTTCCTCCAATTTTTTGTCATTATTCTTCTCCAATTCTGATTGCAATTTTTCATATTTCCTAGAATTTTTATTACAAGTAAGCTAAAATCTAGAAATATTAGGATTTTAGGATTAAACGATGCAACTCACGTGTTCATTTCTTCAAATTGATCATGAAGGTTGATGAGAACTTCCCGTATTCCTCTCGCATTCTGAGAACAGTTCACTGACTGTGTATCGCATACATCCATATCGCATTCATTGTCCTGCAATTTTCTTTCATCAGAATTTGTAATCGTTAATCTTACTTTAATCTTACTTTGCTCATTGCCGACTGCATTTGCTGGTCGTCCGGGACTTGCGTTCGTGTTTTTACATTTTGTTGAGATGAAAATAATTTCAACACTTTAGCATTGTCTGCGGTCTGCGATGTCCCTGTTGTGTTCCATCGATTCAATTGATTCTCTGAATGAGTGTCCTGTAAACGAAGCATTTAAATATCAATATTAAATGATTATTAATTGTTAGACTGCAGATTTTATGCATCTATGGCAAAAGTAAGTTGATGAAACACATTAAAAAGATATTAGAATTAGATTTCTGTTTTGTACAAGTGACTTGAACAATTTCTATTCTGCATAAAAATCCGCAGTCTATCTAAACGTATGTTTGTCGATTGCACGAACCTTTTTCTTTGGAAAATTCTCGGATTCAATTACATCATCGACAGCTGCTTCATTCGCGTTCGTTAGATTCAAATTCAAATCGTAATTTCTCAACGTTCTCGCACCATAACTTAAAGCTATGCTTTCGTTTCCAAATACATTAAAGGGCTCGCTCAGAAACGAGTTCGCTTTGTGCACTAACGTGTTAATCACTTGCGAGTTCATCTGCGACAACTTCATCGGATCATTCATCTGTCCCATAAACGTAGACACCGGTCTCATCGCTCCAACTTTATGAATTAGAAGCGGAGCGATTGTATTTACTGTGGGCTGTCTCGTTTTCATTATACTCAAGACCTTTCGAATTAAAGAAATCTATAATAGAGACTGTTTTTCTACATTTTTATACGTGGGCCAACGTACTTGCTGTATATTCAAACCTAAATTGTGACTCGGATTTATAGAGGTACCCACTACAAACGGTATGTTTCTAATAGTAAATCTACTGAAGTACGACCGGTTTACTCTTTTCAATTTCGAAGCCAACGTTGGCATTTCGTAACTACGAGTGGTCAATGGGTTGCAGTACTGTGCCTGCAAAATAGTTTGCTGGCATTGATTAGAATTGCACTTCTCTATCATGTGTACAGGAGCAATTGGACACTCTGGTGTACAATTTTGATCATGAGAGCGCGTAGTTTTCTCCCTGCAATTGAACATATACAATTTCATAATTAATGGTCCACATTATGAATCAGACATTTTTTAAAATTATGACAAAAACAGTAGAAGTTGGTTTGTACAACTTTTTCAGTTGGACTTGTAACGAAAGTCCAATGAACAACATTATCAGAACTTACTCGGTCTTTTGTCTAGACGGACTATGCTTCAGAGGACTGCTTGACCGATTATCCTCATTATTGTTATAACTATATTTATAAGCATTATTCTCGCATTTCGTTTTTGCGCGGACATTTTGCTGTTTACTTGCACCTACAGGTAATTTATTGCTATACGTTGTGTGAGAATTAATCCTTGAGTGTTTACTATTGCTAACAGAAGTGCCACCAGTCTTCACCGCTGAGTTATGATAAATTTCAACTACTTTCTTTGAAGCTTGAGGATATTTCGATGTAAGGCGAGCAGTAGTAACATCTGGAGATATACAAATAATTAGTTCATAGAACGATTAATTCGTATGGTTATTTTTCATTCATACTTTTCTGTTTTCGCCTTTTAGCATCCTTTCTTCCTACAAAATTTGTGTCTCTCGTAGCTACCGTGCTTTTCGAGGTAGAACCACATAGCTTTTTTCTTCTTTTCCTAAATTTCAATGAGGCAATATCATCTAACTTAGACACAGAACCTTTTTTGCTTGGCAATGCAGAAGAAGCTGTTTTCTCTTTCTTTTCATTTTTTCGATATACTTTACTCTTACCACCACTTCCGTGTGTTACGCTACCAGGGATATTTAATTTAATACCATGCTTTGCAGATGGTAGATCTCGGTGTATATACTCGTCCCCATCTAATTCTCTAAAAGGCTTCTTCGAGTAACCAACATTCTGCATTAGTTCTGCAGAATATTCTGATAAGTGTTGCTGGTACGAATCGTGCCAATTTTCAGTTTGTTCTTCGTACTGTTAATTAGATAATTACAATTAACATTTTATTAACATTAACGCTAGATTTACAAGACACGTTCTAATACCTTTAATTTACAATTATTGAGATTGTGAACAAATCTATTTTTACTAATCTATTTTTATTTTGACTAAAAATTTGGAGAGGCACGTTCTTGCTATTTGTATAAAGTAATCTACATTTTTGTGCTCCTTAAACCTAGTTCACAAATTTCTGCCATTCGAGGATACAATAGTTTTGATTCCATACAACAAAGGAGTAAAAATATACAAATTCAAAGCTTTAGAGGCAAAAATTTGTGCATATCTATTAAATTTATAAAAGTTGTATACAATACCAATATGTCTTTGCATATCGGTGACACTGGTGTAGACTTAATGCGAGGACTCTGTAGCAACGGGTGACTGGTAAAAGTAAAATTATCCGCTTCAACTCCTGATCTCTCTTTATAACTTTTGTTCTCTATTCTTTCTCTATCCTTGTATTGCAAATTAATTTTAGGCACAATGTTTGCTAATTTGGGACTCTGGCACGGATCATAATCTTCTAAATTTCCTGCAATAAAAATAGCTTGCAGCCTGTGTTTACAGAATGATAATAGATCGTTAGTTCTTTATACCATTGTCGTTTGTAGATCCACGGGTGACATCGCATGATTTTTCCAAACAATCATTATAATTCAGTCGTCTAGAAGCCACAGATTCATCTGTGTCGGAAAGTTTAAGTTGAGGATCTTGATAGCTTTGGTCATCAAACTCATTCTTTGGTTCAAGAATATCTTGTTGCATGTCACGACATCTCAACTTCATGTAATCCATATGACACTTCAGGGATTCACATTTTATACTTGTACGATATAACCATTCTTTCATATCTTCAACTGAAGAAACGAAATAATAAAAATATGATCGAATATTTTATTGCTAACGCAGATAGTTTGAATTATACGCAGCGAAGAATTTTATTTTGATAATGGAAAAAGTGCAACCGGACATTGAAAAGTAGAAAAAGAATATATATAATTACCAGGGAAGCACTTTTTCGACTTATTATCGTCCATTTTTTTTAGGATTCAATTTCATCTCATTTTCGCATTATAGAATAAAACAGATTGATGATATTACAGGCTGTAAAAAACTGGTAACAATATAAAAATAAAAGTAGCTTATAAAAATACGCGAATACTGGAATTCATAGGTTACCCTTCTATTGTATACCGATTACATTTTTGCACGCTGATCTTTTGTTTCCGAATCGTTCATCTTTTGTTATTCACACAGAACCGTGTGCGGTGAGCCTTGATTTTCAAAAAATAAAATCGCGAAAATGTAACGCATAGATTCCGTTTCATCCATTATTTCAATTGAGAGTTACATTCCTAAGGAGATATGCAACCTTGAAAGTCTCAGAAAAAGTAGTAAGCAATTACTCTAACAAGAGTAATTAGCAAAAAAGGAAGATGAAGTCATCGATAGTGTTGCAACTCTAAGAGTATTCAAATTTTTAAAAGTTCTCTCGGCAACTGTATTCTACTGCATGTACATGTAATACAAAATTTCAAAAAAGAAATTGTTGTATGTGGTAATATCGCTGAAAATGAAATCGTAAGTGCATTCTCGACCACGAGTGTAATATTTCAAAACGTTCAATCTTATGATTCATCAAAAACTGGAGAACGTTCTTGCTGGAACGAATCGCTATGAAATTTTATGACTCATATTTCAGTCTTTTGTCATGATGAATATTTATGGGTAACGGACAGATGCACTGATTGCACGAGCAGCTTGGTGAATTAGAAGCGTTTGTGAGTTGGTAACGAATTTAAAAGTGACCGTAAAATCGGCGAAGTTACGGTATGACGGCAAATAAACAACGTAAATACGCGGGCAAATTTTTAAATCGGATTATCGCGACACCGGTCTGCAATATTTGGTCGTTAGGTGCGCTGAAGTCTCTTTTGTCGGATATATTTTAGGAGGACGTAGTTCGGTCTACTTGTGAGTTGCAAATGGTGGACGGCCTGTCATAGTTGGTTGCGGTAACATCAGGTACGTGAATTTGCATCGCTTCTGTTTGATTCACTTTTTTATCGTGTGTAATGAAAAGAAGCCGATCACGAGACGTCTAGGATTGATCGTTATTCGTTCGACTAAACGATGAGATATCGTGAACGGTGAAAAATTACTTTTCACAACCAAAATAGTCCTTCGGTTACGTAAAATTTTTGCAACAGACGAAAATAGTCACCTGACTCGACAAATGTGATTATCCTTTGCGTATTTTTGAAAGAATGAACGATCAACGGGTGGTAGTGACGTTCTGCCAAGTTTCGCTCGAAATTTGTTGATAACGTATCAGCTAAGCAATTTTGTAAGTCACCGTATTATCTGGTCGAGATCGGGAAAACAGATATTTTTTATGTATATATGCACATACGAATGCAGTTGTGCAATCGCTATAGGGTTTTGCAATATAACTAAAATATAATCCTGACTATTCTCTCCTGCGGTTTGCGTTAGCGCAATCTTTTTTTATTATATGCGCAGTTTCCTGTTGAAATAATCACGTCTTCTCTATAGATCAATTGACATTTAATCGGATTTTTATGAAACAAATGTCACATGGCCGCTGACACCGTCTCGATGACAGTTTCTCACTTTTCGTAGTTGTTCGATTATTTTCGAAGCGGGAAACCGCTTCGATTAATACGTACTTCCGAATTCGAAAACTAAATCAATTTCACAGGAATCAGTGTGAACATTGATGTACGAATTCCCCGGGAATCACCCGCGGCTTTATGACGTATCATACGGAAAGGATTACTGCCAATTAGGTCACTGTCTAGCCGTATCGCTTTATTACATAGTTTTTATCGTTGGTTTGGCTAATTAATATCACATTGTTACATTAATCTGTCTCTTTGTATGTTACATACACAGATTTCCAACGTTCACGCAACTTTTGATTTTTATAAATAAATGTGCTGAGATTAAATGCATTCCAAACAATATTGAAATTGCAAGGGACCTTGTTCCAATACGTTTCATTGCCCACGGCACGATCATATATCCTATGTATGAGTATATAAGCATTTGCAGTCTGGACGTTGTCAATAATTACATTATAATTTATGTGTTATATTATGTGGATTATAGTCAATTGTTGTTATCTTTCATTTGCAGGAAGATTTACACTTTCAACTATAACCAAAAGAGTACACAGGAACTCTGCTTCGTATATTTCCATAACGTATTATCACTGTCCTGGTTGCTTGTCCGGATTAGTCATTCGTTTCATCTACGATTTGTTATTCATACAGACCAGACTGCTTGCAGACGTGCATTGTTTTTATAAGCTTCCTCGATTGCATATTCAAATATGATCATTTTATGTACTTCAGATTCCTAATACACAACATTAACACGTTACAATATATTACTATTTAAAATTTCATGTATGAAAATATTGGTTTATCCCTTTCTTACTTTTCTTTAAAATTCTTCCTTCCACAGACAAATAGTGATAGATGAATAGTTCATGACTTTCTAATACGCTATTTAATATAGGTAGCAATTTTAGCATTATTAAGTAATTTCTTCTGGAGTTTCTACTGAAAAAAAAATGTTTAATCTCCTTAACATAATAGAGTCATTAAAATGCCTATTAATAAGCTTCTTCTAGCCGAAGTGTTAATATAGAGATTAATTGATTTCATCACACGTCAAACTTTAAAATTAGCATCCTTGTGTCGTTGTGTAATCTAATTCCACAATTAATATTAAAGGAAACCTTAAAAATACATTACCATATATAGTGTAGCAAATAATGTCGTATTATGAAGTATTAATAGTCACTGGTATTCCTTCTTGATCTTTAAACAACAATACGCAAAGTTTACAAATTAAATGTGGTACAAGAAAATGATGAAATTATTCTAAGCAGAGATAAGAACAGTCACTTTAATTGGCGATATCCATAGAAAGGAATTGATAAAGGCAAAACGTTTATCTTTGGACTGAAATTGAAAGTACAATTTATTTTCTGAATGGATGCAACATGTTGAAATCTTTGCACAGCTTAATCTTGAAGATAAGAAACTCTTATTTACCCACAGTTTGAGGCAGGCAGTTTATGTGCAAGTATGTGTAACTGCCTGTGCGAGAGTGTGACATAATATTTACATAATATGTGGAGATTCGCAAAAGTATCTGTCTGTTTTTTAGAGTTACTTTTTGTTTTCTAGAGTTGTTTTCTGTCTTCTTTGATTTAAGATCAAAGTGGGCAGTTGGGATTCTTGTCAGGCTAGAATTAACTTTGCAGAAGTTCTGCACAAGTCTTGTCTATTTCATTCGTATAAACGACCACAGTTATCAACAACTGTTACTAGTTATTTGATCACAAAGTCTGTGAGTCTCGATTTGAGAATTTTGCTAATGCAAATATTTCTGTTACAGGTAAAAAATGTATAAGGCAAGGACAGTATTTAGTACATTGGCCCCTTTGGCGCCACGCATGTGCGGGCCAGAAAGGTTCGCATCATGGTTGGTTCGAAGCCATCCCCTGACCAGGACCACACAGGTGATGGTGAACGATCCAATCAGGAAGTACAATAGCCGTGCAGCCACAGAGCCTTTCCTAAATGGCACCACAAGTTCTTACGTAGAAGAAATGTACAATGCGTGGTTGCAAGATCCCCATAGCGTGCACGTGGTCAGTAATAATCTCCTCAAATATTACACAAATGATGATTAACCCTTAGCGGACTTAGGAATTATTTTTACAAGGAGATGGGTCGAATATAATTTTCCTTGTGAAAGAAAATTGTATGCCGAAGAGTTCAGTGTATGAATTAAATGAAATGTGTTGTGTTTTGTAAAACTTTGTTTAGTACTTTTTGAAATTATTTGTAGTCACGGAACAGTAAAATTGCTTGGTCAGCAGAAACGCGTCCGCAAAGGGTTAACGATGATCTTTTATGAATTTAATCTGATTTGTCTATCTTTCTGCAGTCCTGGGATGCATTTTTTCGTAATAGCACTGCTGGAGCTGCACCAGGCCTCGCGTATCAAGCTCCACCATCCCTTGCTCCAAGCCATAATCAAATACCGTTAGGAGCATTGTTACCTCTAGGTGGTGGGTCTCAATTGAGCCAAGTACCTGTTAATGAAAAGATAATCGACGATCACCTGGCTGTGCAAGCTATTATTCGATCATACCAGGTATGTATATCTTCCAGTTCGCGTTTAAAACGAAGGAACAATTATGATTCTAGCTCGGTAAAATATGTTTTGTGAACAAACAGCAAAGTTTTCAATTTTATTTTTTATACTGGATCTTTTTTCGTATAAATGAATTTCATGTCAAGTATGATGTTCAGTTCAAGGTGTGTTATACTTGTTGCTCTATGTCATGTCAAAGCTTATAGTTGTTCCACTTATTCATTTTTTTTCAATCGATACAATTGAAACTTTCTGTTATAATATTTAAATAGCATTATTTGAATCAGTTGGCAAATTCCGAGCATGATTACGGAAACATATATATTAATGTTTTATGTTAAAGGGAAGTTATTATCATCATAATGCATGTGAAGAGTTCCTTTTCATCTCTAGGTCTAACTTCTCTGACCAATTAACAAAGAAATCGTAATCATTAAAACCGCTCGCGTCTCGAATGCACGATGAATAAGTAAATATACGTATTATGATTGCACACGAGTTACAGAAGTTGGAACACAAGAGATTGATATAAGAACTACTTAATTATAGGGGCTATCATGTGCTGCGTCATGGAATTTTTGATCCCATGGTATCAAAACTTAATAAATGTGTATACTTACACGGGTACTAAATCAAACAGAAGAAAATCATGTTTGACTGTTACATAATAGCCTCATTTTTTCATATTAATATATTAGTTGGTCACTGCATCTTTTTTAAGCATGTTTCTCGACTACATTTCTCCCAATGTAAATGTTGAAATTCTATGCATTATAATGTAAGATATACATATTCTTATTTCATTATTAATCATCGATCAAAAATTATGTTACATACAGGGTGATTCTCTTACCTGTATATATTTTTTCTATCGCTAATCGAAGAAACAACAATATTAACGTAGTCAGTAAGCATCTAATGTTCCTATAAAAGTAGGGATTGCAATACCGGACCAAAAATACAATACCGGTATTTTTTTAAACGTTGTACCGGTATACCGCTATTACGAATTTTCATAAAGGTACAAAAACACAGTTGTTTAATAGAAAAAAGCATTAACTAATTTATTAACTTCATATTTTTTAAATGTGATTGTAAAAAACATAATGCATCTATTGAACTGTCATTAAGTCTTGAACGTATGTATTTTTCTGCACAAATTACCTGCAGTTGAAAGTGCTCTTTCCGCATCCACGCTGGTTGGTGGTACTGTTAATATTGAGCGATATACTTTCTCTAAATATTTGCCTCGATGTCCTTCATCTTCTAACAACTCGGTCTTTCGTCTGACGGTTTTGGATAAATCTATTTTTTGTATTATTTTTGTATTATTGTTCGTGGCAATTTTTTTTTGTTTATAGCTAAATTGTAATTTCTTCTCGAGAGACAATTCTTTTTCGATATTAACATCAACATCATACAGCAGAGCTGATACAGTTTTTGATATTAAATCGAATTCACTACTGGAAAAATTAATTTGTAAATTTAAGTCAATGAATGCTTTCTGAATTGGATTTTTTAATTGCAAGCATACACACACATCGTCAGCGGCGAACGTATTTCAAATAAGAGTATAGATGCCCCAAAAAAATATTTATTATTTATAGCTAATACCGAAATTTTGCCTTAGCAAATACCGGTTTCACGAAATTGCAAAATAGCACGAAATACCGGTATTGCAATCCCTATACATATAAAAGGTAATAGATTTTCGGAATAATAGCTAGAAATAATGTGTTTTTGATTAGTGCCAGAGATATGTACTCTTTATGAAGGCATAATGTTCTGAAATGAATGAAATAGTCGTAATTGACCATTACAATTCCGAGAGAGTTATTATACTGTTATAACGTACAGATGTATAGTGAAATTCGTCAAATACAAAGAATTATATACATTGGGGTCCTTTTGGGATTATTCATTGGCATATAGGCTCGAGGTCACTTAGTCGCTGATCTGGACCCACTGGGTATCATGCAAACAGACCTGATACACACACATTATGCAGCCCGCAAGGGGTCTCCAGAACAGGTTCTACGGCAATATATGCTTGGTAAGGCTTTTTCCCAAACCAATTCCTTAAAGTACGTCTTTAATTAGTTTTTACGTGTACCATAAGGTAAAGGTGTGTCAAAATTAGCAACGTTTGTTGCTGAACTCCTTGTTCGTATCGATTTCGTGTCACAATGTTAATATCTCTGAGATACCGATGCTTTTAAGACACCTTCACCCCATATGTACAACTTACTTCATCTCATACTTGAAGATCATGGTCTTTATCATACACATTAATTCCTTCTCAACTGTCTTCATATTCTTCTTCTCCTTCTGATCTGATGCTCTCTATATACATAACGTAATAAGTAAACTTCTTAATTTCAGCAATCCTTTTAAAGTCAAGCATTTAGCTTTCTAAAATGTTTAAAATCTTGCTATATATGAAAAGACTGTCTATAATTGTTTATCTTGTATCATGAAAGATTAGACGATCGAAGCAGTATTTCTGTTAATAAAATTTCAATTTGATCAGGATAAAAACGTTGATCGATTTCGTAAAGATACTGAAGAAGGTGTTATGTGAATGTTATTCCATGATAGTTGCATACTGATACTGAAAATGTTTTTACTAGGAACGATTACGGTGTCCATTGATTTATATTTTGTGATTTGTACCAATGTTGGTTGTAATATTCGAAGATATGTTCAAACGATAAAAAAATTCTGGTTTTGCTATTTCATAGTTGATGTCTTAGTATCCACGATGTATTTGTCCAATTAAATGTTTTTGTAAAAATTGCCTAAGGTAAGGAAACAATTTGGAGATTCTTGCTTTGCATGCGACCCCCGAACAACCGCTATTTTTCTAGCTCTGCTTTTTATATGTTGCAACTCACCATACGGAATGTGTATTTGGTAAAACAGTTTTAGCATTTTACTTACTTACGTTTTCCTATTTTCATTTACTGTCTTCTTCCGAAAGATGTTTTCACATTGTATCTACTATAGCAAGTAATTATAAATTTGTGGAAGATAATTCTACATATAAATGGTTTATCGATGGGAAGCATGTATGTAACATCACATGCTTCGATTGTTAGAATACCATCATCAGAAAACTGCTTATAATTTCGATGGTTTATTTACAATTACTGTGATACAATGCCCGTAGAAAAATAATATGCGTTTGTGTCGTTTGATCCTTGTACACCGATGTAAACAACGTATGCGCTGGAACGGTTGCATCGATCACAGTAATTCTTATTAATTGTAATGAGTTGATAAGTCTAACGAATTAAATATTACTTGGTTCGTATGAATGTGGCATTCAATTGACAGATCCGTGGCCATCATATCGCTAAATTGGATCCACTCGGCATCAACAGCGCTGATCTTGATGATAGACACCCACAAGAGTTGCTCTATAATTATTATTCATTCGGTAAGCCCATAATGACAGTGTCTCTCCATAAAATCTGAACAAAAAAAAGTAAAGATACTATGTGACGCACTTTAAATAACATCTATACCATAATATCAGAGGTTTGCGAGAATCCGAAAATTGCGGGTACCCGATGAGTCCGGTTCTCGAATATATTTCGATTATTATTATTATTATTATTTACATCTCCGAATCCCGATATATTTGAGAACCAGTCCCAATCCCGAATAAAAATTCTCGCCCCGAAATTGTCGGTTTCTCACCTCTACGTAATATTAAATTAAATGTTTAATATCAAAGATTTAATTTTTCATATTAAAGATTTAATTTCTAATATGAAAGATAGAACAGCTGGATGGGCTGCTCCTTCGACACACTTCTACTCTAACTTAATCAGGCATTTGTAACTTCTTTTATCGTATCACACTTTTTCTATTATTATGTTTTATCATACTCCTCCATCACACTTTCTTCCTGGACACAAAATACAGCGCCTCTATTCTAAGAAATTCCAAGTAGCATTGTTGGGATAGGTAAATTAATGAGCAATTGATTATATACAGTCACGTTCGAGGAGAAAAATGTTTTTTTCTCTATAGTATGTAAAACGAAGAATGCTCGTGCACCGTTCGTTAAGGTATTTATTCAGTTCAAGTCTATAATGTCCACAGGGAAGAGAGCTCGTACTACTTACTCTCAGGAACTACAATACCGAGTAGCTGCACTTACGAAAAGTATGTAATAATCACAATTTAATTTGGGAGTTCTGTTTAAACCTCTGTGAGGTATTAGTATCTTTGGAAGGCGCTGGTTCGTTATGGGATCACACAAGAATTGGTACTGTAGTCAAACTTTCAAGGTGCTTGGGTCCTTCTTATAGACTTTCATTACGATATTACTACACTCTGCTGTAAATATGTTTGTGTCAGGAATAACTCTTGAGCGTTTTTTTCTTTTGGAAGAACTAGAGGAGATACAGTGAATAAGCGGTCATCACTATATCATAATTAGACTGTGGATTTTATGCAAAATAAACATTTCCCATCCGAATTGCAACGAACTGTGGAGCGAATAGAAAATTAATTTTTCTTTTTAATGTTTTTAATAATTATTTTAATGTTTTCACTGTTTTGCATTAGAGCTTCTTATTTTTTTGCCGTAAACGCATAAAATCCGCAGTCTAATCATATAGCATTTCATGCCCAGTAATGTGATACAAGTTACGTTCTACTATTATTTTTGATTATTCATTTTAACTACCTCTTCGACTTCCTCTGATTTAATTTCTTTGTATACTATGTGACAAACGATCTCAGAGTCAGTCCTATTTGTACCTACTATATTACTTTATTAGTTCTTTGGTTTTGTTCTTGTTTGTTTCTACTAATGCTATTTTAATGAAATTCACAGCTTCGCATTCTGTCGAATTTTCTTTCTACCAGTCTTCTATTTATTTCCTACTTCGATGAATATTATGGAGGTTTGTTACATGCCTCTAGCAAATTCCTTCGGACATTATGCATGTTAATAATATCTGCAAACAATTTAGTATATATATGTACACGTGCAGCATTATTATGAACATTATTTGCATAGCATATGTTTTTGTGAATACATGAGATACATCGAGCTCTCAGTGTTCTACATTTTACAAAAGCCGAACGTGTACCAGACCTTGTTTACACAATTCTATGCTGTATCAAATGCCAATTTTATTTTCGTCACCTTTGGCTTCAGTACACAGCTCACATTTTCAGTATCAGTTCGAGAAATGTACGTTCAATGAGATTAATAGGAAACATTGGTATAATGTCTCGATACAGTGCTCCGACGATCGAGGAGTGATCCAGATCGTTGAAGAATTGTTTCTGTTATACAACAAACAAAACGAACTATACAGGATGAAGTATTCGTAACAGACTACTTTATCTTGCTTGCTATTGATGATAAAAAGAAATGCGTTAGGTGAAACTTGTTCTCTCCAAGAATCACAACCTGGTATCATTCGTTTTCTTATAGGTGGAGACGTAGAAGAGATATAAAGGTCAACTCTGTGTTTTTAACACCATTTTTACGAAGCTAAAAGTCACTATTTTAAAGTTACTATTATAAAAATAATTTTTAGCCGTTTTTAGAAATAAATTTGTTGAATAATTCCTCTTGGGTGCATCTTTATAATGTCAGTAATCGTACATTAGAAATATTAATGTATGTAATGATATTTGGTCCCCTCAGGGTTTCAAATTAATTTACCACACTCCCCCTCTCACTACCGCCTAATTTCAGCGGGACCTACAGTTTATAAAGGTGGGTTCTGAACCACCTTGGGCACCACAATTTTTAAAAAGGCACATGAAATATTTCCAGAGGTGTCGGCGCACAGTGGGCGAAATCCGGTTGAAATGAACAAAATTCGATAACACAGTGAATTCTGCAGTAAATTAAAAAAAAAGAAAAAAATATTAATGTAAAATATATTTTTTCTTTTTTGACCTTGTCATTCTAGATCATTCGAGATTACTATAATGATCTTTCTATCATCAATAGCATTTCAGGTGGTCCGTTTAAATGCTCCACCTTGTGAAAAACTAAATGTCACAGTTTCCATGTGTATGATAAACGTGTGATATTTGTTCAGAAATGTTGTAATCGTGTCCATCTTGAAACTATGGCATTTGCATTTTTGTGTACGTTGATCTACCCGGTACCTGGGAGGTGACGAATATTTTATTGATGAATTTCTGCAGAGGAGTCGGACATGGATCGAATTTTCAAGCTGCCGTCCACGACCTTTATCGGCGGCAAAGATAAATCGTTACCGCTCCGCGAGATCCTGAGCAGATTGGAAAACGCATACTGCGGCCATATCGGTGTGGAATTCATGTTCATCAATTCCTTGGAACAGTGTAACTGGATCCGTCAGAAAATGGAGACACCTGGCATCATGGCGATGACTCACGACGAGAGGAGACTCATCTTGGCCAGATTAACTCGTGCCACTGGGTACATTGAACAACCCTTAAACCTGTGGTTGTCAGGAAAAATGCCGCATGTCACAATTTCAAAAACTTTTGAGTTTATGCATTGATTAAGAAACTAAATTCGAAAGACTCAAACCAATAATGCAATTTAACCGATGTCCTATGTAAAAGCATTTAGTGACATAACTTTAAACGGCGATATCTCGAAAGTGAAAGTAGAAAAGTGACAACCACAGAAGTATCCTTTATGCTCCTGTATCCACCCACCAGAGATACGGTAGCAAACCGACTGATTGCTATATTTCAATTTCAGATTCGAGGCTTTCCTCGCTCGCAAATGGTCATCAGAGAAACGGTTTGGACTTGAAGGCTGTGAAATCCTGATCCCAGCAATGAAGCAGGTGATCGACAAGTCCACTGAATTGGGTGTCGAGTCCATAGTGATGGGCATGCCTCATCGCGGTCGCTTGAATGTCCTTGCCAACGTTTGCCGCAAACCACTGAGCCAGATATTCACGCAATTTGCGGCTCTGGAAGCAGCTGATGATGTAACTATACAATCTGTTCTCGTCTTAATCTCTGGATGAATTTTGTTTGGCTAATCTGAGATGTTCCAGGGTTCCGGTGATGTGAAATATCACTTGGGAACGTACATCGAGCGTTTGAACCGTGTGACGAACAAGAACATCCGTCTAGCCGTGGTTGCTAATCCTTCTCATTTGGAGGCTGTCGATCCGATTGTGCAGGGAAAGACTCGCGCTGAACAGTTCTACCGAGGTGATGGCGAAGGCAAGAAGGTAGGAATCAGGAGACAGGTTCTCGAGTCTCAAATATCTCATGGTTAGACTGCGGATTTTCATGCAAAATATAAATCAGCTCTATTTGTTGTAAGATACAAAAACTATGTAGGCACTTCTTGCTTTTGTTAATGATTTTTTAATGTGTTTTATAAATTCTTTAAATGTTTTTGCCATTTTGCATTTGATCTACTAATTTTTGTCATAACTGCATCAAATCCGCAGTCTACTCATGATAATATCTAGACTGCGGATCTTTATGCAAAATAAAAATGTTCGAACCTCGGCACCATCCCGGCACAAGCTGCCCTCGGCACAATCCTGGCCGCTCGGTCCATTTGAAGAGGGCCGCACGGTCCCTAGTTTTAGAAAAATTTTTTCTTTTTGCATAAAGACGTTATAATCAATGCAACTATAAATAAAATGATACGGCAAGGGGTTAAGAGGGAAGAAGTAACATTCAATTTAGTCCCAAAAACTAGGGACCGTGCTGCCCTCTTAAAACGGCCCGAGCGGCTAGGATTGTGCCGAGGGCAGCTTGTGCCGGGATGGTGCCGAGGAAAGAATACGAGCCCTCGCGATCGTTTCGGCCCTGGTCAGAACCTAGACATCGTGTGCTTTGACCTGGCTCGTTGCCTGCCCTCGGCACAGTGGGCTCGAGATGTGCCTTGGAATGGTCTGGTTGACTGGGCACTTTTAAAACTATTGTGAACGATTCATTCAGGTGATGTCCATTCTGCTGCACGGTGACGCTGCGTTCTGCGGACAAGGAATCGTCTTCGAGACGATGCATTTGTCCGATTTGCCTGACTATACTACTCACGGTACGATCCACATCGTTGTCAACAACCAAATTGGATTCACCACCGATCCCAGGCACTCGCGGTCCTCGCCGTACTGCACTGGTAAGCCGCCTGTAATTATAAATAGACTGCGGATTTTAAGTATTTATGACAGAAATGATTAGATCAACACCTACATTATATTTGAACAATTGTCGTTTTACAGACGTCGCAAGAGTAGTAAACGCTCCGATCTTCCACGTGAATTCCGACGATCCGGAAGCAGTGATGCATGTCTGCAAGGTCGCCGCCGAGTGGAGAGCAACCTTCCACAAAGACGTCGTAATCGACATCGTATCCTACAGGCGAAATGGCCACAATGAAATCGACGAACCGATGTTCACGCAACCACTGATGTACCGCAAGATCAAGAGTACCCCACCGGCTTTGGATAAGTACGCTCAATCGCTGATCAGCGACGGCGTTGTTACCGAGGAGGAAGTCAAGGTACCGACAAAAATATTTACGTTGAAAATAATTATTGTATAGTAAAGTACTTACACGGACATTGCGATGCAGGATGTTAAAGATAAGTACGAGAAGATCTGCGAAGAAGCGTACACAAATGCTAGACAGGAGACCCATATCAAGTACAAGGACTGGTTGGATTCCCCGTGGTCTGGCTTCTTCGAGGGCAAGGACCCGCTGAAAGCATCTCCCACCGGTATCAAAGAGGACACTCTAGTCCATATTGGCAAGAAATTCTCTTCCCCGCCTCCGAACGCTGCTGAATTTGTTATCCACAGAGGTAAACTTGATAAATTATTATTAATTTATGGAACTTTCACCAATATATTCGTGGCATTTTTCTAATGCAAAATGATACCAAACACGATATAATTTCAACTGTATTAAGTGGTTTAATTGACGATGAAAGTTTCGAGCGCAAGGAAGGACAGCGTATGCGAACGAAAGAGACGCAGAGAGTCGCAGCGCGCCGGCACAGTTCAAAGAACTTCCCATACGCTGTTCCTCCGTGCGTTCGAAACTTTCATCGTCCATTACACAAGTAAATTTCATCGGAATTATATCATATTTGGTACCATTTTGCATGAGAAAAATGCCACGGATATGTTGATGAAAGTTCCATACAAAAATAATGGAAAATAAAGAAGTTGTGACATTCGAATTAGTGTGGTCTCACCGATATACCCGAGCCGCATGAGTCATGCTTCTCGGCGACTGAGGCCTCTCGAGTTTCGTGGCCCCTCAAGGGGGTACACCCCGCAGTAATGGGGATAATTCTGGGACATTTACTGGCCAGACATTTGTAACATTTGTGTTGCAGGTATCGAACGTATTCTGAAATCACGTATGGAAATGATCGAGGCAAGAACCGTTGACTGGGCTCTCGGAGAGGCTATGGCGTTCGGTTCCCTCTTGAAGGAAGGTATCCATGTTAGACTGTCAGGACAAGATGTGGAAAGAGGAACTTTCTCGCACAGACATCATGTGCTTCACCATCAATCCGTGGATAAGGCTACTTACAGGCCGCTGTGCTACCTCTACCCCGACCAGGCTCCATACACTGTTTGCAACAGCTCGTTGTCTGAATTCGGTGTACTTGGTAAGTGCGATGAGAACTCTGATACACGGTATTAAGTAGAAATTCGAAATGACAAAATAAAATTAAATCGTGTTCTTCCGTGTCCTCAGGATTTGAATTAGGATACTCCATGACGAACCCTAACGCGTTGGTGTGCTGGGAGGCTCAGTTCGGCGACTTCAACAATACGGCACAGTGCATAATCGATCAGTTCATCAGCAGTGGTCAAGCGAAATGGGTCCGTCAATCTGGTCTTGTTATGCTGCAGCCTCATGGGCTTGAAGGAATGGTGAGTTAATTAACCCATGCTCTCTAAAATTTTAGGCACCGGGACTTATTCGCATGCTTAATATAAAAATGTTCTAATCGTTGAATAATTGCAATTACAGGGTCCAGAACATTCGAGTGCACGGTTGGAACGATTCCTCCAAATGTCCGCGGACGACCCAGATTATTTCCCACCGGAGAGCGAAGAGTTTGCTGTGCGCCAGTTGCACGACATCAACTGGATCGTCGCTAATTGCAGCACACCGGCGAACTATTTCCACATTCTGAGAAGGCAGATCGCATTGCCATTCAGGAAGCCGTTGATTATGATGACACCGAAGTCGTTGCTTCGCCACCCAGAAGCGAAATCCAGCTTCGATCTGATGACCGAAAACACGGAATTCCTCAGAGTAATACCGGAAGAAGGACCAGCTGCTCAAAATCCCAATGGCGTTAAGAGAGTGATATTCTGCTCCGGCAAAGTCTACTACGACCTGAAAAAGGCGCGCACGGAGAAGCAACTCGACGACAAAGTCGCTATCGCGAGAGTCGAACAGGTAAATAAGGCCACTACAATTTACAGTAATTTTGTTTGTTCAGCTGTGTGCATTCGTTGCAATTTATTTTTCGCTTCTTTAACACAGATCTCGCCCTTCCCGTACGACTTGGTGAAGAAGGAGTCTGTCAAGTATCCCAATGCAGGGTTGATCTGGGCCCAGGAAGAACACAAAAACCAAGGTGGATGGACGTACGTCCAGCCTAGATTCAACACAGCTCTGAACGGAACCCGTTCTGTAACGTAAGTGTCTATTACCTACAATCAAGTCACGATTGGTCTGTATACACCATAAACTGTCTCTATAGTCTGTTTTGCAGAAGTGCAACCGGTGGTCACAATGGTTGTCATTTCATAAAAATTCCATAAACTCTGCACTCTAATTATGAGTCTTGAGTGATCAGAATGATGAAGATAATTATTGTGACCTTCGGTGCAGCTTCGGTCTCTCAAAAAGCAGACTACGGTAACAGGTTCGAAGAGAGACTTTAATCCTGCTATTTGATTTTCATTTCCTGCTTCACGTTTATGTTTGTGTTCTGTTCGCACTATCCTCAACGGAGTACTAGAAATTCTCTGATTCGGATGAGAAGACGAATATAGAGAAATTGTGGATAGATTCGTCGATCATACTTGGTTCCATAATTTTGTTAGTCTCCTACCTGTAGCTGTTCACATGGCCCACGTTTTTTCACTTGATATACTTGATAGACTCAATGGTACCACGCGAAACGCTTCAGCACGAAATCGAATCAATGTTCAGACGTCGAAACGTGATTTCCGCGTGCTCCTTTTTTTGTTTCATCTTTTGTTAAGCAAAGTAAAAAAACTTGGGCCATGTTGCAGCGGCGGAAGTGCGTCGGGCAAGAGTGACGGTAGCGGAGGGTGGTTTAGTGGTTGGTTTTCGTCGGCTAAACCAACGACGACAAGCACACCCGAGCCGCAGTCGGTAGAATCTGAAAAACCGGTACAGAGAACTGTGAGGTAATACTAATCTCAACGTTTAAGAGGTCTCCCTAAACATTTTTTTTAAGGAAATCATTAACTATTTAACTTCAAACTCTATGGGTCTATTTACCCGTCTGAGGGACAGTAATAGAAATGAGAAAGCAATGGCTTCTAAGGAATAGAATTTAGTGGGCATCGACTCCGTTTTAATCTAGACAAAAACTCTGAAATAAATAATAAATAAATTTGAAATTAATTGGACAGCCGGTTTGGAGACACTATGGGAGACATCTCAAGCGGATTTATTTTAGCGAATGCAGATAATAAGATGGCAAATTCGGGTAGTTTGTGGTTGGCGTCATATTTTGACGGTTCTTGTTATGTGTTGCAGATACGTCGGTCGCCCAACGGGAGCTTCGCCAGCGACGGGAAGCAAAATGCAGCACCTGAAGGAGCTGAAACAACTGCTGGACGACTCTTTCGATATCTAAATACCTTTCGTAGCACTATGTAGAACACACATTTTATTTATTTCCCCGCATTATATATATTTGTTCTATTTCTTTCGTCCTGCTCTACATACACCGTTGCAGAGACCATCGTAGCTTCAACAATTTCTCCACTGATGTATCATTTTGTAGAATTAACGTCGGCGCGAATTTTTCCTCGATGACAATTTGTCTCCGTGTTAAACGACGTGGACGTGTGTTTACGCTGATCCGAAAAGCTGTTAGATCAGCGAAAAAGTTCGTGCCTGATATCGTATTAAAATACAATAATAATTCGGACAAGGACTTTAGCACTGACCTAATATCATTGTTGCTCTCGAGTCGGTGGTCCTCTCGAGAAACATGCGCGAATCAATTCACCATTCGATTCTACTTTTTTCTTTCTTTCTATTGTATCGAAAAGAACACAATCGAACGTTTTCATTTCCTTCATAAACTGTACGTACGTTCTTGCAATGAGTGATTCATGTAAATGTATGCATTTCGTTCTCGTTAAATGTTTGAATGTGGTTCTGTATATTTTTCTTTTTTAAGATACGTGACATATTTATATTAGTATGCGAGTTGAGTGTTGAGCCAGGTGTATGTTTGAGCCCACAGGGGGCTTTTGTTATGCAAACAATGTATCGACAGTCAAAGACAAATTACATTGATACGAAAAATTGACCGACTATGTTTTGCTCATTGCTAAAGATGTTGTTTGGAGATACGATCCATCGAATGGAGGAAACAAACAAACATCATCATTATCAGTATATCATCATCATCATCATCGTGTTCGCATCGATCGGAAATGTTCGCGCGTTCGATGTCCTGTATTTTATTTTGTTAATATATAGGTCGATAAAAAGTAACGATTACCACAGGATGTGCGAGTAAGATTTACAAGAAGAAAGTATTATTTTTAATTTATACCGAGGCGATTTTACGCGGAGCGTAAATGCGTGTCTCACCACGAGTATATAGAATATTGCGATCGCGCGGAGGAACGCCTGCGGAAACTTTTCGAGGAGACTGTGCTGGGTTACACACGGCGACACATTTTCCGTTACTTTTTTTACGCCGTCACGATATAGGCAGCCAATCGATTTAGTTTTTCAGCCTCGCTCTGTTTTTTCAATGAAAAATTAAATGATTGGTTGGAGGCTCGACTCATTGTGAAAAAACGAGGTCGCGTTCGCTGCGTTAGCCTGGATTACGCAATACACACGGTTCTATTCGGACTCCCACAAACAGTGGGAGGTGAGAAAAGGACAAAAGATGCGAGACAGCGTGATCGAGTCGTAACGTTGCCCTTCGAAAAGTTTCAACAGTCCCTCTGCGGTTCCGAGGCGAGCGGCGATAGTAGGAGACAAATTGCTAGCGTCTAGAGACTAATTTAACTGTAATTGATATATATATATACCTGATTGCCAACGGGCATTCGCTGGTTGGTTGCTGCATAGTCTGCGATGGCACACACAGTATTTATATTCTTCTACGTGCGAATCATTTGAACGGTGAATTTTGTGATTGGAATACCTGGCGTACCGTGTCACGTTGATTGGAGGATATTGTATCGAAATGCGACACTGTGTCCGGAGAATGTACTTTTTATTATCCAGTGAATACTCGTCAACGCGAATCCCTCTTCGAGGACGCGAAACGATAGTATTGCGATACCAAACCCGCTAGACTATCATAGATGCAATGTGGTCCAATGCAAACGACGGTACTGTTATTTCACTTGTCATTAGTTTTTTGTTATTATATGCATAATAACGACGAGACGGATTCTGTACAATTCAGGAATAAAGGTCGAAGCCACAGCTGTAAGCGAGAATCGGAAAATTTGATTTTACCGCGAACGTTTCGACATCACAAAATTGTAGAGCCTTATCAAGGAATTAAATTGTGTTAATTATTATCTGGCATTTATTTATAATTTGTTACTCGAACATGTTATGTTGACAGTCGCTCTTCGGATGCAACCGGATGCTCTTCAAGGCGAACATGAAGCATTGCACCTCATGCTGATTGTGAATATGTACGTTTACTAACATCCTGCTTTATCATTTGGATTTATATCTAATTACTGGTTTGGTAGTCGTCAATTTTTATTACCGTTTATTGCACCATACAATAAATAAAATATATATACGTACAGATATATATATTTGTATATTATAAATAAGATATATTTATAGGATCAGTTCGAGGGTGGTAATTAGTAATCAGTTTGTCCCAGGACACTGTACATAATCCTTTTGAAGCTGTTACTCTGGTGGATCCTTTCGCCGTCGTCTTCGTGGACAGTTACCTGGAACGGGAGTGCAAGTATTAGACCTTTGGCAGAGATTATGCGATCCAACAAATCAAGTATCCATCATTGTAACTAATCTATGGATTCTTTATGTAAGCTCCGAGCTTTCTGAAGCAATTGCAAAGCACAGGATCTGAACAAAAATGAATTTCTTTCTCCATTAGACACTCTCTATTGTATTTTATACTTCTATCCATCTAATTCAATGATTCCCAAAGGCATATTCTACATTTGGCAGTAAAAAGTTAAAGCAGTAAACAAAATTCGAAGTAACGCGTTGAATACTAAGTTATTTGCGCAGCTGTGTGAGTGATTTCATTCACTTTTTGAGAAAGTTTTAGAATTGTTGGGGGGGGGTGATAAAGATCCAATTTTAAAAGAAAATTTAATTAAGTGGAAACCAGACATTGCTTATTTAACAGATTTGTTCACTAAATTTAATGAAGTTAACTCGCAGTTACAAGGTGACAGTCTAAATTTGATAAAAACAAAGTCCCTCATTTCAGCTTTTCTTGTCAGAATTAAACTAATGAAGCAAAATATTGGACGGCGCGAATTTTCCCAATTTGTCACAGACAAACTGCCAGGATGATGATGTTTCAACCTACGTTCAACGTTTAAATATGCTTCACACAGTGGTGGAAATACCACAGTGGTTTATCGATCCATACAGTGACATTGAAGAAACGGATGTCATACTACAAGAAGAACTAATTACAAGAAACCTAACTAAGTTGAAGCCAAATATTGAAAATTTGCTATTAAAGTTTCAGGCTCATCCCTCCCATTAAAAGCATATAACTTCTGTATAGCTATTTTATGTTATAATTTTACTAGATATGCATTTTGTATCGTTTTAATTAATAAATACATAAAACTTAACATGTGTTTTTTTTTTAACTTTTTCACTCTACAGTTAAACCCTATCAAAGTGAGTAGCACCGTCTCAGCTGTCAAAAACACATTTGAAGTTGATGAATTTGTAACAATTCATTATTAGAAGGGTGGGGGGTCTACCCGAAACAGAAAAAATTGGCACGTGGACTACGAGACAAAAAAGTTTGGGGACCTCTGATCTAATTGAAGACAAAAACACGAATGTATACTCACATAGGGCGCGGGACTCTTCGGCCGGGCATACTGTACCTGAAATCATTATTCCTCATATCAGAAGACCCTTAGCAATAACATTGTCCATACGGTTCCATGGCAAGGGACACAATTGGGGGATGAGAACAAAAAAAAAGCGTACCCTATTTTGATAAACCTTTTGTGGAGAGAAAACACCGGTGCGTGCCGGTGGTTTGACTTCCTGCACTGGGTCCTCGCCTTCCTCTTGTAATGCCTTGTAGGCCTCGCTCTTGCTCGGATCGTACTTCATCGGTTTCTTCTGTCTGTATCGTCGTATCGCATGTGCACACATGCCATTTTTTAATCGATTTACTCGTTTGTGTTACTTTTGTGTGATGATTCTGTGAAATCGGTTAGCAGCAGCCACAGGGTGTTATGTCGCCAAGATCGTTGGTTCGAGAGCGAATTTTCGAAAGACAGAGAGAGAGAAAGAGAGAGAGAGCCCTTGCCTGTTAATCTGGTTCCGAGCATTACGTCCCGTGAGTCGCTAATTGGTTTTTCTTTTTTTAATCTTCTTTTATCATTGTAAGGGAGCAAGGACTGACTTCGATGAAATGTAAAAGGCAGATACAAGTATACTTGATAGAAAAAAGGGTTGTTTTTTAAGATATTAAAAGATGTATGACTTTGTACTCTGATTTAACATTAACCGTACCGTTTATAAAAATGACAACACTGAATTTATCCAAATTTCTTGCAAATTTTTTATAGCTATACGCGTATGTTTGACTAAAGAAACTCATTTAATAATTTGTAAAGGAATTATCCTTGCAACTTCAACGATTATGAAATAAAAAATGTGACACCGGTCATTTGATGCGGTACGGTTAGTGTTAAATAATTTTGTCCGGAATGATTTTTGTGCACGTTTCATCGAGGTGTTCTAGTTCAGGGTATACGGTCCGTAATTCTCGGGGCGTCGCTGTGTGATCATATCGAAATTAGTAAGACCTCTGATCTCCACGTAAAAGTTTACTACGATATTAATGAATTATTGATTACTCTCTATTCTACAGCATGCAAGAGATACCAGACTGTTATTTTACAAACTTTCGGCGGGATGCGTCTCTATAACTATATCCTTGATGAGCGTTTACGTCGAGGACCGCCACGCAAAACCGGAACACACTTCAAGATCCTAGATACAATCTATACAAACGATGAAGAATAAAACGATCGAAGCGAAACGAACAATCGCCACTATTAACGGTACGATCAAACGATTATTACGAGAAAACGCGCGCGCGTGAGAGAAACAGTCCCGAACCCGTTCGAGAAAGATTAATTATTTGGCTTATTGAATTGCGGCCACACGTTCTTCGAGGAGGCGGCCTGGGCCTGCTCCTTCAAGATTCTCGCCTGCTCCTGTATTTCTTGTCTCTGTTTCACGAAGGAAAAGTCTATGAAAATGCTGCAAAACAAACAAATCGCACGTCAGTGTGATCCATTCGCAGTAGACGCGATCATCTTAAAAACCGAATCCCGTTGATCCCGGCAGCCTAGCGATCCAGATAACTGATAAATGATCCACGGCCGTGAAAAGTAATCGATCCCGATCCCCATCGTTCCGTCCGGTTGCCGATCGTCAGTAAGATTAGTGATCGAGCCATGCGTCGCACAGTTCGTAGCACGCGTTAATTTTGATTCAGTGCTCTTACTGTTCAGTAAATCTTTAAACAAATTATTCCACTGTTTAACTAGGACTTATCATTTCTACAGGCACTGACAATTTACTTCCGATAGAAAGCGTTTCGTTAAAACCGCGAACGTTATCAGTACAACTATTCTCACTATAGGATTATTCAAGAATGTATGAGAGCTTACAAAGATTAAAAGAGGTCTACTTGAAATCGTCAAACAGTTCCCGGGATATAAATTCATAAATATACAGGGTGAGTTACCTAACGTTTGCATATCAAATATCTTTGTTGTTTCTAAAGAAACGTAAAATATAGCAACGACAAAGTTAAACGGTACAATGATGCTGACGCGCGCTGCCAAAAAAATTTGTTTTTATGTCATTTTTTTAGAGATATCAAGGTCACCCTGACCTTTTTAAATGGAATGTCCTATTTTTTATACCATAGATCGATAGCGTATCAAAGTCCGAGTATAAAAGTGTTGTCCTTCATATGTCCTAAACCTAATAGTTAACGAGATAATATCCAAAGAAGATAGAAAATTGTTTAGGTAATATTTCGTAAACTATTAGATTTAGGGCATATGGAGGTCAATACATTTTTACTCAGAATTCGACAGTCTATCGATTCATGATACAGAAAGCAGGTGTTTCCATTTTAAAAAATTGGTAAGGTGTATTATCGTTATTTGTAATAATATGGAGATATGTTATGAACAAAATTTGCACGGTATAGAGTGGGGCATATTGTGACATAAACATTTTCTGCGTGCGTGGAGGCATAGAGGACATTTTAAGGTCACCTCGATTTTTTTTACTGGAAACACCTACTTTCTGTATCATAAATCGATAGAGTATCAAATTCTGAGTATAAGAGTGTTGACCTTCATATGCCCTAAACCTAATAGTTTACGAGATATTATCCAAACAATTTTCTATCTTCTTTGGATATTATCTCGTTCACTATTAGGTTTAGGACATATGAAGGTCAACACTTTTATACTCAGAATTTGATACTCTATCGATCTGTGATATAAAAAATAGGACATTACATTTAAAAGAAGTCAAGGTGACCTTGATATCTCTAAAAAAATAACATAAAAATAAAAATTTTTTTTGGAATCGTATCAGCCCCATTGTACCATTCAACTTTGTCCTTACCATATTTTACGTATCTCTAGAAACAACGAAGATATTTGATGTGCAAACGTTAGGTGCCTCACCCTGTATAATGTTGGGTTGGCAAGAGAGAGTAATTTCGGTATTATAAGATGAAATAGAGCCCAATTTTTTTTATTCAAGCAATGAACTTTAATGAATAAGATATTTTCCCCTTTCTACAATGATCTTCCCGCCAAAAAGAATAAATAAGAAAATATTTTATTGATTAAAGTTGATCGCTTGAATAAAGAGATTCGGTTTTATTTCACCTTAAAATACCGAAATTACTTTCTTGCCAACCCAATAGTATGCTTTGCATAGAAGTAAACAAAATCTTTATACATATATAGAGGTCCGTATTTTGCAAACAATTGCGAAACCAGAGGAACGATGACTTAAACTCGGTCTAATTTTGTGTGCACTACATCATTGTTTATTCTTCGTGAAATCCCTGCAGCATCAACCACAGAAAATTTCGAAACTGTTAGAGAATATTCGAGCATATAATTTACAGTCTTTCTAACAATGTTGCGATAGTAAATGCTTAATTCACTCGATGCGATACTTTTTGTCAGTGACATTGCTGGCTAGTAGAATTGTCCATCATTGGTCAGCCTCACGAATCCAACCACCACCCTAAGCAAACGTTGGAATAATTGTTGCAAAAGAATCTGAACAATTAGAAGCGTATAACGCCTCGAAAGTTGTATTATTAACTATAATGATCGGTTATATCGAGGCTTGTGCCACACTGTGATTCGTATCGTGCAACTGCTCGTTAGTGAGACGAATTGTCAGAGATTACTATACCGCATTTTAGAGTTAATTGTCTGATGAGTCGCAGCATTCAGCAAAAGGAAAACCCAGTTCGTATTAATGACTAAATTAACTTGATTATTATTCTAATGCACGCTCCACGAATGATGCGCTCTCTCCATTAGAGATCGAGATGAGATCGTTCTGTACTTACGGTATGGCGGATGCTTGGCATTTAATGGTGTCAGCGATATTCTGTTCGGAGTAGAGGCCGATCGGTGAGTTGAATTGCTTGTGGACTACCTGCGAAAACAGATCGCTCGATTCAATGATCCAGACGGTGAATTTGTCTTTGGCATAAATTCATTACAACGCCGGAAGTGAATGCGACGGTTGCGTTGTCGACGTCGTACTTGATTCAGTAAGTCATACGTTTACCATTAGAAATGTGTCGATGTAATGCAGTCGACAGTGTTCGAAATGAATGAAGCAAACTGTTTTGTTCATTTTACACGTTTGTACAATTATTTTCAGCTCGTTAATCTTTTACAAACCCTGTTAGATTTTTCATTTCTTTCGTCTATTCTCTTTTACTTATTTTTCCATTTCAAGATTCTGCAAGAGCCACATTATCGTTGATTTTTTCAATGCTTCCGACTATGATTGTTTATTGAAATAAAAAAGTACTGGCTTTAAAAGAAATTCAAAAGAGTTTATTAAAAATCACCGATGGAGCCAGAAACATTGCTGATGGAAATCTTCAAATCGGACAATCTTTAAAATCGTGATTAACTCAAAAATGTTACCGAAAGTTTCAGGAGAATTTGCAAACAAAACTAATACAATATAAGGTTGTAAATAGATTCAACGTTGAGCTCGCATTCGGGAACTGGTTTACGTGTAAAAGGTTAATCGTCGAGAGAAGCGTTATCGATCTGCAAAATTTTCAATGACGGTTTATTGTTAGAGCTTAGTGACGAGAGTTTGTCATCGGAAGCAGAAGCGAAAGCTGCTCTAGAATGAATTGGTCCAAACCTTTGGAACTTCGTTCGGTCCCAAGACACGCTGAAGTACCGATTCTGCCACCTAGTTGGACGTTCCATGGAAAAATATTGGTATTTACAAGTAACTTTAACTGTCTTTCACCGTGACACTCTTTTCTCATAGATTTTGTTTCTTTTTATCTGACTTATTCTACTTTGTATAATTTTATTAGAACCGAGAGCCGCATACCTTCTGCTTCATAGCAACCTCGGGATGAGCCGGTTCGTAATGGTGTGGTGCTGCCCTAATCATGGGGTTTGGATGGTGACGCAGGTAACATTCTCCCAGGGGTGCATCCTTCTTGACCTTTGCGCCTGGCAAGACCAGAGGAGTCGTGCGATATGGCTGAAAGAAAACGATTATGGTTAATTGATACGTTGGCGGTTGGACCATGAAACGCCTGCAATAATCACAATATGTAGTAGAAATCATTATTATTTTAACACATTACCGACCGGTGATTATTGCATAATTTTGAAAAATCTATGGCACATGGCTCAACACTTTTTAATGGAACCTGCAATAGCAACAGCAATTTTCATTGTGAACTAACAAGTCACGACGTTATTACGTCATCTAGTAGTTTCATTTAAGATTGTAATGTACAAGAAAATTTCTATGCATTCTTTTGGTGCAGCACAATTATTGAAAATCCTATTAGTAATAGGCTTCCGGTAGGTAAAGTGTTAACTATGCGTGTGTCCTCACTAGATACTTATTGTATCTACTGTATTTTACCACGTTTTTATTAGCTCGCTTTCTTGTCTGTTTATTTCTACTTAATTAATTTTCGTCGTGTGTTGTAGAATACATCTGTGAATATATTTTTCGTTTTTACTGGATGCTTTCTATACAGATAATAAAATAAAGATAAAATATATTCATCATTATAAGGTCTTGGTGCGCCAGTCGAATGGTTAATCATTTCTGAATGAAACTAGTGTATATAAACAACGCATATGAAACAATGAAAGAGCGTAAACATCGTCCGCGAGTATCCCGCGGCTTAATTAAGACATCGCCAGCCAGATATAGAATATAATTAACAAACCGCACACGCCGAAATTATACCTAACGTTCTTGATCGGCTAGGTAGGCGTGCGGAATGCTCTGCCAGAATGGTGTCAATTACCGGCTAACGGAATCTAAAATAAACTTTAATAGAGGCCATAGTGATCGATGATGCCTCATTAATTCTCGACAACGTTGCGATAATGGAGGCCGGCCTGCATTTATGAATCCGACCGAAAATAAGCCAGTGATAACTCGGACTATATGTATAATATCGGGGCTGGAGTTTTACACGTGCGATCCTTCCCGATCAAAGCAAACTTCTCCGAAAGCCATCTGCCAGGCAAACTTGCAAAAGAAACAGAACAATTACTATAGTCTTAGTTTTCGTGGTGGAAACGTGAAACCATGACTTCTTTTGACAGACACATAATGATTAAACGGAAATCCGCTTTTCGGACACTTTGCAGTCTTTTGAAAAGGGAGCTCTACATGATTATGATTAGACTGCGAATTTTTATGCAACATAAAAATGTTCCACTATCATTCCTACGTCATTGAGCATCCTAGAATATTTTGGTTATCGACAATTTATCTACAGTATATTTGCACAAGACAATATACAGGATGAACCACGAATCGTGATCAGTATAGATTACTCTTTTACAGCATTGTTTCTTTTTTTTGGAATTTACCGAATTCGTCTTGAAATCCTCTAACAGATAGGCGCAAAAAAATTATAGGTGTATTAGCAAAAAATTGAAGGTGACCTTGAAAAATCATGAAGGAAGAAAGTCGACAAAAAGTTTGCTATAATCACGTGAAAGCTCTTTTGAAACCATGCTATATCTGGTAAAAACATTATCGATCGGACTGCTAATAACAGAGTAATCTCTATTGATCACGATTCACGGTTCACACTTTATTTAATCTAATCAGTAGACTGCGGATTTTATTTATTCAGAGATGCCCTAATTATGGCGTCACTGAAAAGTCTAATACAAAGAGCGGAGCTCTGTATTAAATCTGAATGGAATCGCGGAAAGGATTAACAGAACTCTTTTGGAAATGACTAGAGCAATGTTACGATCAGCGCATTTACCAAAAACTTTTTGGGCAGAGGCAGTAATGACTGCAGCGTATATCAAAAACAGGATTAGTCATTCTAGCATAGATAACGAGATACTGAATATTATGACAGGTAGAAAAATAAGTATTAAACATTTAAGGGCATATGGATGTTTGGCACATACGCATGGATACCTGAAAGATATAGGAATAAATTAATTAATCAAGTTGTAGAATGTGTATTTATAGGATATGCACAACAGACAAAAGGATATCGTTTATGGGACAGAAAGTCAAATCGAGTCATAATTACTAAACATTTGTAGAAACTAAAATAGGATACACGTGGGTAAAAGGAAAAGCTACACAACTTCACGGAAGAGAATTGATTGATGTTTCATCGGACGAAGAACAGGAAGAAGAAGAAATTGACAAGGAAAAACACATTCAAGGAAGAGTAAACGATGAAGAGAATTTTGAAACTCCTACTGGTAGTAAAAATGGAGAGACTATAGAGATAGCGGGGGACGAAACTGTCAAGAGAGGACCGGGAAGGCCGAAGAAAATGATTCGTAACCCTTATGGAAGGAAGGGAGAACCACGAAATGTAGAACTCGAGATAAGGGCAAGCGAAGATGTAAATATTAATAATGACAGCTTAGAATGTAGTGATGTAGAATTAAATAACGTAGAGATTACAGAACCAAAAAATTTAGAGGAAGCGTGGAATTCCAAAACCGCAAACGAATGGAAAGCGGCCATTCAAAATGAATTGTGTGTGTGGACAGTTTAAATGAAAGAAAAACTTGGAAAGAAACTGTATTGCCGAATGATAAAAAATGTGTAGGTTGTAAATGGGCTGAGAAACTTTTGTCCAAAACATTTTTTCATTGCACTATCGGAAATGCGTAAAAAATGGTGAGATAACTTAACGGGGAGGCCCTGTATACAATTCAACCGACAAGTTTTTATTGGGAAGGAGGAATCCAGTCTTTTGTGGAGGAATTACAACTGTCCGATTATTTATTTATGTGTAATCATAGGTTGCGGAAGTGCGCATTAGGTGGCCCAACCTGTATCCGAGCGTCGCAGCGTTTCGCGTAAATAACCGTTGTGGCGAAATGGCAGAAGCTGACGATAATTTTGGCGAGACCGTAACAACCGGAAGCGGCCGCGTCTCGCTCGTATGTATATCGCTGGATGGCCGGTGCAAAAAGCGTCTAAAGTTTCATCGGTTTGGCTCGCGAATCTCGCGCAAAGTACAATGAAGAAAATCGCCGTGGAACACGGCGCGGCGTTCCGGTGCGAAACGTTTGCCAAGCGTTCGCGTTCGGCCCATTATATCAGCTTGCCGCGGAATTACGAAATTATTGGAACCGCGGGGCCGTCGTGTGTACCTATTTAATTCGCCTAACTGCTATTAAATTCCAAAAGACACGTGCACGGCGTTTCTGGCGGTCGTTTTGCGGGGAACACGACAAAAAGAATGAGAATGTCAAACTGGGACCGGCGTAAAAAGAACGCGAACGCCAGGATAAAGTTACCCGCGTATTTATAAGACACGCGAGAATAGAAGATCGAAGTTTCGTCCCGGGGGCCATTGATTTTATTTGGAGCGGCCTCTAGATCTCGATCCGAGCGGAGTCAATCCGATGCAACCGATAGATTTTTCATGAGGAAATGATCGCGTGACGATTCCATTATAAATGGGTCAGGAACATTATCTTCACAGGGTGAGCAACAGTGACTCTCTCTCGAAATAGACGAAGGCCCCAACCCGGCAAAAATAACGTGCACCCCGTCCGCCATGAAACCTGTCGCGTCGCGGTAAATGCTTGTCAATATTTCGTCAATCGGGTGCTATCTTTGACTGCCTGGCAGCCTCAAACTTTCCTTGTAGTTAATTAATTGTAATAGCGTTCATAGTTCATTTTATACTAGATGTAAATTCTAATACATTATAGAAATAGTCAGCTTTCAAAGAGATACATCTATGCAATTTATATTCCACAATCGTAAATCTGACCAGTCTATCAATTAGACTGTGGATCAATTTCATTGCGTGACGAAAGCCAAAAGAATTTATTTATAACATCAGTTTCATATTTCACAATCGTAGGAGTTACGCGCATTCGATTTCATGGGGCTCATACGGCGATACGAAGTAATTTAAAGGAGG
The DNA here is from genome assembly GCA_028455605.1 of Lasioglossum malachurum. NCBI lineage: Eukaryota > Metazoa > Arthropoda > Insecta > Hymenoptera > Halictidae > Lasioglossum > Lasioglossum malachurum. The sequence continues at coordinate 18,458,203 of CM052315.1, read as the reverse complement.
AAGCCAGGTAATCCGCGTCACACTGTTACAGATATGTCCCCGAACTAAATCGAGTCGCGACGACAACAGCTGTTTCGTCGAGTGTTTACGGCTTGGCTCGAGACGAGGCTTACCGAAACTTGAACTCTAGATTTTCTAGAACTTTTCGCCAAGGTATATCTGCGCGTACAAAAAGACCAAGATATGGCGTCATTCAAGAAAAACTGAACCAATGTACGTCGGTCTCTTCGAATCTCCGTCGACCGTTCCACAGCGAGCCACTTCGGCACATGCTGGATATTATTAAAATCAAGAACCTAAGCGAATAGGATGAAATAGTCGATGATCTCGTTGAAATAAATTTTAATAATAATAATCGTATAACGGAAAATCTGGAAACGGCTATTTTAAAAGACGAAATACCTGTATTCGCTTTAAAAAGACCCGCAAAAATCTGAAGTTGATTTGGCTCGTCAGTGTCCCGATTTACGAGGTATCGTTTTTAACACTCGTCGAAAGAATTCGCCGTCGAATTCGTCGACTTGAACGACTCCGAGGGAGGAGGGTGTGGGCGTGTGTCGTTGTGTCGACCCTCTTCTGTTTGAGTAACCCAGATCTCGTTCACGAAAATAGAATAAGATACCGATGAACGGTTCGCCGGCGTGGTTACGTGCGTTTTATTGCATCGTGTTATTAGTCGGTCGGATCGGTGGCCCTTTTCTTTCGTCAAACGACGACCGGTCCCTCCGTTACGTCGCGTTTCCCTTCTGCCAGCTGCGTTCAACCCCCCGTAACGTCATCCGAGGCAGATCGAGGTGTGTGTGAGAGAGAGAGAGAGAGACCTAGTCCCACATTCGGAGACGGTGTCAAGGTTGGCTCGCGGCATTATTCGGAATCAAGATCATCTCACGTTACGCTCGTTGTGAGGATGTTCGAACGTCTAATTCAGACTTGGAGAATTCGACGCGCTTTAGTCACCTGGCGAGAACGTTTGCGATTTTTCGACGGTTCGCGATTTATGGCTGCCCTCTTGCACCTAGCGTCATTGTAGACGTCACTGGTCCCTTGTACAATAACGCAGAAACTGATTGTGGCCGTAAAGCTACTGTGACGCTAATATTAGATGTACTAGGCTTGCTTTCAAGAAAACGAATTCGATAGAGCGATATTTTCTTCAGGTTTAGATAGTTGGAACTAATCAGCAGACTGTGGATGTTTGTAAAAGCTCCAGTTTTTGTTAATTATTTTGCGAACGTTGAAATGAGAACATTCAATTTAATGATGTTTTCGGCGCAACTGTTTCGATCACTCATTAAATCATCAACGTGCACAAATCAATTTTTCAATGTTCATTTTACACAACTAAAGTTATTATAGCAAGTATGTATTATCATCCTGGTTGTTATATTTTATTGTAGATGCAATTTTTTCCTTTGAAAAAGGTTCAAAACCGAACCGAAACGATTAAACTGAGTGTTCAACATTTACGATCGATGATCGGGATTATTTTATGTTGAAATCAGAAACTAATTTTGTTACAAATATTATGTTTATGTATCAGACAATTACTATTAATGATCAGACTGTGGATGTTCGTATAAGTTCCAGGTTTTGTAGATGATTTTATGAATACCACGAATTTTATTCATGACTACAAAGTGAAATTATCTAATCTTTTAAAACTGTAAAAAATGCAAGGTTGCCAACAGTTCACGCCCAATTTATTAAAATTCTTCTGGAAGGAAAGAAGATGACATCCTAACTTTTCCAACGCACCTCGCAAGAATTCATGAGGAAACTTGGGGCTTGAATTGAGAATCTGCAAGTATTCCCAGTCTGATCATAACATCGCTCAAGTTCCATTGCGTAACTCGCCCTTGATCTTAGCAATGATCCACAACCCAACAATCCGCGAAACGCACCAGCAAGTGCACCTTCCATTATTAGAAGTCCCTGATCTTAACAATGATCTCGAAACTCATGCCTCAATCGAGAATCCTATAACATCAATGAATCAGAACAATAATCAATGAATCACTAAAGGTGATCTATTTTCCGCAGGAACAGTCACACACTATCTGTCCACCCCTCCCCAGGGATCCGCGTCTCATCCTTCGGAAACAATCGTGGTGGGGTGGATAGCTGTTGTAACACCAACGGCAGGTACCTACGTCAGAAATCTCGGGAAACAAGCTAGAATGAAGAATTACACAACGGTGGACAAAGAGGTCACCAAAATAATTCTGAAGCTGCCTTGAAAACAAAGTTGTGGAAACTGAAAAAGAATAAACAAGCAAGCACACCCACCTGCGAATTTTGAAGCCAGAAAACGTGTGCAACTTGAACATATTATCTTCAAAATCTCACGAGCTCGAGAAACCTGAAGACAGATCGTTCTAAAGATAAACTGATCCATCTGAGCGATCAAGAAACCCGGAAGGAAAAATCCTGGTTAAAGCGAATTTGTAGGATTTAGCGGGAGAATATATAATCATTAGACTGCGGATTTTATGCATTTATGACCAAAATGTGTACGTACAATTTAAAACAATGGAAGTATTAAAAAGATTTAATGCCACCAGTGTATTAGTTTCACCTTAATAAGATAATTAAAAGAAGAATGAAATTGTTATTTGGCTCCTGTGTCTTGCAAATCAATGCAAACATTTTTTATTTTGCATAAAGATCGGTAATTCAATGGGTAGCAAATTTTCACAGCCCGTACTCAGAAGACACGTTCAACTTGAAGAGGTTTTCAAAATCTCACAAGCTCTACGAACCTGAAGACAAACCACGAAGACAGGTCGCCCTAAAGATAAATTGATCTGTCTAAACGGTGAGGAAACTCGGAAGGAAAAGTCCCAACTAAAGCGAATTTGTAGATATTTGAGACAGGTCTTGTCGAATTGATTTGATAGGTGATCACTGATCAAAGAATAGCAAATTTTCGCGGCCCGTACCCAGAAGACACTTTCAACTAGAAGAGGTTGTCAAAATCTCACAAGCTCTACGAACCTGAAGACAAACCACGAAGACAGGTCGCCCAAAAGATAAATTGATCTATCTAAGCGGAACGAAAGACTCGGAAAGAAAAATCCCAGCTAAAGCGACTTTGTAGATCTTTGAGACAGGTCTTGTCGAATTGATTTGAGAGATAATCACTGTCAGGGTAGCAAATTTTCGCGGCTCGTACCCAGTAGACGGCGGCCTCTTCATCCTTGGGGTGATGGTCGATGGTCTGACGATAAACGGTAGTGTAGGCCGGCATCCTTTTGCTGAACGGAACTTGTGATCCTGTACTCCTGCGGACGTTGGTCCGAGAACCGAGACACCTTTTTCCTCCTAAGATCCCTCTCCTACGAATATTCTCTAACGCACTGGCTCGTTGCGCGGGCGGCACTAACTCTGGTCTTTTCCACGCGACTCCTCTCGCGCTCTCTTTCTTCTCCTCTCCCGTATTACCGACGTATCTCGATCACTCCTACGTTCTTCACCCTCTTGATCGTTCTGGACGATCGCTTTGCCTTCGCTCCCGCGACTCCCTGCCCCTCTTCTCGAGAACTATATCATATTTTGCTCCTTTAATTTTATTTCGCCTTGATCAAAGCCTTTTCAATTTGAATTTTAAATCGAATTTAGTTTATTCGCGTTTGTGCTCAATGTGTTGTTAATGATTGTACCTTGGGGGCTTCCCACCAGCGTGAATCAGTTTCGTACTGATTTTCTTTATTGTTTGAGACTTGTCAGTGCTATTAGACTCTTCACTATTCTTCCAAGTTTCTCGCTGTTCAAAGAAAACGTGTCTTGTTCGATCACAGTTCTTTGATCCTCCTGCAACAAACGATTCTTGTACCAAGAGTCAATTTAGGATTTCGTTGGGAATGTTGACTCTACCTCTCACTATCGTGTCCCTCTCTCTCTCAGTGTTGTCTGAACACATTGGTGAAACTCCAGAAAACTATTTTGTAGTTTTGGGGGATCGTTTCGATTAAAATGATCGCTAGTTTAACACCTTGTCAACAGTGTTTCCCTTGGCACTGTCCACGGCGAAGCTCGCTGAAGTGATTGAATCGGCAGTGTAATTCCTGGTGGAGAGTATTACCCTTTGAAGAAGCTCAGGAGATTTATGTTGCGGGCTACTTGTTCCGCGATGAATGTAACGCTCGATCCAACAGTTGCTAGTTTAGTGCCTCGTGGAGTGTGTTTCCCTTGGCAGCAACCCTTCCCATGCTAAAGTCAAGGACAACCGTTCGCATCAACGAAAAACCGTCTTCGCGAACTCCTCGATGACAGTACAGACTTTTATCAAACGTTTCGCAACGTCGAAAACATTTGCTATCATCTGCAGAAAAAGACATTTACAATAAACTACACTTCCGTTCCATCTCTGAATTTTGCAATGTCCGCACGCGAATTTTCAATAATTGAGCTGTACCAGAACGAAGCTTAAACACTAAAAAACCTACCATCACCGGTCAAATGACCGGATTCTGGTTTTTCATTTTACGATTATTGAAATTACAATGATGCTTTCACTGGAAGTGGTTATACACATTCCTTTTCTCTCTCTCTCTCTTCTCTCTCTTGTATCCAAGCACATATTATAATAAAAATAATTGATATTACTGTTGAAATACCTACTACAGAGTCCTTAGCAGAGCTGGGGAATATATATATATAGTATTTTAAATAGTAAATAGTAAATAATCCGGTACTTTGGGATTATCCCATCGACCTCTTAACGCTCGATATATATATGTGTATATATATATATATATATATATTATTTATATATAAATGTATATTTGTTTGGCGAAAATGGTCGACGGGATAATCCGAATAATTTATTTGAAGAATATTGAAAATATTTGTATTTTGTCTTTACTTTCAATTTCAATTTTAAATATTATTGCTGAAAATAACGGTTCGAATTCAATACATTTATGGCTGTAAATCGTTTCTTAACGATAAGATAGACTGTATGTTTATGTCGGTTTCTCAGAGTATTATAACAATGCAAAAAGTAAAATATTTTATTTCGTGTTTCGGATTGTTAAAATAGAAATATTTTATTTTCGAAAAATACTATTTTCTTGAAGCAAAATAATATATAAAATATTAAATAGTATTTGAAATATTTGTTTTTCCAAATAATGCTCACCTCTAGTCCTTAGAAATGGATTATAGGCGTTACAAAATTATAAAGCGATCGTCGCTACATAATGTGTTAAAAGTAACTGGTATAGTTGCCTTAGAAAAATTATTGAATGTAGTTAGACCTTGTGCTGTTCATATTATATTTGGTTTGATTATATTTCCTATGGAAGCATCTTTACAACTTTAATAAACGTAAAATAAAAGATCCGGAACCAGTCATTTTTGTGACGCGTTTCCCATCACAAGTCAAAAAGGAGCCTAGAGATGCAGAACCAGGATCGAACGATCCAAAAGATCATTCCGAATCGCTCAGCATTGGATCGTAGCAGTGGTTTCGATGCAGAAGCGATATTTATAGCTTGCCGACTGGTTCTACGCGGACTTTCCGGCATCGTGGCAGGCCAACAAAAATATATTCGCACTTCGGATGTCCCGCGAACGCGAACCAACGCGACGCGTTTTCGTGTTCATTTTGCTCTTCGCGCGAGATTACGCCATTCATTCCTCGGTTGTTCGCTTGGTCAGGAGCCCGGACAATAGAATATATCACGTTCTGACCTGTTAAGTAGCTTCTTCGAGTCCTGGCGCTTGTAAAAGTCAAGAAAGCGAAACGATTTCGATACACTGCGACTCGTAAAACCTGCGATTATCGCTACCAATATCGGTGCGTTTTCATGCCAATTTCTCTCGCCGAAGTCTTGACAATCGAAATATTTAGTGTTGTATCTTTGGCAAGGAGGTGGATGAGCTGAAGAGATCTGCCTGCGATGCTTATTATACACAATACTTATTATATACAATATTCTCTTGATTACCTACACCGACTTTAGTGCAAAAATGTAGACGTGCAATGAAAGTTTCCCATCTTTGAGTACTTTGTATAGATAAATAAATATGCCTAGTTAAAAAAAGTCAATGCCTATTAAAAGATATAATTTCACACTGATGTGTGTGCCGAGTCTCTGCCATATATACCATAGTTAAAAATAGACTTTAATAAGAGGCTAAATATAATTAAGAGATTAAAAATAGTCTCGATTAAGATAGCTCTAATGTCAATTAAATTTATACCAAGGCGCCAAGGCAGACGAATATCGTTTAAAGTCGTCTGAAATCGTTAAAGAGGACAGCTAAATGTAATTAAGAAATGCCAGGCATCTCGGTACATACCGCTCCATCAAGGATCTCCATGGGCAAATGAACAGTACGTCAAGTTAATTGGCGCAACGTCATTTCACGTAGTTAACGATCATCACCTGAGAAGAGCAACGCGTCCAACAAAAAGGACAGTGAAACGAGACAACCGTGCAAACGGATAGATTTACAACCGGACCGAAAGCTGGACACGGTCGAACAAATAGTTTCTGTCGCCCGAACGAACCCTGCAAACTTGTAACTTAACGGCTGCACACGCGAAACCGCGATAACTGCAATGTAATGGCTCGTGTGGAGAGATCGTGCCATTTTCTCTGGGTTTTCCGCGATTGTCTTTACTAACGTGGTTTTCCTCGGAAATAAATGGATCGTGCAACTTTATGCGAGCTTCTACAGGGTGCGCCATCTTTTATGTCGATATGCAAAGATTGAATAACTTTAACGTTTATCAACCGATTGACTTGAGTAAACATGTTTTTGAAACGTCTATTCAGTACAATTTTAACCATGAATCGCTTCACACCGAAACAACGCGTCGAAATAGTGACGCTGTACATTGAAAATAGTCGTTCAGTTGTGTTAACTCAACGTTGACATTGACTGGCCATCCAGATCTCCGGATTTGACCCTTCCGGACTTCTTTTTGTGGGGTTATTTGAAAAGCAAAGTGTGCGCCAGCAAGCCTCAAACCATTGACGAGCTCAAGGCAAACATTCGTGCCACAATCATCGCTGTACCGTCCGAGATGCTCGAAAAAGTGATGGAAAACGCAGCAAAAAGGGCACATTTTGCTTTGACCAATAAAGGCGGCCACTTGATTGATGTTTTATTCAAAAACTAGTCCAAATAAATTGTAAAGGACCAAATTACATAAAAATACCTCATATATGGAAATCGGTTGTTTTTTTTTAAAGTTATTCAACATTCACATACCGACGAAAAGATGGCGCACCCTGTATTTCAATGGAAATTACAAGCTTCACTTAAGTATACTAAAGATCACTTAAATTGATCAAATAAAAATTATTTGCATTAATTGGAACGTACAGGAGGTACATAGACATTCATTTGCTATTTAAATAATTTTAAAAAGTATGCTTTAATTTCTTTATGTTAATATGCCTTAACTGTTTAGCGTTTGATCTACTCATTTTTTCAATTCTCTATTAATAATTATAGTAGAACGAGAATGATGTATCGACATCTTTGAATTTTGTTAATCTTTTTTTACTGTTTTAATCTTAAGCTTCTCGATTTTATTATAATTGGATGAATTGGATATTGTACCGTATTTTGTTCTCTTAAAATCACTTTACCTAGCAGAATGGAAAGATAGTAAAAATTGAAAATTCCTTTGTGGAGAACGTGGAATGTGCATTTCAGAAAATCACGTGAATCCGACAGGGAACAAATAGGGGTTGGAAATTGCACGCTATTACGTGCGCCCGATTTTTCGCGACGCTCGACGTTGACGAGACGCTGTATTTACGGATCAACGAACTCCCCGGGAAGCCTAGGCGAACCAGGCCACGTTTACAAATTCGATTTCGGAAAGTAAATTCGCCGTCCGCTTCCTCGAGCCGGTCCGTTAATAGAATATATCCCTGTGCGTTCAAAAATTGCACCAACCCTCCATCAGTCTCAAATTTAATATGTGAGAAATAATAACTATGAAAATCGAGGTAATTCTGGCGCACCAATTAATTCACAAATAGCTGTTCGACATTATAAAAATTGTAAAAAAGGTTGTCCTCAGTAATCATTCACAGGGACGAAAATAAATATTTTGGAGACCAAATATCTTGGAGACCACGGCAGCTGGAAAAATATTATCCGTACCAAAACTACGTAGTTTTTAATAAGAAATCTAGCAGTGCAAGAAACAACATTTGTTTGGTACATTGAAGAACAGCATTAACTTATTGATGTCTCTGCTCTATGATTATATTGTTCAGTAGTTTTTAAAGTTTCTGTCCTTCAAAAAAAAAAAAAAATGGTAGAACTACACGATCTAAGGAACAGCACGAACCCGGAGGCTTCTCTTTACTGTACTGTCTCATTTTGGAAGACTATTCGACTGTAACTTTGTACCTGGGATAAAGTCACTCTCTCCTGTCGAACCTCGTCGAGATGATCATGGGGTAGAATCGAGAATGGTTCCGCTGGTGTCCCGGGCCGACTGTATTCGTCGAAGCAAGGCGGCGGAACCGGGCTTTTCGGCAGTTCTCCTGGTATCTTCGGCGGTCTTGGTCTGCGACGGAACAGTAAAGCATCTTATTAACGAGATCATGTTCGAGAGACAAGCTCCGGAAATGCTTCGATGCCGCTCGACAACCACTTTTCCGATCGCGGACCACGTGCAATAATATGCATTGAGCGTGTTGCATCGCGAGCGCACGTACAGCCCGAAAATACAGCAGTGTTTCAAATTAAGTCACGCGTTAGAGGCGCACGAGCTATTAGGCTTGCTCTTAGCTGCAAGTTAGGCGAAAAGGGCGAGCGGAAGCCGATCAAAAATCAACCAGACCGCTTATGTTAACATCCTGAGTGGCTCCGAACGAAATTACTTCGGTCTGGCACGATTTAATAGCAACTAATAGACAGATACGAATGATTTTTTTGAACGAATACTTTTTATTACATTTCAATGTCTCTGTCAAAGGTCTTCGTGACAGAGGTAGAAGTGGTTGCCGAGCCTAAATGACTGTTAATGAGGCGCTGCGATTAATGCAATGAAGAAGTGTGTGAGAGAGAAAGAGGGACAGAGAAAGGCAGGGTTTTAGTATGAAGGATTAATAGTGTTGTCACAGAGAGCGGCAGTAGCGCGGCGGTTAGGCGACACGACAAACGGTGCGCATAATAGAAATGTATAAAGGTGGAGAATGGCTTTCTGACAGACTAGTGACCGCAGCCCTGTTGCCGATGCTCGGCTTGATAATCGGAGGTGACGTGGTAATGTTGATACGAGGTGCACTCGACGGCTCAGACCTTTCGACTACAAGCTTTATAGATTCAGAGGTTTGAAGGAGTTTCTGGGCGTCTACATGCCTCACGTCTCGCACGTCGTACTCGTCGATTTTCTTGATCACATCACCCCTCTGGAGCGCCTCGTTCTCCGACTGAAAGCAGAACAGAATTCCCTCCGTTAGAGCTCGCGATATCTCCTCGCTTAACGCTGGGGAACTGTCAAACAAACCTACTAATTCCTATCAACCTCCTCCCAGTTTCTATGATCCAATTTCTACTAACTCCACCCTGCCTTAGTATAGAGAACAGAGTTGGGCAAAATGTAATTTCAATTACAGTTACAATTACTTACCAATTACTTAATAATTTGTAATTGTGGTCCGCAATTACAATTACTGGTTAAGCCAAACTAATTGCAATTACCAATTACAATTACATAACTGGTAGTTGCAATTACTTAACGCCCAAATGGCTCTAAAAAGACGTAATTAGATACCTACTCAATGGAAATGTCTAAAAAGAATAAACAAAAAGCATATATTTGTAGCTAATTATTTGATATTTCACAAAAACGATTACCATTACTTTTCAAAATGCCCCTCATTTCAAAGTTGAAGTCGGATAATATATAACATATGCTTTTTGTTTGTTCTTTTTAGACATTTCCATTGAGTAGGTATGTAATTACTTCCTTTTAGTGCCATTTTGGCGTTAAGTAACAGCAACTACCAATTACAATTACTTGTAAATGCAGAAATAAAATTACAATTACATGTAATTATAATTGGTAATTGCAATTACTTTGACTCAACCAGTGATTGTAATTGCGGACCACAATTACAATTACTGTAATTGTGAAAAGAGTAATTGTAATTACTTGACACGAGTACAGTAATTGTAATTGAGTGTAACAATTACTTCGGTGTAATTGTTCTTTTAAACCACTAATTGTTATGTTTTGGACCATTTCACCGTTTTCTATTGTAATTACAGTCCACTTTCGCACATGTAATTGAAGATGTAATTAAATACTCGTGTAATTAATTACTGCCCAACTCTGATTGAGAACAAACATCTACCTTTAAATATTCAAACGAGTATACTCAAGGATGTTACTACGATATTTTAGACTAGTTAAAATTGTTAAACGAAGAAATACATTTGCTATTTTTTCAGTTATCTTTGAACGCGCTTATTTTCCATAAAGATAATACAGAAGCCGAGTCACTTAATATTAATAGTTCCCGCAAGGACTGTTCAGAAATTGCTAAGCAAATAACCAGCTAAGCCTTGGCTTTATACAATAATTCTCTAGGGAATGACCTAGTAATCGAAAATATATGTAATTTCATACTTCCAATTTGTAATCAATGAATTCATCCGAAAATTATATCTCAGAATTAAATCTCGCGTTAACTTGTCTGACCATTGCGCGCCAAATCTACTTAGTGCACTCGCGCCTACAAATGTGTGTATCCAAGATATTTTCACGGCAAGGTTACAAAAGACAGTAGAACTACACGATCTAAGAAACAGGCTTTTTCTTAGCTGAAGACTTTACTGTATATACAATTGTTGGATCACCCTATACATTTATCAAACAGACTACATTCTAACGAGTGTTTGAAACACACGAGAAATCGGGTAGCACCGCGGACTATTTTATTCGAACCCGCACAAACCGAAAACAAACGGTTAAAGGGGGATTAGAAAAAGGCGAGGACTGATAGATGCGGTAATGCACGATTATGCGTTAACGATCAACAGATCTTGGACCGGTTCCAAACGTGTTTATGGCCCCTCCTTTCTGTCTTCGGCGATCGTGCCAAAAAGAATTCAGCCGAGACGATCGTGAAGATGCACGAGATTAGGGCGCACGTGACAGGTGGATGCGAGAGATATATTAAACAGAGAACGATTCTGACGCCTGTAATTTAATCGCTATCAGAATGCTGCCGAACGAATCAATTGCTAACTGCGTTGCATTGTTCGACCGATTTCTCCACCTAATTTTGATACTTTCGGTAATGTTACGATTGTGTAATAGTTGTTTAGGTTTATATTTGTGATGAGTATTGGCAATTGCCTCTGTAAACATGTTCTCTAAACAATTTATCTATAGGTGGATGCTTAGGTAAATGTCTCTTTAGAAAATATTTCTTAACAATTTACGCGGATACTTAAAAGTGAGATTATTCCTTCAAAAATCAGGAACTAGCAGTCCAATAATTTATCTCCAGTAGTTCAAACTATAATTCAAGAGAAACTTGAAAAGCGTCTGTATATAACATCGTCTTTGAAAAGCATAGACTTCCGGTGGTCGAACTGTTACTTATTGTTCGCCAATAATTCAGCTTTCTGTCATAGTATAGATCCATTGAAATAATTTCGAACCTTCCTGCGTCCCTGAGAACGCTGCCATCTCGCAGTGTGATATTTTAGCAATCTAGCACGGGAAAATTATTGCCTCGATGGATATATTCATAGTCTGCGGTTTTATTGGTTCGTCTGCTAATAAAAGGCATAATGACGTATCTCCCAAAAATTATTTAATCTTGCAAGGTTTCGATCCCTGTAAAACTTTAATTTTTCACTAATTAGATATAAACATTATTGTTAGGTTTGAATTCTTGATTCTAAAATAGGTACATTAAGAACACGCAGAATTTTTATTTGAGTTTGAGCCAATTGATGGTTCTTCTAATAATCTTAATTAATAGTAACAAGTAAAATGTAGTGTATTGAGCTCTATTTTGTACTATATAACTGGGCATTTAACACATTAGAACAATTTATACAGTGTCCATACCCTCCGCAATCTCATAGTTCGTATGTGTATTTGTATGTATCATGAACAGTATTTATGCCAGTCAAAATATTAGCCCAGACCATTATTAGAATTCGATGTTGTCGTGCTAGATGGACAAAATACCACACGGTGCGTGCCTATAAAAAATGTTTAAACTTGAGTCTCTAAATCGTGTCCCTCGCAATTCTGGATCGCCGAATCGCATCAACGATCTCGTAGAACCATGATTAACGATCGATGGGTCTTTAACGCGTCGAATGTTGTTCCACAGGCAGGAGGTGGTCCTCGTTAGAAAATAATCCGGATCCCCTGGCGTTTGGTTCGCGGCACATCCAATAATAACTGTACGCGTGCGGACAACACTGGAGTTCATCGTCGCGATCTGCATCGATTAAAAATCGCGGGTGGAGGAAAATGGGACCAGCAGAGTATTTGAAAATTGCGTGGGAGGAACTCACGCGGGTGACGACGATCGGCGTGCCCAAATCAGCGCCTCCGGCGATACGTATTCCCCAGGGTTTGCCGGTGTTGGCTCTTTTAAGCTTCACGATCAACGTTTGCTTCCTCGTCATGCTCTTACTCGTTGTCTGTCACGACGACGCAATCGCGCGTTCGTGCACAGATCGTCGAAGTGCGGGACCTAGAGCCTGGGAGAACCGGTATAACGAAGACACCCAATCAAAACTGTAGAACGAAACGCGAATCGACGATCGAGCGACAGAAGGAGCCGAGAGATCTTGGACGGCGCAATAGATCTGCAGGCTTGGAACGCGACAACACGAATATCGAACGGTGCGTGATCGAAAGCCGCAGAGCTCGGCTTCTACTACTACGGCTCTCCTTACTGGCAAACGAGAACTACTGGGCTGCGCTCTGCCACTTGATTTTGACAGGCTTTGCTTCAGCGAGCTTAGTTACCCAACTAACCGGCCCGCCGCTTCTGCTATTCTGGCCCCATTTCGAATTGGCATACCGTGTGTGTATTGTTCTGGCCCGACCTGCACTCATTTCGCTGGCATCCCCCCGGCCTCCCCGAGACGGCTTTACTGTCGTTTAAACTATGGGACCGAAACGCGGGAAATCGCCGTTTGACAACGATGACTTCAGAATTATTTACGACTTGCCGAACCCGGTAGCGTCGAACGAGGAGCTGAAACGCCGGGACCAGCTTGGTTCTTCAGCGAAGGTACATTCAGTGAGCTCTCTTCGGCGGAGAGAGAGAGAGAGAGAAAATAGGCTTCCATATACTTTGTCTTGGAGGATAGGCAGATCCTGGAAAGAGTCCATGGAAGAGATCCATGTCAGCGAAAACAAAAATTAGGGGTGCATGAAATGTAAATGGGGGTCCACGAATGGTCCGTAGCGAAAGAACGAAACGCGTGGGGTCTCCGTCGACAAGGTTTATGACACGGACGTGACGGAAAGAAAGGCATATTCTACATTTGGCGACCATTTGGCAGTAAAAAGTTAAAGCAGTAAACAAAATTCGAAGTACCGCGTTGAATACTAGATTATTTGCGCAGTTGTGAGAGGAAAATAACGAGAACTTTCATCGATTGCTCCTTCACACTGAAGTACGCTGGCTGTCAAATGGCTTATGTTTGACAAAATTTCTTTCACTTTTTGAGACAGTTCTAGTCGTCCCCTACACGGTCAATCAGAATGTTAATCTTCGCCGTGACTGTCATTCTGATTGAATACTGACGGACTGATGAAGTGGACTGATGGATTTCCAGATAATTCTCATTGGCTGTGAAAATTACATTGGTTCTTTCGTGATTGAAGCAGATTGAAGTCAGGAATGACAGTCTGACTGTTCAATCAGACTGTCATTCCTGATTGACCGTGTAGGGGCCGCCTTAGAGTTTTTGGGGATGATAAAGATCCAATTTTAAAAGAAAATTTAATTAAGTGGAAACCAGACATTGCTTATTTAACAGATTTGTTCACTAAATTTAATGAAGTTAACTTGCAGTTACAAGGTGGCAGTCTAGATTTGATAAAAACAAAGTCCCTCATTTCAGCTTTTCTTGTCAGAATTAAACTAATGAAGCAAAATATTGGACGGCGCGAATTTTCCCAATTTTTCACGGACAAACTGCCAGGACGATGATGTTTCAACATACGTTCAACATTTAAATGTGCTTCACACAGACTTTGAAACTAGGTTTGAGGATGTTTTGACTATGGAAATACCACAGTGGTTTATCGATCCATACAGTGACATTGAAGAAACGGATGTCATATTACAAGAAGAACTAATTACAAGAAACCTAACTAAGTTGAAGCCAAATATTGAAAATTTGCTATTAAAGTATCAGGCTCATCCCTCCCATTAAAAGCATATAATTTTCTGTGTAGTTATTTTATGTTACAATGTTACTAGATTTGCAGTTTGTGTCGTTTTAATTAATAAATATATAAAACTTAACATGTGTTCTTTCTAAACTTTTTCACTCTACAGTTAAACCTATCAAAGTGAATAGCACTGTTTCAGCTGTTAAAAACACATTTAAAGTTGATGAATTTGTAACAATTCATTATTAGAAAGGCGGGGGTCTACCCAAAACAGAAAAAATTGGCACGTGGTCTACGAGACAAAAAAGTTTGGAGACCTCTGGGCTAGAGGATAGAGGAAGCTGTGAGTTGCACGGGGGTGACTTCATTGTTCCATTGCTTTAACAATTTTTAATGTTCTGAAAATCATTTTGGTTGGAATTATTTGTGAATTGTGCGCACAATTTACTGTAGAAAGTGTTAGTGTGTTCGTTAAACCCCCCAAGTCAAAGCTATGCGAGTCAGATGCAATAATTGATTCTATAGCTATCAAATTATTATGCACCCCTATACCTTCACCCTATACCTCCACAGTTAAAATGAATTATTAACTAACAAAAACCGCGAAGAGTCTCGTTTAACAATTACGTAGTACAATCGCGTTACGTTGTTTCGTCAATTACGTTACACCACAAAACATTTCATTAATTCACATCACAAATGCTACTAATTGTGCCTTCAACTGTGTAGTCCCTTCTAGGTTCATACAGCACTCAATTCCAAAAATGAGTCTCATCAGATGCACATTCTTTTCTGAACAAACGAGACGATGCTCCTTGAAAGACACACAGCGAAATTTCGACAAAAACACCGCCTAAACAAAATAGAAAATACATGTCGTGTACCACAAAGTATGACAATCAATAACGCGATTTATGGGATGACAGCGTAGCTAGAGCTAAGTGCAGCCAAGCTAGACCAAAACAGCAAAGCTAATTCCAATAGTTGAAAAATTGGAGAACCGTTCGAGCGATCGAAAAAACTCACCTTTCGCTGATGGATCACCGGGACAAGCAGCTACACCGCAACGGATCTACAGTTCAAGAGGGACGACTGTAATGTTCAGACAAGTATCAAGAGGGATTAGAGTCACGAGGGAGGACGGGGGGTAAGAAAACGATTTTGGCAGAATGTAAAGGGTGGTTGCTATACTCACGTAGGTCTCATAGTAGTTGCCTATGGAGAACTTGAGTGCCATGTTGATGATCGAGGAACTCGGTCGGTCCAAAAGGGTTGTCCTGTTTCGTTCGCGGACGCGCTTTCTCCGAGTGACGTCTGCGAACGATTCTGCAGACTCCTCTCACCCCTGTCGCCGATCTAATTCGTCCCGCAGCACCGTGATTAATGAGGCTCGATTCAGGTGGAAAGAGAAAGCGAAAGAGTAAAAGAGAGTGTTGCCGCGACAGGAACGGCCAAGAGAAAGAGAGTGCACGTAAGTTTGACTTAAATTAGCAACCTATAGCGCGAAAGGTTAGTCAATCATAGTCCCCGAGACTGGACCGTTCTAGTGACTCATTTATCTCGATTTACACCGATCCTAAAGAAAGTGTACGAGCGTCGTTCTGCCGATTGGCAATACCAATGACCCATTAATCGCCACGTCGATATGCCGTCTCGATCATACGGTCCGTGAACGATCGCTAAGAATGGCACCTACGCACAGTGGGCTCGATTGAAGAAGTACGCGACATTTTGCGGAAAAATCAACTTTCTAATTTTGATATTTTTTCAATTGATATCGATTTCTAAATGCCCACCGACCACGAAAATGATAAAGTTAATCAAATACAATAGCAGTTTAGGAATATCGATTTTCCCTACATAATTTGGCTGTTCATTCTTAATGTCCTGATAACTGTGATCAACTTCTTGCCCTGAATTTTTTTCTACATCAAAATGCACATTTTATTGATAAGAAATCACACTTTTCAGTGACAATTATGATATATAACATATTTTTAAAAAATACTGAGTGAAATGAAAATAATCGTTAAAAATTTGTATCTTTGACCAGCGCGATCTTTCAGGTCCCAGGAGGGCCCACTTTTTAACAAGTAAGGATCTTTTCAGTGAACCTTCCTCTACGTAATGTGACAAAAATTATTTCCTTGTTTGAGTCAGAGTAAAAATTGATTTTTACAACTTTTTTAACTGGCCCAATAACGAAAATGTAAAAAATGTGTTTTGTCAACTGGTATAAATTATATACGCTCTGAAAATTTCATTGAAATTGGTTAATTGATTTACGAATCATAAATGATCAAAAGTGGTAAGAATTGCAATTTTTCAAGGTTTTCGGCCTTAACAAATTTTTCTCAATAATGTAAAACTTTAACATTTTATCTATTTGCATTAAATAGCGAAAATATTAAATACATTATAGAATAAATAATTTATAAAACTGTTTTAAATTAATAAAAACGGTTCAACAAATGTGAAATATATTAAGTTAAAAATCATTGAAAAGGAATTATTTTTTTATATATTCAGTTCACATTTCATTGCAATATTTTCAGTTGTTTAAGAATTATTCAAAAATGTCGCGTACTTTTTCAATCGAGCCCACTGTGACGGTGCGATGCACCTTGGGGAAGGAATAAGTTGCAGTGTAACTACATAGTTGCATGTGGGTCGAGCGGTTCGACGCGTTAAATAATTAAAAATATACACCTTTATTCCCGAAATTGGTACAAAAGAAAATAAAAAAAGGAATCGAAGCGGGCAGCGTCTTGTGTAAGTCGCCGAAGATAATTTGCAACCTTTGAGAAACTGTACGCTGTATTTTTTTTAAACTTTCATACCTTAGGAAATAGAGAACATTTTTGTTTAAATTCAGTGCCCAACATCTTTCTTTTAAATAATTCCCGAACCGATTGCCTTACCGTAGCGTTAAGAGACCCCGTAAAAATTCAAAGGTTGTGGACGAAGGAACAAAAGAAAGAGGTAATGAATCTTTTCACGAGTAGTCCTCGGTGACAGCTCTGCTAATCACCATTCGTCGGACCTCACTTGTACCAGCGCCAATTTCGTACAATTTCGCGTCCCTCAAAAGTCTTCCGGTTGGATAATCGTTTATGAACCCGTTTCCGCCTGAAAACGATTGAAAGATTTTAGAAGCACTTTCATAGATGATCATAGAGCAACTAAGCTATTTTACCAAGTATTTGGATAGCGTTTAGAGCAGCTTCCGTCGCTCGTTCCGAGATGAAAAGTATCACCGCAGCGCAATCTTTGCGGTTCACGTGTCCTGCGTTGCAGGATCTTGCCACAGAATATAAATAGCTCCTGCAGGCGCTTAGACTGGTGTACATATCTGCTATTTTCCCCTGAAACAGTATTTTCACATAAAATATTTATTTCTTGTTTCTTTCATAATAGTTTACCTGGATGAGCTGGAACTCTGCAATGCGTTTGCCAAACTGTTTTCTGGTGTGGGCATAGTCGAACGCCACGTCGCAACATGCTTGCAGTATTCTAATACAAACAATATATTAAATAAATTATCTCTGCTTACATAGTCTAACAATTTTCTTTCAGAATTATCATTTAAAGAAAGATAAAAGCTTCATTCAAACAGCACAGTAATTAAAAAACTTATTAACAGACTACTAGTAGCTAAAATATTGAGAATCAATGAATCACAGCTGAGGATTTCTTAACAAATTTTTCAGCAACATTAACAACTCTATTTTTAACCATTACACTACCTCAGCGTTGCAATAGCTTCTTTTAGAATCATCATCTTCAATAACTTTAAACATCTCGATGTAGCTCGATCATTGAGAATCTTAGTAATAGGATTATTTTAATAACTGAAGTGTTGAGAAGGGTTTTTACCCTAAAGGGCCAGCTGCCAATACCAATCGCTCTAGGTCAAGGCCGCTGAAGAGGACGTACACGCCTTTATTCACCTCTCCGAGCACATTCTCCGCTAGAATTGATAATTAACCATTTACAGTGGCCCAGATACTCTGTATAATTTACGTTAGTATTTTTATGCAAATTACCAGGGACTTTGCAGTCTTGGAAAACGAGTTCGCCAGTGTTAGACCCTCGCATTCCAAGTTTGTCTAACTTCTGAGCAGTACTGAAACCTTCGAAATCTTTTTCCACGATAAAAGCCGTGACTCCGTGTTGCGGTTTGTCAGCATTTGGGTTTGTCTTCGCATAAACAACCAGCGTTTCAGCGTCGGGACCGTTTGTTATCCAAAATTTGTTCCCGTTTAAGATGTAATAGTCTCCCTTTTTCTCTGCTCGCAATTTCATCGAGACCACGTCTGATCCGGATCCTGGTTCTGACATTGCTAGTGCTCCTATGTGTTCTCCACTGCATAACTATTATTATCATAATTATTACGTTACATATATGACAATATACATTGGGTATATCATTGAGATGTACAATGAACAATCTACATGTCAAAATCGTTAAATTCAGCTTGCACATTGTCTTCATTTGTTATACCTTTGGCAAATATTTGCGCTTCTGTTCCTCTGTGCCATTTCTGTGAATTTGATTGACACACAAATTTGAATGCGCGCCATAACTGAGCGCTATAGATCCTGACGCTCTGCTCATTTCTTCCATAATAACAACATGATCGAGATATGTGCCCCCTGTACCACCATATTCGGGTTTCACCGTGATCCCTAATAAACCTAAGTCTCCCAGTTTCTTCCAGAACGACTAAAATCCATAGAAATAATTGTACAGAAATTATTTAATTTAAATTCAACTTAGTTCGATACTTTTGTTTCTCGTTACTCACTCTGAGATCGTCGAAATCATTCTTTTTGTCGATCTCTGCAGCCTTCGGTGCAAGCTCCTTTTGAACAAAATTGAAAACCAAGTTTCGCAGCTGTTAAACATAGAATATTAATTAATCTCCAAAGTTTTCCTAAATTTTACAAGGCAGAATTCAAATTTCCTGGAAAACTTGCACGTCGCATTATGGCGGAAAAATTGAATTTGAATTTCGAAAAATATCGATCCTCGATCGATCGTACGATTATGGACATGGAGCTACGTTAGTCAACTTCAGTAGTTAAAGTAGTTTAGAGTTTAGAGTGGTTTAGAGTTTAGGCCGTTTAGGGTTTACACTTTACACAATTACGACTACGACACACCGATTGATGTAGAATATTGTACATTTTATAAAATTTGTACCGTGTTATAATATTGAATAAATTCTATGCTCGTATATATTTATGACCGCATAAAGTTCCAAAGTCTATTGATAACCTTTATGAAGCGACCTAATTTTGTTACCAATTTACTAACCTGTTTCTGTTCGTCATTTAGGCCAAAGATGTTCTCATCTATCTTGTAATATTGTGAAGAACATCTTACGTTGAATTTGTTACTCGATTTGAAGAGACTCCGGAAAAGGGGTCCCAAACATTTCTGCGTACAAAGTCTCATATTTTTCAAGTTCTAGCTGACGTTTTCAAAATACACAAACTCATGTATTTACGGTCGATGAAACAGTAAATTGATAAGAAACTATAACTACTCAATGCCGTATAACGAATACTCTTCACAAACAATACACAGAGCAGCATTACTAAATGATGGTCATCAGTGTTGCGAAATGCGTAAAATACGCGCTTCGTATCTCTCGATCATTTCTTATCATTACACTGTGGATATTTATACACATTCCCATTTGCATTTCGTAAACACATTTGTAGAAATCAAAATTAGGTAAAATTTTCTGTAATGAATTAAAAAATGGTTATATATGTTAAAAATCCATAAAAGTCTACATTCTTATATCAATTATTCTGATTTTCTCAAACAAATATTATTCAAACAACCAGAAAACATTTTTATCTCAATGCTTATTTATAGAATATATAAAAACATTTATAAACAGGTACACAGACTGTTGGATGACAAACAATAACATGCTTCATAATATATACTTACACATTATCTATGTTTATTAATAAATACAGTAGAACGTATGTCAAATTTATTAATTTTAATACTATAAACATGTATGTATACATATTAAAATGAATTCTCTAGCTTTTCAATTCATAAATCATTTTCTTCAATTGGATTCTTGGGTCGTTGTCAATTTCTTTCATATTGTATGATCACTATCCCCACGCTGATGGGAACCGGAGACTTGCGATGTTAAAACGATGTGTGACTGAAAAAACGATTGTTTACTAAGTTTTTTACTCATTAACCACTCAATGACGCTGGCTAAAGTGACAAAATGGGTGAAATGAAATTCAGTGCTCACGATGGGATAAAATCAGAACAGAAATATAATAAAATAGTGAAACATATACAGGTAAGATATAGGTTAGGAAACCAATGTTTTGTTTCCTATATAACACTTTCGCGGCAATTATTTTTGAGATATTTCTTTGTAGGACAAATGGAAACTGGTACCCGCTTTCCTGAAAGGAAAAGGTCTCGTAAAGCAGCACATCGATTCCTTCAATTATTTTATAAATGTAGAAATAAAAAAAATAGTAAAAGCGAACGAGAAGGTTTTGAGCGATGCCGATCCTTTATTTTATGTTAAGTACGTATTGTACGAATTTTACGTGTGTTTATACTATCATTTTATTTAATATATATTCTTCCGATAGGTATTTGAATGTTCATGTGGGTACGCCAGATGTAGAAGAAGGTTTCAATGTAACTCGCTCTACAACTCCACATGAATGTCGCTTGAGGGATTTAAATTACTCAGCCCCAATTACCGTAGACATTG
The DNA here is from genome assembly GCA_028455605.1 of Lasioglossum malachurum. NCBI lineage: Eukaryota > Metazoa > Arthropoda > Insecta > Hymenoptera > Halictidae > Lasioglossum > Lasioglossum malachurum. The sequence continues at coordinate 18,437,065 of CM052315.1, read as the reverse complement.
AATACATTAGGGGACATCAACCTATAATTAGGAATAATTTATTGATTGGAAGGTATACAGTTTAATTTGTTTCCCCTGTTTACTGCAATTACATTGAATATTATTTTTCAGAATGCCCATTATGTTAAGAAGTTCGAATTGCGTATTAAACGGAAAGTCCCATTTTGAATTAGCAAAAATGAACGAATGTCCACACGATCCTGGTGGTTATTTTGTAGTAAATGGACAGGAAAAGGTGATTCTTATACAAGAACAAATGTTGAGGAACAGAATTATTTTAGAAGAGGATAGCAAGAACTGCATCGTAGCGTCCTGTAACAGTTCTACTCACGAGAGGAAGACCAAAACAAATATTGTGGGCAGAGCAGGGAGATATTACATGAGACACAATATTTTTCAGGATGTAAGTAATAATTATTTCCATGAGGGAGATGTACTAGTTAGGACACCCTATATAACATTTTTGAACATTCATTTTTAATCCAAGGACATACCGGTAACATTAATTTTTAAAGCGATGGGAATTGTAAGTGATCAAGAGATCATGCAACTGATTGGCACTGAGGAAGAATTTATGAAGAAGTTTGCACCCAGTTTGGAGGAGTGCCACGTTTTAAATGTCTTTGCACAAAATCAGGCACTAAGGTAAAATTTTCTTTCTTCAATAATCTTATTACCAGACAATGCATCTTTATGCAAAATAAAAATTGTCTACCTGCATTACAACAAACTATGTTTAAAAACCGCTATCTACTTATTACAAATACTAATTGCACATAACATTTCAGATACCTCAGTAGCAAAAGAAAACAGAAAAGGTACTCGTTAATCAAATCTAGCGTCACCGACGAAATGAAGGACATACTAGCGACTAATGTCTTATCTCACGTTCCAGTTAGTAATTTGAAAACGATTCTCACAAAACACCAACAAGAAATGTTGCTACAGCATTCTCTGTTATAGGTGGTAGATTTTAATTTTAAAATGAAAGCAACCTATATTGCTTTGATGATTCGTAAAGTGATGAAGGCAGAAACTGATGGCAAGCTTATAGACGACAGAGATTATTATGGCAATAAGCGTCTGGAATTAGCTGGTTCTTTATTGTCTTTGATGTTTGAGGATTTGTTTAAAAGATTCAATTGGGAGGTAATGGACTGACAATATCAAATTATTTTTTAGTACTTGTGAATTCAGTTATCGGAATAGCATTGTCTTTCTAGTTGAAACAAATCGCTGACAAGAACATCCCGAAGATAAAAGCCGCACAATTTGACATTGTAAAACACATGAGGCAGGACCAAATCACAAACGGATTGGCCTTCGCCATATCTTCTGTGAGTAAAAATTTCGGGATTCCGAAAACACCGGAATTCCCGAGAATTTCCGGGTTCTCTAATATATCAGGATTCTCGCAATTTTCGGGATCGATTCCCGAACTCTTCTGCCAGAGATACATTTCGAATTATCAGTTTACGTGAGAAAAGTATTATCTTCTAGGGCAATTGGACCATCAAACGGTTCAGAATGGAACGTCACGGCGTAACTCAAGTGTTATCCAGACTCTCCTACATTTCTGCGCTCGGTATGATGACGAGAGTGAATTCCCAATTCGAGAAAACGAGGAAAGTGTCTGGTCCACGATCTTTGCAGCCATCGCAGTGGGGGATGCTATGTCCCAGCGACACTCCTGAAGGCGAAGGTTGTGGTTTAGTGAAAAACTTAGCTCTCATGACACATATTACTACGGAGATCGACGAGGAACCGATCGTGAGACTGGCGTTCAATCTGGGAGTGGAAAACGTTAACATCCTCGGAGGGGAAGAGATCAATAACAGGGACGTCTACATGGTTTTTCTAAACGGTAACATTTTGGGGATAGTCAAGAATTATCAGAGGCTGGTGCATGTTTTCCGGTTGCTGCGCAGGAACGGTCTCATAAACGGCTTCGTCTCGATATACACGCAACATCAGCACAGATGTATTCAGATCAGTTCCGATGGCGGACGATTATGTAGACCGTACATTATCGTTAACAAAATGCAACCTCTAGTTCAAGACGAACACTTAAAATTACTTGAACAGGGTGTTCATAGCTTCGAGGATTTTTTACAAGACGGTTTAATCGAGTACTTGGATGTGAACGAAGAAAACGACAGTTCGATTGCGTTCAACGAATCGCACATTAACTACAAGACTACTCACTTAGAAATCGAACCGTTCACGTTGCTCGGAGTTTGTGCTGGGTTGGTACCGTACCCCCATCACAATCAGAGTCCTCGAAACACGTACCAATGCGCTATGGGTAAACAGGCGATGGGAACCATCGCTTATAATCAGCGCAATCGTATCGACACATTGATGTACAATTTAGTGTATCCACAAGCACCCATGGTGAAGTCTAGAACGATAGAATTGATCAATTTCGATAAGCTACCCGCTGGTCAGAATGCAACGGTAGCTGTTATGTCCTACAGCGGTTACGATATCGAGGACGCTCTTATTTTGAATAAGGCGTCCATTGACAGAGGATTCGGAAGGTGCTTGATATACCGAAACACAAAATGCACTTTGAAAAGGTACGCTAATCAAACGTACGATCGAATAATGGGTCCGTTACTAGACTCAACCACAAAGAAGCCTGTTTGGAAACACGACGTTATCGATAGCGACGGAATTGCTGCACCCGGTGAAATGATGGAGAACAGGAAGGTTCGTGGATTAATATCGAGCACGAAATTTTTATATTTTATCACGTATTTTCTTTTTATATTTTTGTTCTACAGGTAATGGTAAACAAGTCTTCGCCCTCTGCGAACATCGGCCCAGTAAATTCCGGCAATGTACAGGCGCAGACAGAGTACAAAGACGTTCCAGCTGTTTACAAAGCTCCAGTGCCAGCTTACGTTGAGAAAGTGATGATCTCCAGCAACGCGGAAGATGCGTTCTTAATTAAATTGTTGTTGAGGCAAACTCGAAGGCCGGAGATCGGTGATAAATTCAGTAGTCGGCACGGACAGAAGGGTGTAACCGGTACGCGTTGCAATTTGCAGCAGAGCTAGGCAAAACTTCTTTCGAACAACGAATAAATAATGTACAACTCTGATTTACAGTTCGTATGATAGATAAATTAACCAATGCTTATATGTGTATACAGGTTTGATCGTGGAACAAGAGGATATGCCGTTCAACGATTACGGTATATGTCCTGACATGATCATGAATCCGCACGGTTTCCCGTCTCGTATGACGGTCGGGAAACTGATAGAATTACTTGCTGGGAAAGCTGGTGTTGTGAAAGGACAATTTCATTATGGCACAGGTACGTCTTTAATACTATATACCTCGACAGGGAGGATAGCTAGGGGGTAGTAATATACACTCCGGGACAAAAAGATAGCACACTTTAAAATTAACGTAATATTTATTTATTTAACATTACAACCAAGGTTTTATTTTTACACAGTCTTGCAATTGAATTGAATTTCGCCAGTCTATACAATTTTATTAAAAAAAAAAAGAATTTTTAAGGAAATATGGTGTGATAGAATGATAGCACATTTACCTTAAAATTATGTATAACAGTAAATCAACGAATGATAATTAATGCTTAATATTTTGTGGCTCCTCCTTTACATTTAATAACAGCCATCTTTCTCTTTGACAAAGATTTATAAAGTTTTCTTCACTCATCTTGAATACATTGTTTTAATTCGGCAATATTTCCAAATTGTCTGCCATTTCTATATACAGCTCGAGCAAGATTTCCCCAATACTTTTCAATAATGTTGAGGTCGGGTGGTCTTGCGGCAGTGTGTACTGCGGCATTATCCTGCTGAAAAGTATACTTCTCTCCAGCAATTCTGGTCGCGTACGTGTTTATTTGTTCCTTAATCATTTCCAAATACATTTTGCTATTCATTTTTCCTGTTATAAATTTGATTTCCATTTTACCATAGTACCTGTAATACCGCACCAAATCATCACACTACCACCTCCCATTTGCCGACGACTCAAAAACTGTTCCTCTTTTCGCATATTGTTAAAATAGTAACTCAGACCATCAGGTCCATCTAAGTTAAACCTCTTTTCATCCGTAAATATTATTCTTCGCCATTTCTTTCGCATATGAATATTCTTTTCCGCAATGTGTAACCGATTGTTCTTATGTTACACAGTTAACCAAGACTTTTTCTTTAATTTTCTTCGTTGTATGTATTTGCATTTTTGTAAAACACGTCTCACATTCCTCATATAAGCATAGATTTACTCCGCGTGCTATCATTTTGTCCCACTTGCGAACAACAATATTTACGTTTTCATTTCTAGAATTCTGTTAAAGTAAATATTGTCGATGATACTCAGTACATTATACATAGAGGCATGTCAGAATATGTTGACATTGTTGACATATTAAAATACTCATTTTCTTCAGTTTATTCTACCAAAAGGCATGTCAGAATATGTTGACATATTAAAATACTCATTTTCTTCAGTTTATTCTACCAAATGAGAAAAAATAAACGATGTGCTATCTTTTTGTCCAGGAGTGTACTTACAGAATACATAAAATGTAAAAACTTAAATTTTACGTTAGTTTTCCGCGGTGAAAACGTTGAAAAAGACGATTTTTATTTTTTTTATCATATGGTGTGATTTATAATTGTGTGATTCACAGCCTTTGGGGGTTCGAAAGTGGAGGATGTGTGCGAGGAATTGGTAAAATACGGGTACAACTACTTGGGGAAAGACTTCTTTTACTCTGGGATCACAGGGGAGCCGTTGCAAGCGTATATTTATTCCGGACCGGTGAGTTTATGATGCTTCGTGATTCCATTAAATAATAACTAAATGGCGGATCTTTATGTAAATGAGATCTGATAATGACACTTGAAAATGCAGGTATATTACCAGAAATTGAAGCACATGGTGCAAGACAAGATGCACGCCAGAGCTCGAGGTCCAAGAGCCGTACTAACGCGACAGCCAACCGAGGGTCGCGCGAAAGAGGGAGGTTTGCGATTAGGTGAAATGGAGCGCGATTGTTTGATCGGATACGGTGCGAGCATGATGTTGATTGAGAGACTTATGATATCCAGCGATGCGTTCGACGTGGACGTGTGCAACAAATGCGGCCTGATGGCATACAATGGCTGGTGTCATAGTTGTCGTTCGAGTTCGTGCGTCTCCACGATCTCTATGCCTTACGCCTGTAAATTGCTCTTCCAGGAACTGCAGTCGATGAACATCGTACCCCGTTTAACATTAAAAAATTACTGCGAGTAGTTTTGATACACCGTCTCGATCACAGTTAGTAACGATTCCAACTATTCGTGTGTGTAAATATATTTCTTTCTATTTGTAACAACGGTATTTATTCATTTTCTGTTTACAAACAGACACGATCTATTGTCCACCCACAGTATTTGATATGCTGTATCATTTGTCGAAGCATAAAAATAATTGACCCCGATGGAAGAGCCAGTCGAGAGAATTGATTACAGTGGTTCGGCAAGTAAACGCATCTCAGGACTTTCAATATACCTCTTGCTTTGTATTAAGCGCAGTTCGATCTTGTACACGGGGTCTGATCTCTCATCGTGGCACTCTAATGAATATTTATCAATGTAGTTGTTAGTTTTTTATATTAAGACAGTACAAAAGTTCGTGTCCGATTCTTCGTTGTATTTCAATACGAAATCGGGCACTTTTGCACTGACCTAATACGTTTACAGAACTAATTCAGATACTTCAAGTAAAAGAATACCTTTAGAACATTCATAAGTCTTGAGCAAGACGTTGTGCAACGAGTTCACGGTCTTCTCGAGAGCATTCTTCACATTATCCTGCAAATATGTGTGAGCCAAAAACAGTGCAGCAAAAAGATCCCCCGATCCCGTGAAGCTGGCTGGTATCTTTGGAATGTCGATCCTTATCACTTTATTGTCTGAAATGAAATTCAATCTGTTTGTAGGCGTTCAATATAGATAAGGAGCTTTTATACGATTTCAAGGTTGCCTCTATTAATCCATTACCCTTTACCGTGCTACATATTGCCGTCAATTTATTGTCTATTTCTGTTGATGAAACAGCAACTATGTGAGGACCCGCATTATGTAACACTTTTATAGCAGTTTGTACTTCCTCACGTGTGCTAGTCTTGATACCAGTCAGCCACCTAAAATTATTCATAACAATTTACTGCTGCCTCAGTTTTCGTTCTGATAAAATTACAATATTTGTTCAATGTACTCTAATTCATATTGATTTGGTACTATAATATCTGCCAGTGGTACTATCTCCGTTTTATAAATCTCCTTCAACTCTTCAGGAACATACATTTTCCCATTATCGCCCATAACAGGATCACAAACTTGAATAAAAAATATCAGTCGTTAGTATGAATTGAAAATCTACAGGGTGTCTAAAAATTTCTGCCATTTGGAAGAACCGCCAAACGGTAGACGATACGATCAAATATTCGGAAGTAATTTCTCATTTTTTAAATGGAGCGCCATATTTTTCCGTGAATTTTTGAAATTTAACATTTCTTCGTATCGTCTAAAAACGTGAATGTATGCTATCATTTTTTACCATATATGAGATTAGGATTTTTCTGCTTTAAAGCACGAACCACTCCTGCTATTCTTTTTAAAAAGCAAGCAGAGGCGACATATCCAGTGAGTAAATAAGTATAATTATCTAAATTGTTTTGTGCCAATCCATCCATCAGAGTCCCTGAAAAGTAAGTATAATCATCAGAAATTTTTGGAAAAAATTTTTAAATTCTTGATAGAGCCTGGTCTTTCTGTTCTCAATATGTAAACATAACTTTAGTGTTCTCACCCAAGTCTGTGTCATTTAACACTTGACCTTTGTAAACCTTGTATCCACTGTGATTAGACAGCTGAACAGAATTAATTGCATCTACCTCGAAACCTAGTAACTGAACAGAGAAAATGTTTAAATGATCAATGTATTTGGAAATGATAATTCAATCATTGCATCGCTTACACAAACAAAATATAACATTGGAAATTATCAATGAAAAGTAATCGGCAAGACGACGTCGTTAACGCATTGGCTGCCTAACAATCATCCCCCAAAAATCCCATAACATCGAAGTAATTTAACACTAACCGTACCACGACCAGTCAAATGACCAGTTTCACATTTTTTATTTTCTAATTATTGAAATTATAAAGATGCTTCCACATTAGAAATTATTCAATAAATTTCTTTATTTAACACTAGGTTTATGCGACCCGTCAAAATGACAGATTTTATTAAAATTGTAACGATGCTTCCCTAGTGTTAATCATTGTAATCCAAATTGCAGAGTTAAAGAAGTTAGATCGTAAAATTAATTTTTCAATGTATACGAAGAACTGTGTCACCTATGCATGACCGACACAGCTGAGCTGTCAACGTGTTACTATTTAGCAGATGACGTCATAATGGAATACATTCGGTTACGTGAGGATCACTATGATCTTTCGTTCTCGAATGTTAGCCAAATTTACAACGAAATTAGTTTACCTGCAATGGAAATATTGCACTTTTATTACCCACGTAACCGGACACTACATGGCTTTGTATCGAAAGTATCCGCGGTGGTTTTTTGGAGCACATTATGTCCAGTTGATGTGCAGACCAGGTGCATAAATATCTCAAATACAAATGATGACTACGCACTACAGCTATTCTACGCCAGCAGATTGAGAAATGCAGTTTATTCCTGATTATTTCTTATCTATCTTACGATAACACCGCAGCTCGTAAATTCGAGTTTCTTATCAAAAGTCAAAACTTATATCTGCGCCCGCGCATGACTCCTGTCTCCTGTCAAAGATTGTAGGGCTATAACAAGACGCGACACTCCGGACAGTATCTTTGATCACAGACGGTGCTGGTCAGTGCTGGTCGTTCGACTAACTAAGGCTAAGGGAACGCGCACAGTGAACCCGGCCGACGTCCGACGTTGTGTCTCTTTTTCGCACGCTTGAAAAAAGAGACAGATGCGTCGAACAACGGCCAAATCGGACGAAAACGGGTCCTCTGTGGGCGCGGCCTAAGATAGATAGTTATGTAGGATGTAGGATCATACCAAATTATGCAATTACTTGATGTTCATGACCTAGTCATCTCACATACGCGTGGCACTGCCATTGGTATTTCCATCTCTTTTTCAAGACTATTGAACGAAAGAGGACGGCGAAAGTACGAATGAGAAATTAGAAACGCTGGAAAGCGCGGAAATATTTGAAATGTAATAAATAGACTGCGGATCTTTATGCAAAATATAAATGTTTTGCATTGATTGTGGGAAGTAGAAACAACGTAAAAATTGAATTCATCCCTTAATGATTTTGTTACAAATTTTTCAAATCTTTTCTGTTTTATATTTCACCCAACTAATTTCTTCGTAAATGCATAAAGATCCACAGTCTATACAGTAATAAGGATTCTCGCGCATTCTAAATAGACGAATTTTGTATCTATTGTGTACAAATAAAAAGCATAAGGGCGGGCGTTACGATTTGAATAGAAACTTATGTACTGTTGTGTACACATCACGGTCACGGTACACATGCGCTGTGAACGTGGACGCAGAAATTTCTAAAGCTATATTCACGACGGACTAACTTACGGACGCATGCACACTGGAAATCAGTTCTCTCTGGAATTTCCGAAGTTTGTAATCACTTGTATTTTATATATTGTCGAAACAATCTCTAATTTATCGATCATCTCGATTGTGCGAATAATGTGAATAAATGAAATGCGATGCACCGATCGAACGTCAATTAGAAACTACTATGGAGAGTTGGTGGCGCGTCTATATCACGTTATCTCGTGATTTGTTTTGTGCAGTCAGAAAAAAGTATGGCGACGTGGGAAGGCGAAAAATTTCAGGAATACGAGAACACCGACGATATTGAAGGGAACTTTGATAATATCCTTGTGACGCATGATCTTCAGGACTGCCTCGACGATAGCTTAGATTTAACGAATTTCGGCAGAGTTTACGAACAGGGCGTGGTGTTCGATTACGAGAAGTATTCCGACGATGATACTCCTATCGATGAAAGGCTTCCTAGTGACAACACTACCGAGTAAGATCGCTTGAGTTTCCTATATTCAATTAAACAAATGGCCCCGCTATCGATCGCTTACCAAGAATAGAACGAACCAATGAGAAGTTACGATCGATTCATAATCTATTCGTTTAATGGCAAGCGGTAGTTTTTATCCCAACCTTATAAGGATATAACGCATTTTGAAATTAGAGCCCCAATTTTTCCCTTTACGTTTCGCACGCCTCGATCGAATTCAAAGCAAAAGTTTTCGGTACATTCCTAACATGCTGTTACAATTCATTCAGTTCTTATTAGTTCTTATTAGCGTCGTTAAACAATCTTATTAAACGCGATAGTCTCGACAGTTGGTAATTATCGCTAAAGAAACTTTTATTTCAAGTATTTTGTTAGTTGTTTATTATATATTACCATGTGCAGAAAACGTGAGAGCACAGTGTTGGAATATTATAAATTTAGCTTAGGATTAGTCAGAAACAACAATACATTCAGCTAGAAGTTAGTCACATTTGGCACTTATATATTGTTTACATTGTCAAAATTAGTGTAGCTACCAGATACATAGACATAACATAAGCGCATATTGTGTTGCCTGCATACAATGAATTTTTTGGTTACAGGTCAATACATCATACAATTAGCCCTCATGAGATTTATATGCGAATTCATTCTGATCACGATGATTTATTATCGAACGAATCCGTTCACGAGACTATTGCTATCGAGAGCAAAATTTCGAGCAACAGCCAAAAGCATATTGGCCGGTATACCTGTGAATACAATGGTTGTAATAGGACATATAGCACAGTTGGGAATTTGAGAACTCACATGAAAACTCATAAAGGTAAGGCACCTATATTAATACAACTTGTTGGAGCTAAACACATTTCATCCTGTTATAAAGAATCTAAAGAAAGTGTTGAGCATTTGTAACATTAACATAGAAACATCAGAATAGACTGAAATAATAATATTTCTCTATGTTTCTCATAATAACATTATGTGCTTTGCATGATTCGCTTACTTATCTAAAATAACACGAGTTTGTCTGTCTGTTTGTGCTTCCTAAGGATGAAGGAAAGCAGGTGAGTGCGTATCAATTTCACTCTTACTTTCGCCGTATAAGTGTACATGGAATGTGCTTGTGCTTTACGAAAGATCTTTACATATAGTTTTACTCGTTATGAAGTCATCACTGCTGGTATAAAGGGATCGCTTCGACCTGCATGGCTTTCAGATACTGCAAGCGATAGATAGTCGTCCGGCAAACTTTTTATGTGGAGGGAATTCTCAAAACTTTCAGGCGAGTATCGATTTAAATGCGCAGAACCGAGTTGCGGCAAGGCCTTTCTCACGTCGTACAGCCTAAAGATTCACATTAGAGTACACACTAAAGTAAAACCCTTCGAATGCAATCACAAAGGCTGCGAGAAAGCATTCAATACCCTTTACAGACTGAGAGCTCACCAAAGACTTCACAGCGGCAACACGTTCAACTGCGAAGAGACTGGATGCGTTAAATTCTTCACTACTCTAAGTGATCTCAAGAAACATATTCGCACTCATACTCAAGAAAGACCTTACAAGTATGTTATCCGATATACAATAGATTGTATAATATCGCGTTGGTAGTTTAGCGAAGAATTACCGTTGCGAATCTACACTCGATACATGAACACATACTTGCTGTCTCGTTACACTTCATCGTTTGCATAATTTGAATCCAAGTACTATACGAAATTAAATAATATTCTTTTTTTCAGGTGTCGGGAGAAGGGATGTGGTAAAGCTTTCACAGCATCGCATCATTTGAAAACGCATAAAAGAACACACACGGGAGAACGGCCTTATGTGTGTACTCATGAAAACTGTAAACGATCCTTTACCACACCTCATAGCTTAAAAAGTCATTTAAAAACCCATAAAAGAATGAATAACGATGAAATAGTATGTATTGTGATTTTACAAAGTAGCATTAAGCGCCGGCATATTGTACTGCATGATTTTCTTACAGAAACAGGAGGGAAATCAAGACGACAACGGAAACCAAAGAAACATCAACCTATTACAGTCGGAAATCAATGTCACAGAAGTATCTTCTAAGAATACAAGCGTGCCATCTTACTCTCTTATCCCAATAGCCTCAAGAAGTTCCCAAGCCAACGAAAGTATAAGCTACCTGTCCAATGAAAACGCGAACGATCATTCAACGCCTACGAACGATATGATCAACATATTGAGTCAGAAAGGGCTCGAGAAAGACCTCGAATACAATATTACCGCTAAAGGACTGGATAGTTCAAGTGAGACTGCCGCAGTTACAATCCTCGCATCGGAGAGCATTATTCTGAATAACTTTAACGAACACGAGATTGATAATTTTAATAACAACGAGAGTTACGATAAATTTAAGATATTCACAGAAATAAATAGTTCGAATTTACCAGGGGAGCAAATCCAGCAATATACATCGGACTCCCCGACGATAGAGATAGACAATAAAACGAGCAACGTAAAGAACTCCATAAGTTTGGAGCAGAAAATTATACAGGATGGTTTGCAGAATGCTATAGCTCATATATCGGAGGGCGCTGACTTTACCAGTGCTGTTCAGCAATACGAGAGCCGGAGAATCAGCGATGGATCGAATGTGGAACCGGTGATCGACAACAGCGGCGCAACATTGTATAATGATAGCCCTATTGCTAGTCATGTATCGAATATAATTAATTCCTCCAGCGAGACTCAGCTGTTTCACAGCGGGATAGATAACTTATCGTTCATCAACACCTTGCAAACTGAAGCTTCGAACGAAATGGACCAGACATTAAACTCTAAAACTGTTGTAAACACGCCATCGGAAGCCATCGAGTTAGCCATAGCGTCCGAAGAAGAAATACCTTCTCCTTGGGTAGACGTTATGGCCTTGGCGACTCCGTCCGCTTTGCGAAGACAATCCTGGTCGGAATTAAACGCTCTTCCAACTGCGGTTCACTCGCTGGTCGATTTAGTTGAGCCAGAACCCTATCCGTTGCAAGTCGAGAATCAGCTGGAGTCTCTGCAACACTTGGACAACGTCGACTTGGTAGAGAACATCGCTACCACTACAGAGACCGCTGATCGCAACAACAGAATCAATAGGGAAGATAGTACAAAGTTAAGAAAGAGCAGGAACATTTTGCAGGAGATGGCGGCCGAGGCAGACATATGCAAGTGTGTCGAATGCAGGTGCGACCACGTGCAATGTTCTCTGAATTGCTCAAACAGTACGACGCTGGACACCAAAAGGAAGAACACGGCCAAAGTAGTGGAGGACGTTGCGAGTTGTTTGCAAAGCGACCGGCTATGCAACAACGAGCCGGGCGGTTGCTGCGTTGTTATCTGTTTCAAAACGTTACAACAACTGCAGAAAGTATTTAGTCGCGATTGCTGCAAAACCACCAGCAACATGACGTGCAGGGAGAAATTGTTACCGTCGTTAATGAAATGTCAACTGACGAGGAATCAGTGAGACGAGTATGGGTCTATCGTGCAGTACTAGTCATGCCAAAATAAATATATATTTTTTCGCAGGAACGTTCAGCGCCGGGATTCATTATTAATCGTGATGTATAGATTAGCCCGCTTAGCTTTAAACGCGATATTTTTTTTCTTTTTTTTTTGTTCTCTCTCTCGTGAATGTTAACTTCGAAAAATGTTACCCAGGGCGAGAATCGAAAGTATAGGGTTGTGTACATACCTTGTACCATATTTCAAGAGACTTTAATATTGTAAATGCAATACGTAGGTGTTACGATACATTTTCTCGCGTGCCAACAAATATTTGTAAATTTTTTACTTAAGGAGCTGTAAGCTTCCGACATTGCTGTCGCGCGTAGTTTATAAACGTGAAAAGCTTGGTTGCTTTAACACACTGAACAAAACGGAACCAGAGTCTTTTGCCCTGAAAAGTCTATTTCAAAGTACGTTATACAAATGTTATATCAGATTTGATACTTGAACATTTTATAGATTGGTAGAACATACTCTCAATGTACAAAAGTCATGTACATAACATTTTTTTTTAAATGTATATATATGATAATGGTTATATCATAAAAAGATTTAAAGTTATAAATTTTTATAATGCAATAATATCGATTAACTTATATGCTATTTATATAAACTTATATGAAAAAAAGCATCGCTGATGTGTGTGAAGTGTACTAAATGTTTTAGTATTAGTTCAAAGTAAAGAGTAACATATTTATTATGTTTCTTCTAGTGCACGGTCTTCCGAAAATCCACGCAACTATATTTTAAGATATTTAATTACGGGAAAACATTGCATATAAAATGTTGGATAAAAATCAAGCAATATCCTTTGGAATATTTAAAAATCGGAACAATAAAACGAGAAAATTGTATAATCTCAATACATTCAATTCATTTTTGTGGCTGTTACGCGTATGTACTTGTTAAATGCAACAAAATCGCTGTACCTAAATAGTTCTTAGAGAAAGTAAAATTTTATTGTTATTCGTTAAGTAAAATTTAACTAACATATAATAAATTATAATATAAAGATATATGTACTGTTATATATTATTCTCTCTGTGATAAAAATTAATTTCTATCTGACATAGTTATAGACTTTTTATTATTACTACAATTTTATACAATACCATGACAGAAGTGTGGTGAATATATGTCCTAAGATTCGGTAACAGAGAACATTTTTACATTAACATGACAATGTAATGTTTATTGGGCAGCCGTAACCAGGGCTTCTGCAACTTCAACTGCAATTTGTGCCTCGGCTCTGTCTTTTTCAGACGATGCTGATGATAATTGTTTCTGAGCTTCGCTGAGGACATCTCTGGCTGCTGAACTATCCAGACTTTCTACAGGATGAGCTTCTTCCGCTAAAATCTGTAAAATAGACTTGTTCAATGTTTGTCCACATATTTTTATCTTATAATGTATTTAGTGGGAGATATACCTGTACACTGTTATCTTCATTTATAGTAACTGTTCCCGAAGAAACAAATATCTTCTTGGTTGACCCATCATTTTCGTATACTGTGACTACTCCTGGCTTTAGCACAGCTAACGTGGGAACGTGTTTCGGCAGTATACCAAAGGCACCGGAGAAAGATGGTACATCAACCTGTCTAATCACTGTTTGGTCGTAAAATACCTGTGAAGATAACATAAAAATTCAGTAAAATCGTGTAATAATAAATCATGTAATATCGTTACCTGATTAGCTCCAGCGAACGTAAACTTCATTTCATCGCTGGCAGGACCATCGGCATAAGTTCTCCTTTGACCGCGAACATACCTCAAATAGGGACGCAAATTACGAGCAAGTGTGGCCATTTTAATGTTCTACAGGAAAGAATTTAATTAATTTTACACAGATTTCCGTGACAAATAAAATTTACACCCGAATGATAGATAGAACTGTTACATCACAAGATCGACGTACACGCATAACCCATCATTCGTAACCATACACGTTAAAAAGAATACATTTATGAATGGTCTTATATAAGATTCTTTTTTTAATTACTGGTTCAATGAACTTACCGTGTGCTCGATCAATTGTGTCACACAGCAGTTAAATTATAGCAAATATCACAGATATGATAGCGGTTCGTTTTAACAGGTCAGAAGAAGTCAGGTGTGAGTACGACGACTGCGCTTTGTATCGCAGACGACGACAGGTTTCAATTATCGCCATCTACACAGTGCAGCGGTTTATTTGAATTGGTTTTTTTAACTCCTGTATAGTCAACCAAAATGTATCTTTCTCTGTATTTAACATATTTGCACAAATTTTTGTTATAAAACTATAAATTAATTAACACTATAAAAATATATGTAAAATGTCATAACAATAATTATATGACGAACAAAGAACAGAACGAATCCGAAAGGAATACTGTGAGCCATCTAGTGGTAAAATAGATGGCTGCTCATAGCAGCTGATAGCAGCCAATAGCAGCTTATACGTGGCCTATATATATAATATGGTCTATGGTTGTTCCACTACGTAGACTGGCGCTGTTTCGAAATTTCTAAATAGAGCAAATGATTCTTGCCGCTGTTGACACGATGTCTTATGGCAATTTCGGCAATAATCATTTGTGCTGGAGTAAACAGATGATACCACGAACATGTGACAGAAAAATGCAATTAGTGATTGGTCTTTGGTCTACCACTCTACAGTACAACTCGTCTGTGTGGAAAATACCATTGGATAATTGGATATTGCTGGCTAACACTGGCCAGAGAGGATATGAGAGTGCTCACGCCCGGGTCTGAGCTGCCACCACTTTTTGGCCACTGATATATATACTATGGATACGAGAAGCCTGATGCTCGTTAGAAGAAGATTTTGCCAATTTGCAAGAGGCGCCATCAAAGTCAGACTATGAACTATGCTTCCATCCGCACCCCGCGATCGCCCGTGGAGCTCAACGCTTTGCCTCACTTCGCCACGCGCAGACGCACCACTGATATATATATACATCAGTGACACGCAAACTAAAATAATATCAGTGTTCCGGCATCGACATTTGGCGGCGCTGGCAAAAGAAAGTGGCTTCTTCTACTGGCTTCAACGGCTGTACGGCTGGCTTATGGGAATCTCGTATCCATAGTATATATATCAGTGTTTTTGGCACGCTCACGCTTAGCACGGAACAGGTCCTATGCGTACGGTAGAGCCCACTTTTACCGCGAAACAGAGACCACACTGTTTTAGCATGAAACAGAACCTTTACTAGCCTGTGGCATAAATCAGAACTAGTTTTAACCGATGCTTCGTGCGATATAACTACGTATCGGAAATTGCTAAATGTGGTAATAATTCTAATAAATTTAATATTAATAAATATCTTTATTCGAAGAACGCGTGCGGAATTGACATAAAAAGTGTAATAAAAACAACAACTGTAATTAAAATCACAATAAACATAATAAAAATTAAAATTTCAATTACAATTAAAATCACAATAAAAATAGAATCACACACACACACACACTTTAAATCAGGATAACTTTTTTAAGAATGGACCAAATGATTTCAATTTCTCTGTAAGGCTAGAAGAATTAGTTTAGTAAACGACGTATAAAAAAATGT
>CM052315.1:18322834-18420738 GCA_028455605.1 Lasioglossum malachurum | reverse complement strand
CGTTTTAGTACAGTTCAATTTGTACGATATCAGTGCTGTTATTGTTATATATTATTAATGTTGTTATAGCAGTAATATTTATTTGAACAGTTTGCAGTCCCTATTACCAATTTCCGATATTCTAAATTGATATTTGTTTACACATTTACTTGATATAGTAATATGTAAGTTTGGTAAGGCTTTGAATCTGTGCCAAGTTTAATTATAGACCACCTAGCAATTCTGAAAGCTACCAGAAAACAGAGAATCGGAACGTACACACAACCTGTACACCTATTTGAAAGTTAATTCAGGCTCTCGAGGTAGTACTTTTGTGATTCTTCTTCTTTTTTTACCTGTGCCAAAACGTCACGCATTTTATTCGACGAAAGATGCGCTTATTTTCTCGACACGTAACGCCTGAATGTATGTATCATCGAAATTGATCAATTTTAGGAGTACACGCTAAGTTGTCGCCTCGACTGTTGCAACACCACTAACACGGTTCAAGTAAAAAAATGCTCGAGTCCCTGAAATTAGTGGTCATTAAGTATGCTTGCGTGCATATATTTAGATTAGGGAATACAAGTTCTTGCACTGTGAGACTAACGCTGGTAACATGCTGTTAAACTTAACAATAGATCGTACAAACTACAATGATGCTCGATAAATCCGAACAAATATTCTAACAAGTTATTGTTTCGCCTAATTATAGCGCTGCGAAAGAAAAGGGGAAACAGTCGTCAGTGCTCGGAGAAAAGACCGAGGATCAAGCGACCGTACACGAACTTCCTGTAAATAATAGTGTCGAGAAAAGTGCTAACAAAATGACTGACAGCGAGGAATACGTGATGAACAATGAAGTGTTGTCTTCGCCGAGGAAGCAGGACGAGACGAATTTTGAAGAAAGCAACGGCGTGCATCGCAGCAACAGTGTTTCCAAGATGGCACAGCATTTCAAAGCGTTGCAGGAGAAAGCAAAGGAGAAGGAGAAGGAGAACTTGTCCCAGAGGACGCCGAGCAAAGGCTCGCGGGGGATACAGCGTTATAGAGACCGTAAACTTCAGGGAAACGACAGGTTCAGCACTCAACCGGTCACTTTCCAAGAAGTGCAAGAGGCGGTTTTGCAAAATCAACGTAATTCGAACATAAAATCAAGCTCGACGGAAGGTAATGCCGAAGACGAGTACGATCCTTCGAAGTTGAGCTTGGCGGATCGAGTGCGCCTTTTCAATCAGAAAATTGATACGGAGAAGAGTGTACAGTCCGAGATAATGTCGGCGGAACGCCATTCGCGAAGACGACCGGCTACTCGTTATAAAACGCAACCGGTCACTTCTGAAGAGGTCGAAGTAGCGTCTCGAATATCTCCTTTAAATTCCATTCCCCAATATTCGTTGGATAACAGTGAGTATCTGGGACGGTACGGTGCGGTGGTAGCATAGAAAATTCCGAGGAAGATTACAAGGTGTGAAGAATTAATTAAATGTTACAGATGTTGCCCCGGAGCTTCGCGAGCCAGTTTCTCAGGATGACTTACCAAAAAGTACTTCGAAATCGCAGAGCGTGTTTAGAACAAAGAGCCCTGAACTCGAGGGCTTAAAGTTAATTAAATCTGTACTTAAAAAGGAGTCCGAGGAGCATGAACAGCAAACGCTTGAAAATTCCGATTTCACGCGTATTAACCGAACCGAGATCTCCATGTCCAAAAAGGATGAGAGAACTTCTCACACAGAGACAAACAATGAGATTTCTTCGGTAAATCACGAGAGTAGCATAAAGAATGAAGGGCTACTCCGTCACTCTATTTTTTCAAAGCAGACCAGGTAAGACAGATTTGAGAGCAGACGACTACTATATTAGGTTGGTGCATAGACTGCGGATCTTATGCATGTACGATCAAAATGAATAACTAATTTAGAACAGTCTTAATATTACGATAATTTAGTACCGCCAATGTACTATTGTCCACTTATTAATGTTATTAAAGAATGAAAGAACTTTATATTTAGCTCCTGTTCGTCCGAATCAATGCAGAAAATGTTTATTTTGCATAAAGATCCACAGTGTACTTACGAATGACGAACGTGAACGACTAAAAAATTCAATTTCCACCATGAAACAAGCAAGAAACTTGAATATGTTGAGTGTAATGGTGTCCACTTTGATCGGACATTTCATATGCAACCGCCTGATATATTTCTCCTGTAGAATACATTATGAAGTGTTACTTTTCAATGACGTAAAATTTTTTTAATCATACCTATAAGTGCAGATAAGATTAGGTTTGAATAGTGTGCGGCGGTGTGTGTGCGCGTGTATTGTAATGAACTGCTTGTAGGTACGCTTCATTGTTGAAGAGCACTAGTCACCACTCGATTGGTAACAAAAAGCTCGATAGTGAGACGTCCAGTGGAACAGTACAGAAACAACATGGAGTAGCGTTACCAGGATTGTATCGCAGCGCGACACAGGCGATTCCATCGGTGGATACTAACGATGGTCCTAGCATGAGTATCGCGGACCGATTGGCAGCACTTCAACGAAGTGGTAACACGAACTGGAAGAGACGTATTGCGCCGGAGTCAGCTATTTTGTCGGTGTGTATCTTCTTTCGATTGTGATCGGTAGAATCGATACCGAAGTTCTCACTTTACAGTATAATCTAGTTAATTTCTGCATTAATAAGTTGATACTTCGTGGCACTAATTTTTCAAATTACACAATCATTTTTAAAATTGTTGGTACCAGTTGCAAAAAATAGTAACCACATAGAACTTTCTTTTCTTCTTTAACAATTTTAATAGGATGGAAGCAACATATTGACGTCCTTAAATTCTTCTAACGTTCTACAGTTTCAAATTGCACGAACTTGTCTTTGTCATAAATGCATAAAATCCGCAGACTATTAATCACTCGTTAATGGTTGATTAGGACGGAACGAGTACCAGTACATCGACCAAAGAAGAGTTGAGTATCAAGCAAGGAGTTCTCGCCGACTGTCTTGGAAAGTTAGAGTCTGCCACAGAGGGATGGAAGAAGAGAGTAGCCGCGTCGGACGCGATGAAGTTCACGGTGGCTGGAAGAATGAAGGTAGAGCTACCGGAGAAGTTGGAAACCGGTCCACGTTCACCGCTCGTCGACGTTACGATAGATAGGAAAAAGAAGACGCCGAGGCCGGAACGTTTCAGAGCCAAGAGGGGTAACGTTTCTTTGTCAATAATCCAAAGAGATTGTTGACCCTCCTTCAGATATAGTAGAGTCATTAAAAAGGCTACTATTATGTGTGCAAGTAAATTCGGTGCCTTCTTTAGCGACATTTGGCTTTTACTCATAAAGGAAGTATGTATACAAGATTATGTTTCAAAGTATTAGTCAACGTCTTGTAATATTTTTCCCCATCTAATCGGTAGATTATAGATCCGTTTCCGGAAAAGGTCGGCGGTTTCCTGGCTATGAAATTGTAATGTTCCCGGACAAATTGTTACGACCGATTGAATGAAAAAAGACACTGGAACTTATTTGCACACCTAATAATAAACTTTTGATAACTAAAGTATTAAAAATAGACACAGATAAGATACTGAATGTACATATTGTTTCCAGGGTACACAAAGGATGCTGTGTCCACGCCGACTAGTCCAAGTAAAGATTCGTATAGTAAGTTACGGATGAGTTTCTCGGAGCCTACGAGCGATGACAGTGGTTAGTGAATGCTTTTTACAAGTACGATACAAAAGACCATACCTTTTTTAATACAGTCAATCTTTTTTATGTTTAAGTTGCAAGTTTTGCTACGCGTTATATATGCCGATGATAATGAAAGTGGCACAAGTCAAAGTCTCAAAGAAATTGATCTTTTTGCCTATTATGAGTTACGTCGACTGAGTTTACCAATAAGTATACAATGAAGTGAAAAATTATATATTATATAAAAGTCTAAATATCTCTCTCTCTCTCTCTCTCTCTCTCTCTCTCTCTCTCTCTCTCTCTCTCGAGGAAAGAAATTATGACTTACTTTACTTTCATAATCACCGGAGCATATGGCAATCACGCTGTAGAAAGGTTTACTGTACTCAATTATGTCTAATTGATGCGTTCTGCAGGAGAAGATAACAAATCCGAGAAAACTGTCTCACCGACAGTGTCAGTGCCCAAGATAGATGATGAGACGTTTACTTCGTTCTATTCTGGAATCTCTTTGGATAAGTGTGAAGCTGAATCTGTTGATTTGAACGAGAGCGATTTTGATATAATCACATCGCAATCAGAATTGTAAGTTTTTCTCTTACTAGTTGTACACATTTTAATTTCCGGTTTTCACAGGTTTGTGTTTTTACAGACTAGTCCAGAGGCGCGATATACGATTGCAAAGGCGACGTGTTATATCCAGGAATCCTCTGAAAGCGCTGGCAGCGAGAACTGACCTAAGACAAGAGTATACTGAGGTGCGAACTGGTATTGCGGAGAAAGTAATGAGACAATTAAATGTCGAAAAATGTAAGCTCTCAACACTCGCTGTTTCTTTAAATTATATTGTGATATGTAGACTGCGGATTTTATGCATTTATTTTTGAAAAGGCATTAGAAGAATGTAAGATGACTTTTTAAGATGATCAAAAGAGAGAATATACTTTCATTCAACTTCGGTTTCTTACCATTGACTTGGACAATTTTTATTTTGCATAAGAACCCGCAGTCTAGTAATATGCAATGTGTTATTTTTTAATTACTATTACAGTGGCTAAGAATTCGTCTTTGGCTATGGAGGCTTTAGCTGGTCTGGCATCCACCGAAGACTTTAGCAATGTAACGCTGAGGAACGTGGCAGAGTCAAACGTATCGACAAATAAGCTGCAACCATACAAAGATTTGATGTTGATTTTGATCAAAGGAAGACGTCACGTGCAAGTAAAATTGATTGAACCGATCGCAGGAAACATTAACAGCGGCGACAATTTTGTATTAGTAACGAGAACAGAGGTAAACAAGAGTTCACTACTTCGATATTGATACATTAACTTGTCAAATAATTAAAAATATCGTTACCAATTTATCGAATTTTTTCCAGGTATACAATTACGTCGGAAAGTACTGTAACGTTATCGAAAAGGTTCGCGGTGCGAAAATCGCGATGGCCATTCAGCAGCACAAGGATCTCGGCACTCAGGCTTCCCAAGTGATCACTATCAACGAAGATAAGGCTACGTGTACGAAGAGTCAGTTGCAGAAGTTCTGGAGCTACCTTGGCGCTGAGAGTGAAGATTTAGATGGTGACTTATCATTTCTAGCTATATTCTTTTAGTGATTAGTTAGTTGACGAAAGACAAAACAACAGGATTTTTGTTTTTTTGTTCTTATTTTTATATGTATATATATTTCTGTGTTCTCATAAATAACTTAAATGCAATATTCCGGAAAGGAAACATCGTTTAAATAAAAAAGGAAGATACTCTCCAAACGAGGTGAATAATTCAATAAATAATTTATTGTATCAATTACAGTTTTCGATGCTGGCCATCCCGACGAAGATGAGCTCTACGAGACGGCAATGATACATACTAACATGATCTACGAGATTAAAGGTGAAGAACTGGTGCCTCTCGAGAAGTATTGGGGTGCTATACCAAAAATCGAAATGCTCGATCCAAACAAGGTTTTAGTGTTCGATTTCGGCAGTGAAATGTATATATGGAGCGGAAAGGTCGCGTCTGTTGACAAAAAGAAAATTGCAACGAATCTTGCGACAGAGCTGTGGCAAGAAGGATACGATTATGCTGAATGCGACGTGTGCCCGATTAACGCCGCATCCATGATCGGCAGACGTGATGTGTCTCAGATCGACTCTAAATCTGCCAAATTCAGACCTAAATGGTGCTTGCTCGCGAAATTGTCGCAACACGTGGAAACGATACTTTTCAGAGAAAAGTTCCTCGATTGGCCGAACGTCTCTGGAATTATTCGAGTTCGCGGCAACGCGAGCAAAGAGCAGGTCGATGGAACCATAATTATAGAACCGTGCAATATTAATAATTTATTAGAGGAAAATACCGTGCCCGTTGACTTGGTTCTCGAGGGAAGCCATTTGGGTAGGGGTACTGGTTGGTACGATGACGAGGTAATTAGCTCGGTATTTTAATTATTAGTAGACTGCGGATATTTATGCATTTACAGCAAAATTGAGTAGATGAAATGAAATTCGAAATTGTTGAAAAATTTTAAAAATTGCAGATGTCAATGTATGATTCCTCCTGTATTAAAATCATTAAGAGAATAAATAACATTCGGTTTAGCTTCTGTTTCTTGCGATCGATGCAGATAATTTTTATTTTGCATAAAGGTCCGCAGTCTAATTATTAAACATCGGACTTTATGTATTAAGAAATTCAATAAATTCACTCGAGTTTGTTCAGGTAGAAAATTTTTCCATAAAGATCCGGTGTCTATTAATTCCTATATGATAGATGCGCGAAATGTATGAGCCAGGAGATATTCATTTATTTTGTAGTTAATGAAACAGTACGTCGTTACAACAACGAGTGTGAAAGTGTGGGACATTGACGAATTCTCTCACACCCTTTTGGACGATTCGTCTAACGGTCAATTTTACTCCGGAGATAGTTATATTGTACATTGGATGTATTCAGTTACTATTACTGGTGAATATCGACAACACGTATTGTTACAGTTCACATTCAAGAAATTTTAAATATGTTTTCTTTTGTAATAGGCCGCGAATTAAGTGGTATGCCTTCAAAGCATTCTGCAAAGGGTCGTGATCGTTCTGTCTACTTTATTTGGCAAGGGCAGAGCGCGTCTTTGAACGAGCAGGGTGCGGCAGCGTTACTAACTATCCAATTAGATAGCGACCAAGCACCTCAGGTAATTATTGATCGAATTAACAACGGGGCTACTGACTTATGTACCTAACAACGATTGTTATAAAATTAGGGACACTGAATATCATTTACTCGGTCTCGAATGCACTAAATTATAGTGTAAGATACACACTTCTGTATCGGAAATATGCCATAATTTACTCATGCTTCTTATAGCTTCGTGTAGTTCAAGGACACGAGCCAGCCGCGTTTCTTAATCTATTCTCTGGAGGAATGATTGTACACTCTGGCAAGAAGAATGATAAGAAGGACGAACGGTGGCGATTGTACATATGTCGGGGTACCTTAGAGTCAGAGGTGTCTTTGATCGAGATTCCTTGTAGCACTCGTCAATTAAGGAGCAGAGGTTCTCTTGTACTGTTAGACTCGCAAAATGGCAAGATTTACGTGTGGCATGGATCTAATGCGTTACTTCATATTAAACAGGTACGCTTCGCCCTACATAATAAATTGACAAATACATATAATTCAGTCAGGTTCATTTCTGAGAACGTACGTAATTATTATTTACAGAATGCACTTAGCGCGGCGAAGAAATTGCAAGAAAACCGACCTCAGGAAACCCACTTGTCGTCCGAAGGTGATATAGAAATTTTAGAAATTAATGAAGGAATTGAACCGGAGGAATTCTTTAATGGTGAGTAGCAACTGCCTTATGAATAGACTGCGGATTTTATGCGTTTATGACAAAAATGAATCGATCAGATAATAAATGGTAAAGACATCTTCCGCTACTTACAATTTGGAAACTTTTTATTTTGCATAATGATTCGCAGTTTAACTATGAATAAAATATTCTTCGGGGACATTCAACGAGACATTTTCGTTTACAGCATTGGGAGGAATGAACAAGTCACTGTACGTATCCTTAGAAAAAGATCAATTACAGGAACATACTCCAAGACTGTTTCACTTATCGAGTATTTCGAAAGAATTTAAGCCTGTGGAGATACTATGTCCTCATCGTGCTTCTTTGGCAACGGCGTTCCCTTTTCTACAGGAGGACTTGTATCAAGTAAATCAACCAGGTAATTAAATATTACTTAATTGCGAATTATGGATGAGCACTTATTAGGTAAGTATACTACATAGGATATTATTGTTGCAGCGCTATTCTTGCTGGATAACAAAAACGAATTGTGGATATGGCAAGGTTGGTGGCCTGACACCGGAGCGGAAGATCAAACCGGAAGTAAAGCGGTCAGATGGCAGGCGGAGAGAAGAGCTGCCATGACGACGGCTATGCAATATTGGCAGAGCTTACATCCAGAAACTACGAAGTATCCCATTTATCTAGTCTGGGCTGGTCTTGAACCATTGCAGTTCATCAGTTTGTTCCCTACGTGGACATATCGGGATGATATCGCAGAAATAAACGTTGAGGTAAATTTGTTACACTGATATTAAGACAATAAGGAGGGTAGCGGGGACAGTCATAAGCTCATAGTGCGGGTAAGATGCGGAAATTCAGAGAATTGGAACAGATACTGGCTGGAGGAAGAGGCAAGAGGATACGACCTATGTGGGGACAAGTATGGAAACCTAGAGATGATGGGGGAAATGATCAAGCTCGAGGATGTAGTGAGCGGGAGAAAAGATAGAAAGGTTGAAGAGTGGTTGGAGAAGTTGAGAAAAAAGAGAGGAAAGAGAGCATAAATAAACCAAAGAGAATACGAAACCAAAAATGCAAAAGTTAGGGAATGGGGAGGGACGCAATAAGTATGGAATTAAGTGGGTTAGTGATAATTAAGATACTAAAAGAGTAGGACAGGGTAGGAATGTGTGAGACATAGAAATGAATGAGAGAAGGTATGGACCGGATGTGTGAAATAAGATAGTTTTGTACAGATAGGTTAATGTAAACCAAGTCACATTTCTTAGCTGTAAGGCTGAAATAAAGCAAATTATTATTATTATTATTATTATTATTAAGACAATAAGCGATCTCAATAGATTTTTAATGCACCGAAATTTATAACTAGACTGCGGATTTTATGCATTTATGGTATAAATGAGTAGGTGGAATTGAAAACTGAAATTATTCTAAGAATTTAACAACATTGATGTATCGCATTTCCATTTTATCAAAATTATTAAAGGAAAAATGGAATTTCTGCCTAGCTACAGATTTTGACAATTAATGCAAACAATTTTTATTTTGCATAAAGATCCGTCATGTACTTACAAGTAGATCAAAATATTCTATCTGAATTGCAAGTTAGAGTGAAATAGAAATTTAATTTATTTAAACTGAAATGAATGTTTTTTTAGGACGGTCGTAATCCGGGAGAAGTATTGACAGTGGAGAACGAATTAGCCCGACTAACGAAAAGCACGTATCCCCCCGCTCAATTATTACAACGACCTTTACCGGAAGGAGTGGATCCCACACACTTGGAATTGTATTTATCTCAACAACACTTTGAAGTTAGTTCCATCCCCATCGAGTTATTTTTAAATAAAGAAATTTATTATTAAATACATTCGTTTTAATTACAAATTTTCTGGAATTGACAAGTTTTCTTTCTTTCTTCCAGGAGCTACTAGGAATGAGCAAAGAAGAATTTCAAGATCTTCCAGTTTGGAAACAAGTGAATCTTAAAAAAGAAATCGGGCTTTTCTGATGAAACGCCTCTACTGCCGATCCTACGAATAATAGCTGCCCCTGTAAAGCGTTTGATAAAGTTTTTGTTAATTGTTTTACGATGTTTGTAACATTCAAATTTTTTAACTTCTCAATACATATATATAAATGGATTCGCGTTTGAAAAAAGAATACGACTAAAAGTTGCCTATCGACCGGAAAAAGAACTAATATTATAATGCAGTTGAAGATGTTTACTATTGTCTCAAATATAATATAAATATATATATATATATTATATATATATATATATAAATAAATATATATATATATATATGTATACATATAGATAGGTAATTATATATTTTTAATACATATTAAACATAAATTGGCTTGTGAATATTTCCTTTATATTTGTATGGGCTTTATATTCATTGATAATACAATATGTTTTAGAATGGCTTATTCTTACATGTGTAACATTTGTACAAGAGCGACTGTATTCTTTACAACATACTCTGTGTTTTTGAACAGTATTCAATGAAATTTCTCAATGTTGCCTTGAGTCTTATTTCACGAGTCCTTTTTACGAATCCTCGTAAGTTTCTTTTCGAGACGCGATTTGTTCTCTTGTACTACCATAAAAAAACATACGTGACACGTGATTTCAAAATAACTTTATCTTACACTTTTTGCCGTACATATAATTCACAACGGTATCGCAGAGCTGTACAACGTTCACATTAAATAATTTAATTCGTATCCGATTTCTAACTCTTACAAACAGTCGTATATAAGTGGTTCTTCTTTTAAATAAATTTATACTAATTCAAAATTATGAAACAATTGCTACGACAAAACAATTTAGGTGAACATCTAATTATTTATATATAATAATCGATCAAATATACTTGTACTTTTTGTTCCTTCTCCACAGTGAAAATTACAAATCTCATCCTTCTACATCTAGTGGTCTCCATTGTTTCCTTTTTTACAAGTTCACCAAGGCACGATAGTACATCGAGTATAAAAGAAAAATAATTTTGTTTCGTCCACGATCGTTTAAAGTATATATGCAAAGAACACAAGATCAACCGCAGTGCTTACTATGGTCGTTTTATTTTATTTAAACAAGAATAACATGCTTGCGAAAAGTATAGACG
This sequence comes from Lasioglossum malachurum, assembly GCA_028455605.1. Lineage (NCBI taxonomy): Eukaryota > Metazoa > Arthropoda > Insecta > Hymenoptera > Halictidae > Lasioglossum > Lasioglossum malachurum. The sequence goes on along the minus strand of CM052315.1, from coordinate 18,410,113 downwards.
CCTAAACGATCTAATATTAAAATAGTCCATCTGGTCGAATGATTCGACAATCATTACTTGCTGTATCTTAAAAATAATCGTGTATCGACGCCGTTTAACAACACCAGAGTCACGATTCCTTTTTCTCACTTTGTCTCCCGAATTAATTATCTTGTTATTATATTCTTCGTACCCAATTTACAATACTAGTTGCAGTGTTGGAATATGTGGCTAGTACTTCCATTCAAATCGTTGGGCATCTGTAGCACATAATTGGATTTTCGTTACGTCTCTTCTCAATTATTCTCGGAGTGATAATTTGCAGTATTATAACGATTTTACATTTTGTACTTTGTATACTGCACGAGCATTAATTGAACACATTTTGTGTCAATATTAACATGAGAACTGACTGCAAGACAATCGTTTTAGTAAGAAATAATATATTGTACAGCATCATATACAAATTATATATAACAAATGACAAATATGTATTTACATTTTGCTATATTGCTATACACATTATAAAATGTTTACCATTATACGTAAAATACTCCATCAAAATTATTATCCCACTTATTATTATTATTATTAATATTATCTTCAGTAATTTTTCTATTCGTATGGGTAAGGTACAAATAATTCAAGAGAAATTTACAGAGAAAACGTACGTGTGATTACCATTTGAATGTTCACTGGACTTTGCCGTCAATGTAAGCCTTCATAGCAGTTTGACACTCTGCCGAACACCAATGCTGGATCAGTAAATATGTTTCTGACTCCAATGCTGCATCCAATTTTTTTCTCAAGCTGTGACGTAGCAGAGCCTTTGTCGCTTCCATGGACTGAAAAATAAATACACATATAGAAGAGTCAATAACAGTTTTCAATTGGAACGTACAGTATAAATATTTATCAGTTTCCCACATTACTAATGCACTAGGTCCACTCTACAGTCTTCAGTGACACGATTACTAAACGTTTCAACATTCTAAAGTACACCTGTGCCATGAAAACATTTATTTCGATCTATTTCTTACTATTCTCAACAACCAGTTTCGGTTCTTATGTTATAATCAACAGCAAATTAAGCAATGTAACTTTCAAGTACATGGACGGTGTACGTAATTATAAAATGTGTGCATTAATTGTGTGTGTTAAGGTGCAGCAATTAATATGTATTGATGATACAGGTAGATGGAGAGAGTGATTTACATTATTGTGCAACTAACGAAGCCTGTAGTGTGATTCACGACCGGTTCTGGATGTCTAGCTTGACCGAGAGACTGTGTCGTTGTCCTAATGGAAAGGAATGTCCATGGCAATGGCACGTGCAATTAGGAAATTCGTCTCAATTGCTCAATAATAAATCGCGCATGGAGGTGAACGCTTAATACAGGATGTCTTATGTACTGTTATAGATTTTAAAAATTCCTGTCGCCTTTGTTCTCATATTTATTAGGTCAATCGGAAAGTTCCGTCCGTTTAGCGTCGAGTAGCCGTAGCTCGAACTGTCGTTAACTAAATACATATAACGTCTAAAGTAAGGTTAACTTTCTACTTTGGACATCTTTCAATAAAATTCGATACATAACAATATACGCTTGCATCAATAACATCGTTTTTTTCTACATTTAAAATGTCAGAATTTGAGCCGAATAAGCGTCATTTGCGCGAAGTGTTAATCTTTTGCTTCAATTGGAAGAAAACTGCAGCTGAAGCTCATCGAATGATTGCAACCATGAACCATCTTCTGCTTATTAGGCAACAAAGAAAGGGGTTTCTCCATCGTCTCATCACTGGGGATGAAAAATGGATTTATTTTGACAATCGTAAACGTCGAAAAACCATTTGTGATCCTGGCCAACCTTCAACATCGACACCAAAGCGGAATATCCATGGAAAGAAGGCTTTACTCTGTACTTGGAGGGATCAGAAAGGTGTAGTGTACTATGAGCTATTAAAATCTGGTCAAACAGTCACAGGGGATCACTACAGACAACAAATTATCTGTTTGAGCCGAGCATTGCACAAAAAACGACCACAATATGAAACGAGACAGCATAAGGTGGTTTTGCTGCATGACAATGCTCGGCCTCACGACACAAAAGTTGTCAAGGAAACAATAGAAGCACTTCGCTGGGAAGTGCTACCACATGCGGCTTATTCGCCAGAGTGTGCTCCACCTGACTACCACTTGTTTCGGTCGATGGCACACGCACTTGCTGAGGAACGATTTAAGTCTTACGAAGATGTTGGAAAATGGATCTCTGACTGGATGACCTCCAAAGATGACTAGTTCTTTCGTCGCGAAATTCGCTTGCTGCCCGAAAGATGGGGAAAAGTCATCGCTAACGATGGACAATATTTTGATTAATGTACTTTTTCATTTTGTTTCTTAAATGAAGCTCTACTTTTTGTAAAAAAGCGGATGGAACATTCCGATTGACCTAATAATTCTCGGACGGTAGACCGATGCATAAAATCCGCAATCTACTGATAATTAACAATTTACAGTTTTGCAATCCAACGACAGACATGGACGTATGCACGCACAAGGAAAATGCTGTCAAAGTCTATGGCAAAAGTGATACATCTAATTCGTATCTAATACCGTACAATGTAACGTTTAAATGTGTTTGCCCAAAAACGCATTACTGGAGGCTGCAGAAATACACGTACGAGGATGATGATCTTATCACGCAAAAATTTAAATGCGTCAAGGTATGTTTTCACATTTAAAAACTTATATTCTGAATTATGGTGGATTATTTCCAACCAGTATATTGTTATAGAAAAGAATATGCGAAACCGACGATTTTTGCGGCCATATACGATCCGATTTGCACTCAACGTATTACAGATGTTCTTGTCCGGAGAAACACTTATGCATTTTCAAAAATAGAACCACGGAGAACGTTCAGGAGCTACTTTACTCCGGACCAGCCTATAGAGCTTATTGTCTTCGGTTTACAAATCTGTAATAAAGTGGTACGCATACCTGCGAAGATTGCTCGCTCATGGCTCTCAAAGTCGGTAATAGTTCTACTTGAAATCTGTCAGGCCACAAGACTCTTGTAACCAGGCCAGCCCTTAACGCTTCGCTAGCAGTTAGTGTTCTGCCACCCAAAAGTAATTCGCTTGTCTGCAAATAATAAATTGTTAATAAATCGTTCTTAAGTACAGCAAATAGTAGGTCAGTGCAGAAGTTCGTGCACGATCCCATATTGTATTTTAATACGAAATCGAGCACGGACTTTTTCACCGACTTAGTATTCAATGCACTTACAATTGCACTTCCCAGTATATGTGATAACGTGAACACAGCAGCGCCTTCGGCAATTTGACCCAATTTCCCGTACGGAGTACTAAACGTTGCTTTGTCGCTGGCTATCACAAGGTCAAATAAAGGCAGCATCGTTACTCCAAGACCAATAGCAGCGCCCTGAACTCCAGCAACAATCGGTTTGTTAAACGTTGCTAAACTTTTGATGAAGTCTCTGCACAAAAGAAGTTAGCTGTTTAATATTATAAAAAATATAAATTATGGTTCGATTGGATTCGGTTGCTGCGTATATGTCCGAGTTTAGAATGTAAATGTTATGAAGCTTTTTGATCAAAAAATACTATTGTAGAGCCCACATACTTAACAGCGTCCGCCATTTCCTGAGCCCGAAGCCGTCGTTCTTCCTTGTTTGTGTGTAGCAACATAGAAAGTTCAAGTCCTTCGCAAAAACTGCTGCCGGTAGATGTTAACAGAACAACCCTGCAGTCTTCATCTCTTTCCAGAATTGATAACGTATCACGGAACTCTTGCATCATCTACAAACATAAAACAAACGTTACATTGCTAAATCCTGAGAAACTCGTAAGGGTAATTATTAACTCCGAAATGCTTTTACCTGCAACGTAAGAGCGTTTTTAAGTTTCGTTGATGACGACGGGGTGAGTATTAATTGTACAAGATTACCATGCCGTCGTACATTGATCTCTTTATTACTGAACGGACTTCTCGTTTCCGATTTCGTCTTGCTATTATCCAACTCCAATGTCTTGGTTACATTTGCGGCTACTGAAAAACATTCTTCCGTTCAGTGCTTTGTCCATTTCAAGGCGAATACAATTAATATATCGCAGCATGTAAGCATACATATACTTGAAAGAACATAATACTTTTCTCAATAAAAACAAAAAAAAAAGATTATTACAGGAAAAAAAAATGCAAAACATTTCAAGCAATTCGAAATCATAGATTTCACCTTTGCTTTTACGATTAGCTGTAGAACTTCCAGATCGATTTCCAGCACTGACTACTGAAAGAGCACTTACAGCTTCTGCAAGGCAGACTGAAAGTTCATCTTCTCCTTTGGAGAATTCTTCATTGTTATCTGACTCACTTGTTTTAGCAAATGTAACTTTGTTCTTTGCGGATTTTTTGGTTTTCGATGTTACCTTACCTGTGGTTGTACCGTTCGATCGTGTTATAACTTTGCCAGAACTGGTATCCTCTACTACTGTAGCATCGACCTGCTTGGAATTCTTATCACCTTTTTTGGAATCGGATTTCTTCGGACGAAGCGTTTTGTCGTCCACGTTATTCGCGACCACGGCTTCCACGCCGACTCTATGGACAGCCTTCTTTTTACTTTTTTTTGCTCCCTCGCTCGATAGTCTCCTTTTCATTGATCTCAACGAATGAGAACCTCCTTCATCGTTTTTAGCTCCGTCAACCTTCTCTGGACTGTCGATGCTGACTCTGGGGCTTCCAGATGCGCTAGAAAAAGAACTGGACGAATGCCTTCTAATTATAACAGACGCGTCCGCCGCGTTTCTGATTTTTCCGGGCAATATAAAATCCTGTTGAGACGCTGCATTTGATTTTCCCGTGGCAGCTTGTTCCCCGACCTTCTTCTCTGGTTGCACTTCACTCGAATGTATAGAAGTTCTTTTCGACCGTGGCGAAACTTTCGACACACCTGTTGTAGCAGTGCGTAATCTTAAAACAGCATTGCGCACCAATTTCTTCCGGAAGTTCAGTTCGCGTTGTACTTTTTGAATGTCCATGACTTTCGCCTGCGACTTGGTGATAGGGATTAAACGTTTCTTGTCCGGCTGCTCCACGTCGTACAATAAATTTACAACACCCTCATCTTGCAGCAATCTATCTATCTCATTGATGATCTTCTTCTTTGGCTTCGGATCCCCAGAACTGCTCTGCACCGATTGCTTGCTCTTCGAAGTCACTTTTGAGCCAGATTTCTTCGACGCTGTGTTCAATTTTGCTTTTAAAGCTACCTTCTTACTGGATGACATGTTTTGCTTCAGCATTTTCTTCATGACTATGTTCCTTTTGGGTAGAGACTGAGATCCCTTCTTATTGAAATTCTGCTTTGGACCTCTCGCAGGTATAATATCTAGTTTATCCGATGTCGAGTCCTTTTTATTTGTAAACTCCTTGTTTACCATTTCTTTCATGGTTGACCTACTGTTTTTTTCAACTCTGTCAACAGTAGTGTTTTCCTCTTTATTAGTTTCATGATTGTCAGTTACCACAGGTGATGCCTCATCAGCTTGTACTTCCTTCGGTTGTACTTCAACATCCTGAGGCTGCTTCTTGCTCACTGGGACTTTACTTTTGTACACTTTCTGCCGTTTCACGATACTCAGCTGCTCCTCGTGCTCTCTAGCTTTCTCCGTAAGCTTTCGTTTTCTACCCGACCTCGACTCGTCCACTCGCACTTCTTTTCCAGACGATTCTATGCTTTTCTCTGGAGTAGACTCAATCGTCACAGTAGATGTTTCAACATCTGACGTTGCATCCTTCGGAATTGATTCTATCGAATCATTATACAAGTCAATATTGACGATTTCCTTTTCTGCTTCAAGAATCAACTTCTCTTCTGCATCCTTTGTCACCTTAGCGGACGCAGGTTTGAACGTTTTCTTCTTTTTGGAGGGAGCCTTTTTCACAGGATAAACAGGTAGTTCCAGAAGTTGTTTTAATGCCAACTCTCTTTCAACTAAAGGATCAAGTTTCGGCGGTGTATTGTGACAAGTGTCTTCAAGATCCACAGGACCTTTCCCCTCTTCTGTTAAGGTTGGTGGCTTCAAATTTGACCAGTCAAGATCTACATCACCCTCCAATATAGCCAGCAATTCTTTATTATCGGAGCTGCTTTCTTTACTAGTCTCTTTGCTTGCCTCTGTGCTAATTTCTTTATTAGAGTTCATGTTGTCTATTTTCTTCTTGTCTAGGGATGGAACAGTTGGTTGAGGCAGAGGTATAAGTGCAGGTAGAGTACCTATCGGGCTACCACCTAGTTTACTCGATAATCTCTGTGTGAGCTTTTTAACGAAAAATATGTCAGGCCCAGGAGGTGCTTCTACCAATTTTTGCTTGTCGCGAAATCGCTCCTTCAAAGCTTCTGTCACTTCAGCTTGCGTGGACAGCATATGACGGCTGCGATTGACGAGAGATTTCGTTTGTGGTGTTTGAGATTTAGAATTTACAGATTCCTTTTTCAGCGATTTAACAGCGCTGTGTTGCTTCCTCGTGTTTTGATTATTATCCGACTGTTCCTTCGATATTTTCGCATCTTTGTTTTCTTTTGTTCCTACAGTCTTTCCGCCACTTGCGACCTCTTTCTCTATGTATGCAATTTCTTCTTTGACGATCACGATCGTCTCTTCTTCGACAACTGGAGTTGTCTTCGGGTCGTCTAACAGGCTTTTCAATTCTATCTCTACGGTGTCCGGTTCTTTAGAGGCTGACTGATTATCCTCCTCTGCGTTCTCATCGCCCCAGTCGTCGAATATATCCTGAAGTACACTTCTTTTTGTAGACGGCGAAGTAGGTTTGTCTATTTCAATTACCTCGGCTTCTTCTTTTACATTATCCACGGTTGACGAGGCGATATTGGTCTCGTTTTTACCATGTTTTTCTTTCGCATTACTTCTTTTAGCGCTATCACAAATTTCAGTCTTTATTCCAGGAGATGACCGTGCTACTGTTTGTTCTATGTTTTCCTCTTGATCGACGTCTTTACTTTCCTTCTCTATTTTATCCTCGTTAATACTAATATTATGTACAATTCTTGGTACGCAAGTGACTTCTGAAATTGTTGAAGTTACAGAATCAATGTTCGAACTTCCTTTTTCTTGTTCTTTGACCAACGAGTCGGGAATTTCGGACTGTACTACTTCCGTGGAGATCACTTCAATGATAGTTCCCTCCGGTTCTTGATTGTAGTCGATCAAATCGAATTCTTCATTTACGATTTCATCTTTTTTCGTTTCTTTGTCCAATACTGAAGAGTCAGTTACGACAATATGATCTTGTACAATTGCATTTGTTTTATCGAGGGTAACAGACTCTACAGTCACCACCATAACATCCGACTCACTGTCAACCAGTTTAGTCAAATCTGTCTCTGTATCTGTAACACGCAAAGAGTGGTCCTTATATTCAACAGTCTGGTTGGGAGACTCATTTAATGCTTGATTCTGAGCATCAGTATTTGTAGTGTTTGTATCTTTTGCTGTACAAACATTGTCTCCCTTAGGATTTTGTGGGTCGTTTTTCTTCTCTGTGGTGTGTTCTTGATCGGCGTTTAAAACATCTATACTTTCTTCATTTAACTGTTTACCTTCTGCACATTTTTCATTGTCTTTAACTTCACTCTTTGTACCCTGCTTATCATCTTCTTGCGTATCGTTGCTAGCTGCCTTCGATGGACTGCTTTTGATTACCTCTCGCTTGTCTTTATTAATTGTCTCTCGATTCAACTTATCAATTTCGTCGGCATTAACATTCTTTACGAGCTCCTCTTCCTCAGTTTCAACTTCTTCGACCGCGATACTTAGCTCACATTCGTCTGCGGTTAAAGAAGCTTCATTGTCCGTGTAATTGTGGGAACAGTTCACCTGACTCTCAGAAGCTTTTTCTACAACCGTCACAGGATCGCCTGAATGCGATTCGAACGAAGAAGAAAGATCTACTATTGGTATTGAATGCACATCAACAGTATCACGCGGTACTTCATCTGCTTGTTCCATGGTAAAATATTAAGATCATTACACTTATCTAGTAAACCATGGACTGACCTGTTAACGAGAAAGAGTGATTACTATAATTAGCGATCAGAGTACGATAAATAAACTTGATAAATACTTGTAAATAACTATCAAATTATTCTCGGTACTAATGAATAATGCAACTTGTACAAAGAATTCTGCTTCAGCAAGAGATGAAAGAAAAAATGTTTCAAGCATACCATAACCTCACACAGATATCTAACATCAAACGCACACGGTTTCTATCCCACTGATTTTTGGGCCAAGACGATTTCAATGATTAACTCGTTCGCAAGATAACGTTTCGATGATTCCACCGTAAAATTCTCAACGGAGAAATACAATAATATGCTTGAACGATTCAATGTTTCGACGTTTCATGAAGTCATGTTAAATGATAGTACACTAATCTATGTATAATCACGTTGTTCGGCCCTCACACTAGAAAATCTGTTAATCTAGAAATTGTTAATTAAAGGAGCTTCGCGTTAACGTTATCATATTATTTAGCAAACGGTTCCGTCGAATCTACATACATCGAAAATGATTTCAATGGCAGTGTGAAAAACTTACCAACCAAGACTGCTGTATCCATACTCTGTCGATTCCAAAGAAAATCACACATTATTCAATCATTCATGGAACTGTTTCATGGGCAATCGTCACCGTTAAACAAATACTTTCGATAATTCATATATACGAACCGATTTCGTATGAAAAAACAATGATTCCCCCGAACGCAATGTTTACAAGAACGAAATCTGGAATACGTTGTAGTGTATGTTATACATAGTATACTGCTGTCATCAATCTACCGCAAATTATTTACAACTGTTCTCAACCAGATTTTCGAAAACCAAATTTAAAATATAAAAATGTAAAATACATATTGTTCCTACACAATTTTAATTCTTACCATCGAAAACCAAAATATAAGTTTCGGATACAAAAATTAATGTATAAGTGGGACTGTTATACATATATATATACATTTTTTTCATAAATGGTACTTAAACGAAACAATATGAATAAAATAAAAAAGTAAATTTTAGTAATAATATTTTCAAAGATATATTTTACTTTTTCAAAAATACTCCGATTACTATATACATATATACATATGTATGTATACATATACAATTGTATATACATTTGTATATTGTAGTTTCTGTTAACTAAATAGAAAAGATTTTTTGACTCTGGTAATTGAAATTTTATTTATATTTCGTTTTGAAAATATTTACATATACATACATTGCCACAAATAATAAAACGAAAAAGAAGGTAAATTAATTTTAATTTGCAGGTTTGCTCGTCTTCCCACAGATAGCAGCAGGCGCTCTTTTAAAACCACTGCCATTTTATTTATATTCAACACACACACACATACAGAGATATATTCAATTTTAAATGCCGTTTTGCATATCGATGATTACTTACGTATTTATTTATTCTGTTTTGAACTCTGTTATTATTTTTCACGATTAGCGCAAGATAGCAAGAGTGCAAAAGTTTTCTTTTATCTCTCGCGATACACGTGCGAGCTGATAACACGTTCACGCATGTAACGTAAGTACAGCTGTCGGAGTGCATTGAAATAAAAATGATTGAGAATAAAAGTACATTTTGCAATATTAACACTGTATATTAATTTCTCGATCTGTGTTGCTGTTAACCTAGTGTATTACATATTCAGCATCGACCTTGTTCGATTCTGTAATACGTACCGTATGTCGTGTCGTAGGTTATGTTTCCAGTAAACAAATCATTTATATCAGTTGCGGGTATTTATTGGTCCATGTGATAATTGTGATAAAACCCGATAGGAAGCTTTAATCGTTTATATAAACCGAGTAATTCGTGTGTCTCCGCTAAAAGAAACCGTTACACCGTGAAAGTCGCTCGCATAACCGCCCGAATATTTTGTATACCTCCGATTCACAATAAGTGTTTCAATATTAAAACAAAAATGTTTCCGAAAGTCGTTGTCGTTGGTTCCTGCATGATTGATTTCACTAGGTAAGTCGGCACACTTGTGATAAGAAAAATTTGTGTTGTAACATTTGTAAAGTACTGTAGATACAGTTTTCTTTTTGATTCAACGATACGACATTGTAGTCCCTACTTTATGTTTCATTATATTATATTTGGCATTATATTTGTTATTATAACTCGTTTGATAAAATCAGATACCAAGATGATAGTGCAATATTTACTATAGGAAGAACACGCATTTGTTTTAGCTTCTCTTCACGCTTACCGAAACCTGGTGAGACCATAATTGGTAAAAGCTTTGAGATAAAGTACGGTGGCAAAGGTGCCAATCAATGCATAGCTGCAGCAAAGCTCGGTGCATCCACAGCAATTGTTGCTTGCGTATGATACTGTGATTATTTAATTATCCACAGAAATTCAATTAACACTTGCACTGTCAATTAGATAATTATTCAATCCTGGAGCAGTGTTATGTAAACACAAAATATGAGGATACTTCTGGAAGATACATGTTATTCTTTAAATTTGTATGATGATAGGTAGATTTTATTATTTATGAGGGAAATAAATGTATTAAAAGCTCCTGTTTCTCACAATCAATTTGTAATCTAATGATAGCTTATCCTTCAAGATAGACGTTACTGAAATCTTGGTGGTGCATGCGTTAATTTTCAATACATTTAGGATTTCATAAGAATTATGTTTCTTCCTTTAAAAGTTGATTTTTCATACAGTTAGGCACAGACAAATATGCTGAGGAATATTTAAAAATATTTGAGAAGGAGAATGTGAACACCTCACACGTTCAAATAAAGGAGAACCAGCACAGCGGCGTAGCGCATATCACCGTTGCCGATAACGGTAGGAAAACTGTCGATCGTTTCAGATTGCTGCACAAAAACGGGCCTTCCGATAATGAATCTTAGATCGCGTCTACATTCGTACATAGTGCATTCGAAAGGATTAGGCACCTTCCACAGCTACCCTTTACTAGATTATTTAATATCGAAAATGAAAAAGAAAATGTCGGGTCGAGACGAGAATTTTTTTCGAGATCGAGACGGGTTCTCAAAATTTTGAAACTCTCGATTCTGTCGAGATTTTTAAAATTTTAAAAAATGTAATTGTTAAGCTTCCTTTTGGTTCAGCTTAATTATTCAGAAGCCTTTTAACACTAGAGCTACCAAGCTCTAAATGAGACTGATGTATATTCCTTTATAATAATAACAGGATTTTTGTTCTGATTTGATAGGATTTTTATGGTATCATGTACTTGAATAAAGAAGAATTTTTCAAGAAAATATTTCTATAATTTCACGAATTGTAACAGAAAAAATGTGAAATCCAAATTCTGACGAACGTGCTAATTAGTAATAGTACACCATTTTTAGTACGAAATTTACTAAATCTCATATAAAATGTTCGTCTACTCGACAAAGGCATTTAATGTACAGTGACTCCCACAAATATTTGAACACTCTTAAAAAGGCGATAACTTTTTAAATATTGTACTATACGATTTTAACTTTTTTGGGAAGCTAGAGCAATTAGTTTACTACAGGATGTGAGAAAAATTTTTTCCAAAAATTGCAATTGTTCGGAATTGTAGAAAAAATACTAAAAGTTGCATTTTACAACTTTTTTATGCGGGAATATATTGAAAATTTAAAAAATACGTTTTCTTTGTGAATTAAACATATTCTGAAAATTTCGTCAAAATCGGTCGACGTTACAATGAGCTACAATGTTTGAAGATGGTAAAAATCGCAGATTTTCGGCCTATAACTGCAGATTCTTACATCTTTCAATGCCTGTCGCTTTTTTCCGCATCAACCGATTTCGATGAAACTTTCTCAGTGCATATAATTGACACAGATCTACAAAACGTATTTTTTAAATATTCAATATAAGCCCACATTAAAAAGTTGTAAAACGCAACTTTTAGTACTTTCTATACAATTCCGACCAATGGCAATTTTCAAAAAAATTTCTTTTCACGTCCTGTAGTAAACTAATTGCTCTAGCTTCCCAAAAAAGTTCGAATCGTATAGTCCAATTGTAAAAAAGTTATCGGCTTTTTAAGAGTGTCCGAATATTTGTGGGAGTCACTGTAAATAAGTGACTGCATGTTTACGTTTCAGAAAAAATTTAATATCTTTTTAATGCACCATGTACTTACTGTACTCCGTCGCACAGTCGCCCGTAAAAATTTATTTTTCAGGGGAGAATAGTATAGTGATCGTGTTAGGGTCGAACGCGTTGCTGAGCGCGAAACAGGTGGACAACGCGTCGGAGGTAGTCAAAGACGCTCCCGTTTTATTATGTCAATTAGAGACGTCCCTGGAAGCCACGCGACACGCTTTAAAGCTCCATAAAGGTCACGGTTAGTTGCGTCTGGTAACGCCTCGTTGTTCTCCCGTTCAATGACTATGTAAAATGTAATGCGATAGGTTTGTCGATCCTGAACGGGGCGCCTGCGATGGAACACATAGACGAAGAGCTTCTGTCCCTCTGCGACATATTCTGCGTCAACGAGACTGAGGTACAGTGGTCACTGACAAATTAAGTCTTAGAAAATGATCTGAGCACTATTATACAGACTGTCCCCAAAATCACGGTCCAGAAACTGGTAAAAAATGAGAAGTAACATCTTTTTCTTACAATTAGACAATTCGTTTGAGTAAAAGTAGAATCAGTTGGTCAAGAACAGACGCATCAGCTGATTCCTATTTAAGGGGGTGTTCTGGTATTTTGCTTTTTCTTTATGTACGAGAGTTGTGGAACATTATGTAAATAATCTAGATTTTGAATTTCTTCTAGTTCGGCCCACAACTGTATTTATACTGATTAATAAACAACTTGATTTTTTTGTGTCGTCCCATGTTTTTGAGGGCATACTCTAAAAAATATATAACTCACGTAATTTTGATTATTTTTGCTTAAAAAAATTGCACATGTGCCACGAATATCAATAAATGTGAAAAATCCCCATTTGTCCGTTATACATTATGCATATAAGATGAGTTATCGGGAAGAAACAGGGAATAGACCGGAGACACGACACTGTATGTACTAAGAATCATATTATTTATTTTGCAAGAAATGTAAAAGTATTGAATTATACGCTATGAGATAACAAGACGAATTAAACACCGTTGAACGCATTAACGTTTAGTCAACGACTCGTTTCGAATTCCCGTACCGGTCTCGCTCTCTTTCTTGCGATCAAGCGTCGATAGTTAGAATTTATAGGTGAAAGGTTTATAAGTACGATTAATAAAATGTACCCGGTGTTCAAAGGTTAACGAGGTTACTAGTCTAACGAAGAAATGTTACTTTTTCTTTTCGGCTTATTTCTAGATGTTGTATCAGTACATCAGAGTTGTGCTAATTCAATTACGTTGTAATTCAATTACGTAATTGAATGCATTGTATTTCAATTAATAGTAATTCAATTACGTCGTAAATGAATTACTATATATTTGAAATACAACGTAATTCAATTACTAGGTATTTTAATCAGATGTGTAATTGAAATACAATTTAATTGAAATACAATATAGTTGAAATACAATATAACTGAAATACAATATAATTGAATTACAATGTATTTTATAATTGTACTCCATTGCAATTACGAGTTACATTGTAATTTAATTGAATGAAGATCTGAATTATAAATTACAATATAACTGAATTACAATATGATTGAATTACTTTGTAATTATAATTCTGGAGTAATTCAATTGTAACACAATTGTGTCATTCAAAGCTATTATATTTTAATTCAAGAACTTTCTTGACCTAGCACATGTTCATTCTATTAAATTAGGTTAATGCAAAAGTTTGTGCCCGAATCTATACCTACTGACAGTACAGTTACATTTTGAGCAATTTATTAAAAACCAAAAAATTGTCTAAATATTGCTCTGAATAATGTTGCAGTAATTTTTAATAGTACTTCAAGAAAGAAGGTTAGAAGCAACTAAATGATTGAATTTAACGAAGTGGTTACCACTTTAGGCGGAAGTGATGACTGGGGTGGAGCCATACGGGCTGTCGAATGTACAAAAAGCTGTTGATAAGCTGTTGGATATCGGTTGCAACACAGTTGTTATCACTTTGGGAGAGGTAGGAGCTGCGTTCGCGTCCAAGAAGAATAGGACAGCCACCATAATCGCTACTCCCAAACAAGTGCAACCCGTTGATACAACCGTAAGTTTTTTCTTCAATAATCTATGACCCCTTGACCACGCACGACGAAATGCAAGTTCATATTTCTCTTGGATTTTATTGCGCGATAGATTTATGGCCATATCAAAGTTACCCTAAAATTTCCTCCATCCTTGATTGGCGGAATTGCTACGTCACCGAATTTCATTTCTCCTAATTCCCGAAATTTTTGATTGGTGATGGAATGTTGAAGCTAATGAGATGAATATCTCTTCTTCGCCTGGGTATGCCCCAAGTTCCGTGGTCATATGTGAGTCACAGTGAAAGACTCTCATACTCGCGATTGTCTTTTCTGTACTAGTCCACTCTCATTAACATGTTGACCGCCGACTTGCAACCACAAAAATTAGATAAAACCGAAGCGTCTAATTGAACAGAACAGGAACTGAGAAGTCAAGAATTGTTATGTTAATTCAAGGTCTTTACAAATAATGGATAGCAACTTGATTTTAAATTAAAATCTTTAACGCGAATCAATTGAAGATTCGCTCATTTGCTTATTATCAATCACTCTCTCGCTCCTATAGCGTTTCGAATCAAATCAAATATGAGCAACACGACAGTCAATCTATTAAATCTGGTGGACGGGCGTGACAGTATGTCTGTAACATATTGTCATTGACAGTGAAAAGTGAAAGTTGATAACAGATCATTATGTAATTTGATAGCATTCTTCCTTTTCTGAAAATGATGGATGACGATCCGATGTGTATTATTTCGACTTAGAGATTGTATTCTTTTGTCTGTCTATCGGAGAAGTATTATAATAATAAAATCATGGACAAGGTTTTCCTTTCCCGCTTTCACCCCTCGCAAATCCACAAATTCCGTAACCGACGAAATGAATCCACGGTCATCAATTGATTTGTGGCTCGATAGGACAACGGACAGTATCGCTAATTCTCGTTGTACATGCGCAGGGAGCCGGAGATGCATTTCTGGGCGCTTTTGCATATTTCAAAGCGTACCACCCAGCGCTTCCGATGAACGAGTGCATCCGAAGGGCCTGCGTAGTCGCCACAGAATCCGTCCTGAAGCCTGGCACACACGCAAGCTTTCCAACCAGGGAAATCTTATCGCCGGAATTGTTTATATGAGTCAATAAAAAACGATTCTTGTACCATTAGCGTACCCAAGTGTCCTTCTCTGGCGCGCAACAATTTTTGTTCGACGTCCTTGGACTGTGATGATTACACTGCGGATCTTCATGTAAAATAAAATTGTTGAGCATCAAATCGCAGGCTACAGGAGCAAAGTACAAATTTATTTTCCTCGTCAACACGTTGATTGCCACGCCATTGCCCACAAAAGTCACACAAAATCAAAACAACTTATTTTATCAAATATTTATTATTATAATATGTACCAGGTATGTAAATATGAAACCGGAATTTGCCCACAGGTGGCTCCAGCTGTCAATGTAGTTACCGTCAAACCGCGTCATTGACGCCATTTTCTTGTTTTGACATCTGGTAAAGATTTTCAACTCACAACCATACAAGTTTCATACAACAGCGTAGTTTTTAATAACGTTGAACATGTCGAATTTTGTGCCTGGAAACTACGATATGCGGACAGCATTGATTTTCTGTTTCCATTTGAAGAAAACTGCTGCAGAATCGCATCGAATGCCTGTCCAAACTTACGGTGAGCATGCTCTTGGTAAATCACAGTGCTTGGAGTGGTCTAAAAAATTAAAAAATGGCGTTTTTGATGTGACAAAAACGAAGAACGTGGAAGACCATCAAAAAAGTTTGAAGACAGCGATCTGCAAGCATTGTTGGATGAGGATGACGCTCAAACGCAACAACAACTCGCGGATTTTAAAGTCCAGTTATTTTTCTGACCGGTTCCACCGTGTAGCAGCGCAGAAAGTTGCAGCACGGATCAAATCCTTGCAACCTATTTCCACAAATCTTCATCTGCAACCTGACTGGGTCCATTCGCAGCTATCAAGATCACTCTAATCATCTTTGTTGGGGTTTCTCGAAGAAGGGAAAAGGACAATCGGAGATGCTGCATTGCGCAAGGCTCGCGTGGGTAGCTTCCGCCAGAAATCTCTATGACGTGATAAGAATGCAATCCCCGAGTGCATTATATGCGTCTAATGCGTAAGAATTCCGCGGTTACGACGACGGTCGTGCGTAAATGCCGGCAGGATAAACCACAAACTGTTCGTGCGCGTTCGCGGGTGAACGGACTATCAAACGGCAATCTATCAACGAGCCACGGTGGCGTGTCGTCGTTTCTCCCAATTGTCTCGATTTTCCGGGAAACAATTCTACGGGACTTTTTCCAACAAACATTTCTCTTGGACTCTCTCCGCCCGCGTGTGCGCGTGCGGGGACGATGACGCGCTTACTTCGGGTACGCCGGGCCCCCGGTCTAGCCGGTCGCCGGACTCACGCAAGAGGAAATGTTCACGGGGAAATTGTGACGTCGTAAGAATCCATTCTCGAGGACCCGTCGCGGTGGTAGGCATGAATGAGAAGCCACGCTCACTCATGGTGTGTAAACCCCGCTCGACGAGGTGCCAACTGGGAAGTAAGATGGGGGTACGCGTGTCACCTCAACGTGGTGGGGATGCTCCTCCTGGGATACAATAAAATATCCTTCCGATTTTGCAGATCGTTCAGTTTTCAACGTACCACCGGCAATTGACCAGACACCTATACCTTTCCATGTCCTCTTCATTCGAGGCATCATCTTCAGCCGTTAACTAACGTGGGTGCCCCTGGTCTGCACAGTGCTAGGAACTGATCAGGATAGAAGTCCTCTTCATCCACCGTCTTCAATCTTCAACCGAGTGCCCCTGGTCAGCACGGTGATAGGCGATTCTGCTTCCTGATCTTGTAATTTGCACTGGTCTCAGGGCAGAAGTCGTCCTCTTTACCCAAGGCACCGTCTTTAACCGCAGTCGCACAGCCCGGATTCGTACGGTCCAAGGAACAATCCTCTCGATCATCAAAGCAACGATTCCTCGGTAATTACCGTTTGCGGCCTCACTCGATCCCGATTGTGTCTTAAGACGCTCCGAGATCTTCAGAAGCCGGACGATTATCTTTGTGTCGGTCGATTTGGAGCACCGTGAAGGCCGTGAAGAGGACGAAGAAGAACGAATAAGGGCTAAGAACAAGAACTGAAATTCGGTCCATCGTTGAAACAAAAGAGAAGATGTCGCTGTACGGTGCCCTCCTGATCCTGCTACCCATCTTCATGGCTGGCGTGCTGGCAATGCCTGGCCATCATCATAAACCGACACCACACAGAAGACCTCAGCATCATAGATACTCGCAAGACCATCCCGATCATCTATCAGCCAGACACCACATCAGGCATCCCCACCTCAAACAGTTTGCTGACAATGAATTGGAGGTCCTTTCGCTGGAAGAGCCCCAGAATGAGCACAAGAGGGATCAAAGACGTAGCGAGAACGCATTGTCTTTTGTGCTGGAGGAGGATGATTTTGGGAAGCGGTTCAAAGCAGTGTGCGGATACACAGTCGAGGTGGTGCCCTGCACGGGGAGCAGTTGCACGAAACAGTATTTGAGGCACATCAAGTGCAACCATACCGGGCATAGCCACGGCAATGGATATTGCATCCAAACGTTCAGGAAAGTGCAAATGAATTGCAATGGCACCTCAGAGAACTCCACACATTTGTACACCGGCTGTATTTTCGCCACGCAGAACCTGATCGAAGGGTTACCTTCCAACAAGAACGACTCTTAGAGAACGATCAAACTAATCAAGTTCTGGCGCTAAGATCGGTTCTCAAGGTTCGCCTCACCAGAAGTCTCTTCGCCTTATCTATCAGCGTCTCCTACATGTCTCCGTATTTATTTTATTTATTTCATTCATTTCATTTATTTCATTTATTTCCCTCCCACTGTGTAGTGATCGACTTTTTCCATTTACTTCCCTTCACGACACTGTGTTCATCGAACTTGTGATATATCGGGCGAGGACAAAAGATCATCATCTTACCGAGAGGTCATTTCTTTAGTCATCGTTCCCGATCGTTTTGTTCCCTCATTTCGTTAGGTGTATCTGATGTTTGCTCAAACTGAACGAAGCGATCGGTTCGAAACGCCTCGAACGATTGGTCCGATTTCAGTCGAAACAACAATTGTTCCTCCGTCACAGTATATTCTTTACATTTCACGCAACAACGCCTGTTCGCAAATTAATCGCACATTCATCATCTTCTGCACTCGTTCGATGCGTAATTCTTATGTAGCTTCGCCGTTGTTTTGTTAAGATTTTTTGACGAAGCCTTCATTTTTTTACGAATTGTTTGTAACTGTTTTAGTCAACCAGGAACGAGATTCTTTACGGATGAAAATGTGTTTTTGACTTGTCGCGTGTTATTTTAAATTACGCGCCGTTGAAATGGACGGTGTAACGCTTATTACAACCGTAAATGCATCAATTACAATAATAGCTTGTTTGCCGGATGACGTCCGCGCGTGGAATCGCGATTTGCTCAAAGATTATTATTATGCAATAAGCAAATATAGCGTACTATTTATAGAATATCTTCGTGTTGTCGATAAACGCGTCTCACGGAGATCAAATCGCCGTTTACAAGGTTATCAAGCTCGCTTTAGAATCGCTTCGGATAATCCAGGATTTGAGAAATTCATACCAAAAAAATTGAAAACTTTAATATTGTATACTGGGTAAATGGTTCTTGGGAATTCTTGGATATATTCGTCTCTCATTTGTTTATTGGTAAACCTGGATTGTCTTACTAGGTGGATGGTACTCTCGAAATATTTATTCGTTCACACGTTCCTAGAAGTCTGCATTGTATCGAGTTAATAGATTGTTCAATCGTATTACATTCAGTAAATAATATCCAATGCCGACTTTTCTACTGCGCATACAATCAAATCAAGTAGAATGTTTTGTAAGCAACCAAACTGTGTCTAACGAACTCTTTTGTAACGTTATATTTATTAAATATTGTTCTACTTCGACTTTTTTACTTTGCCAACGATCAAATAAAATTGCATGTTTTGTATAAGCAACCAAGCTGTGTGTAATAAATAAGTTACTTTACAACGTTGCGTTTATTAAATAATGTTCTACTTCGCCTTTTGTACTGAACAAACAAGACAATAAAACAACGTGTTTATAAACAACCTGTTCTTTTAGTTCGTTCCATCCGTCGCGTTTATCCCAATTCCTAAAAAGTTGTACAGTATTTGAAGAATATCGAATAATGTATCTGAGAAACAAATATTTCAATAGTAATGGTACTTGCTGAACAATACTTCACTTCGACTTTTGTACAAGTATGGAAATAAAACAACACAAGTTTTGTTAGCAACCTCTCTTGTCCTTTCCACTGCACCCTAATTCACACCGAATATAGTACCGCAACGAATATGGCAGACTATACAGTGACAACGCGATCTAGCTCCCATCGCCTGTTCCGAGCAGGTACTGAGATCGTGTAACCAAACTATTTTTTTATGATTGTGATTACTTTCAAACTTATTTTATGATTCTAACAAACACGGATCGCGCTTCGAGCTTCCCCCCAGTGGAAGGGTAGGCGAAGGGACAGTGATCATGGAGATCCTCACAGGGAGCTAGATCGCGACTTTACTGTAGTATAGAAATGCTAAGCTAGCCTGACCCACGCCGACCATAAACTGATTTAATAGTTAATTCTTTATAGCAACCACTAAATGTGGCCGGCATACTAATTAGCTATCATAATACTTAACCCTTAAATGCATTGTGTTGCCGTTTGGCAACATTCTGTTTTGAACAAAAACGACACATTTTCTCGCTCTGCATTCACTTCAGAAACGTTTGGATGCTTTATACGCATTGTAGTCAAAGGCAACAAACCGCTCACATGTATTTTGACAACATATTTTCCTTATTTTTCCCTTAATATACACTCTTTTTTTAAGTAACGCTTGATAAATAGAAACTGTAAACAAAATGTTGTGCATTTAAGGGTTAAGGGTTCTTTCGAGATTTTATCCCTATCGATCGTATTCAAATGTCCGTCTTTTTTAAAAAGAGGTGCGTAAAGGGGACACTTAGGGCTACATCCTCATTTTTTTTCAATATTTTTAAAAAGTTCAATTGCAAAATAAGTGGTGAAAAAAACATTTTTTTCAAATTCAAATTATTAGTAGATACTCTCTAATGTTTTCACTATAAGCTCCTAAAAGCTCCTTATGATTTAATGAAAAAAGGGTGACACTTTTTCTACACATCTTATAAAATCAACAATTTTTAAGATATCGAGAAATCCTTTGAGATTCGTTCATAGGCCACTGAGAACTACGACATATTAAAGTTTCAATAAAATCCGAAACATTGCTTGAAGAAGTGTCCAATGTCGCGTGGAATGACCCTTCCTATAGCAAGCTCCGCTATGCGAGTGTCTACCACGCTCTTCTGCACGGGTATTCCCTCTGTTCACGTGCCGATCTGTATAATCACGACTGAATCATCGCCCGGCACGCTTATGTGACACGCAGACTCGCAAGATGAAGGGACAGGAGAGTGTAGCCCGGGGGCACGGTGACGCGTGCCCGTGCTCCCAGATCAACTACTCCGGGGCCAATAGGAAAAATGCCACACGACAGGCTCGCTTCTCTCTTCCGATTCCCTTCCTCTGTCGCGTTTGCGGTTCCTGGGGCCGCTTCCCTTCTTCCTCCTAGGAAAATGTCCTTACGACGCCGGATTCCCCACGACATTAAACCGTTGCGTCAAACGACGCAACATTGTGACATCCAGAGATTCCCGATCGAATTAAAGATTGTGTGACGGATGCACGGTGACGTCCAATTCCGATGCTGTAACTGTTTTTGACGTAGATTCACTGCACCTTGGGTAACGGCGCTTTTTTCCTTGATGCAATCGCATTCGCCGGCCTTGTTTCTTCATTGCAGCATCTGTGGTCCAGATTTTAGGGCTGCATCCGATCCTTGGATCTAATTTTTTCGATTTTGAGGACCCATTTCGATCTTTGGACACAGTGTCGTTATTTCACTAGCTTCGTATCACTCGCGAAAACATTTTCCAATTTCTACATATGTTCAACTTGCTTTCTGGCCGAAGTATCTTTCTCATCTTGTAGGAATCTTAGGCGATCAGATAGATAATGGACAAAATGTGTTGGAATATCAACGCCCTTTCAATAAAAAAAAATATATCAACGCCCCCAGATCTAATATGCTCAGAAATACAGTTTTCTCATACAGCTTCTTTCGCATAACGCGTTCTCGGAAAACAAAGCGTCCGCGATATCTATATTTACAAGTGTAATTGCACCTCGAGACGAAGATAACAACAAATGTTCATGGAAACTCGAAATTCTCAGACACACCGAGTCACCGTGGTTTTTCTTCGGCACCTTGCACATTCGCGTGCCAGCACGATTGCGCAGGAAGCGCTCGGGTTTCAATACGACGACGAAATTGTCTACAATATGGGAAATCCTCCGCGGCGAGGTTACACCTTGATCGGTAATTAGCGAAATCTTCGATATGCAATACAGTCAGCGATCGCGACAGCGGCTCCGTCCGCCGATCGGAAACCAATTCGTCTATTACAGCTGATACAGCTGGCTGCTACACACGGTTATCGAGTTTGTGAAACCTTTTTGAATTTCCGTTGCACAATTTCCTCATTGACTTTTATAGAGACGGGCTGTAATACAGTTTCCAGGTTTTTCCTATGTCGAAAGTGAACCGCTAACGAAATTATCCACTGACAGAGCTCTGCGCGAGCGCGCACGCTGCGCCGGAAGCGTTGGATTTTCAATGTCCGAGTGTTTCGACACCTGCAGTCAGTCTCATCCTTATTATCGCCGATTCTTCCTCGAATTTTAACTCTTCGTTAATAGAACGTTCCGAGGTGTTGTTTCATCATCATGCAGAAGCTGTTTTATGCCAGACACGATTAATTTTTCCTTCGCAAACGATTTTTTAGCATACACTGTGAAACATGATTGTTTGTGTCTGACGTAGTTTTCAGCGGTTCGAAGGTTTTCAAAAAATTGAGAAAAATCAGTAACAAAATTCAGTAACTTTGAAAATACAACGTGGATGGTCACCGTAGTTATATCTTTCTACAGTAAAGTCGCGATCTAAGCGCGACGGAGGTGCTCGTTCTAAGTCAGTTCGCCTACCCCTTCCACTGGGGGGCATACCCCGTGAGGAGCCAAGAAGATCGAGTTGCCTCGGTCCCAGTGTAAATATGCCGCGCAATCCGATACCGGGTCGGGTATATTGCTGTGAGCCACTACTAATCCGATTACAAAACTTCTTTATTTTAAGATTGAAAATCTTGTAGGTTTTTTTTTTCGTTCGGCTAAAAGTGTGATGTAGGTGTTACACAGATATGTAACGAAAGTTGTATCTTGGGGTAGGGATAGGTAGTGGGGTGGGGGCAGTTCTTAGGTGTTCTTCCGGTGAGGAGCGTGACGACGAGTGTCATTGAGCGGTGTAATGGATGAATATTAATAAATAGCGTTTATTTTTTTTATTTTTGCGTTTCGCGTAACTCGACGATGCTCGAACGTATCATCCTTGATTTTTTTTAAATATTAAATAAACGCGTGTGATTTTAATTGCTAATAATAACTAAACTTTTTATTTAAATAAAATTTCATTTCTTATTTGCAAATAAAAGATTATTTATTATTTGGTTTGAGGTGGAAATCAAATAAATAGTTTTTGATCTTCTCTTATTTCTTGTATTTTGTATACACAATGAAGACGTACGCGTTTTTTGTCTGGTATAGCAACCTTTTCAGGTATACACCAGTGGTCGGGCCCGTCCGGAGGGCCCAGCTGTGTATAAAAAAATACAATTTAATTTATTAATTGTCAATAGAAATAACTTGCGTTCCGTAATTTGACGATGCGCGAACGTATCTACAATGGTTTTCAATCTTCTCGTCTCTTGCGTTCTCGCGAGGACTGTCAATTTTTTATGGGACTTTCAATGTAACTTGTTTGAGGATCGCACGCGTGAAGCACCGTTCTCGGGGACGGGGTGTTACCCTTGCAACGCCGCGGACCTCACTTTTCGTGTGCGCAACGTTATTACGTTTATCGTTATCTTCTTTGTACTTGAAACGGTCGATAGACCGCCTCTCTACTCGTTGGGGCCCCGTGGTCCACATTTCTCCCAACTTTTGGGCTCAGGCTCCCTCCACTCCTGTTCTTGGCGCTTATGTATATGGATACCTTTACCTGGAATCGGATATGTCGGTGTGACAATACTCGTGACAGTGAGAACAGCAATGACGCGACAAACCTACTTTTCGGAACTCAACGCGGCAGAATGAGATACAGCTACGGCGCTTCTTTCCTCTGCGAAAAGAAAGGAAGTCAGAGGTGTAGCGGTCTGGCCATTAATTTCCTGGGTTTTCCCAAAGATTTGGCACGAGCCTGGTTCTCGCAGTGTCAAAGAGTAGGGATAGAACAAGAGGCGACACTTAGAAAGAAAACGACTTTTTAGAGAGAGAGAGAGACAACCCATACAACCAATTTGAAGGTCTATTCGGTAAGGATCGGTAACCTTCGACAATGCTCCTTGACTGCCCGTATATATTTTATAATATACAGGGTGTCGCAAAATTCCTGCACATCCCGAAAATGGGAGGTTCCCGAGACCATTTGAAGCAACAATTTCCTTTGCAAAAATGTTATCCGCAGCTTTGTTTAGGAGTTATTAACGAAAAACACGGACCAATCAGAGCGCGATCTAGACGCGAGTTGGCATAGTCGGCTCGGCGCACTAACTGTCTATTGGCCGACTAGATCGCGCTCCGATTGTTCCATGTTTTCCGTTAATAACTCTTAAACAAAGCCGCGGATAACATTTTTGCAAAGGAAAATGTTGCTTCAAATGGTCTCAGGAACCTTCCACTTCCGGGATGTGCAGGAATTTTGGGACACCCTGTATATTGTAATATATTTAAATTATTATAATTTAATTGTAATAATAATTATAAATATATATATATTTTTTCTTAGACAAATTGCCCATACCTTTTTTACTAGATCGCCTTGTTTCGATTCTAAATCAGATGATAGTGAAACTTCGCCATGACTCACACCTCCTTCAATCACAAATATGCAAACGAGTGACAAGATCGTTATCACAAGTTCCAAGGAATAGCATAGTCACTCTGTGCAGAAATACTGTGAATCCGACGTTTCTATTTTACAGGAAAGTTTCCAAAAAGTCTACATATCTATGCAAACCTGTCGCCGTTTCGATCGCACGTTACAAGTTGTGTCGAGACGAGACAATTCCAAGAAGAGGTAATGATATCCCGAGTTCTAGGTCCTTTCACACAGAAGTATCCAGAGGATCTACCTATAACATTTTGCAAATCAAAACTTCCTTCATTAAGCTTACGTCACACCAAAATCTCTATGCAACCTGTTGCCGTTTCGATCGCACGTCACACGGTAGTCGAGCTCTTTTTTCCAGTGATCTTTCGCAACCCTGTCCATTAGTCATGAAAACGTTGTGTCAAGAGAATTCCAAGAAAAGTTGATTGCTTACTTCGGATGCATTTCGAATTGTTGATTCATATTTTACAGAGACGTTTTTAAAGAGACGAACTATAAGATCCAGCAAATACAGATCGACAATTTCCACCGTGAAAAGGGAATTTCCCCCTATTAAGCGAAAATGTCCTAGAAAGAGTTTTCTCGTACTTTTGATATAAATCAAAATCTGTGCAATCTATCGTTTTGATCGGAAGTCAGACGATAATAGAACCCTTTCTTGACCCTAGCACTCCCAATCTTCGAGCCGTCACGTGGAGTCTCAAGAGGGGTGTGGGACTCCTCGAGTCCACACTCTTCCTTTACTCATTTCTTCCAAAAAGGATTATTTTTTTCTCAAGTTTTATAATGTCTAAGCGTATGATACTTTCTGTGAATATTTTACACATTGCATTTAGATATGCATTATTATAAAATAGAATAATATATGATAAAGTATATGTTAACATGACTCTACTCTGAACTTGGTTCTTCTGATAACAACCATGCCAGGATACAATAATTATTCGATACTTAGTTCTGGGATTGTTTGTTACTCTTTGGTGATAAGAGGAGTGTCGGGGTCCACTTCGCGTCATTGCCGCTAACTGACGCCGCGATACGTATTCTGGTTTTTCCTTTCTATGTACTGTAATTCTTTCCCTATAGCAACGGGGACTCCTGCATAGTAAACTATGACGTACAAACGACAATGAATGATTTTTTGACAATTTTTCACCCAAGAAAAATAGCCCTAATTTCAGGTTTTCCAACCTGGCCTGCCGACTGTCGACGGGGCCTGCGATGCGTGTCGTAGAATCTTTTGGTGTTGAAGAAGCTTTACGACGATCCGAGGGCTAGGAAGGGTTCCTATTGTAGAAAGAGCGGATTACTAATGGATAGGCATGGAGATCTGGATAGCCACGCAGCCAGAAAAAAGAGCTCCCCAGGTTCTTATATTATAATTTTAATATTTGAGTACAATGTAGCACAAATTTTATTTTTTAAACTTTAGGAATTATTTATTCCAAGAGATCTTGATAAGAATCCTTTCTTATTGTCATTCTAGCAACAAAATAATGAGTGTTATGTAATTATTTACACATAGTGATAAATATAATGCACATAATAAATCATACAATAAACAAAATAAAATAAAACTGGTTAAAACGAAAACAGGATCGACGGTGAAACCGCTCGAAAAATACAAGAGCGGTTTATTCGAGACTAGGATGTTGACAGTGTGAGCGTCACTACGAGAGTGCCTGCTCAGGCAAATTTTAGCTCTAAGGACGCCTTATTGCCAGCGTGTCCTCCACCTCGGTTTATTGCACCCTCAAGTGTCCTAGGTTTTTCCCTGAAAGGGAACGCATCGCGCTGTCGAGATGCACGCTGCCAACTCTCACATTCGGCATACTGACCAACGTGAGACGAACTCCGTCTCCGGGGCCACTCCTGTTCTTGGCTGTTATGTGTTGCCTTAGACCTTTTTTTTCTTTTTCTTTTATAGTTTAAGGACTGTTAGGAAAAGTGCATTTACGCACTCGCATCCCCTCTAGAGATGACGGTCGAGGGGAAAGTGTGGGGCTCGACACGCGGTACTCTCAAATTGTACCGGCGGCGCACAGTGGGCGAGATCCGGACAAAAATCGATTTTTAGCTTTTGTTTAAATAACTGAAATCAATTATTTTACGTCTTTAACAATACTCTAAAGTTTATGAAAAACAAGTAAAATAAGTTAAAAGTTATTAAGTATAAATTGATATTTATATTTAAGTATTGTCGTTAACGCTCATCCCTTTAATTTCATAATATTTTTGTCTGTTAAAACTCCTCGTACACAGCTAGAGTTGCATATAAAATTATGAAAAAATTTGCTTATATAGCTCTTTATACATTGTATCGATAAAAAATTTTTAATATTATTTTGAAATATGTTTAATAATTATTTTCAATTTTATTAATTGACACCAGTCATTATGCCTGAACGAGACTAGGATAAATCTTTTTCTTAAAGTATCTTTAAAGTTATGAAACAAACCCTGTTTGCCTATTTTTGCCTATTGAAAAGATATTAATAATATAATACTGGCTCAGCTGAGCTGAGTCGGCTCCTCCTTAGATCAAAATTGGAGGATTGGGACTCATATCCCTACTACTACCCACGCCGCCCAGGGCACACCCTTCTTCTAAAACCCGATAACCCACCACCCGAGGTTCTACTCTTCGTATTTACTCCCGTGGTGGTGGGCGACTCATCATATCGGGTCTCCTCTATCCTCATAGGCCATATCCTCTTCTATTAGTGTTGACTTACACATAGATCTGGGTTGTGAACCAAGCCGATGCGACGCGACGACGGTCCGCGCTCTGACGTACCGTCTCCTGCATTGCTTCGACGGCGTTACGCACATACGTAAGTACAAGTACTATGTCCTTGACCGCTGCCAATTCACGTTACCGAAGTTTCGAACGCATGAGTCGCAATTTGGGGATAGCGCACTCGATTCCCGGCACGGCGCTACGTACATACTACATACCAACACGACGGCACTCTTACCTGTCAATAGCTGTCAAAAACACTGTAAGTCGCTCAACTTTAAACATTCATACGTTTCGAACCACTGATCTCCTAGGATCAAAACTTGGATTTTTAGCAGTTTCTCACCCAAATCTACTGGATTACATAGGAGAAAGGAAAAAAATTCAACCCAACAAACAATTACGAAGAAATTGATGAACATCAATGTGAATTGATATTGAATTATTTTAGAATTTGTGGTTACAAAATCGTTTTTTAAAAAGTCTGAAAGCATGTGAAATGCTTGTTTCGCTTCTTGTTGAACGTAATCAAACAACTGTAACTCCACATCGCTGCTCAAACCCCAATATAAAGAATCTACACGTAACAAAACAACAAAATAATAAGTTCTTGTTCCAAGGAAAACGGCGCTACATACTACGAATTCTAGGTTCATATTTTACAGAGACGTTTCTAAAGAATTGGACCATAAGATCCAGCAAAAATAAATCCACGGTTTCCATAGTAAAAAAGGGGTTCGCCTGTTAAGCGATCGTCGAGGGCGCGTTGTCAATTTATCGGGCCGCGGCTCTTTCGAGCGGGGCCAGAGAGAACAGCTGTTTGCATCCGGCGGAAGACGGACAAAGTTGCGCTCTCGCAAAATGATAAAAAGAAGGCGAGGTTCCGCTTCGCGTTGACGGCAGGAGTCCGGCGCTCTTCCACTCTGGAAAACTGATTTTCGCCGGGCGGAAACCCGGTGCGATCTATCCCGGATGAATTAACAAACAACGGGGGGATGATTTTAACGAGAATATAAAACGGGCCAACGTTAATTGCAAATTGTTTCCGGCCTGAAGAAATTAAAACGAAGCACAACATTTATTTACGTTGCGTTGTGCTCGTCTTTTTTCCGATGCTCGTCTGTGACTGAATAATTGTTTCCACGTGGAATTTCAACGGTAATGATGATATCGTCTTCGATTACAATGTCTCGTGTAACTGCGCTCATTAGGCACGTGTGTGCATACAGTCGTGAACAAAAGCATCGGCGGAGCTTGATTTCAATTATACCGTTGCGTTGCATAGAACTCCAAGGAATAACAAAAAATCGTAGTTGCTAATTTATTAAATAAATTTTTAATTGTTACACATGTGTGTGTGTGTGTGTGCGTGTGCATACTATTCCGTCCCGGAACGAAACTTCTCTTTCTTTCATTATTCTATGTATATTCTACGTACATTAGCGACTGTAAAGGAATAAACTACCCGAACCATCTTTCTCTCCTCTCCCTCTCTCTCTATTGGACCGCCTTTACTTACAACTTGCGACTACCACCAAAGCGTCAACCGTAATTCGTGCGCTACCTGGACACGAAAATCACAAATACAAGCATTTTCCACTGACAATCAAACACGATGAAACGTTGCCCGAGTCCATAACTAGAACATTCTCTACACTGCCTGAGAGCAGACAATACCGTCACACAGCCTCATTCAGTACACGATCAGCGAACCTACTACAGTGAGCGAAATTCGTTTAAACGCACATACAAAAATAAGGATTTTGGGGCTAAAGCTTCAAAATTTTAATAAGAAACGTTTAACGATAACTGAGGATTATAAATACATTTATATACTACAATATTTGTACGTATATATTTACCGAAACATTTATGTATATATAAGAATTTTTACAAACAGAACCATATTTTACGTGCGAAATTCGTTTAACCGCACATGTAAAGAAAACACACAATTTAAAATTAAAAATTCATGATCATTACAAATTTAATAATTGAATTTACAAGATTGGTAATAGTGGTATTAGGAATTTCTTCCTAGCAGCGTTTAATTTCTTCTTTTAAACTGTCTATATTGGCGAACTGATGACCATTGGCATAAACTTTTCTCACCAGTATAGCCCATAAATTCTCTATTGGGTTCATGTCAGGCCTACATGCTGGCCATTCCATTATACGAATGTTTCGTGCTTCGAAAGATTCAGGGGAATATCTTAACACGTGAACCGCTGCGTTACTCTGCTGCAATATAAATTCGTTTTCTCCAACTACATCTTCTAAAAATGGTATTAACACCCCATCGAGCATGTCTATGTATTTTTCTGAATTCATCTTGGGGGAAACGAAACAAAGTTTCAGTTACCCAAATGATGAAAAAGCTTCCCAAATCATAACACTACCGCCATGAAAATTTTGGCTTCATCTAGAATCATTCTTTTGACGCAGGTCATGCCAATACGATGAGCATCCGTCTGGACCATCCAAATTAAACTCCTTTTCATCGGAAAAAATGAGTTTATGCCATTCGTCGGTCCAGTGCATGTGATTTTCTGCGATTTGTAACCGGGTAGCCTTATGATGTTGTTTTAACATTGGCTTTCTCATCGGTTTTCTGAAAACAACATTCGGTGCATTGTGCAAAATTTGTTGCACACGTCTGGACGTTATTGGTAATTCTAACTGCACAACAATTTAACGTGCAACTAATTTTTTCTTGTCGCTTCACTTATTATATTATTTTTTCTCGTTTTGTGTGATTCTTGTATTTCCTTTTGTAGCACGTTTTTTGTCATAATCTTCAACACGTTTCAAAGAATTTCGTACTACGGACTCGAAACGTTTAATTTCTTTGGCAATTTTTCGATTCAATTCCTTTTTTAAAAAAAAGATTTTATTGTCTTTTCAGCTTCATTTAAATATTTTCCTATTGCCATTCTGTTCTGTTACATAAAATCAGAAATATGACTTAATCACGAACACGGGACAACAATACCTTTATGATCACTTTTTAAATCAACCACTTTCCTTTATAATTTCTCTCAATATCTGGGGAAGAAAGCACTGCGTTTAAACGAATTTCGCACTTGTAGGCTCTGTTTTAACACGTTTCGCTTTGCGACATATTCTGGCATGTAAATACGGAACATTTCGAAGCATAGATGTTCAAGTAAAGGTTTAGCAAAGTAAATAACATCATCTGCGCTTTTCTTCTAAATAAGTATGATAATTTGTAAATTTTCAAGCGCGTTTAAACGAGTTTCGCTCACTGTACATATTTCAATAAAGTTATTTGTTACTGTTAAGCATTAACTTGTACTTGTAGTAACTTGTTGATTGCGTCGGTTGCTTGATCGTCACAGATAGCCGGAGACATTCGGATTGTTAATAGAGTCTTGTTTTATTTGGAATGGTTATCGTGACTCGTCGTGATCAATCTGCATAAAAAATTAAGTCGGAAAAAGAAGTATAATGTTTTTTTGTTTAAGATTTCGTTTTCGAGAAAATCGAGTTTGGAAATTCAGCGAATACACGCGTGCTGTTAGATAGGAATCGGCTGATGCGTCTGATCATGACCGACCAATTCTACTTCCCGGAAATAATGGGCGCGCGAACGCAACGGACCTTCGAAAACATTTTTCTCGGAAACAAAACCTTAAACGGAAGAACATCGTACTTCTTGTTCGACTTAATTCTTCGCAATCGAGCCAGGTCCCGCGCGTGTCCGAAAAGATCTCTCTGCAAATCAGTATACCAATTTTCTGCTTACATTAATCATACCCACGAGAAACGGACAATAAAAACGCGACCACCTTGTACACACGCGTAATGTATATTTCATTCGGGAGCCCGTTTATTAATTGCGAAGTCTGCACGGTGCGCGCAAACAGAAAGAGAGTCGAACGGAGAAATTTCCATCGTATCTACATTGTTGTTTTGCGCCGAAAAATATTTTCAATTAACGGCTCGCGCGCGGAGGGGAAGATATCGATAGAGGGGGTGGGGTGGGTGGTGGAAACGAGGGGGTTGGAGTTTTTCTGGTATCGGATTTCGAAAGAATAATGACCGGTAAAGGTTTCATAACGAGCGGAACTGTGTGTTCCGGGGGTTTTTGCGAGATGCTACACTGAAATTTTATATTTTTCCACAGCGCAAATAAGAACATGAAATTTTCGTCTTGTTGCCCCGCGCTTCTCTCTCTCTCCCTCTCTATCGCTCTTTCTCTCTTCTTCCCTGGCGCTCTTTTCTTTTTTCTTTTCCTTCTCTTCCTCTGCTCGTTCTTTTTTTCCTCCTTTTCTCTCTGTTGCTCTTCTATATCTTTCTCCGTTCTTTTTTCACCGGGCCAGGCTGCGGAAAACTTCGCCGGGTTCCGCGGTACACGCCTCAATTAAAACTCCTGAAATATCGTTTATTATAATTTTCATTTTAACAAAGGAGCTGGCCAGGCATCGACTGGCCCCTGGCCCCCTACCCCCCGTTTACAAACGGTGAAACCTTGTTTTTCTTTAATTATCAGGTTCTCCTTTCAATGAAAGGAGGAGAGAGAGGGGGGAGGGAGACGTTTACCAGAACGTTTTTCAACGTTGCGCCTTAATAGAGTGGAAAAAACCACCGGCGGATTTTTTTTCATTTAAACGAAACACCCGCATCGCGAACAATCTTTTTTCCCTTCGGGGGAATTTCAAAAAATCCTATAATTCGGGCGAGAGCCACGGAGGAATGGAGAGAGATGGAGAGAGAACGAGGGAGAGAGAGGGAGGGAGATTTCACGGGCTGCTTTTAATTCTTACTCTCGTTAAGCTTTCCACTCTTGGACCGGTACACGCCGAGCACGAAATTTTTGCGTAATCCAGAAATCTTTACGGAGCCTTCTGCCTTGAAGTGAGCCCTTCAGGCAGAAATTCGTTTCAGTCACAGTTACCAGTGTGTAACAATTCTTTGGGAGTGCCAAATCATTTTTGAGGCAGTCAGTTCAGTTTCGAAACTGCTGCCTTCAAATGGCCGTTTCAGTACCAAGAATCATTTTAGCTACAGTTTATTGCGGCCAAAAATTCTTCGGGAGCTACAAAGTAATTCTCCAGTCGGGATATCCAGTTTCGAGTCTTCGAAGATTCGAAACTGCCGTCATGAAACGAGTTTTCTAGTATCAAGAATCGATTTAGAGTTTCTGCTGTCCAAAGATACATACTTTCTTTCGAAGCTATAAAATAATTAGTGAGGTAGTATGTTAATTCTGAATTCTTCGAAGATCGGACACTGCTGTCGCGAAGTGTGGCAGTTTCAGGCAGTGCTTGAAGTATTAACGGTAGGGTTAATGTATTATTCTGGCGTCTGCAACTTTCAATGAAAGACAGCATTATTGGCACAGCTAATAAATTAGTTGAATCATACGAGGGAAAAAGCGACGACGGAGATAATTGAAACTGCCGGGACCCTACAAGTGTGACGTACCTCTGGAACCTCGATACTTTCCTCGAGAAAAGGCGGAGGTGCGTCACCGGCGAAAGCAGATTAATGACCATCTTCTGTGCGTATGCCGCTTTGCGTGTGCGATCCGGTTTGAATCGTTTCTTTACGTCCTCTGTAATCTTTACACTGACAGTATGGCAGTGTATGACAGTACTCTCTGTGCAATACTACTGAGAAATAGTAGTACATTACTCGAAGAAACATTTCGTTGTTCATTGCAACCTTTGTTAACTGTTTCTGCCTATTGCAAATACAATTTATTGCCGAATAACCAACAACCAGAACTGGGGAAAATAGTATTTGAAATAGTAAATAGTAAATAATCCCGTTTATTTTACAGTGTCTGTACAACTTTGAAAATAAAATATTTTGGTAATTATGCATAAAAGGTCCCACCTCGCAGATTTCGATGATTTTTTAATATGTTGTCAGGATGAAGATTCTGAGCAACTTTTTCCTATACATGTAACCGCCGCTCGGCCTTAGTTTTTGAGATATTTGCGAGAAACTGCAGCTACTACTACATTGAATTTTGCCTATACGTGCACGCCCGTGCTGTGCGTATGCGTCAGAATGATGCGACTGCTCGTCAACTGTTTCTACAGATATATCACTACGATCGTCGAACGATAATCTGTATCTACCCGCGCTGGTTTAAAAAGTACACCAATCACCTGAAAACTATCACGTGAAAATTCAGGGCGCGGGTAGTTAAAGGTTAGAATAGCGTCACGTCATAGAAGGGGAAGATAAAGTGAACAGACGGCGACTCTGCTCAGGCCTAACGTCTAACTGGAGGAAATCTTCACCTCAATCAGAGTTGGGCATTAATCGATGAATATTTTAATCATGATTGATTGATTGGTGTGTACGATTAAAAAAAGAAATCGTCGAAAAATCGGCGATTGATTCAATCGATTGATGAAGTTAATCGTCAGTCGTTGATTAATCGTCAATCGTCGTAGCTTTCCCCAGGAATAATAACTTCAAATATAAAAGCATGTAAACAGAGTTTGTATTATAGACCAAATGACAATACACCTAAACGCAGTTTACATTTTTTTTCAGTATCCATACAGTTTTGATTACGTATTTCATTTCGAAATTTCAACAGTTGATCATTAATCGATTATCCGATTGACGATTAATAATCGTTAATCGCAATTAACGACTAATAAGCATTTAATCGTTAACCGCAATTAACGACTAAACTAGGCGATTAATTGTTAATTGCGATTATAACGATTGATGTAGAAATTTAGTCGTCAATCGTTGATTAATTTTTTGCCCAACTCCGACCTCAATACATCCTGTTAAATCCTGTAAAATACAGCTCTTACTTTTTGAGGGCGCGCGCGCATTCGTTTCACCGTCAGGCCTTATCCTAATTACGTTAGAACAATATCAACTTCTGCACACCAAAAATTCGTCGACTCCACCTCACGAAGGGTATCCCCTATCACGAATGTCATCGATTAAAATTCTCGACGCGGTCCTAAAGTCCGGCGCGATCGCAATTACGATAAGTCTCTGATTGAATTCCGTGAGGGGCAGATTTTTCCCGCGCGCTCGGATGGGTTTCCTTCGGGCCTGTCTCGGCCCGGCGAAAATTGCAGTGGGGAGTGAGAGGAGGAGGTGCAGCAACTGGAAGTCTTCCGGGTATCCATATTTATGAACGAGGCTTGTTTACTTTTTATTACGGGGAAACGTGATATCCCGCGGTGGCACGGGGCCCCTTTGTTCTTACCGATATTTTTTTTGCCACCCCCTCTCCCACTCCCGTAGGGTCCGGTGGCTAGTCGTATTTCAATCTCCGTCGCCGGTGGATGAATGCAACTTCATAAACATCGAATCGCGGTTTTCGATATTAAATTTATCGGCGCGCTGGCATCGGGGGCTTACAATGCCCGCGTGTCACCCGGTTTTCAATGGCCAACAGAACAGAGACAACAGCGATGGTCGTCGTCGGCGCAGGAGTGGCGCTTAATTCCCCGTGTTTTTATCTGCTAAAAAGCACTACGCGATTTTTCTCTGTTGTTTCGCCGGTGAACGGAACTTTTCGAGCGTCTTTTTGCATTAGTTCTCTCTCTCTCTCTCTCTCTCTCTCTCTCTCTCTCTGTCTCTAGCGCGCATCATCGATGATCGAGAGTATCATCGGGGGGGATCCCAATGTAGAATGTAGATCGGAATAGCTGACGACGTCACTTCCGCGGATAGTTAGCGGACGAACGAAGGAGGATATCCACTGGACGGGGAAATCGTTCTTTTTCGCGAGCAGCTTTCTCGTTGACGTCATGAGAAACAACGCCGGCAATTAACAGAATGGAGGAGCGTGCACAGGTGACGTCAACCGATTGACTGCGATGTATGTGTGCTAGTTGTGTCGCGAAAATGAGAGTAACGCGTTCAACAGCGGAGAATAACGCGCACCGGGACACTGGGACGCGGGGCTGGACGATTAGCATTGATTTACTCTGGGATTCGTTCGCGTGGATGCGAGATACACCTGTACGAAATGGTTTTGGCGATATCGCTGGAACTGTGTCTTTCAGTCGAGACTGAGCTAAATCGTACGAACAAACGTATTCCTACGCTCAGCAATAATGTTGTGTGTGTATGAGACTAATACACTAACGATTAGTGTATTTTACTTCCCCAGACATGAAGAAATCGGACAATGTTATACGTGGTCTGTCCGGAAAGTATCCGATCTTTGCTTATATCTTCGTTCCTAAGTGGGCTACAGCGGATAGCGCATGTTTATATTAGAGGCGATCTTGTAATAAGAGGCCCATGCAACAAATTAGAGTACCCATTTCACGTGTAATTAATATATCCGTGCAGAAGTCCGGATACTATTTAATACACGGATACGCGTGTATCAAAATATACGGATAATACACGTATAACTGTGAACTTGAATATACGGATACACGTGTATTATCCGTGTATTTTGATACACGTATGCCCGTGTATTCAAGTACACGGATACACGGATAGTACATTGAAATATACAAGAGTTAACATGAGAGGTTTCGAAAATTAACAAACATCATAATTTCTGTTAATAAACCTTAATCAATTAACTGTCTATTTTGATGAAGAAAAACCAAAATGTTTACATTTTCCGACAAAAGACGGTTCCTTTTTGCTGTAACAATATTTCCAGCAGACGAGAAGCACCGTTCAGACATGGCTGACGTTGCTGGTATAGCTAAATATTTTTTAGCAATTTCGGATATTCTTGTATACTTGTATGTCCTTGCCTTCCACCATTCATATGGATCCAAATCAAACCGTAGTTGTGGCTCAGAGATGTGTACATTTCAAATTCGGCATCTAAATGATTAACATCACTTATTTCATCGTAAAGAAATTGAAGGGCACTTTTATTTTTTGAGTTTTCTGTCCTCACATCTCGAACAGGAGAGTATTCGAGCAAACATTTCATTTTTTCACGAATTACATGTTTAATATTAAAAGTTTCATGTCCAAGATTTTTATACCGTGGATCTAAAAAGGGAGCTATATGGAACAATGAATCGATGAATCGATGACGTACTACCTTTACCGAACATATTTACTGAGGCTCGGGTTCGAAACCCGCGGTCCAGTTACTACGATTTTCTAATTACTATCTCGTAAACGCACAGTTTTCAAAAAAAAATTTTTTTGGAATATTGCATTGTCATCCAGTTCTAAGCTATGTTTAAAATTTCAAGTCTCCAGCTAATCGGGATGTTAGTTTAAAATCAATTGCAAGATTTGTACCGAACAGACAGACAGACAAACAAACAAGAAAGCGAGCTAATAAAAACGAGGTAAATACATACGGATATACAGGGTGGGGCGCCACATTTTGCCGCCTCAAATATCTTTGTTGTTTTCAAAGATATTTTTATGTAATTTTTTTTAGAGATATGAAGGTCACCTTCTTTTTTTAAAATGGAATAAGGTATTTTTTAATACGTCAATCGATACAACTGGACATTCGTTATAAAAAAGTACTAACCTATGTATGTCGAAAAGTTAGTAGTTCAGGAGATATTTCAATTTAAATAACACCATTACTGTCGTACTAAGACGTTAGCGTTTACTTAATTGTGTAACGTCTTAGTACGAGAGTAATGGTGTTTTAGAGTTATTTAAATTGAAATATCTCCTGACCTACTAACTTTTCGACATACATAGGTTAGTACTTTTTTATAACGAATGTCCAGCTGCATCGATTGACGTATTAAAAAATACCTCATTCCGTTTAAAAAAATGAAGACGACCTTCATATCTCTAAAAAAAATTACATAAAAACAAAAAATTTTTTGGTATCGTATGGGCCCCATTTTACCATTCAACTTTGTCCTTCAGACATTTGATGTATCTTTGAAAACAACAAAAATATTTGAGGTGGCAAAATGTGGCGTCCCACCCTGTATATTAGTACACGTGAACACGTGAATACGCGTGTCCTCAATACACGTCCAAAACCGTGATCTCTACAACAAGTCTCTGTAAGCATCGAGTCAAGTGAGCGTCGCGTATTATAGTGACCGAACGTGTGAAACAACGGATATGCATTCAATTTTGCCAGAAACTTGGGCATTCTTGTTCAGAGACCATTGGTATAATCCTCCGTACAGTCCTGATCTAGCTCTTTGCAACTTCTGATTGTTCTCCAAAATGAAAAAACCTCTCAAAGGGCAAAGATTTGCGAACGTGGAAGCAATAAAACAGAGTACGACGAGGCAGCTGTTCGCTGTCCCGAAAGATGATTTTAAGGAGTGTTTCCGTAAGTGGGAGGATTGCTGGAACAAAGTTGTGGCTTCTAACGGACAATACTTTGAATGGGACACCATTGATATCAAACAAGAATGATACTTCCACCCGCTACAGCACAAGGTCGGATACTTCCCGGACAGACCAGACGTATTGTCGTCATTGGTTAAATGCAGTGACAGCGATCGCCAGCAGACTGCATCGAGAGTGAGTGAAATAATATGATAAACGGCAGATTCGCACGAGGCAGATGACCTTTCCTCCATTTCGCTTAAATCCAAATGACGTCAATTGCCGTGGGAATCGGCGTGCACCATGCCCGCTACTAAACTTGCTGAACAGGATTGCACTGGGGTGACCAGTTCAGTGAATCAACACTTCCCAGTAGAAGGACATAATTCGTGTCGGCACTATTAATTCACCGACCAAGGTTATTGACTTCCCAGTTACCCGAACGTGCTTCGAGCGAATATATTGATCAATGTTTGTAATCATACCTTGCGAGCAAAAGGCGGAATTGCTCCTGCAAATTGTGCACTCAAATACCGAGCCTAATCAACACCACCATTTCCTTCAACAGCCGGAAATGGGAGGTTCCTGAGACCATTTGAAGCAACATTTCCCTTTGCAAAAATGTTATCCGTGGCTTCGTTTAGGAGTTATTAACGAAAAACACGAACCAATCAGAGCGCGACATAGAGGCGAGTTGGCACAGTCGGCCAATAGACAGTTAGCGCGTCTAGGTCGCGCTCTGATTGGTCCGTGTTTTTCGTTAATAACTCCTAAACAAAGCCACGGATAACATTTTTGCAAAGGGAAATGTTGCTTCAAATGATCTCAGGAACCTCCCATTTCCGGCTGTTGAAGGAATTTTGGGGCACTCTGTATAGGTAGGGTTGGCCACCAAATTGCTTACTGGGTAATATTGTCGATTAAAAACATTCTCGGTAATTTGATAGAAACCCAATTTTTGGTGATTATCTCTCGCCGGAACAGTCTTTGACTGGATGCTGACCGAAATTTGTACCAAGCAACGTTCCCCACGTCTTCCTCCCTTTTATTCTTGCGCAGACACGCTAGTTGAATACTCCCCCTGTATAAATACCCTTTATTTTTCCGCGAAGATAACAATATTGTCTTTCGCTTTACCGCAATGGTCCTTCGACGTCACCGGGAACCCTGTAGATGAGAACAAAGGGGTGGCGTGTGAGGGATGTGGACGGTACTCTGCTTTAGGGGATGATTTTTTGCGTGGGAGATACTCTGAGTGGCAGTAGGTGATTTTTTCTGAAGATTGAACGAGGAAATTTTTAGTAGATAATTTGTAGAATTTAGTTCCGGGGTCATATCACGGAGTTGGATAGAAGGGGATCGGTTCGACAACACGCTTACTGTGTCTTCGCGCGAGAAAGATGATTAACACGACCACAGGAAGAGTGGCGCGGTTCGGCAACGTTAGCGGGCCGTTCGCGGTCCATTCGCGGCGTGGGACAGAACGAATTAGTTGCGCAAAAGGTATCCACAGTATCCAGTTAACCGTCGTGAATCTTGAAAGCTCATTTTGGGTCTCTGGCTGGCCGCCTTGGACCAGCTTGCACCCCGAAAAGCCGAGTCAGGCGTAAATTGCGGAGCAGCCACGTGTAGCGCAATATCTCGCGAATTACCGCGGCGCGTTTCCACGCAAGAAAATTGCCGGTTGCCGGCCCCTAGGAGCATCGAACATTGGCGTCCACTTAGGCGAACCGTCACAATTTCATCCTAAATTCTGTCGCCCGCCAGGGCCGATCAGTGCATAAATGTTGCAAGTCGGAACAGTGAATCGTTGGATAACGAGGAATTGAGTAAAAGTTTTATAAAACACTGTGCTAACTATGGTACACTAGTTGCAAGACACAGACGCCACTGTTTATTTCTTTTCCTAATAATTATAACCAGATGAAAATACGGCAACTGAATTTTTAAATTCTATAAATGTCTTTTTTGTTTTACAAATGATTAACTTTTATGAAAATTTTGAAAATATGGTGATAATGCAAAGATGGGGTTTTTCAGTAGTCTTTTTTGGGATTTTATGCATTTATGACAAAAATGAGTAGGTAATTCAAAACAGGAAACAGATTAAAAGAAAATAAATGTTTACTTAACTCCTATAACTTGTAACTGATGTATAACAATTTTATTTTGTATAAAGATCCGTAGTCTAGTGATAGCAAACACGAATGGCGATTTGCCTTGTCGTGCTCAGTTAAAGTATTAATAAAAACCTAAAACATGTAAAAGGGTTCTTAGTGTCTTTTACCATAAATCCCTAAAATCGGTGGGTTCAGTTGCCTCGTCTTGATTAACCCTCATCCGTCCCTCATTTCACAAACTGAATCTGTCCCTCGGCTTCAAATTGGCACAGTGGTAAAAGATCGATGAAATAACAAGGTAAACAGTTATACAAATCGATCAGTTAACATTCACATCTTAGGTTTTCCGGTTATCTGTGTCGCGTTAAAACAATAAAAGTGACGAAGTTTCGAGCAAACTTGCCTTCAACTAACAGAACAGTACAACTTATTTCGGGAGAATTGTGTCAAATCGAGGGATGGATGAGGGTTAAGGGAGTAGACTCCTTTTTCCAAGATTGCAAGGGTTCGGGATGCGCCTTCTTGTTTCTCGATAATGCAAAAATGGGGTTTTTCAGTAGTCAAAGTTGCTAGATAAAAGATCAATCTAGGCCACGATCGCCAGCAAGAGTTTTACTTTTACGTTTACGAGGCGTAACTTGCATTATTCTTTCTATAGTTATACTATTTTGCTGCATAATGCAAATGACGCTTCGTAAACGTAAAAATGGGACTTTTCAGGACGATTGTATATACACTCCTCCTCGAAAAGATAGCTCAGGTGTGCTCTATCTTTAATTTCTCAATGACGCACGTAAAGTTTTACGCGTGTGTGACGTATAATATCAAAACATTATGAGCTCAGAATATGCGGTTCGTTGAAAATAATTAAAAATATTATAAGGTTTAGTGTGTAACAAAACAAATTTTTTTTCAGGCTCGTTTAATTTTTTTCCGCGTCCCATACTTACAAATTTATATAATATTGTACTGTAATCTTTACTCGTTGATAGATCACGAAATACTGAGCAATTTCTAAACATATTAACAGAGTGTGCTATCATTTCGACCTTAGTATGGAACAGTTTTCTTTATTCCCAGCAAGCCGCATATTCTGAGCTCATAATTTTTTCATATTATACGTTACAGACGAAAAATTTTACATGCGTCATTGAGAAATTAAAGGCAGCACACCTGGGCTATCTTTCCGACGAGGAGTGTACAAGTGAGACCTCTACACCAATGAATATTATCGTTCGCTATCTCCTCCAACATCAACTAATCGGAACATCCCCTAAGCGCAGAATAGCGATCGAATCGTCCCGACCAAGCTCAACCTCGTCAACGTGCACCGGGAGCATCGTCGACGACGGTCACCCGAACATCCCCGAAAAAATTCGTCGGATCATCGGCTTGACCGGTTCCTCGGGGTTCGGAGCTGGTTGTCCGTGGGGGTTGGCCCGTAGGGGGGTGGATGAAAGAATCGATCGTATTCGTAGCGGTGATCACGGTGGTCGTCGGAGGGTGGTCGATCGGTGCAGCCAAGTGGCGAAGTCCAACAAATCCGGAGCCCTTTTTTCCCCTCAGACACATCGACGATATAGGTAAAAGTAAAGGGTGAGAAAGCCTGTGGGATGGGCCGATATAGGACTAGCGAAACCAGAGAGGTGGGAGAAGTTAAGGGAGGACGAGGGTCGGTCGTGACCCAGCCGAAGCTCAGT
The DNA here is from genome assembly GCA_028455605.1 of Lasioglossum malachurum. Classification (NCBI taxonomy): domain Eukaryota; kingdom Metazoa; phylum Arthropoda; class Insecta; order Hymenoptera; family Halictidae; genus Lasioglossum; species Lasioglossum malachurum. The sequence continues at coordinate 18,368,898 of CM052315.1, read as the reverse complement.
AGGACGTAATCGTCCCTGAAGGGGATTTCACATCTATCGTATACATCCACTGGCACGGCCTTTCTGTCCTCTTCCTCTTCCTATCTCTTTCTCTATTTCTCTCTGTTCCACTTTCTCTTTCTCACTCTTTCCTTCTCTGCATCTCTTTCGCTCACTCACGGTTCGACGTACGAGCAACGAAACCGTACAGCGACAGCCACATACTTACGTACAAGTAGTATTTTCATAGTTAACCTTTTGCACTTGAAGGTATTTTGACCGGAGAACTTTACTATTATTTACAGGAAATGGAAGTGAAATAAATTTCCTCTTCTAATAATTTGAATAGATCGACAATAATGTACCCACATCATCCAATTGTTCTAACGTCTCTACAGGCTTTTGTTCGACCAATCCATTTTTCTGATAAACGCGTAAAATCCGCCGTCTACAAATATAATATAACTTGATGCTAGTACTTTTATTCTTCCCGTTGATTCACGTGGAACTTGTGGCGCAATTTGGGAAATAGATGGCGTTATATTAGTTAATTGGGAAGGCCTATGTGACATAGATTTGAAAGCAAGCTTCATCGAGAAATGTCTCGTAATTAGACTACGGATCTTTACGCAAAATAAAAATGGTTTGTATTAATTGCAACACGCTGGAGTCAAATAAGAGTTCACGTCTAATAAAATCCACCGTCTATTCATGATAAATGTCGATCTCCGACAATGGGAGTACAGTTTCATATTATGAGTACACGAAGTCTTCATCGTCGATCCACGACGCACAAAGTCACCCATTCCCACATTATATTCCCAAATTCATTCTTTTAATTCGGAGGACACGCCACGCGCAGTTATTTGAAATCGGGTAAAGGATTTTAACCCTTTACAGAGGAATAGCAACTCTAAGGCGACGCGAAAAATTAGCAGACGATAATCCAACACGATTCTTTCGTTACTGAATTTATTTATGAAACAATTAAAATCATCTACGATGAAAACGTTTTACATCGAATAAAATGGCTGGGTGTCAAAGGTATAATGATGTATCTAAATAACGTAGAGGGTTGACGGTCATTGGCTGGCGGTTAGCCGTCTCACGAAACAGTGTGAAATTTTCTGGACCCGAGCGGGGACAGTCAAAGTACGATTTGCACGTAAGTAAATGGCCGCCACAGTGCAGAGTCCCGTGTTGCACGCGTGCACGTTGATTTGTCGGTGTGCAGGGATGCCCCGTGGGTATAGGCAGCCGGTTGTACGTGCTGGTGGAAAAGAAAGCCGGTGTGCAGGGTGCGCGGGTCGGTTCTCGGGCCGGGTACGAGGGGGAGGGGGGTGGGTGGTGGCGTTGGGTACGTATTTCGAAGACTATCAATCATTGGTAACCTGTAAAGGATCTAATTATCCTGGAGCTGACTGGGCTCCGTTCGCTGCGCCCACCGCTCGTCTTGTCCACCCCCGTTCTGGGGTGCCGGTGCCCACCCCCCGTCCTCTTCTATGGCTCCCCCGACCTCCCCCCTTGGTCCACCCCGATTCCACACCGTCCCTCTGTCTCTCTCTTTCTCTCTCTCTTTCCCGTTCGCCGATCCTCTCCAACGGCCTGTTCTACCCACCCTGGTCCACCCCGGGCCGGAGAGAGGCCACCCTTTTTCGCTCTAGCAACCACCCTTTTTGCAGGATAGAAGTAGAGAACGAGAGAGCGGGAATCGGTGGCGGTCACACGGGGGCGTGGGGTGAGGCCAAGCCTGGTGGAGAGAGAGCCGACGGGGGCAGAGCGAGACCGAGAAAAAAAAGGGGAGAGAGAGTGAGAGAAAGAAAGAGAGAGGGGACGAAGACGGGTTACAGGCGAAAAACGGGAAAGAGGAGGCGGAAGGAGGGAAGGGTTGTTCGCGGAGACAGAGGGAGGAGGAAGGAAGCGCGCCCCGAGATGAGAGGGACAGAGGGAAAAAGAAAGACAGAAGAGGGCGAACGAGGTGAACCCCCGCCGGGCGTCGTCGGCGGCAGCGTCGGCGTCGGCGGCGCGGCGGCTGGGGTGAAAAAAAGAGGGAGAGAGAGAAAATTCGGTGTACGCGCGCGGGAGCTCTCTCGAGCAGCGTACTTGTATCCACACGTACATGTATACTGTACGTACGCGCATCCATACATACATGTATAGGAGCGCAAAGAGTGGCTCCCACCTCGGCAAGAGAGGCTGGCGTCGGTGTGGTGCCGGCTTTTTTTCGTACACGCCAGCATGTCTACCCGCGTGGCATGGCCCGTGAACGAACTATGTATGTGTGCGTGTATGTATGTAGCGGAGAGAACGCTGGATGGTGGATCGGGACCGGTGTGTGCGTGTGTGTGTGTGTGTGGGTGCGTGCGTGTGGCCAGGTGTATAATAGTGAGTGCGGGTAGTTGGTTAGGTGGCCCGGTCGATATATCAGGGCTCCGCTGCAGCTGTCTGTCAGGCTCGCGAACTCAGCGCGCTAGACGACTCGGGCTCGGGGTCTAGAGAAAAAACGCGCTCGCTCGTGCTCGTCGTTCCTCCTCTTTCGCTCTTTCTATCCCGGCGGCCGCGCCGCGCCGCGCCGGTTCGGCCGACGTTCCCCGGACCTTGTCCCTCTCTTTCCTCTCTCGCCACCCTCTTTCCACCCCCTTTTTCAACCCTGTCTCTCTTTCGACCAGCCCGTGGAACGGCGTCTCGTCGTCTCTCCCTTCAGCTAGGCGCACCACCAGCAACGTCCTCCGTCTTCCACCCTCGCGAGACCACCCCCACACCACCATCCTGCCTCCCTGCCTCCCTCCCCTCCGCCCGCCGCTCTTTTCCCTCTTTCGCCCTGCTTCTGGGTAATTTTTCATCGTTGCAGCGGACGACAGAAGCGCCGCGACGGCGGAGGCGGCGCTTCCGCATACAGCTGCACCCACGGCGCGCACACACAAATGAACAGGAACGCGTACAAACCCACACACGAACGATCCACGAAGCCTTGCACCTACGGATCGCGCGACCGCCGGATCCACCAACCCTCTCACCCTCTCCCAGCACCCCCTTCCCCGCCCCTGGACTCACCCTCTGCCATCCAAGTAGAACCGAGGCTCTCTCGCGTGTGCCACACACAGCCACACTCGGTCTCAAACACCGAGGGGCCAGACCGCACACAAGAGTCTACACAACCGTACACGCGGCAAACAGGTTCTCTCTCTCTCTCTCCCTCTCTCTTTTTCTCTTTGCACGCTCTCGTTGTCGTGTTCGGATATCGTCGGGGATCAGGAAATTTTTGGCTCACCAAGAAATATACGCGAGACTCTCCTCAGAGCTTCCTTGCGGGGCCGGCGGGTAAACGGTCTCGAGAAGCTGCATCGGATCGTAACCGTTCCAGGGGGTGGATGATTGTTTCGGTACGGTTGAATGGGACGCGACGAGGATTACGCTCTGCCTTCATCGATGGACTGTTTCTTTTCTACTGCTTTCTTTCTACTTTCCTTCTTGCCCTCTCCCTCGCTCCCTGGCTATCTGTTTCTTCCTTGGGCTCCTTTTCCTTTCTGTAGATATGGTTCTTTCTCTCTCTCTCTCTCTCTCTTGCTCTCTCTTGTTTTCGGATTTGTTTTCCCTTGGTCTCCTTTTTTGATCTCGCCCCGGCCCGATGAAGACGCCGCGCCGAGCAAGAAGAAGCTTGTTGAATGGGACGACGGAGCGGCTATTGATACCGTTCTTGTTTCTCGAGTCGATTTCCTTTTTCAGAGAGCCGCGTCGAGTTTAGTATAATATCCGGAAACGACGCTGATAAGACACCGGGCCGCGGAAAGCACGATCAACGCCGAACGCGCTCGCGAACTCCAGTCGGACTTGTTGCGACTTGTCGAGATAGCTCGATCCGATGCGACCATCGGAACTGTTCGAGTTGTTTTCTGATCCGGCGAAGGGGATATTGGAAACGACAAGGAAATGTGAGTGGAATTGGTTCTGAAAAGTTATCGTTTATGTAATTTCGAGGATTGGTTGCTCTAATTAATAAATTGCGTGGCTTTCTACATGGCGAGTAACCTGTGCATTTTATATATTTATGAAGAGAATAATCGAATATTATTATTCCCAACTTCCAATTCAAACAATTTTTATTTTGCGTGAAAATCAAGCAGTCTAATGGTTGGTTAAATGATAAATGGTACTTCTGGTCACATCGAGTTTCATTCAATTCGAATGTCGATAGCTTCAGGGTTAAGGGAAATTAACAAATAAACCCGAAAGCCCGACGCGCAGCCCGAGAATCAGTCCCGTCGCAGATTACAAGAAGGTAGAGAAGAATTCGAGCGAGAGTTAAGGCAAGTTTGCAGCCATTAAACTAATATCAATAAAGCGGCGGGCAAATAATCGCGAAAGTTTAAAAAATGATCGTCGTACCGAGTCGACAGGGCGGCCGGTGGATTAATATTCCTTATCGAGTCGAAAGTTGCGTCCCGCGGACGAGAAAAGCACGACGCGACGCGGCGCAACGCAACGGGGGGAAGATAAACGATAATTACGGTTAACTGCACGCGAGAGCCAACAGTCATTTACTTCGTCAACGATTTTCAACGTGGCTGCTGGTCGCGCGCGCACGGCCGACGAAAAATGACAAAGCGGTGCCACCACGTGCCGATCAAAGCGGCTCCAAAACTCGACCATTTGTTGCTTACTCGTCACTGAAAACCATTTCATGGGATTTTCGAGTTCCGACGACCCCGGCGCTACTGCCCCGGAAGTTCAAGATCACCCGATCAACGCGCGCTAGTAACAAATCATTACGCCGCCGGAATCTGTGTGACTAATCGCTTACTTTAGTTTTACTTTACGCGTTCTTTTTATATAGGGTTATCCAAAAGTACCTTTAGAATGTTGAATGAGAATAGCTGTCAAACGCCATGTTTGTTTCTTGTCACTTTCTTGTATTTCTAACCTACAACGATAGACAATTTTAACAACGGAGTCGTATACTATTGAAGAGCGCGTTACAGTTATTAAAATTTATTTTGCAAATCAGTGTTCAATAAATAATGCCCATCGTAAACTACGTGATTTTCTCGGCATACATAATCGTCCATCGGAGCAAACAATTAAAAATTTGGTTTAAAAATATTTTATGAAACTGGATCTGTTCGTGATAATCCAAAGTCTGGCCAGCAACAATTCATGACCTGAAAAACAACATTAGAAATGAAATTGGTGAATTAAACGAGCAAATATGCCAAAATGTCATCGAAAATTTTGATGTTCGAAATGATGACTGTAAACGCGGTCGTGGTGGTCATTTGACAGATATCGTCTTTCACACATAATTGTCATAGATGATACCTGATAACGAAATAAAAAAACCAATAATATTCAAAATAGTATGTGTTTTATTTTAAAAAAACTTCCTACAGTCTATTTTTCGTCGTACCGAACGACCTGATTTTTTATAATCAATTAGAAGCATTGGTTTACGAAATGATATGCAAACAAGATTTTCCAAATAATTATAATTTACAAGGTTACACGGAAAAATAAAAAAGGCATTTTATAGAAAATTTACAATATACGTTTTGTAGATGTGTGTTAGTTATACACATGCTGAAAATTTCATCGAAATCGGTTGACGCAGGAAAAAACGACACGCATCATCGAAAGATGTACGATTCTGTGCACTTTAAGCAGAAATTGATAGAGAGATGTGTAAAACTACGATTTTCACCATTTTTAACCGCTTGTAGCTCGCGTGTGTGTTAATCGATTTCGATGAAATTTTCAGCATGTGTATAACTGACATAGATCTACCAAACATATATTTTAGATTTTCATCGGGGGCCCAAATAAAAAAGTTTAAAAAATCACTTTTTTATTTTTGCATGTAAACTTGTAAATTATAAGTTTTGGAAAATCTTTTTTGCATATCATTTCGTGAACCAATCCTTCTAATTGATTATCACAAAATCTGGTCGTTTTAAAAGTTATTAGTTTTTGAAAGGTGTACGAATACTTTGTACACCCACTGTATACAATCCGTCCTCCGGATGCCCATACGTAATACATACGTATACCGTCCTCAACCACCTTCCGACTTCCCAACATCTTAGACCGCGCTCACAGTGGACCCGTTTTCGTCTGATTTGGCCCCTGTTCGACGCATCTGTCTGTTTTTTCAAGCGTGCGAAAAAGAGACACAACGTCGGACGTCGGCCGAAACGGGTCCACTGTGAACGCGGCCTAAGACTGGGCCCGTTAAATACCCTTACCGATATGAGTCCTCTAGCAGGCCTAGGACGAAACCTTCCTCTTCCTTTCCCTCCTCTTTCACAGCTCTTCAGCCGCCGCTAAACATTTACTTACAAGAAGAGTGCGTTCGTGCAACATTCCTGTTAAAGATCAGATATTCCAAATGTAGCAACTTGATATTTTACAGTAGGCGAACAGCGTAAATGGAATTTTTACGCTGAGAAACAAAGTAAACTTCATAAATTCAATTGTTTTTATACATGAAAAATTGCTGCGCCAGTACAAATGATTAATTTGCATTCGAGGCAGAAAGGTTAAAGCTACATAGTGCAACACCATCGAATATCGGAGAGAATTTTGGTTATCGACATAAGGGTTACGTGCGAATACTTTCGTCCAGCGCTATATGTGTGCACCAACACTGAGTCGTCGCCGACCACCAACGCGATCGTGTACACCTTGGACAGTTTTTTGTCGTGGCCGCGCACCCCCAACCCCCTGCAAACCCCCGCGATCCCCCGCGACCCGCTGCAACCCGCTACCATCCCCGCACACGAGGACCCGCGGGTGTGTTCGTCCACGTGGCCGTGTGCGGGTTGCGCGCGCGTATCCTGTACCCCATTGACGCCGGTAAACGCCCCGAACTTTCCCGGTGTCTTCACTTTCCGCGATGTTTATGACGGCGAAACGGTGTCAGCGCGACGAAACTCGCGGAGAAAGCCGTCCCCCTCCCTTCCGCGACTTTGATTCCCTCGAAATTTCTGCTCAACCCTTTTTCTTTCCCCTCTCCTATTTCTCTCTTTCTGTCTCTCTCTCTCTCTCTTTCTCTTTCGAAGAAGCATCGCGCGTATTGCCATCGTTCGCGCGTAACTTTCCGCGTCGAGACTGCCCGAACTTCTCCGAGGAGAGACCTCGCAGATGGCCTTTTCCTTCTTTTCTCCCGACCACTACGGATTTTTACGTTCCCGAATTTCAAGTTCCCTCCGAATTGGTCACACGACCGGTTAACCCATTACATAAAAATTGTCTGCATTAATTGCAAAAACCGCTAGCAAGATATAAATGTCTTTCTTCTTTCAATAATGCTAACAGGCCGTGGAGAATATACCGATGTTCCTAAATTCGTTTTTTACCTTTTTGCTATTTTAAATTCGACCTGCCCAATTTTCTCGTAAATGCTCTCGACACCCTTCATCGATGGAGCTTGATGAAACTCGGGTCTGTTCCGACACAGGGCAGTGTCAAAGTCGTCGTTCAATTACCGAGTTTCTGGCGAACAAACGAACCTCAGCTGTATTCGAAACAGCAGAAAGATTTAGTGTAAGAAGCGTCTCTAAAAATGCGGTATGAAAGATTGACAAATAAAGCAGCGGACGGTCCTAAACACCATCAATTATATAGTTGCAAGAATGGTCGGCCGACCGAGGGTAAAAGGGCAATACTTTTGTCCGCTGCTGCAGATATATACGTGCACACACGCATACACGGGGAGACGTATACGGGCGACCACCCTCGAAAAAATCCGTTCAATCGGCTGCGCTCGCGAGCGCGGCACACGTACAAACGCGTGTGCAGGGGGTGGCGAAGGGGGCGGTGAAGGGGGTGGCCGAGAGGGAAGCCGCGCGAGAGAAGTCGCGTACGAGCGCATCGACACGCGCACGAACGCTCACGAAGATTCAGAAACGCGGCTACACAAAGACAGACAGGCTACGTAGGTAACCCTGCAGCCACCGCCGCCACCACCGCCGCTGCCACCCCCTATCCTCTTTTTCCACCCCCTGGCAGCCTGGCAGAGCCTGCTAGCCTTGCCTGCTAGCCTGCCTGCCTGCCTGCCTGCCGTCCTGGTGGTCCTCCCCCATCCTCTTTCTCTCTCTCACGGTTGCGAACCTCTCTAGGGGAAAAAGTAGGAAAAGAGTGGGGAGGATCGATTTTTACTGGGGCAACCGCCCTCCTCCTCATGCACCCTCCTGCATCAACTACCCCTCCTCTCACATCCTGTACTTTCCTGAGCTAGCCATGCCATGCCCTGTCCCGGTCGTAATGCACCGTCTCCGCCCCGGCTAACACCCCCTTCGCCACCCACATCTATCCCACACCATCGCCATCACCACCGACCCACCCTCCACCTGCCACCCTCTCTTCCTCCGAGGTATATTCCCTCTCTCTGTCTCTCTCTCTCTCTCTTTTACTCTCTTTTACTCTCTAGCTCCGCGGCCTCTCTCCACGGCTCCACGGTTTTCCTCCGCTTTTTGCCACGCGAAAATATTCAAAAGAGTTTCGGGGATGATGGTGCACGACGATCCTGCCCCGCGACCATGCTAGCCGTCCCGCGAATCTTCGCGGACTCTCGTTCCGAAACGATTTAACCATCACTGCTCACCATTCACCCTTTCCGAGACGACGCGCACTACTGATTCTGAGGAACATTCGAACATTAATTTCAGAACGTCCGATTATTAGGTGTGACCAGCCTTTATGCATTATCGTTAGCTTTCTGGAATTTGGAAGTCGATACAGGAGCTCACTGGTAATCCATCGTCGTCATCAAAGAGCTAGTATTCTTCTGTGGGTGACTTTTAGGAGAGAAGTTTATCGGATTGTTATTGTAGAAGGAACTTATTTCTGCATTTATTTCATTTCCGAAACGTGCGATTTAAAGCGGCTTCCATAACCCGAAATATTTTATTCATCTGAAACGAAAAAATCCTTGGAAATCTTAAGCTATGAGTGTGGTTAGAGCCCGTACGAAAATGAAACGGAAGGAACGTGACCTGACAATATGGCGTGTCCAGTATTCGAAGCTAAAAAGTCATTTTTGCCAAAGCCAGAAAAAGAAACACTTAGTTTTCAGATTAACCCAGTTTTGAGTAATCACGGAAGCCAATATTCATAAAATGCATTGATTGACTCAATGCCTCTCAATATAGTCGCATTCTTCAAACATTTACAAGCACGTTAATGTTACGAATTCGAAGAGATCCTTTCTCACGCATATTCTGCAACACTGTGCCTCAAGAAAATGCAAAGAAAAAAATTCGATTTTTTGAACATGAACAACCAGAATACCCCCTTAAGTGGCATCGACGAGCCACTTCGAGATCCTTTCTTCCGGTGAGCTCTTTGTCCGTTGAACGCGCGCGGATTTCTTGGCCTATCGAGTCCTCGAGCACCTTCTTCCTCGTCTTTTTCTTCCCTTGCTACCTTCACCCCTTTACTACCCCTGCGCTCTCTCTTTTTCTCTCTCTCTCTCTCTCTCTCTCACTCAGTATTCGCATCTACCTCGTCTCCTCGTAGCTTTTAATTTTTTTGCTGTTTTTAATTCCACCGCGGAACCGTTTAATTTCGAGTTAACGAGGCCGATGGTTAATTCGTCGCGCAAGGGTTAAACGGATTTTAACGACGATCGTTGCCGGCGCAGTTGGCGGGTAACCCGCCGAAGGATAAGTGGATTTCCTCGCGGATAGGCCCCGCAAACGTGTGCACCTCTCTCCCTCTCTCTGGCGACGGGTTTTCAGACGTCTCGACGACGAGTACAAGCACGGCGGTTTTATTTTCGCGGATTGATTCCGCCGTTTCGCGCGCGAAAAATTCGCGTTGTCCCGCTCGACGTTCTCATCGTTTCCTTGTCTAAAGCCTAATTCAAAATAATTATTGAACAAAGTGGAGTTAAAGTGAATTTACACTTCTTCATTTTGTATGTACATCCGGGTGACATCACAATGAATATTGAAGATCAAAGCTGCAGTGTTTATACTTCTTCAATGATTCTATCTAATTGTACGTCGTCATGGCACAAAAATCAAAAAATAAACTTCCGTGTTATTATACAATGTCACACAAAAATTAGTTGCCCGGCAATGAAAACAAAATTTTTTCAGATTCTGAGCGATCTATTATACTAATAAATCTATCTTCGAGATATGGTTTTCGAGCAACCACGAAGAAAGAAAAACTGAAGTTTTTACTTTCATTCGAACTGTTTTTGAGCCTGTTGATTACGTTGAATGCATACTTTTCTAAGAAAATTATACTGTCCCGATACTGAATGATACTGTTGTGATTTTTGTCCCACAATCCCATTGGCTCAACGCACTGTGCGCCGCGGCGTGATGGTTGTTCATCCGTTGTTCGCTCGCGGAGAACTGTCGGTGGTGTTTAAACAAAACCACAACGTAACGCACATTTGTTAACAAAACGTTAACGCTACGAAAAAATTGATAAAAACATGTATAATGGTTAAACATATGACATCAACCGTTGCATGCACACTCACGCTCAGTCATTCCCACGGTGGCCTAAACGTTCTTACAATTACATTCTTATATAATTCACTTGTTCTCAGAATGCGAAGAAGAAACGTTTTCGAACTCCGCTGGCGCAAATGTGTACGTACAGTAGAGGTTCGTGCTAAGAAAAACCTTCGGGTCCGTGCTGTTTCTTATATCGTGCAGTTCTACTATTTTTTTTTGAACGCGATTTTACTGGTCAATTTTCGAAGTTCAACATTTTCTGGCTATAAAGTAAGTGTACTTCAAACCATCAAAATCCAAAATATTATCAATTTCAGATAATTTTGAAAAACAGGGAACCAATCAGAACACAGGATCATCGAATCCGTCCGCTCTGATCGGTTCCCTGTGTTTCGATAGTAACTCCTGGAGAAGATTTTTGCAAAGGAGAAAGTTACTTCAAATGATCTCAGGAATCACCCGTTTCAAGGAAGTATATTTTTGGGACGGCTTGTAGTTACTTTAAGTGCTCCGTAAAGCTAGTGTTAAATTTTAGCCGGTTCAGCAATCTGTCACTGGTTCGAATGATGAATGTAGAGTAGGAAGTTCGAAGTTCCTTCGATTTTCCACCGGGGGCGACACGAATTTTCGAGTTCCGACGACTGGGTGATCGATAACCGTGGAAAAGAACGAAGAGGACGGTAGAAGTGTCGGCGACGGTGATTATAACGGAAAGTTTCCGCGGCCGCGAAATCCCTCACATCTGGCCCCGTGATAATTGGTATGCTGCGGGGGACCGATAAACGACTTAAACTACTTGTGAACTATCATGCTTCCCGGACGGCGAGATTAGACCGCAGCTTCCGGAAGTTCGACTACCGATGCCCCCGCGATTACGCCTCTGAAAAACAACCGAGCACCGCCCGTTGCTAGCTCTGGTCTTTAAAAATTCCTTTGACGACGTCGATCGGGGATCATGTTGCTTCTTATCGCTGGAGCGAGCTCTCGAATGCGATCGAACCGCCGGGATTACCATGTTTAGACGACGAGGTAACCTTAACCCTTCAGACTTTCGTATGGGGCAGGTCTGAGACGCTACGGGCTCAACTTAAAGGATTTGTTTCCTCTGTTTTGTTGCAGAACTTGATACGGTATCGTATAATTCCTCCATTTAGAAATTTACTAGGCTATTTATGAAAATTCTCATGATAAGTTACCTCGAAAATGGCAAAAAGTTGAGCTGTAATGATGTCATTATGGTCTATCTTTGCAATCCTTTCCACCAGAAGCACAAAGCGAACCATCAGGGGAAACGGTAACTGTGTTAAGATATCCAGTGTGTCCACTGTGATTAATCTTCAACCTGCAGTTTGTTAAGTTCCAAACCTTAACAAGTTTATCCCAGCCAGCAGAAACGATAATGGGATTTGAATGATTCGGGGAAAACCGTACGCAACTGACCCAATCGAAAATGGCAAAAAGTAATAGAACAGAATAGGAAAATCTCCGAATAAATATCTTAATTTTATATTTGGATTTTAATTTAATTTTCTTTGTGGTCCAAATTTACGTTAAGTCGCTGTGAGATCGACTCTTGGAAATTCGACTATTTTTCGATTTTGCGTCATAGCTCGCCAACTATGAGCGATAGGAAAAAAGTAGTTCTCTTTAATGAGGACTATCGTTTGGCGAAACATTTATCACTTGTTTGTACAATTACATTTTTAAATTCATCATCGTCAAATGCTTTCGCCGCTTTGGTGAAAGTTCGTGAAGGTTAAAGTCCGCAGTCTGCTTATAGAATCACTTTCATAATTTCACTAATTGTAATACAGGAAATCAGAGGGAATTTTGAGCCCTTTCTGTGGTTCCAGTGATTAAAACAGCCGGCTTTCGGCCAGCTAATAGCCCCGCACACAGACGCAGGAGTACGTGCACGCGTGGCTGCGTTTAGGGTAGTTCACCCTCGGCGCAGGATCTTGGGAGACGAGCCAGCCGGCTCGAAGACAGGCAGCCCCGATTGTTGAGGTTACGGATCGGTGTCAAGTAGGCACCCTATGCCATGTGCGGCGGCCCATTCAGTCGTTCGTTCATTCAGAAATATCCTGCCTCCTCTCATTCTCTCTCTTTTGCTCGCGCTCTCTCTCTCTCTCCTCGCCATTCAACAAGTAGATCATCGAGCCTATGCAGCACCCTCTACCGTCGGACCTACGCAACCTCCAAAGGTTACGAGCCGACTCCGGGGGCGGTTGTTACGCAATAAATCCGTGCTCCCCACGGGTCTCCTTCGAGGGATGGCGCGTCCTTCGGAGGGGGCGGTTAGAGCTATTCAGAGGCTGGGGGACGCACGAAGTCGTCGACCCCTGACCCCGGCTCGACGCAGGAATTTTGAGGATTCAATTACTCGCGGAGAGAGATCGTCGAGGGCGCGACGCTACACAGGACAGGCTAGACGCGTTTCGACGAGGGTGCCTCCTTTGAGGGGGTCCTCGACTTAATGGGGATCCCCCGCGAGCTGATCGATAGCACCGGACCTGTTTCCGAATTGCTTCGATTACCCCCGATTGCCACGGTACGTACAACCCTTCGGGAGATTCTTCTGGTGGGGGGCTGCTGAAGGGGTTGTGAATCTAGTCGACGAATTTCTTTTGAGGAATTTTAATGCGATACTTTCGTTGACCAGGATGTAGTTTGGTTGTAGAATCGCAAAGGATGATCGAGTAACGACCCCTTTTGTGGGAGTCGTGTAGGTCGACCGAATTACACAGTAGGGTTAAACAAAAGAAATTGAGGAATAGCGCAAGGTGAAATAAAAATCGTTTTACTGTTATTAACCTCTGCCGAAGACAAAAGAGATCCCAAATCCCAAAAGGTGATGTCAACCCACCCCAACAGCATTCAGCTGGGGCGCAGAACTGGGGGTAAACGAAGTTCCTTCGAAATTCTGTTGCTGGTTGCAGATTGCCCTAGAATTTCAAGAAACCTACACATGTCTCCGCGTGAAAAAGGCCCGCGCGTCCTTCGCGGAAGGTACATACTACACGGAACGTCGATAACCACCGAAAGGGTTATTCTAGCATCAAATCCATTTTTCCCCGTTCCCCGGACGTCGCGCGACGTCTCCGTCCGGGTGGTGACGTTGGCTGCGGGGTTGGTCATGGTGTGGGGGTCGGTCGTCGATCGGTATTTTTAGAATTCAGCATTAATTAAATAGCTTAGGAGAGAAGAATGAAGCCAGTGAGCCGCGACTGGCAACCATCCGGCCGATGGACGAACGAACGAACGAACGGGCGATTTCGCGCTAATCACTAATCAGAGCGGCTCATCGGGATAGGAGCCGGCCAGCCAATAGTGCCTCGCCCCCCTTGCTCACCCCCCTGGCCTCAACCCCCTTATCCTCCAACCACCCGGTCGGTTGTAGCCGGCGATCATCCCCCCGCTTTTCCGCGCGCGTTCCTCATCTCTAACCCCCTCTATCCCACCCCTCTTTTAGCACCGATGTCAGCCATGGCCAACGCGACATAGCACCGCATAGCACAGCAGCAGAAGCAGCAGCAGCAGCAGCATCATCATAGTGCACATAGTAGGTATAGTATTATACGTATAGCTGAAGCGTCGCACGGCGCGACACACGATACAACACAACACAACAACATGCCGGTCGGCATGATTATAATAAGTGATCGCTTGGATACTCGATGTGTGCCAAACTGGAAAGCTTTCTGCCAGGTGGAATAATGGGCTGCCGCACAGCCGACCGACGTCATTGTCACTCATCACGGTCTGATCACTGTCACTGTCTACTCGCGACAAAGCCCTTTTGTCCGGCAGCCGATGTAACCGGCTCTCCTGAACCTAACCAGAACCCTACATTCCCCAATAACGAGGCGCGGTGGACGTTGCTTCTATCTTTCTCTCTCTCTCTCTCTCTCTCTCTCTCTCTCTCTCTCTCTCTCTCTCTCTCTCCCGCTCACTCATTTTTGCTTCTCGTTTTTCCATTTTTTTTCACCTTTCGTTCTTTCTTCTTCTTCTTATTCTACCCCCCGTTCCACCAGCGCTTTTTTCTTACTTTTCTCTGCCAGTCCACCCCCCCCCCCCCCCTCTCACCCCCCAACGTCGAGCTCCTTTTTTTTAAATAGAACGCTCTCGCGCACCGTAACGCCGCGGATTATGGTAATTCCCCGCGTCGCGGCTTGCGACTCGATACACCCCCGATCCTTTCGCCGTCAACCCCCCCTCCCCCCTCCCTCCCTCCCGCCACCTTTCCGACCACACACCCTCGCGAACCACCCTCCGTATACACACACATGCCCACCGACAGCGCGTTACGGAACGGTGAAAATCGTGTTAGACGTTTTTCATTTTACCCCGCCGCGCCGTTAAGAGCCGGAACGACGTGGACGCGCGTTTATGGTCGCGAGACACAGCCAGAACCTTTCCTTCAAGGATGCGAAGTCGATCGGACTCCTACGACACTGTCATGCACAGGAATTTTTTTTGGGGAAATTAATGGAATTCTTTCTTAAATAAATGCCTCGGTTAATGTTACCGTTACGTCCCGGAGTCTGGCTTGCGCGAAATTATTTCGTTCATTCCCCTTACTGGACGATTAAATGCGATACAAACTTTTGTCCACGCGGCACGCGCGTCCGACGTCTGACTGGGAACCACGACTTTCGCGGACACGCGTATACAGTAAAAGCTCCTTCGTTGTCCGAAGTCCGGGGGTTTGAGCGGACAACCACCGTGCCCGGACACTATCTTTGATTTATGACTGCGTCTTTAGTGAAACGGCTAGTTAAATGACAAAGGAAAGCATTCGCAGTCAAAAGCAGTCAACTGTCTGACTTTAGAGAACTCCTTATTTCCTTGCAATATTCCTTTCCTATTGTTCTCCGTTCTGCGCGGGTCTGGGCAGTCCTGGGACACATCTGGCGACCAGATCCACGCAGGCCTAATCCTCTCGTTGACAGGCAGTGGAGTGGGTAGGCACTGGACAACGATCGTGCCCACGATTCCAGGCCAGCATCCTTTCTCGTGCGATGGATGGCCGCTGGTGGCGCTTTCAGCCTCAGTAAAGTAAAATTCTCGATAATATGGGGTACCTTGAGCACCCCGCAGAATTTTAACAAATTGGTATGATTTGAGTCTGAAAAAAGAATGTATAACATGTGTATATATTATATTTCTGTATATTTTCTAACTCGTAGGACATGTTCTGGAGTCTTTTTGTCCGGAACAGATTGTTTCAGTACATTTCTGCCAATATAACTGCCTCAGGGCTCTGCTAACTCATCACCCTAATACAGATACGTTACTGTTTTGGCCGCGCAAGCGCGAGAAAAGATGCCCCATATCGGAACACTGTTCAGGACAACGAAGGAGCGATTACTGTACTACTTAACGCTTACAGGTAGTAGATTCGCCCGAAGCGGCGGACGAGAGCGAGATAATTCGGACGGCGCGAATCTTCGCAGGGAAATGTTTAGCGACTTATCGGACAATTGGACGAGAACTGATCTCGTTGCTCGTTGACGGCTGCAATCGAATCAGGCTGGGTCGTTGTAGGCAGAACGATGATCCATACTCGTCCTGGGAAGATCACGTAGCTGGTAGTCCTCGGTCCTCCGTTTCGCGTTCGTTGACGCGCACGAGCTTCCGTGATTGATAACGACGACCGGCGCGGCGCGGCGTGTGATACTCCTGTTAGAGAATGCGTTGAACTAATATATTGAAGGAAAGAGTATCACAAGCGCGAGGATGTCGGGAGGTGAACTAAGCGAGACTCACTTATTAAATTAATAACTGGGAATATATTTGTAGCGTACGAAATAAGATTACAATGAAGTAGAATTGTTAAAAGAACTTGGATTAGAAGCGCGTGATATAGTAAGACCGCTCGAGGGCGGATGAGAGTGAGGACTCGTCGGAGTCCGGAACGGGACGTCCAGGAGGCGGCGAGCCTCATTGGAGTCAGGATGAGAGTGACAGACTGACTGCCCGAATTGAACTGAATTAACTGAACTCGTTTTGGGATCGTGAGGTCGAATATATAGGTGTCGTATCTTCTACGCTATGTGTCGTCAGACATAGCAAGTTTCTTACTCTAACGCTACGGATGTTATGAGATGTGCGATTAATGATTGCGGGGAATGCTACGTGATACGGCTACGGGGAATACGTTAAGATATGATTATTATACAAAGGTTGAGATAAGAAGAAGATAAGAAGATGCTACTTATATCTAACGAATATATTAATAATCATGGTTACAATACCATATTTTTATTAACTATGCTTATAACCCATGGCAACACGTCGGCAGACGTGACAGTTACATATATTGAGCAACTTGTACACATTTTTTGGCAGTAACATCTTAAACAATGCCTGACGACTTCTTTCCTGGAAATTAAGCTTCTTTCCTGAAGTTAAATGAAAATGGAATGCGACAATATTGCCACAGGGATTGATAAAAAATCGCAAATTCGTCTTCAAGTGGATCGTCCAAATAATTTGATACTCCATTCGCAGTTCCCAAGTTATAGTAGTCTGAGTCAGGCTGTCTGACACTTAACGAGCGCCTCGAACACTGTGTCCCGCTCTACTTTGCCTATGGACCGCAAGCACCGTGCACCGACGCTGCAATGGTTGCATCAACGCAGGCGTTCAGGTCTTCGCGTGCACTTTCGACTAGCTGCTAAACGACAACGTTTAGTCCAGGAAGATAGTTGAAACTCGAGAATGGACTGCGATTTGTGTAGCTCGCTTGAGAAACCGGAGCGGAAACTGAGATTTTATGTGGTAGTCAGCGTGCTAAGTGACAATGAAACGTGGGAACGTTCGTCAATAAAACCGAATGGATCTTTAAGTGGAACGTTTCGGCAATAATATTACATAAATAAACGTGTCTACTGTTCCCTGTACAACAACCAGGCCAACACCAATTCTAGCCGGTAAAAATCTGGAACATTCGGAAAATTCAAGTATAATTTACAATACATAATCGGGTAAATATATCGAAAAGTTGAGGAGCTGGCGCACTCTTTTAATCTTTCTACATTTTAGAAACATTTTAGAAAAATTAATGGTTGTTCCGTCAGCAGGAACTTCGAAAGAAATTATTATTGTCTGTTATTCGACGTAGTTGCTGATGCACGATTCTTTTCACAGATGCTTTTTCATTACAAAATTCATTACAAAATGAACCTATGTCAGCATAATCTAAATATGTCCACATATCAGACAACATTTGTAATTGACATTTCCCGAATCATTAAGCTAATGCGTTACTGTGCAGTTTTGCAGCTCGTCCCTTTACTATACCAATTGCTGCAAAGAACTGTTTTCACATTTTACTGAAATTAGCGTCTCCCCGATCTGCACGCGTGCAGTTTAATTTCCCCATACAAAACATTTAGAAAACGGTACATTAACAATAACAATTCACAAAATTGACACACCCCAAGAAAATCGTAAAAATTCTGTGCGATGAAACTGCAGCGTTAATACTCGGCTAACCCGATCCCAAAAGCATCATCCCCTAAACAAGTCGACCCACCTTACGGCAAACACTCCGTGAAGAGAGCAAAAAGGGGATAGCAGGGTACCCAGTATAAAAGCGAGTCGCGCGATAATTGCGGGCCGACAACGTCATTCCCGTTAACTAAGAAACTCGCGGTACACTTTCGCCGCGACCTCTAATCAAGAAGTATCACCCCGTGTAAATCATCTCATCCCCTGGAGGGGGCCTTGAAGCAGTTCGGAAGTTGCAACCCTCTCCCCTCTGCTCTCCTCTCCACTCGCCAAAAGAAAAGCAAACGGTGAAGCGTGGCGCGCGCGAACGATGGATACACAAGCGAGTAGGAAAGAGGGTGGCCGGAGAAGGATGAGGGTGGAACGGCCACTGGAGTAGGACAGAGGGTTGCGAGCTTCTGGGAACGACCGGGAGAAAGGGTGAAGATAAAGAGGGAGAGAGAGAGAGAGAGAGACAACAAGACGAAGGAAAACAGAGAAAGAGAGAGAGAGAGAGAAAGAAAGAGAGAGGGGGGACACAGAACAATTGTGGCACTTTGCGAATGCATAGGGAGCAGACACGAAGAAAACGTAGCAGGCAACGGGACTGTGAGGGAGGAAGAAGTCTAGGCCACTGGTGGTGAAAGCAGCCACTCCATCTCTCTCTCTCTCTCTCTCTCTCTCTCTCTCTCTCTTTCTGTTTTCTCTCTTTCCCGAGAAGCAGCCACGTCCCTCGTCCTTCTCGTCCTCTCCCTCCTCCAGCTCCTTCAACTTGTTCCCCTCCCGGTCTCTGATTCATTCAGCACAGTTGCCTCTGTACGAGGCTCTCCTTTGCGGAGGTGGAAGCAAAACAACTCGAGTGGCCCTGAACTCCATAATGGCAGCGGTCCATTTTTTTCTCTGCTATCGCACACTTTTCCGCGCATTGTTCGCTCGGACCAAGGCGGAAGGGAGACGCGAAAGAGATCCTTGCCAGAGAGGAAGGGGAAGAGAGCAATCTCTCTCTCTCTCTCTCTCTCTCTCTCTTTCTGCCCCTCCCATGGAAACCCTAGTGGTCGTCGTAGTCGTCGTCGTAGTCGTCGTCGTCGTCGTCGGCGGCGGCGGCGGTTGCTCCTTCGTTCATCCTGCTGACCAACTTCGACCGAGTTCTTCCTCCCCTCCCCATTCTCTCGCTCCTCCAACGCAGACTGTCCGGGGATATCTTCTCTCTGACCCTCTTAGCCCTTTTCAACCCTTCCGCTCGACGAGCCACGCGATTCTCTTCGAGGGCTTATGAATAACTTCTCCGGCCGCGTTAAATGGAAAAACGGCCGGCATTGTTTACCGTCTCGTTGATCGTCCCGCCTTTTATTCATGACACCGGGAGAGAGACCACCGAAAACCGCGGGACCATCCCGGCGTTGTTTGCCCGCCCACAAAAGCCTACGGGTTTCTTTTGTTCTTCTTAACGTGGGGCCCCGGCTGAGCGTGTTCCCTTTTTCGTATCGTTTTTCGGAAAAATGCTCACCGATGCAGCGGAAAAACAGAGGCGCGCACCGATCTTCAAAAGCCACCCCTTCCGCGCGCAATCGCCTTCGAAGGTTTCGCGAGAGGGTGGTGGGAGAGACTTCTCGAAGGGGAGCTCCTTTGTACCACTTCCGCGAAGAGGCTAGCGCACCGGCAACTTTCCCTTTCCCTTGTTATCCCTTTATCAACGTTAGCGTTTGCTCCCTGCTCTCCCGCACGCTCTGCCATTTCCGTGTTTCCGAGCACTTTCACCCGCAGAGTTGCCGCTTGCGGATCGACGAGTCGGAAATTTTAAACAAAGTCGCGTTCATTGCGCGGAAACATTTCTTCGGACATTGCCGGCTTGCGGACACCTCGCGCACTGCGTGCGACCGGTTTCGTTAGCTTCCGAGACTTTTCGAACGAGCCGCGACCGTTCAACTGGTTCGAAACCTACCCCTTGTCCCGCGATTTTCTTTAGAATGGTGCGTTTCGTTTGTTGGAACTTAACGTTTGCTGTAAGGAAAAGGAATTTCTGTTGCTCGGAAAAGTTCTTTAAAAATTGTTCGTTGTTTCAGACAGTTCTGAAGTCGTATGAAACAAGTTTCCTGAATATCCTTTGCTTTTTGAGGGAACTGCCTTTATGATTTATTTGTAGACGGAGCGTTCATTGGAACTGTTTCCAAGTAAATTGTTGATATTATTACACGAGGAAGGAAATTTATGTTGAAAATGTTGTACAAGTTTAGTCTCTATTATAATTGTTCACAGTTCTGTGGACACTTTGAAATCACATAAACCAAATTCCTAAGATTTCACGATCTTTTAAATGAATCCTTCAACATTTTAAATTATTTTTAAAAGGAATTTTTATAAGGAATGAGACAAATTTGTATTCTTCTAGTCTATGATGAAACTACCCTCTCTCTCAATTAATGTTGAAAAAGCTAACCTCCGGAAAAATCGTACGGGGAATTTGTGTTTATTAAATCCTAGTTTATAGTTTTTATAAGGACAAACAATTCCCTGTACGTCTACAAACACTCCAAGGGTTCAATATTACCAGCCGAGAAATATTATTCCATTTCTCCACTCGGAAAAATTGTATGATATTCAAGTCCGGCGAATTCTATTTTCTATTTGCTATATATAAAAACAAACAATCATGTGTTTGTTGCAGGTTCGCAAACGTTTCCGGAAGTTCGGTATTAACAACAGGAAAATGTCGTTTTACTTCCATTCGGGAGGACTGAACGAATTTATTGCAATCTGTTTACTATTTGCTATAAGAAAAAAGAATTTTCCGTTCGTTATAATGGATATTGTTGTAACTGCAAATTTATTATACAATTCCAAGGCATAACACGTTTCTTGTCAGCACACGAAGAATTAATCGGAGCGTTCCGACGTTACTGTTTCGTCAAACATAATTGAAGAGAGTCGTCGCGGAAGAAAATTCTGTTTGCTTGTCGCATTTATTCGATACGGCGCCGGTCTATGGGGATTCGGGGGTGTCGCAGTCGGATCTTGTGTCGTTAACGAGGGAAGCTTTGAAGGATCGAATTGTAATTAGAAAGCCGGGGCCTCGACCGCGGCTAGACGTCCTCGAAAGTTTGCGGTTCGGTTCCCGGAAGGAAAGTACGGTTTAAGAGATGCGCAAACACTCAGCCGCTTGTAAAATTCGCGGGCCGGGCTGTTGAATCGCGGAGATGGCCCCTGCTCGGCGAGAACTCGCAGGGAAACCTAACCTGTTACTATTTAAGACCCCACCGTTCTTCCGTTCTGTCCGAAAAATTCATTAGTGTCTTAAATATTTACTCATCATTCACTATTCAATCGGATAGTATGCATACTGTGCTTCCATCTTATTCAATTGTTATGCAAATTTTGTGTAAAACAAAAATTGTTTGCATTCATTTTTGGACGGCTTGGATTTTTCATATTATCATATATACTTGGTGATATTTCAGACGCCATCCACTGATTTATTTATCAATTTTTTAGAACACATTATCCAAGGTACTTCTTGTATCTTCACTTTTGTAACGTCTGACTGAATGATGGTTTAACTGTGAACGTATTAAACATTATGCAACTCGCAAACATTTTACGATTAATTTATTATTTAAAAAACACGAGGTACGAACTCCTACGGACAAAATCTGACATAATACATATAATTGTCAAAAAGTTTTGTTGAATTTTTATGGCTGTTGATTTGACAGCGAACATATCAAACATCAGACAACCCACTCGTTTTACGATTAATCTAAATCGTTTAAAAGACACGAGCGGCTATACAATACATATACACGGACAACACCTGACATAATACAATATAATACATAATGGTCAAAAAGTTTTGTGGAATTTTTATGGCTGTTGAGTTGACAGCGAACGTATCAAACATCAGACGACTCCCTTGTTGTACGATTAATCTAAATCGTTTAAAAGACACGAGCTGCTGCGGGATAAATCTGACATAATTCTCTGGCCAGCGCAGCGCTTGGCATAATCGTCAAAAAGTTGGTTCTCTCAGGGAACGCCTGATCGCGAAAAAAGTTTCGGTCGG
This sequence comes from Lasioglossum malachurum, assembly GCA_028455605.1. Classification (NCBI taxonomy): domain Eukaryota; kingdom Metazoa; phylum Arthropoda; class Insecta; order Hymenoptera; family Halictidae; genus Lasioglossum; species Lasioglossum malachurum. The sequence goes on along the minus strand of CM052315.1, from coordinate 18,346,902 downwards.
CGAATTTGCACGGGCAGGCCCTGCAGCTCCTAAGTTTAAACTAGTTGCGTCGACTTGCCGAAAAGTCGCGCATTTTTCTATCGATCGGCGCCGCGACGCGACGCGTCGAGAAGCGTCGGCGAAGGCTTCGTCGGCCCGACGAGATTCCCCGTTCACGTCGAAATCGAGCAATTAAGGGATCCACCCGCTGCAACCCCGTGAAACTCCCCCGAAACACGCGAGCCCATTTTGCGCTCGGACCAATCGGCGCCGGAATTTAACTAAACAAACAAATATCAATTTTTGTCAAACTGGCTGTTTGCTGTTCCATTCGCGTTCTTTTTTTTTTTTTTGTCCAGCAGTGACAACGATTTGAAAAAGTATTTACTTTCCGGCGGGGAACGCAGTTTCGTAAACGGCTGCGATGGCAATCCGTTCCGGTGAACCGTGGCCAAACCCTGTATAAAGGAGAGCTCTCTATGGGATTCGCCATTCTTGAACGGATTCTGCAAACCTGACCTAGACACTGCTGCGTATAAATACGCGCGATTTACACGACGATCTCGAGTGGATATAGAACAGATCTAGTCTAAACAAAGCGAAATCGAGGATGTTTGTGAGATTTTGTGGTTATGGAAACAAATTTCTGTAGGGTGGAGCAAGTATTAAAGGTAGCAGGGTATTAAAGGTTTGATTTATATGATACTCCAATAAACATTTTGTTTGATTAAGAACAATATTCCTCATATTTTTGGGACAAGGAACGGTACCTCAGTAGACGTCTTAATTTGTTGAAGAAGAATATCATACTCTTCGAACATTTCAGAATGATATTCCAATATACATTTTATTTGATGAGGAAGAATATTGTTTATGGTACTCTTCGAATGTTTCAGAATGATATTCCAATATACATTCCATTTGACGAAGAAGAATATTCTTCACACTCTTGGAACATTTCAGAATGCTATTCGAATATACATTTCATTTGATGGAGAAGAATATTGTTCATGGTACTCTTGGAACGTTTCAGAATGATGTTCCAATATACATTTCATTTGACGAAGAAGAATATTGTCCACTCTTGGAACATTTCTGAATGCTATTTCAATACACATTTTATTTGACGAAAAAGGATATTGTTCACACTCTTGGAACATTTTAGAATGCTGTTCGAATATACATTTCATTTGACGAGGAAGAATATTGTTTATACTCTTCGAACATTTCAGAATGATATTCCAATATATATTTGATTCGACGAAGAGGAATATTGATCGTATTCTACAAACATTTTTAGAATGGCATTTTGTTAAACGTTTTTATTCGATGAAGTGGGGAGCAGGTGGAGAGTGGTCGCAACTTAAACCCGCCAGAAAATAGAACAATATTGGTTCGAACGGTTTACGAAGGCGGGAAGCGGAGTCATCAAAAGAAGTCACCGCCAATTCCCACAATCCTAGAAGTTGCGCGTTGATTCCCGGGACGCGTAACGTCGCGGCACGTCACGCTCGGCGTCGCGTCTGCGTTGGGGTCGTGGAATCACGGCGAACGCCGTCGGGTTACGAAATTAACACCTCGGTGCTGGCGTCTCGCTTCCGCGTGGCAATGGCGGAATTAACTTCACCCCGCTACCGACCTCTTACATGTCGAGATAAAAGCAACACCGAACTCTCACTCTCTCTCGGATCCTGTCTTCGACTTGTTCGCTTTGCTTCAATTCAGCGTTCAACAGTTTCACATTCAGTTTTCAGCATTGGCTGTTTGGTTTGTGTTCAACTAAGTTAGAAATTCTCTAATAGAAGGCATGCATATCGGTTTCTTAACGCGAAATACTCGAACTGGGCGTGGCGTCGTTCAGCTCCGCCCCCTCCGGGGCCAACGCACGCCCCGCGGGGCTATCGCTTTCATCGAACAGCACGCGTGGCATCCGAAAAACCGCGTCCGTTTTCGTTCGTCCACAAACGGAACAGGGAGCGCGCTAGCAATCGAAGAAGGAGAGGAAAGATGTCATCAACCTCCGAACGCGGGACGGGCCTCGCGCTCCGCTGACTAACTGTGCAAAGTTTAACCCTTCTCCACCCGTTCGTGGAACCCGGGCCGGGTTGTTCCGACGGAGAAATGTCGCGTATGCAAATCGCTGCAACCGGAGAGGTGAATGGTCAGCCGGACGGACACAGAGTCCCAGGGACGCTCGGTTTTTTCGCTCGGCCGGAAACTGGAACGCGCGTGCACCCGAATACGTTCGCCCACCCCGAAATTCCACCCTCCGAGGACCGTCGCGTCGTTATTACACTGCAACATCCTCCTCCGGGTCCACCAACTTGTCTGTTCGTTGTGCTTGGCTTGTCTGCTCGGTCGGGTCATCGAAGACACGGCTGTTTGACGGTGGTTTCGTCTGAATCCGATTGTAATGGACCTGGTGTGGACTTGTCTTAAGAATTAGGAGGCGTGGCTAAACGAAACCACGCCTACTTAGAATACTTCCAACGATTGCAAGATCGAACATCGGTAACCGATCGTACAAACAACAGTGAAATATTTAATGTTAAACAACGAATGACGCAAATGGGTACTTTGACCAGAAAAAGAAGACAACCCGCTCAAAACCGATCCGGAAACGCGCGAACATTAAGAGCTCTCGGGTTTTTCGACCGAGGGACGTCCCTCAGCGAAAATGACCGCTAAAAATGGCAGCCAGGAACCGATTGACCGAGCTTCCGCGGGCAGACCCTTTGGTTCGCCAGTGTCCAAGAGCGGCCGACGAGATTATTACGCCGTGCTGGGAACAAGTCCGCTCCCTTTTCCGGCTAATTGCCGACGTGTTTCCACAATTAGGCCGAATTTCGCGCGGCGGTCGTGCTTTATTTTCGACGAGACACCGTCACGCCGTCGAGTATGGGAGCTCCGAGGGACGGGGCGCGGCTGAAACAGGGCTGGCCCGTTAAATTTAACTCGTCACGGGCCGGGCTTTTCTCCTGGAGGCCGGCTCGGCCATGTTAATTGTTGACGGGAAGTTCAGCGTCGCCCGATTATTTGACTTGCGAGATGAAACGACGAACGGCGCGTGTCGAATCGCGTTTCCGAAGCTCACGCCGATTCCTAGACTCTTCGCTGATCTATTTTCGAAAGCTACTCTCTCTCTCGCTGCTGGCTCTGTTTTGCCACCGGCACGAATCCGAGGCTAGAACGTCTTTTCTTCTGGTTTTCAGAGCTGTCGACTGTCTACTCTGGCTCTGACTGATTGTATGCGGGCTTTAGACAAGATTAAAAGAAGTATGGTTCGTTGAGGAGCTCTGTCTAGAATGACACTGTCTTTTATTTTTCTTGTGAGCATTGATAAAATGCTCAGTGTAATTTTAATGAGAACATACTTTCCGGATTAGGAGGCGTGGCTAAACGGAATCACGCCTACTTAGAACAATTTGCACTAAGAAAACGAGGAAAGTGTCTTTTACTGGAGAATTTCTATTAGGTAATTCTAAACAGAATTTATTCAAGACTCTTAGAGCATTGACAAGATTCTCGGTGTTACTTTAATGAGAACATACCTTCCGAATTAGAAGGCGTGGCTAAACGGAGTCACGCCTACTTACAACACTTTGCACTAGGAGAACGAGAAAAGCGTCTTTTACTGGAGAATTTCTATTAGGTAAATAGAATTGATGCGGGACACATAGAGGGTGCTAAGAAAGAATTCGGTGTTGGCGAAGTAGAATAAAATACCGAGTCAGCAGAGTTGAAAGAACGTTTTGGGAGAAGAGACTGGTCCTTGATAATTGACGAGTTAACAGACGACGAACCAACGAGACCCTGAGGTGCGTAACCTCGAGCCACGACGAAGCTCCAAGAGTCGCAGGAATAATTCACAGCTGCGGACGGTGCAACGTCGCTATAAATTACGATGTACCTCGAATAGACTTCCCGTGTTCCGAAACTTTTCGGACCGGGACTTCTGTGTCCTCTCGCCTGCTCCTTGTGGCGGCCATCTTCCGATTTTTCACGTCGAATGACTTCAAGTCATCGGTAACAGGAAAATTCTTTCCGAGTTCCGCTGAATTTCTGAATCTTTCTATTTTCTATGGAACAACAACTATAACTCCGTCTTCCAAAAACTGGATCATTGTTGTTACAATTCTTCGCAAATTGTATAATTCTTGTTCAGAAGATATTTTTTGTATTTAAAATTTTATTTCGTATGCTTATATTTTTAAAATATTTTTATTAATGTGAAAAAAAACGTGAATAAGAAAAAAAAAGTAAAAGACGCCAGTCTAATGCATTATGATCTTGTTCCCACTGTGTTCCTTTCGTTAAATGTCTCGCTAAATTCGTTACGGAATAACAGAGAATAAATTCATTCGGTAATATGCACATTACGATCTTGTTTCTATGTATTTCTCTTTAATTAAAAGCTTCACTGAATTCATTACTAAACGAAATAAAATAAAAAATGCTACTTTCATGTATTGTATTATGACCCTCTCTACACTATTCCCCTTTAGTTAAATGTTTAACTAAATATTTCGCTGAATGAAATAAAAGAAATTCATTCAGTAATGCATTGCGATCTTGTTCCCACTTTTTTCTCTTTAGTTACACGTTTAACCAAATTCGTGACTAAATGAAATATAATAAAAGATGCTACTTTAATGCATTATGCTCTTCTCTGTATTATTCCTCTTTAATTAGATGCTTTATTAAATTCGCTACTGAGAACGAAATAAAATAAATTCATTATGATCTTGTTTCCACTGTGTCTCCTTAGCTGTGAACGTTTAACAAAATTCGTCGCTATAAACAAATAATATTAATTTATTTGTCTACGCTTTATTATCGCACAATCAGCTATATCATTTTCCTTGTCGCTGATTTTCTTGTGGGCCAGAAAAGCAACTTGGTAGCTCCTGATACACGTTCTAGCGGAAAGTGCACGTTTGCATTGGACATTTTCCTCGAAGTAGCGGTTGCTATTTACCGTAGCAACTTGATTACAGTAATAATCGCCGGGAGACTTCGCGGGTGTACGGTCGAGCAACAATGTTCGACCGATTGTATGCTTCCCGTTCATTTGCTTCTTCTGTCCCTCCTTCTCTCACTCTTTCTCGTTCTTTCTCTCTCTCTCTCCGTTCTTCATATTCTATCTCGCTCTCGTCCGGCCGTAGGAAATGCGATTCGCATTCGACGTATCCCGCGCAAAAGTCCAGATAATCGTTCTCGATGACACGCATCGCCGGCCACCGATGATCGGGAACCGCTTTCGCGTTTCCTGTGTGTCTCTATTCACCGCTCGATCATGCTCATTCCGGCCAGGTGTGGTGCGTTTATGAGGCATTGTTGCTTTCCTAGGTGAATGTCACGTCTGCCCGGACAGAGAAATCATAGCCGTGCCGTAAGAAATACCGTACAACGCGTCGCGATTGCTACTCGGTCAATTGTTTCCAGATCAAGATCAGTAAAGTAAAGCAAATTCAATTAATGGTCGAAAAATAAACGACAAGATAATGATGGCTATTGATACAGAATATTGAATCTCCTGTGATTTTTTTACAGTGCAACAACTTGATAGAAAATTTTTATTTGTTTAGTACAGGAAGATAAAAGTGTGAAGTACACACACGTCAACTTTCAATACGAACAAACGATTTTTGGGGAAGATACGCATTTATTCGTGAAGGCCCTTTTGCGAACGCGATCACGCCTCTTCTCAAGAGCTATCAACTTCCACTCTCCGTAACTACCAGGTATGTAAATATGAAACGGAATTTTTGTATAAAAAATACGCGTTTATTGTATGACAATGATACAAAATATTTTATTCGAAGTATTGCCCATCGGTAGCTACACATTTTTCCCATCTCTCCGACAATTTGTGGATGCCACGCCAAAAAAACTGTTCCTCTTTCGAGGCAAACCAGTCATCGAGCCATTTTCGTACATTTTCGTAAGATGTGAAGCGCTGCGCAGCAAGTGCGTGTCCCATCGATGCAAATAAGTAATAATCGGATGGAGCCAAGTCTGTTGAGTAAGCCGCATGCGGAAGTATTTCCGAACTAAACGCCTCAATCGTTTCCTTTACCGGTTTTGCTGTGTGTGATGGTGCATTATCATAAAGCAAAATCACTTTGTGTGGCCTTTTTTTGATATTCCGGTCGTTTCTCACGCAAAGCTTGACAAATCGATCATTTGTTGTCGGTAGCGTTCAGTATTAACGGTTTTGCCAGGTTTTAGTAGCTCATAATAGATCACACCCTTCTGATCCCACCAAACACAGAGCATTGTCTTCCGTCCATAGCGATTTCGCCTTGCAGTCAATGTCGATGGTTCGCCTAGAGTTACCCATGATCTCTTACGCTTAGGATTCTCGAAATATATCCACTTCTCATCGCCAGTCACAATTCGATGGAGAAATCACTTTCTTTTGTACCTGGCGAGCAGCATTTCACAAGTGGTTTTTCGGTTTTCCTGCTGTCTTTCATTCGGTTCATGTGGAACCTGTTTTCCCATCTTCTGAATCTTTCCCATTGCTTTCAAACGTATGGAAACGGCTTCTCGTGTCACATTTAATTGATCCGCGAGTTGTAGTTGCGTTTGAGCGTCATCCTCATTCAACAATGCTTGCAAATCGCTGTCTTCAAACTTTTTCGGTGGTCTTCCACGTTCCTCGTTTGTCACATCAAAATCGCCATTTTTCAATTTTTTAAACCACTGAAAGCACTGTGATTTACCAAGAGCATGCTCACCGTAAGCTTCGGCAAGCATTCGATGCGATTCTGCAGCAGTTTTCTTCAAATGGAAACAGAAAATCAATGCTGTCCAGGCACAAAATTCGACATATTCAACGTTATTAAAAACTATGCTGTTGTATGAAACTTGTATGGTTGTGAGTTGAAAATCTTTACCAGATGTCGAAACAAGAAAATGGCGTGAATGACGCAGGTTGACGGTAACTACATTGACAGCTAGAGCCACCTATGGGCAAATTCCGGTTTCATATTTACATACCTGGTAAGGATTGGGTAACAATATCGAAAAACGGTTTCATTCATAGCAAGAGCACCTCATTAGAAACGCACACGAGAAGTTTGAAGGTAATTAGTCCACCGTAGCCTGAAGTTTTCAGGGCCCCCATGCAAATCGACGCGCGCTTGTTAGAAATTTCGAAGAAATATGAACCGGTGCGTCCGAGAAAATGCTAATTTGATTCAATCAAAACGTATGGAGTTACGGGGCGAGTCGATGCTACCGTGAAGCGGCACGTTCTTGCATCTCGTCTCGGTTTCGCAAACTCGGTGCGGAAGAACCACTGTGCCAACCTGGGCAGCTGGTATCAACTTACCGTGGGTCTTGGTTGCATCGCGGTAAATGATAAAATTCTGGGAGAATTTGTCGGCTTTAGAACCGTCGGGGGCCGTCCTCTGCGCAATTACTGTTTTGAATAAGACACATTCAAGTGTTCGCCGGTGTTTCCGGGGATTGCTCGCGCGAGAAAGCTCGCGGGAATAATTCGTGAATGGCGATTCACAGCCGGGCCGCGAAATGTCGTCGCGTGAATTCGCAGCGACGTTAAATGGCTTTGCCTCAAGAAACGTCGCATTTTACATTGAAAAAAGCCTCGGTTCCTGGAACGGGAAGCTGCGGGGAGAGAGGGGAGGAAGAGCGAGGGACACGAAACGGCCCGCCACCAAGGAGAAGAACACTCCGGAAGATTGTGAAACGAGCAGTTCACTCGCCGCTGTTTTACTTCCGCTTATCTTCGACTTCAGACCATCCGTCCTCCTGAAATATTACAACCGGCAAATTTGCTCTCCTCGTGGATATTTCAGCGAGACGTCGACGCCTCGTTGCCCCGCTCCCACCGCGAATTCGTAATCGCAAACAACAGCAAGGATTATTTTTACGTACCGGTAAGAAATGTCCTGCTGCGTTATTGTTCGCGTTTTCACGTTCGGGATCAACCTCTCGCGAGGTTAACTTCTAAAAAAATAATTCGTCTGAGCTGAAACTTGACACGCGTGTACCTCACACTACCATCTACACGCAGTAAAGAAGTTCAATGTTTCTGCCAAGCCAGAGCGCTGCGAAAAAATCCGAAACGCGAACTTATTTCCCAAAGGTTCAAACGAATCCCCCCTAGGACGCAATAATTGGCATGATCGCGGAGGTGGGAGACGTCTCATAGACAGATCTCGGCCATCGCCTCGTTCACCGCCGGGGACAGTCGCTTTGCATTCCAGATTCGCCGCGGAAAAATGAAACGCTGCTCCGTGCGAGACGTGCCCGGGAACTTTCGAAAAATTACCGGCAACTTTGATCCTGGATCCTTGCTCCTTATCTGGAAACTTTCCGAATGACCTGTATAAGAGATCCGGGGAGGCGAGAGAGGATAGGACACGGAGGTACCGGGAGGGGGGAAATGATTTAAACAGCGGGGTCTCTCTTTCCCGAACAGGAGAAACGTATTTCTCGGAAGGAATAGAGATTTAACGAAACCGAGGACACCAAGAAAAGGAACACGTCAAGAAAAAGAGAATCTCGGTGCCAAACGAAGATAAGTTTTCTGGTTGTTGATCAAATTTCAACGGTAAGATTTCGATCATTATTCTTCTCACTGTACGGATCCGTCGGGCACCTACTTGTGCGTCCGCAGCGAACGGGAATCACTTTGGGGTCCTATAGATCACGAGGGAAGAGAACAGCAAGAAGAAGAAGAAACAGAAGAAGAGGAAGAGGAAGAAGATTGAGGTAAGGAGATCCGGGATAACTCGGACGAAAAAAACCTGGTCGTTTAAAGCCGAAGAAAATCCAAGATGGGAGGAGTCCACGGTAAATAGAAAACCAAAGGTAGACCCGCATGGTCTACCGCCGCGCCGGGCGCAAGGAAAAATGTAGAAATTCGAAGAGAAATCGGTGGCTCGCAAGAAACCTGCCCGGATAACGTGGGTGGGTCCTGGGCGCTGAAAGTTGGTACTGTAGGCATTTGATAAGTGGCTGCTGGATCTTAGCGAAACGTTTTCATCCTTTATCAAAACGCTTCGAACGGTGGTCGTGCAATTAATCTTCAGCTGCTGACACGTTAATAGAGAATTTTTAGACATGTCAATGGAGCTCGAACTTGAAGGCTCGAGCACATAATCTAATAAATTGTGACCATGATACGTCTAAAAAACTAATGAAAGTCTCGAATAAAAATTAATAACGTAAATTGGATAGAGATCGCTGAAATTGTGCAGTGTCTTCAGAGGCTGAATGAGTAAATTCGCTGAATAAATTTTGTCTAAAGTTTGATTATCATGTACTCCTCAACCCCGCATCCCCAACGCGAGTACTTATCGAATGCCTCAGGAGAAACTGCATCGCGAGACCAGTAAAGCTCCTTTTTCAACGGTGGAATCCTCAGGGAGGATGCAGAGGTTAGCAGAGAAGGGTAGTCGCGATCCATCGATCCAAGATCCTATCAATCCGCGTTCGTCGACAGTCGCGTTGGCAGGATTCCCTTCGCGGCACGCAGGATCTGGCGCCGATCTCGGAGTTATGGGACGGTCTCCCCGGTGAGGTCGCCTGAAAAATGTTGCCCGTTTCGACCATAAATTAGGGAAGAAGCTTCCGCGTCCGATCTCGCGCCGCGCGAACCCGAAAATCGTTAACGGTGGATTGCTCGTCGCTGAATGGCTCCAGGCACGATCGAAAGTCGTCTTTGCGACCGAAATCATTTTTTGATGACCTACTTACTGGCTCGCCCTCGAGGAATCTCTTTTTATCGAGTCACGCTTCTTCTTCTCGATTTCCACGGGGGCCCTGAAAAGTTGAGGTTATGGTTGGTCAATTAACTTGCAATTTTGTGAGTGTATTCTTAATAGGATACCGTTGCTGGGAATGAAACCGTTTTTCGATATTATTACCCAATTCTTAGTTACGGAGAGAGAAATTTGACGTATCTTTCGGAAGCGTGTGGTGGGTATGAAACAGGAGCTTCACGAAGAAATACATATTTTCCAAAAAAATAATTCGTTTGAGATAAACCTGGACGTGCATGTACTCCATAGTATCGCCTTTATGTAGTAAAAGAATAAAAATTTTCTGCCAAGCCATCGCGTCAGAAAACTTCATCATTACCCAGAGTATCTAAGGCAGTGGTTCTTAAACTTTTGTAGCCCGGGGCCCTCCTCTTGAACATTTTTTTTGCGGACCCCCTCCCAATATTTGAATGATCTTTTTTTTTTTGGCAGAAATATCTGTTTGCCGGCTGCTACTAATTATTGTTATGTTAATAATTAGTTAAGGAACAACAAATACAAAAAGTCTTGACCATGTAGGATTTTTATTTTATAAGTAGACTGCGGATCTTTATGCAAAATAAAACATGTTTGCATTGATTGCAAGATATACAGGAGGAAAATAAAAATTTCTTTCTTCTTTGAATTATCTTATTTAGGTGAAATTAATACATTGGTGGTCCTAAATATTTTTAGTATGTCCATTGTTTTAAATTGCACGTACCTGTTTTTGCCATAAATGCATAAAACCCGCAGTCTAGTCACGAGCGGAAAATTGAGGGATGTAAAGTTAATGTCAAAATAGTTTCGCGAACCCCCGGTAAAGGCTATGGGGACCCCAGTTTAAGAACCACTGATCTAAGGAATTACCGCCGGTTTCCGAAAGTATCCAAGTACATATATGGATCACGGGACCAGTGGAGGTGTCAAGCAATGAAGTATAGTGGGGCATCGATAAGACGAGCTCCGTGAACCGCTAAGCTGAAAACAGCATACTTTTCGGCACGTCGGATCCTCTTCGACCGACATTAAATTCAGGACAACGGCGTCTGGGGTCGGGGGTAGCTCGGAGAGGCCTGGGTAGTCGCAGAGACCTCCGAAAACGTAATAAATGCACCGGGCAGGGAGCATAATGCCCGGTAATGGGTCGGCCGGGAATCATCGGCAGCCGACTAATTCCATCGAACGATGCCCGGTCGCGTGAAATTTACGATATCGCTTGAAATTGCTGCTGGGGACACCCTCTCCCTTTCTCTCTCCCTTTCTCACCCTCCAGCGAGTCATTTTCTGTCCCTTATCGCCGTTTCACTGTGTCACGATTCTGGTCTGGGACGCTGATGAATCCAAATTTGTCGATGACTCTAATTGCCCACGAATTAATATTCTCAACGCGGTATTTCCAGTTAAGTCATTCACTGCGAATTTTTATGGAGTTTTATGGCGTTTGCTGGCGTGTGAAAAATTCATTACGTTATTATTGCATGCTTACCCACATGAATCTTATAGGCAACGTAATAAGAGTTAGAACTTGCCTTTTTTATTTGGAGCTTCGGAAAATTTGAACAGACTTAAGAACATTTTTTTCGCATTCATTTCGACGTGATTTTATAGAGGGAAGTTTCCCCTTTGTAATGAACCCTCGAAAGTTAATGTACAATTTTTTGGCGAGGCTCTATTGAATTTTACACGAAAAGTGTGCCTTCGGCGGCCTAGCATAATGTATTTTTGCAGTTTCTTCGGAATGTGCTGTTTTAGTAAAAAGTAAATTGAAATTTTAGTTGAATATCTATTTCATTACTTGCCGAACCATTGTCTCTGCTATTCAAGCTAACTCACCTCGAGTTGAAATGTTTCTCTGACTCGTTCCGTTCCGTTTTCTTGACGTTAATCGTTTGATTGCGAAGTAGAACGAAATTCAACTTTGAATTTTATTACTTCCAGAATGACTTGTAATCTCGCGCAGGCCAGAGATTAATAAATAAATTTGACGTGGGCAGATGCGAACCGAATGAAATTTTAATACAAATTCACCCCAGAGATTCTGCTTAAATACCAACTGTAAAACTTCCTTAACTAAACAGCAAAGCAGAGTAATTCTTCAATGGAACACAAGCTCGACGTAACATCGTCAGAATGGGAGTGTCAATTACTTAAACAGCAGACAGAGTTTCGAAAGGAGAATGGCCGCGAAGAAAAGAGCGTAATTTTACGTGAGCAGCTGCCAGCTATAGCTCGCGAAGGAGCTTGCTTTTATGTTGTCGGGTTGAAGGAAAATCTGTTAAACGAGACTCGGATAAGCGAGTCGTGGCAGAGGTTAACGAATCCATCGTGGCGTATTGTTTAGAAACCGTTCATTTTTCATAAAAGATTCAATCGTTCAGCTAATCTCCGAGCTCGAGAATATTTAAACGATTTCAAATTTATTCACAATACAAAGCATACCACTTCTTATTAATTTTTATTATAACATGTGCTTCAATGAAGAAGTTCGTTCGGAAACATTTTTATAATTTCAGTAATTGTGAACGAAAAAATTAGGGACTTTGGCACCGTTGAAATACCGGGTCAAAATGGACCCAACCATTCGAATGTTATCGAGCTACGCAGCTGTTTAATGAGTTCCGCGAGCTGAAACGAATTATTGGACTTTCCAAGGCAAAGTTTCGAGGAATTCCTCTGGGGAACTTCCCTGTATCACTGCGAACGATGACATTAATTGCCAGGGAATTTGGATGTCGGTTTTATTAATAATAGTGACGATACTCACGGCTTCGTTGTGACATAATCGAACACGTTAACAAAGCGTGCCATTAGCGAGTTTCTTTCGACAGGAAATTAATTGTAATTTCATACAACGCCATTTTACACGCCGTTGTTTAACTTTTATTAGTTTAGCTTTTTAACAGTGGATTTGCCTGGTTTCGAAGCACCTGGTTTTTGATTTGTCATAAAAACTACAGAATTTAATGAGATTAGAAAATCTTCTTTAATTAGAAGATTCAAGGTTTGAACTTCGCTGGTTGTTTTTTTTAACACGTTCGCACTTCATTACATTCCTTTCCTGCCTCGTTTAATTTCTATTTATTTCAATTCTATGAAAATCGCTTTGGAAATTTAAGTTTTTAATCTGATATGGTTCATTTTACGAGGTAAATGTCAGAATAATGGTGACCTCTTGCACAGTACGTACGTGTGCATATTTTTCAATACGTTCATAATCAGTTTTCATTCTTTTCTGCATTGCCTAAGTTTTATCATATAATAATATGACTGACCAAACATTATTTCCAAGAGATCATCTTCAAAAAGGTCTTATCGGGACATTGAGATTGAATTTTGCAAGAACGATAGAGAGATCAAGTAATGAGTCAAACGCGTCAGTTTCCGCAAAATTAAGTCACAGACTTGGGCGAAAGTGCCGAAGGGTGAAATTAATCGCGGAGGAAGCTGTGTTTCCAGCGAGGAGAGAAAATGAGTCGGATTCGAGGCCATGATTATCCTAATATCCCGGAGTCGTGGCAGTATTATCAATCAGGTTTTTGCGAATCGGTGTGGCAACGGTGCGTGCGCAAGGGAGAACTTGGTGCCGCGAGACCAGGCGATACATCATGCCCTGAAATCGGAAAAAACCGTGTTTTTCCCGCGGAAAAGCCCTCGCGGCCGTCGCCGCTGCCGCCGTGTCACGCGTTCCTTTTAATTACTTTTTCTTCCGTGTCACTCGAATCACACCGCGCACGCCCCCTCCCCCTTCTTTCATTCCTCTCCCTCTCTGCCTCTCGCTCGCTCTCGGCGCGATCTAATTATTTTAATTAAAACGCGCGACGTCGCGGGGGATGCCGCGATTTCGCGCCGAGGCCGCGCGAGGGTAATTCGCGGGACATGGTCCAGGTGAGTTCATATCGTTGACATCGATGTCGAGATTGGGTTGCGAACTGCCTTTAGATCGGACCGGGAAAGATCAAATGAAGGGATCATCCCTCGCTTGCTGCTTCGACTTGTCATGGTGTCCGGTAAGAGGAGAACAAGGGATGATACGACCCTCAGTCACCTGATACGTGGTCATTCTCGGCCCAGCATAATTACTCCGCAATGATCAAAACCCCAAACTTCCAATGTCCCCCACCAACCCCCACTTTCTCTCGCCCGGCAAGTTCACGAGAGCGGAGCAATAGCGGCCACAATCCCCATCCACCGGCAACCCCATCATCCCCTCCAACTCTGCCCCAACAAACCCAAACAATTTCCCAACAAACATCAAAACCATCGAAGAATCCTTCTCTCCCATCGTCCTCACTTTCTCCTCTCTCCCTAACCGTCCTCCCAGTGTCCAGCAAAGGTAGCGCGACAGAGAAACACAACCCCTCACCCTGTCTCTCTCTCTCTCTCTCTTTCTCTTCCCATCGTAGACTGCCGAACATACTCACCTAAAGACCATCGCTATCGAAACAGGGACCTGAGAGAGCCTGGAAGAGCAACAGAAAAACTCATATCCGTGGATGGGAGGCTAAGAGAGACGAACACATAGAATGAAAGCGAGAGCAAGAAAGAATGATCGGGGAGAGGCAGAGTCCGATGGAGGAGCCCGGTTCGACTCGCCCTCGGACTTGTCGGTGCTTCTGGTTGCTGGCTATCGGTGCTGTCGCTACTATCGTCGCTGGCTGCTCCAGCAACGCATCGTTGCTGTGCTTCTGCTGCGGGAGCAGCTACGCGCTCTCCTCCGCGCGCGCGGTAAACAAAAACTCAGCGGCGACGTTGTCGGATCTTCCCGCTCGGGGTTCAGGGCCTTCCTCCCATTGGCCACCGCCGGATTTTTGTCCCTCTCCGCCTCTCGCTCGCTCCTTCTCCCCTCTCTCCTTCTACCCTAACCGGCCCTCCCCCTCCTCCCTCCTGCCCCGGTCCCTCTCCCGCCGATATGTCCACGACCTCCGCGTCCCTCTGGTCCACCTGCTGCCATACTCGAAACGGCCCCACGGTCGCTGCCACGACGCGGTGTGGTGGTGCGAGCACGAACGTCGACGTCGACGACGAGAACGTGGAACGGACGCGGGGCGGGGCGGGGCAGAGCGGGGCGAGAGGAGGGGGCCGACGCTCGGCGACGCAGCACGAGGAGCGGCGAGGGCCGGGGGGCCACAGGAATTCCCTCTCCCCTACTTTTCCCAGCCGGGTTTCGCGGCGCATCGTAGACTCCACGACACGCGCGCCGCTGCTGTGTGCACGCGTGCACACCCGTGCACTCGACTTTTTTCTCGACCCTCCTCTCCCACCCCACTCTTTCCTCCCCCTGCCACGTCCCCCCGGCCCGTCCCTCCCTGCCCCGCCGACCTCCTGCGTCCCCGTGGCCGGGGGTTGCACACGAAAATGGAAACACTGCTTAGACGTCGGGTGTTGTGTTTGGAAGATTAGTAGCCATGAAATTGCACGGTGACGAGCCCCTGTGATCCAGATATGGATCGCGTTCGCGACTTCTTTTTGCGAGCGGCGTCGACTTTGTCTGCCGCTGACTATGAGATATGGGAATCGTTGTTTAACCCTCGGCCAAGCGAATGCCGATGCGCTTTTCGGTCGATGTTGTTTTAATAGCCGGTCGTCGCGGCGTACGCGATTCTCATTTTCATCGGGTGATCGTATCGGGAGGGGGCCGATAGTCGGTCAGTCTTCAGCGTTGTTGTCGTTATCACTACATCTAACAAGCATCGACGGTGTGTGTTGTTTTAGAAAAATTACAGAATTGAATTTACAATGGAACCTCGACTATCCGCAGCGAAGAGATTTATTCAATCGAAATGTTTCAGAACGTATAATCGTGTCATAGAATTTATTCTATGAAAGATACTCTGACAAAGAAGATTCTGCGTCTCGAAGTATTTGCATTATTTTGACCAACCCCTGTGCACAAGCTTGCCGAAAGAGGGAAAAAGACGGAGCAACGGCGAGAGAGAGAGAGATAGAGAGAGAGATAGAGAGAGAGAGAGGAAGAGAGAAAGTCACGAGAGACAGATCGAGCCGATATGCTCTTCGAGGCGTGTTCGTGCGAGTTCGATACACACCCCGAACGGGGAATCTTGCCCCGTGCGTGCACGGAGCACCGTGTGTGCCCGTGTGAGCTCGTGTGAGTTCGCGAACCGCTCGTGAGCGCGCTGGTCACACCAATTCGCGAGCGGTGGGGGTCACCGTAGGTGTGTCCTATGCACACGCACACACACACACACACACACGCACCACACCCCTCGGGGACCAACATTCGCCGAGCCAGACCGCGTGCACACCACGTGCAGGCTCGCGCACACATGCAACGTCGCCTGGACGATGTTACGGCTATGGTTTTTTTTTCTCGCACAATGACGTCAGTACGATTCGAGATCAATTAATGTAATCGATGATTCTGACTTTTGGCAGCTGTTCTCGTTTTCGGAGGTTCCTCGCGGTTTCTCGACTTCTTTTTCGGAACCGACCACTGGGATCTAATCAAGGATTTTTTTTTTTTAGATTCATTCGGGAAGTTCCTGGAGACAGTACTCGGAGCTGTAGCTACCGAAGAGGTGTTTTTGGAATCATGTTTTATGGGGTTAATGCATTTATGACGATAATGAGTTGATCTGCTAAGCGATTGTTCCAGCTTCTGAAAAAAATCCAAGTCGAATGGTCCAATATTATGTAGTCGACTAAAATGTATAGATTAAAACCATTCCGTATTTAACAAGTTTGCACAAATTCTCGTTATAAGACTATAAATTAATATATTAGCCAGTAAAGAATGGACGTTCAGAGAAATTTTGTAATATTCTTTGGAGGAACATTAACAAATTGTTGAAAAAAATACAGTAAATAGGAATCCGGTCTCTCTCGACCGCGCAAGGGTTAAAAACTTAAAAGTGTCCGAATATCACCGTGATTCGCTGTAATCATTTTCAATTGTGTATTGCAGAGAGCGAGATAAAGGAGCAGTTTGAAAAATGAGCGTTTCCCAAGGACGCGAGAGAATCCTGAAGGCAGCGAACTAGCACAGAGACCTACCTTCGGCGTCGTCGCATCGAAAATAGCATCGAGATTTCATTAGCGACTGGTTTCTTTTTGCCGAAGGTAGGAAGAAGCGAGTCGATGAATTAATGGTCGGCGAGTGGCGAGTGTGTCTCGGTGCCATATTTCTTCAACACGTGCGTCCAGGATCGAGGCGTGTTCGCGCGGGAAGCCGCGGAGCGAGTACTCGCTCGTACTCGCTTCTGCTCGCTCGCACGAGCGAGAGGAGATCTTCGACGCGTGCAGGGACACGCGAGTCGTTTCCGTCGGTGCCATATCGGCGTCCCGTCGGTTTTCTTCGTTCCTCTCGTTACCCTCTTTCTCTCACCCTTGCGAACGTCCGTTCCCCTTCATCCCCTCGGCCACGGACCCTGTTTCAGCCCTTGGTCCGAGCACCCCACACCCGGTTTTCCGCCCCTCGAGCAGCGAGCGCTCTCCCTCGCTAACCTACCGTGCACTTTTGTATGTTTAAATTGGGTTGCGTTCTACGCTCGCGCTTCGAGCGTTAACCGAATCCTTAATTACTATTCTGATTGCGTTCCGCCGCCGCGTCCAGATATCTCCGCGCCGCTCTCTTAATATCCAGCACGGCGACTGGGAATTTTCGGATCGTTTCGGACCCGGTGTGCCGCGATTCCGCTTGACCGTCCTCGCTCGACGGTCGCGAGCGTAATTTTAATGTCTCCAAAATCTTCCGGCCTTCGCGGATGTACACGGACTCTTGGAAGTGTTCTTCGCGCGACCGGAAGTGGAGGAATCATGATATTGCGCTTGGTGACGATTGGAACTCTTTCACCTCTTTGGAAATTTTTCTGGGATTTGTTGCTAGGATCCTGGGAAGCTTGATTTTCTCAGCGAACTCTTGGAACTGTTCGATGCGAAACCGGAAGCGGAGGAATTACGCGCGAATTGTGGACTGAACGCGCTGTGGCGAGGATGGGATCTTCTCAAACCCTTTGGCAATTTTTCTTAAAAATAATTTGGTTGGTCTCTCGCTGTACTTCGTCGAACAACTGCAAATTTATACTATTTGTCGAGAAGATCCTTTCATGGAAAGGAACTTTTTAATTTTTTGGGGTTAATATTCTTCTGGGCACTTTGATCTTCTCATTGTACCTTATTTATCTGTCTGACATTGGCTTTACTCATTTTTGTCATAAGTGCATAAAATCCACAGTTCAATCGTCTCTAATTGTCACAATCAGTATAGTATTGATGGATTGTCTGGGAGATGCAAGGAAAAGTGAAATGTTTTTTGGACATTTCGTTTGGATTAATTAGTTACGTTATTCGTGTTTGTCGCTGCTTCTACCGCCTTTATTCTACACAAATAACGCATTAAGCCTCCACGAACATGATCCTGCAACCACGAGGGCATGCACGCGCATAGTGAAACTTCCAATTAAGTGAAATCGCACACTTTAAAAGATCGAAACATGGTTTATAGCAATATTTTAATGGAAATGGCAGTTCGGAGTGCCATTAGTAGAACCTAAAAGGTTAATTCTCTTTACGAGTTACTCAAGCAATTTACTTCTCACAAACAGAAATAAAAGGATTTCCTGTTTTCCGATTGCGAATTCCTTATCCAAATGACTTATATCTACATCCAATTAGTATAAGACCACAAGTTTATGATAATTGCGCCGGTGATCTTTATGCAAATCTCCATTTTTGCAAACTATTTCGCAAAAAGCTGGACTAATTTATTTCATCGTCTTAAAGATTCTTCTCTGGAGAGAAGCAAAGAATGTTATTAACTCTTGGATAACGGGGCTTTTTTATAGTTACACAATTGCCGATGGTCAAGATCATTCACAGCTTCGTTTGGTGACTTTTTCAGACACATTTCTAAAAAGATATCTTTTAGATTCTTTTCGTAGACTCTTTATGCAAATTTTCTAAAGAATAAATTAAACACTGCTGTTTCTTAACAATAAATATACTCCACAAAAAGTGTACAAAAATCCCCATCGCAAAACGAGATTAATGACAATTCTCAAAGCCCGTGCAAGACACGCCTGTCCCAGAAAGGTTTAATTAACCCGTCTGAAAATTAGGGTGCGTCCCCAAACAGGAACAGTCCATTTCGTTCGGCCACAATTTCGGCGTCTCTTAATCAAACGCCATCTTCCACAAACGAGTTAATATAAACTTAATATCCGCATCTCAGTCTTCAACACGATCATCATCGAACATTCCCGTTTATGACACAACTGCTCAAACATTTAACCGTGTTTAATTAACCCTGGGTAGCTAACCGTTCGTTGATATAATGATCGCAACGTTTGAGCCTTGCGATATGAATACTGCCGAACGTTTCAATTAACAAATAACCCTGTTTTGTAGAATTTGCTGCTATACAATTCAAATTTTCAAGAATTTTCAAGAATTTTAAAATACCTAATATAGAACAAATTCTACTACCCCATAAATGTGTCGGCTTCTTTTCACTCTTATCTAGGCGCTACTTATTCTGTTGTGAACCAAACTGTGGGTCGAATTTAAAAAAATCCTTCTGTCAAAATACGTGTCACCCTTGGTTGTAAAAGCACGCAAAATTTCAATTCGATCAATCCAGTGGTTACTTCGAAATAAAACCGACTTCGAAAAAACGCACTAAAAAACGCACTAAAAAGTATGAAATAATTTCCATTTAATTTATGTGAAACACACACGAACTTAAATACAATACAATCTTTTCGCAGGCGATGCAAAATTGAAAATTTTCGACACTGGAAATTACGAAAATTCTTAAATTCTACTACATGCTTTCACATATTAATCTTCTCTTCCCACCTACTGATTTCCAAGTTCACCATATTCTAATGAAATCATAATCGGCAACATCTGTCATTTGGAAAATTTTCAATTTTGCGCTGCCTCCGAAAAGAGTGTATTGTATTTAAGTTCGTGTGTATTCACATAAATTAAATGGAAATTATTTCATACTTTTTAGTGCGTTTTTTCGAAGTCGGTTTAATTTTTTTATTTCGCACTTTTTAGTGGAACGAGCAGAATTTGTAGGACACCGTAGAATGGTTTTTCGGTCTTATTGGTTATTTGCAATAAAAACCGCAAAGAATGAAAAAATGCAAAATTTGTGTTTCAGGGACCAATCGATAGACGTACCCTACAAAATGCAGAAGATTTCGTCCTGATTGGTCTATCCATCTCGGAGTAATCGGTGAACATACATGAAATAATTCATTTTTCGCAAATAAAATCGTAGTAATAAAAAAATGCAACATTTTTTTTCACGGGACCACCCCGGGGACATACTCTGCAAGATACAAAAGGTTTCGTTCCGATTAGTCCATCCATCTCGGCGTAATCGGTGAAAAGCAAAATAAATAAAAAAAAGGCACGTACAGATCGAATTGAATAACCTCCTCCTTTTTCGGAGACGGTTAAAAAAAATTAACACGAAATTAACTTAAAAGAACAACTTCCACCACCCTATGGTGATACCACCACCCTAATGTGACGTAGATGGTATAGTTATCAACGGTTCAAGCAGTCCGAAGCGAAAGATGTCGGCTTTCGATCGAACTTTTCAGCAAGAGCGAGTTAGGATGGCTGAAGGTTCGCGACAGAGTGAAAAATCCGGATTCGCATTTTTCAGAATTAATGGCAACCCGTTGCTGCCGCCGATTACGGTGATTACGATTTCGGGCCGCGGTGGAACCAGTTGTCGGCATAGTAAATCAAAACGGCGGCGGGTTACGTCATCGATCGCGTGCGATTTTAAGCGACCGACGACCGGTTACGTGCGGAGAAATCGGCGAACGCGGTTGTGACACCGCGCCGATACGAAAATTACACATCCTGGCACCACTTTTGCCGCAAGTTTCCGCGTTATGCGTTGCAAATTATTGCGTCGAGCCTATGGAAAGACTGGGGGAGGTGCATAGGTGCGCACAAACGCTACTGTCTTTTTACTTTTTCTTTGATATCCTTTGAAGTTCGAAAGAGATGGACAAGTACGTCCTTGTTAATCTTCTAAAATTATGTAAAATACTTATTTTTAATTTTTCAAGGATTAACGTGAAAATCGAACACCGAGGCGTTCACATAGTTCAATAAATTTATTTCTTTAAAATTGTTAAAGAGATGGATGTCCATGGTGTTTTTACAAAATGATGGAAAATAGTTGATTCCAGTGGTCCGTGGATTTAACGTAGAAGTAGACTGCCCAGGCCAACCATAAGTAGAATGCGCCGTCTTGACCGGACAGTCTATTGGCAAGTTCGTTCGCGTGCAAGAAAAACTTCCGAGATCTTCTCCGCTCAATTTTGGAACAGCTGGGTATAAGATCCTTCCGTGGACACTCTGTTAAACTTGACTCCACCCCGAACAAAAGAAACTTTACATTGGCGGTTCCAATTTAAACCTTCGGACCTTAGATTGTTCATTTTTGTCCGCCGACTACTTTTACTTCTCGGAAATTTTCAAAAGTGTTCAACGCTTGTATTTCATGATCTTTCCGGATGACTTTTTTTACATTGTTGATCAACAACCTTGTTTCTACTGTAGTTATTGACGTAATCATTATAGTTCGACGAAATTCAGTGAAATTTTATAGCTAATTGAAAGGAACAAGAGCGAAGTAAAAGTTTCTTTCACACCCTGATAACTTCGATAGATTGAAGATGGTACATCGATATTCTGGAACACGTGTACTCCGTGTACCACTGTCTCAAATTTCACCTGCTCATTCTTTTCGCAACTGCATAAATTCCACAGTCTAATAATGAATTATAGTAGCAGCGTTTCACAGACGTTCCACTTGCAGTCGGTCGGATCTGAAGTGAAACGAAGAGGCAAATTAAACATGATTGCGCGCGGGACAAACTGGCGGGAAGATGAAATAGAAAGCGCGGGGGGCAATTCGATCGATCGGGGCGGTTAACGAGAGAAGTCATTCGATGATACCCGGACCGCGAGGACGAGTTAACGAAGTGAGTCTCTGCTGTTATCGGAACGAGAAAAAGAAAAGAGGGAGAAAGAAACAAACGAGCAGAAAACAAGGGAAAAATCGGCGTGCATTCGCGAATGCTAATCGCGGCGTGTACCGGGACGGCGACGACGACGATTGCTAGGGAACGTAGAACGAAAGTTCACCTCGAGTCGATATAACTTCCAGCTCGCAGCACTTTCATGAAACTATTTAGCCCAGCCTCCCATCGACGGCCAGGAAAGTGATTGGATAACTTCGTCGTTAAACGAGGAACACAATTAAAGTTACAATTAAGATACTAATCGAACCGGTCTCTCTGCCGCGTCACTCACTCGCCGTGATTCCGAGGAACGAGATCTATCCGTCGTTCGCTGCCCTTCGGGAGAAAGTAGCGGGGTCCTCGAGTTGTCAAGGATCGACCGAAAGGGAGCAACGATTCCAACCGAGAGATACGATTATTTGCGAGAGATTCTTCGCGGCTACTGCTTCTCTCCGCGAGAGAGCAATTTCCAATTTTTCTCTCCGCGCGAGAGCAATTTCTTATTTTCTTATTGTCGCTTATTTGCTATTGTTACTTCTGTTTTTCATGGAAAAGGGAGGGAGAGCTACATGTACTGGTTTCTAACATGGGTTAGAAATAACGAGTGTTATGTCTACTTCCTTTTTTCTCGTGACAGAGCAAATTACTACCCAGCAAATTCTACTTCCTTCATTAGAAAGAGATTTCTACTAATTTCTTCCGCCAGGGTGCTAGTTCTGTTTACTTATTAAGCAGAAAAGGGATACTGATATTAAGTTTCTTCGGTTACTACATTGATCGGAGTTCAATCAAGTGAGTAACAATAGGCGACGATACCTCAATTACACTATAACAGACATCAAAACAGACCCGCTCACACTCAACCAATCTACTCAAAACAGACCATAATCAACCCACTTACCACATTTACCCGAGTTCAATCACGTTGAACTACAGCAGACAACAATATCTCCATCCAACCACAACAAACATCAATTCAAACTCAGTCACACTCAACCAACCCTCAAAACAGATCACAATCAGCCTATTTACACTATACCTGCAACAATACATCCAATATGCAACAACAAATATGAACACAAACTCGTCTACACTCAACCAATCTACTAAAAACAGATAACAAACAACCCACTTACCACATTTGCCCGAGTTCAAGCACGTTGAACTACAATAGACAGCAATACCTCCATCCAACCACACCAAACATTAACTCAAACCCAGTCACATTCAACCAATCCACTCAAAACAGTTCACAATCAACCTATTTACACAATACCTGCAACAATACCTCCATCGAAATACAACAAACATCAACTCAAACCCAGTCGCACGTTGAACTACAACAGAGCAATACTTCCATCCAACCACACCAAACATTAACTCAAACCCAGTCACAGTCGACCAATCCACTCAAAACAGATCGCAATCAATCTATTTATACAATACCTCCAACATGCAACAGCAAACATCAACGCAAACCCGTTCACACTCAATCATCTCATTGCAAACAGATTGCAATCAACCCACTTACCACGTTTACCAAAGCTCGATCGTATCGAGCAACAACAGACTATCTCCGAACACACAACAACCATCCTGAACGCAAACCCATCCGCACACAAACAAAGAGGCGCTCGCAGAACACAATCAGCCCACCGGCTATATTTATCAAGCTCTAATCCCGTTATCTGAACTGACAGCAACACGCAACGACGGACAGGATCGCGGGCCGGTGCGGCGCGGCGCGGCGGCGTTTCGCGCACACTCGTCGAGACACAATCAACGCGGAAGATACATTTCGCGAGGAAGCCCGCCGGAATATTGCGGGTCGATACGGGCGTGCTCGTCGATATTTCGCGGAAAGAGAGATTACGATCGGGCGCCGGTGCTCGGGGCGACAAGCGAGTCGTATCCGAGGGGGGTTGCTGTGCTTTGGGAATCGCGTTGCATCGATAGCCACCACCGGTCACTAGGAAAAGGAAGCTGGCGAGGCGGAAAAGTGGACGGAAACGTCTCGTGACGTCTGTCGAGGTGATGATCGCAATTACCGATAACTGATCCCGTTAAGTCGTACGCGATCATTTGCGGAACCTGAAAACACTGCTTCGCGAGGAATCGTCGGTTTCCGGTCCCAGCCTCTCTATTGACCCTTTTGATGCCCCCGGGTGTTTAAAGTCAAATAGTACATGTGCTAAGTTGGTTGATTATGGTCTGGTTGGTCTAAGTTGGTCTGGTTTGAGTGTGTCGGTTTAGCGTGGCTGGATTTGTGTTGATGCTGGTTGTCGTAGGTTCAAGG
>CM052315.1:18301431-18322734 GCA_028455605.1 Lasioglossum malachurum | reverse complement strand
TCGTTAATAACTCCTAAACAAAGCCACGGATAACATTTTTGCAAAGGGAAATGTTGCTTCAAATGATCTCAGGAACCTCCCATTTCCGGCTGTTGAAGGAATTTTGGGACACTCTGTATAGGTAGGGTTGGCCACCAAATTGCTTACTGGGTAATATTGTCGATTAAAAACATTCTCGGTAATTTGATAGAAACCCAATTTTTGGTGATTATCTCTCGCCGGAACAGTCTTTGACTGGATGCTGACCGAAATTTGTACCAAGCAACGTTCCCCACGTCTTCCTCCCTTTTATTCTTGCGCAGACACGCTAGTTGAATACTCCCCCTGTATAAATACCCTTTATTTTTCCGCGAAGATAACAATATTGTCTTTCGCTTTACCGCAATGGTCCTTCGACGTCACCGGGAACCCTGTAGATGAGAACAAAGGGGTGGCGTGTGAGGGATGTGGACGGTACTCTGCTTTAGGGGATGATTTTTTGCGTGGGAGATACTCTGAGTGGCAGTAGGTGATTTTTTCTGAAGATTGAACGAGGAAATTTTTAGTAGATAATTTGTAGAATTTAGTTCCGGGGTCATATCACGGAGTTGGATAGAAGGGGATCGGTTCGACAACACGCTTACTGTGTCTTCGCGCGAGAAAGATGATTAACACGACCACAGGAAGAGTGGCGCGGTTCGGCAACGTTAGCGGGCCGTTCGCGGTCCATTCGCGGCGTGGGACAGAACGAATTAGTTGCGCAAAAGGTATCCACAGTATCCAGTTAACCGTCGTGAATCTTGAAAGCTCATTTTGGGTCTCTGGCTGGCCGCCTTGGACCAGCTTGCACCCCGAAAAGCCGAGTCAGGCGTAAATTGCGGAGCAGCCACGTGTAGCGCAATATCTCGCGAATTACCGCGGCGCGTTTCCACGCAAGAAAATTGCCGGTTGCCGGCCCCTAGGAGCATCGAACATTGGCGTCCACTTAGGCGAACCGTCACAATTTCATCCTAAATTCTGTCGCCCGCCAGGGCCGATCAGTGCATAAATGTTGCAAGTCGGAACAGTGAATCGTTGGATAACGAGGAATTGAGTAAAAGTTTTATAAAACACTGTGCTAACTATGGTACACTAGTTGCAAGACACAGACGCCACTGTTTATTTCTTTTCCTAATAATTATAACCAGATGAAAATACGGCAACTGAATTTTTAAATTCTATAAATGTCTTTTTTGTTTTACAAATGATTAACTTTTATGAAAATTTTGAAAATATGGTGATAATGCAAAGATGGGGTTTTTCAGTAGTCTTTTTTGGGATTTTATGCATTTATGACAAAAATGAGTAGGTAATTCAAAACAGGAAACAGATTAAAAGAAAATAAATGTTTACTTAACTCCTATAACTTGTAACTGATGTATAACAATTTTATTTTGTATAAAGATCCGTAGTCTAGTGATAGCAAACACGAATGGCGATTTGCCTTGTCGTGCTCAGTTAAAGTATTAATAAAAACCTAAAACATGTAAAAGGGTTCTTAGTGTCTTTTACCATAAATCCCTAAAATCGGTGGGTTCAGTTGCCTCGTCTTGATTAACCCTCATCCGTCCCTCATTTCACAAACTGAATCTGTCCCTCGGCTTCAAATTGGCACAGTGGTAAAAGATCGATGAAATAACAAGGTAAACAGTTATACAAATCGATCAGTTAACATTCACATCTTAGGTTTTCCGGTTATCTGTGTCGCGTTAAAACAATAAAAGTGACGAAGTTTCGAGCAAACTTGCCTTCAACTAACAGAACAGTACAACTTATTTCGGGAGAATTGTGTCAAATCGAGGGATGGATGAGGGTTAAGGGAGTAGACTCCTTTTTCCAAGATTGCAAGGGTTCGGGATGCGCCTTCTTGTTTCTCGATAATGCAAAAATGGGGTTTTTCAGTAGTCAAAGTTGCTAGATAAAAGATCAATCTAGGCCACGATCGCCAGCAAGAGTTTTACTTTTACGTTTACGAGGCGTAACTTGCATTATTCTTTCTATAGTTATACTATTTTGCTGCATAATGCAAATGACGCTTCGTAAACGTAAAAATGGGACTTTTCAGGACGATTGTATATACACTCCTCCTCGAAAAGATAGCTCAGGTGTGCTCTATCTTTAATTTCTCAATGACGCACGTAAAGTTTTACGCGTGTGTGACGTATAATATCAAAACATTATGAGCTCAGAATATGCGGTTCGTTGAAAATAATTAAAAATATTATAAGGTTTAGTGTGTAACAAAACAAATTTTTTTTCAGGCTCGTTTAATTTTTTTCCGCGTCCCATACTTACAAATTTATATAATATTGTACTGTAATCTTTACTCGTTGATAGATCACGAAATACTGAGCAATTTCTAAACATATTAACAGAGTGTGCTATCATTTCGACCTTAGTATGGAACAGTTTTCTTTATTCCCAGCAAGCCGCATATTCTGAGCTCATAATTTTTTCATATTATACGTTACAGACGAAAAATTTTACATGCGTCATTGAGAAATTAAAGGCAGCACACCTGGGCTATCTTTCCGACGAGGAGTGTACAAGTGAGACCTCTACACCAATGAATATTATCGTTCGCTATCTCCTCCAACATCAACTAATCGGAACATCCCCTAAGCGCAGAATAGCGATCGAATCGTCCCGACCAAGCTCAACCTCGTCAACGTGCACCGGGAGCATCGTCGACGACGGTCACCCGAACATCCCCGAAAAAATTCGTCGGATCATCGGCTTGACCGGTTCCTCGGGGTTCGGAGCTGGTTGTCCGTGGGGGTTGGCCCGTAGGGGGGTGGATGAAAGAATCGATCGTATTCGTAGCGGTGATCACGGTGGTCGTCGGAGGGTGGTCGATCGGTGCAGCCAAGTGGCGAAGTCCAACAAATCCGGAGCCCTTTTTTCCCCTCAGACACATCGACGATATAGGTAAAAGTAAAGGGTGAGAAAGCCTGTGGGATGGGCCGATATAGGACTAGCGAAACCAGAGAGGTGGGAGAAGTTAAGGGAGGACGAGGGTCGGTCGTGACCCAGCCGAAGCTCAGTAGGACGTAATCGTCCCTGAAGGGGATTTCACATCTATCGTATACATCCACTGGCACGGCCTTTCTGTCCTCTTCCTCTTCCTATCTCTTTCTCTATTTCTCTCTGTTCCACTTTCTCTTTCTCACTCTTTCCTTCTCTGCATCTCTTTCGCTCACTCACGGTTCGACGTACGAGCAACGAAACCGTACAGCGACAGCCACATACTTACGTACAAGTAGTATTTTCATAGTTAACCTTTTGCACTTGAAGGTATTTTGACCGGAGAACTTTACTATTATTTACAGGAAATGGAAGTGAAATAAATTTCCTCTTCTAATAATTTGAATAGATCGACAATAATGTACCCACATCATCCAATTGTTCTAACGTCTCTACAGGCTTTTGTTCGACCAATCCATTTTTCTGATAAACGCGTAAAATCCGCCGTCTACAAATATAATATAACTTGATGCTAGTACTTTTATTCTTCCCGTTGATTCACGTGGAACTTGTGGCGCAATTTGGGAAATAGATGGCGTTATATTAGTTAATTGGGAAGGCCTATGTGACATAGATTTGAAAGCAAGCTTCATCGAGAAATGTCTCGTAATTAGACTACGGATCTTTACGCAAAATAAAAATGGTTTGTATTAATTGCAACACGCTGGAGTCAAATAAGAGTTCACGTCTAATAAAATCCACCGTCTATTCATGATAAATGTCGATCTCCGACAATGGGAGTACAGTTTCATATTATGAGTACACGAAGTCTTCATCGTCGATCCACGACGCACAAAGTCACCCATTCCCACATTATATTCCCAAATTCATTCTTTTAATTCGGAGGACACGCCACGCGCAGTTATTTGAAATCGGGTAAAGGATTTTAACCCTTTACAGAGGAATAGCAACTCTAAGGCGACGCGAAAAATTAGCAGACGATAATCCAACACGATTCTTTCGTTACTGAATTTATTTATGAAACAATTAAAATCATCTACGATGAAAACGTTTTACATCGAATAAAATGGCTGGGTGTCAAAGGTATAATGATGTATCTAAATAACGTAGAGGGTTGACGGTCATTGGCTGGCGGTTAGCCGTCTCACGAAACAGTGTGAAATTTTCTGGACCCGAGCGGGGACAGTCAAAGTACGATTTGCACGTAAGTAAATGGCCGCCACAGTGCAGAGTCCCGTGTTGCACGCGTGCACGTTGATTTGTCGGTGTGCAGGGATGCCCCGTGGGTATAGGCAGCCGGTTGTACGTGCTGGTGGAAAAGAAAGCCGGTGTGCAGGGTGCGCGGGTCGGTTCTCGGGCCGGGTACGAGGGGGAGGGGGGTGGGTGGTGGCGTTGGGTACGTATTTCGAAGACTATCAATCATTGGTAACCTGTAAAGGATCTAATTATCCTGGAGCTGACTGGGCTCCGTTCGCTGCGCCCACCGCTCGTCTTGTCCACCCCCGTTCTGGGGTGCCGGTGCCCACCCCCCGTCCTCTTCTATGGCTCCCCCGACCTCCCCCCTTGGTCCACCCCGATTCCACACCGTCCCTCTGTCTCTCTCTTTCTCTCTCTCTTTCCCGTTCGCCGATCCTCTCCAACGGCCTGTTCTACCCACCCTGGTCCACCCCGGGCCGGAGAGAGGCCACCCTTTTTCGCTCTAGCAACCACCCTTTTTGCAGGATAGAAGTAGAGAACGAGAGAGCGGGAATCGGTGGCGGTCACACGGGGGCGTGGGGTGAGGCCAAGCCTGGTGGAGAGAGAGCCGACGGGGGCAGAGCGAGACCGAGAAAAAAAAGGGGAGAGAGAGTGAGAGAAAGAAAGAGAGAGGGGACGAAGACGGGTTACAGGCGAAAAACGGGAAAGAGGAGGCGGAAGGAGGGAAGGGTTGTTCGCGGAGACAGAGGGAGGAGGAAGGAAGCGCGCCCCGAGATGAGAGGGACAGAGGGAAAAAGAAAGACAGAAGAGGGCGAACGAGGTGAACCCCCGCCGGGCGTCGTCGGCGGCAGCGTCGGCGTCGGCGGCGCGGCGGCTGGGGTGAAAAAAAGAGGGAGAGAGAGAAAATTCGGTGTACGCGCGCGGGAGCTCTCTCGAGCAGCGTACTTGTATCCACACGTACATGTATACTGTACGTACGCGCATCCATACATACATGTATAGGAGCGCAAAGAGTGGCTCCCACCTCGGCAAGAGAGGCTGGCGTCGGTGTGGTGCCGGCTTTTTTTCGTACACGCCAGCATGTCTACCCGCGTGGCATGGCCCGTGAACGAACTATGTATGTGTGCGTGTATGTATGTAGCGGAGAGAACGCTGGATGGTGGATCGGGACCGGTGTGTGCGTGTGTGTGTGTGTGTGGGTGCGTGCGTGTGGCCAGGTGTATAATAGTGAGTGCGGGTAGTTGGTTAGGTGGCCCGGTCGATATATCAGGGCTCCGCTGCAGCTGTCTGTCAGGCTCGCGAACTCAGCGCGCTAGACGACTCGGGCTCGGGGTCTAGAGAAAAAACGCGCTCGCTCGTGCTCGTCGTTCCTCCTCTTTCGCTCTTTCTATCCCGGCGGCCGCGCCGCGCCGCGCCGGTTCGGCCGACGTTCCCCGGACCTTGTCCCTCTCTTTCCTCTCTCGCCACCCTCTTTCCACCCCCTTTTTCAACCCTGTCTCTCTTTCGACCAGCCCGTGGAACGGCGTCTCGTCGTCTCTCCCTTCAGCTAGGCGCACCACCAGCAACGTCCTCCGTCTTCCACCCTCGCGAGACCACCCCCACACCACCATCCTGCCTCCCTGCCTCCCTCCCCTCCGCCCGCCGCTCTTTTCCCTCTTTCGCCCTGCTTCTGGGTAATTTTTCATCGTTGCAGCGGACGACAGAAGCGCCGCGACGGCGGAGGCGGCGCTTCCGCATACAGCTGCACCCACGGCGCGCACACACAAATGAACAGGAACGCGTACAAACCCACACACGAACGATCCACGAAGCCTTGCACCTACGGATCGCGCGACCGCCGGATCCACCAACCCTCTCACCCTCTCCCAGCACCCCCTTCCCCGCCCCTGGACTCACCCTCTGCCATCCAAGTAGAACCGAGGCTCTCTCGCGTGTGCCACACACAGCCACACTCGGTCTCAAACACCGAGGGGCCAGACCGCACACAAGAGTCTACACAACCGTACACGCGGCAAACAGGTTCTCTCTCTCTCTCTCCCTCTCTCTTTTTCTCTTTGCACGCTCTCGTTGTCGTGTTCGGATATCGTCGGGGATCAGGAAATTTTTGGCTCACCAAGAAATATACGCGAGACTCTCCTCAGAGCTTCCTTGCGGGGCCGGCGGGTAAACGGTCTCGAGAAGCTGCATCGGATCGTAACCGTTCCAGGGGGTGGATGATTGTTTCGGTACGGTTGAATGGGACGCGACGAGGATTACGCTCTGCCTTCATCGATGGACTGTTTCTTTTCTACTGCTTTCTTTCTACTTTCCTTCTTGCCCTCTCCCTCGCTCCCTGGCTATCTGTTTCTTCCTTGGGCTCCTTTTCCTTTCTGTAGATATGGTTCTTTCTCTCTCTCTCTCTCTCTCTTGCTCTCTCTTGTTTTCGGATTTGTTTTCCCTTGGTCTCCTTTTTTGATCTCGCCCCGGCCCGATGAAGACGCCGCGCCGAGCAAGAAGAAGCTTGTTGAATGGGACGACGGAGCGGCTATTGATACCGTTCTTGTTTCTCGAGTCGATTTCCTTTTTCAGAGAGCCGCGTCGAGTTTAGTATAATATCCGGAAACGACGCTGATAAGACACCGGGCCGCGGAAAGCACGATCAACGCCGAACGCGCTCGCGAACTCCAGTCGGACTTGTTGCGACTTGTCGAGATAGCTCGATCCGATGCGACCATCGGAACTGTTCGAGTTGTTTTCTGATCCGGCGAAGGGGATATTGGAAACGACAAGGAAATGTGAGTGGAATTGGTTCTGAAAAGTTATCGTTTATGTAATTTCGAGGATTGGTTGCTCTAATTAATAAATTGCGTGGCTTTCTACATGGCGAGTAACCTGTGCATTTTATATATTTATGAAGAGAATAATCGAATATTATTATTCCCAACTTCCAATTCAGACAATTTTTATTTTGCGTGAAAATCAAGCAGTCTAATGGTTGGTTAAATGATAAATGGTACTTCTGGTCACATCGAGTTTCATTCAATTCGAATGTCGATAGCTTCAGGGTTAACGGAAATTAACAAATAAACCCGAAAGCCCGACGCGCAGCCCGAGAATCAGTCCCGTCGCAGATTACAAGAAGGTAGAGAAGAATTCGAGCGAGAGTTAAGGCAAGTTTGCAGCCATTAAACTAATATCAATAAAGCGGCGGGCAAATAATCGCGAAAGTTTAAAAAATGATCGTCGTACCGAGTCGACAGGGCGGCCGGTGGATTAATATTCCTTATCGAGTCGAAAGTTGCGTCCCGCGGACGAGAAAAGCACGACGCGACGCGGCGCAACGCAACGGGGGGAAGATAAACGATAATTACGGTTAACTGCACGCGAGAGCCAACAGTCATTTACTTCGTCAACGATTTTCAACGTGGCTGCTGGTCGCGCGCGCACGGCCGACGAAAAATGACAAAGCGGTGCCACCACGTGCCGATCAAAGCGGCTCCAAAACTCGACCATTTGTTGCTTACTCGTCACTGAAAACCATTTCATGGGATTTTCGAGTTCCGACGACCCCGGCGCTACTGCCCCGGAAGTTCAAGATCACCCGATCAACGCGCGCTAGTAACAAATCATTACGCCGCCGGAATCTGTGTGACTAATCGCTTACTTTAGTTTTACTTTACGCGTTCTTTTTATATAGGGTTATCCAAAAGTACCTTTAGAATGTTGAATGAGAATAGCTGTCAAACGCCATGTTTGTTTCTTGTCACTTTCTTGTATTTCTAACCTACAACGATAGACAATTTTAACAACGGAGTCGTATACTATTGAAGAGCGCGTTACAGTTATTAAAATTTATTTTGCAAATCAGTGTTCAATAAATAATGCCCATCGTAAACTACGTGATTTTCTCGGCATACATAATCGTCCATCGGAGCAAACAATTAAAAATTTGGTTTAAAAATATTTTATGAAACTGGATCTGTTCGTGATAATCCAAAGTCTGGCCAGCAACAATTCATGACCTGAAAAACAACATTAGAAATGAAATTGGTGAATTAAACGAGCAAATATGCCAAAATGTCATCGAAAATTTTGATGTTCGAAATGATGACTGTAAACGCGGTCGTGGTGGTCATTTGACAGATATCGTCTTTCACACATAATTGTCATAGATGATACCTGATAACGAAATAAAAAAACCAATAATATTCAAAATAGTATGTGTTTTATTTTAAAAAAACTTCCTACAGTCTATTTTTCGTCGTACCGAACGACCTGATTTTTTATAATCAATTAGAAGCATTGGTTTACGAAATGATATGCAAACAAGATTTTCCAAATAATTATAATTTACAAGGTTACACGGAAAAATAAAAAAGGCATTTTATAGAAAATTTACAATATACGTTTTGTAGATGTGTGTTAGTTATACACATGCTGAAAATTTCATCGAAATCGGTTGACGCAGGAAAAAACGACACGCATCATCGAAAGATGTACGATTCTGTGCACTTTAAGCAGAAATTGATAGAGAGATGTGTAAAACTACGATTTTCACCATTTTTAACCGCTTGTAGCTCGCGTGTGTGTTAATCGATTTCGATGAAATTTTCAGCATGTGTATAACTGACATAGATCTACCAAACATATATTTTAGATTTTCATCGGGGGCCCAAATAAAAAAGTTTAAAAAATCACTTTTTTATTTTTGCATGTAAACTTGTAAATTATAAGTTTTGGAAAATCTTTTTTGCATATCATTTCGTGAACCAATCCTTCTAATTGATTATCACAAAATCTGGTCGTTTTAAAAGTTATTAGTTTTTGAAAGGTGTACGAATACTTTGTACACCCACTGTATACAATCCGTCCTCCGGATGCCCATACGTAATACATACGTATACCGTCCTCAACCACCTTCCGACTTCCCAACATCTTAGGCCGCGCTCACAGTGGACCCGTTTTCGTCTGATTTGGCCCCTGTTCGACGCATCTGTCTGTTTTTTCAAGCGTGCGAAAAAGAGACACAACGTCGGACGTCGGCCGAAACGGGTCCACTGTGAACGCGGCCTAAGACTGGGCCCGTTAAATACCCTTACCGATATGAGTCCTCTAGCAGGCCTAGGACGAAACCTTCCTCTTCCTTTCCCTCCTCTTTCACAGCTCTTCAGCCGCCGCTAAACATTTACTTACAAGAAGAGTGCGTTCGTGCAACATTCCTGTTAAAGATCAGATATTCCAAATGTAGCAACTTGATATTTTACAGTAGGCGAACAGCGTAAATGGAATTTTTACGCTGAGAAACAAAGTAAACTTCATAAATTCAATTGTTTTTATACATGAAAAATTGCTGCGCCAGTACAAATGATTAATTTGCATTCGAGGCAGAAAGGTTAAAGCTACATAGTGCAACACCATCGAATATCGGAGAGAATTTTGGTTATCGACATAAGGGTTACGTGCGAATACTTTCGTCCAGCGCTATATGTGTGCACCAACACTGAGTCGTCGCCGACCACCAACGCGATCGTGTACACCTTGGACAGTTTTTTGTCGTGGCCGCGCACCCCCAACCCCCTGCAAACCCCCGCGATCCCCCGCGACCCGCTGCAACCCGCTACCATCCCCGCACACGAGGACCCGCGGGTGTGTTCGTCCACGTGGCCGTGTGCGGGTTGCGCGCGCGTATCCTGTACCCCATTGACGCCGGTAAACGCCCCGAACTTTCCCGGTGTCTTCACTTTCCGCGATGTTTATGACGGCGAAACGGTGTCAGCGCGACGAAACTCGCGGAGAAAGCCGTCCCCCTCCCTTCCGCGACTTTGATTCCCTCGAAATTTCTGCTCAACCCTTTTTCTTTCCCCTCTCCTATTTCTCTCTTTCTGTCTCTCTCTCTCTCTCTTTCTCTTTCGAAGAAGCATCGCGCGTATTGCCATCGTTCGCGCGTAACTTTCCGCGTCGAGACTGCCCGAACTTCTCCGAGGAGAGACCTCGCAGATGGCCTTTTCCTTCTTTTCTCCCGACCACTACGGATTTTTACGTTCCCGAATTTCAAGTTCCCTCCGAATTGGTCACACGACCGGTTAACCCATTACATAAAAATTGTCTGCATTAATTGCAAAAACCGCTAGCAAGATATAAATGTCTTTCTTCTTTCAATAATGCTAACAGGCCGTGGAGAATATACCGATGTTCCTAAATTCGTTTTTTACCTTTTTGCTATTTTAAATTCGACCTGCCCAATTTTCTCGTAAATGCTCTCGACACCCTTCATCGATGGAGCTTGATGAAACTCGGGTCTGTTCCGACACAGGGCAGTGTCAAAGTCGTCGTTCAATTACCGAGTTTCTGGCGAACAAACGAACCTCAGCTGTATTCGAAACAGCAGAAAGATTTAGTGTAAGAAGCGTCTCTAAAAATGCGGTATGAAAGATTGACAAATAAAGCAGCGGACGGTCCTAAACACCATCAATTATATAGTTGCAAGAATGGTCGGCCGACCGAGGGTAAAAGGGCAATACTTTTGTCCGCTGCTGCAGATATATACGTGCACACACGCATACACGGGGAGACGTATACGGGCGACCACCCTCGAAAAAATCCGTTCAATCGGCTGCGCTCGCGAGCGCGGCACACGTACAAACGCGTGTGCAGGGGGTGGCGAAGGGGGCGGTGAAGGGGGTGGCCGAGAGGGAAGCCGCGCGAGAGAAGTCGCGTACGAGCGCATCGACACGCGCACGAACGCTCACGAAGATTCAGAAACGCGGCTACACAAAGACAGACAGGCTACGTAGGTAACCCTGCAGCCACCGCCGCCACCACCGCCGCTGCCACCCCCTATCCTCTTTTTCCACCCCCTGGCAGCCTGGCAGAGCCTGCTAGCCTTGCCTGCTAGCCTGCCTGCCTGCCTGCCTGCCGTCCTGGTGGTCCTCCCCCATCCTCTTTCTCTCTCTCACGGTTGCGAACCTCTCTAGGGGAAAAAGTAGGAAAAGAGTGGGGAGGATCGATTTTTACTGGGGCAACCGCCCTCCTCCTCATGCACCCTCCTGCATCAACTACCCCTCCTCTCACATCCTGTACTTTCCTGAGCTAGCCATGCCATGCCCTGTCCCGGTCGTAATGCACCGTCTCCGCCCCGGCTAACACCCCCTTCGCCACCCACATCTATCCCACACCATCGCCATCACCACCGACCCACCCTCCACCTGCCACCCTCTCTTCCTCCGAGGTATATTCCCTCTCTCTGTCTCTCTCTCTCTCTCTTTTACTCTCTTTTACTCTCTAGCTCCGCGGCCTCTCTCCACGGCTCCACGGTTTTCCTCCGCTTTTTGCCACGCGAAAATATTCAAAAGAGTTTCGGGGATGATGGTGCACGACGATCCTGCCCCGCGACCATGCTAGCCGTCCCGCGAATCTTCGCGGACTCTCGTTCCGAAACGATTTAACCATCACTGCTCACCATTCACCCTTTCCGAGACGACGCGCACTACTGATTCTGAGGAACATTCGAACATTAATTTCAGAACGTCCGATTATTAGGTGTGACCAGCCTTTATGCATTATCGTTAGCTTTCTGGAATTTGGAAGTCGATACAGGAGCTCACTGGTAATCCATCGTCGTCATCAAAGAGCTAGTATTCTTCTGTGGGTGACTTTTAGGAGAGAAGTTTATCGGATTGTTATTGTAGAAGGAACTTATTTCTGCATTTATTTCATTTCCGAAACGTGCGATTTAAAGCGGCTTCCATAACCCGAAATATTTTATTCATCTGAAACGAAAAAATCCTTGGAAATCTTAAGCTATGAGTGTGGTTAGAGCCCGTACGAAAATGAAACGGAAGGAACGTGACCTGACAATATGGCGTGTCCAGTATTCGAAGCTAAAAAGTCATTTTTGCCAAAGCCAGAAAAAGAAACACTTAGTTTTCAGATTAACCCAGTTTTGAGTAATCACGGAAGCCAATATTCATAAAATGCATTGATTGACTCAATGCCTCTCAATATAGTCGCATTCTTCAAACATTTACAAGCACGTTAATGTTACGAATTCGAAGAGATCCTTTCTCACGCATATTCTGCAACACTGTGCCTCAAGAAAATGCAAAGAAAAAAATTCGATTTTTTGAACATGAACAACCAGAATACCCCCTTAAGTGGCATCGACGAGCCACTTCGAGATCCTTTCTTCCGGTGAGCTCTTTGTCCGTTGAACGCGCGCGGATTTCTTGGCCTATCGAGTCCTCGAGCACCTTCTTCCTCGTCTTTTTCTTCCCTTGCTACCTTCACCCCTTTACTACCCCTGCGCTCTCTCTTTTTCTCTCTCTCTCTCTCTCTCTCTCACTCAGTATTCGCATCTACCTCGTCTCCTCGTAGCTTTTAATTTTTTTGCTGTTTTTAATTCCACCGCGGAACCGTTTAATTTCGAGTTAACGAGGCCGATGGTTAATTCGTCGCGCAAGGGTTAAACGGATTTTAACGACGATCGTTGCCGGCGCAGTTGGCGGGTAACCCGCCGAAGGATAAGTGGATTTCCTCGCGGATAGGCCCCGCAAACGTGTGCACCTCTCTCCCTCTCTCTGGCGACGGGTTTTCAGACGTCTCGACGACGAGTACAAGCACGGCGGTTTTATTTTCGCGGATTGATTCCGCCGTTTCGCGCGCGAAAAATTCGCGTTGTCCCGCTCGACGTTCTCATCGTTTCCTTGTCTAAAGCCTAATTCAAAATAATTATTGAACAAAGTGGAGTTAAAGTGAATTTACACTTCTTCATTTTGTATGTACATCCGGGTGACATCACAATGAATATTGAAGATCAAAGCTGCAGTGTTTATACTTCTTCAATGATTCTATCTAATTGTACGTCGTCATGGCACAAAAATCAAAAAATAAACTTCCGTGTTATTATACAATGTCACACAAAAATTAGTTGCCCGGCAATGAAAACAAAATTTTTTCAGATTCTGAGCGATCTATTATACTAATAAATCTATCTTCGAGATATGGTTTTCGAGCAACCACGAAGAAAGAAAAACTGAAGTTTTTACTTTCATTCGAACTGTTTTTGAGCCTGTTGATTACGTTGAATGCATACTTTTCTAAGAAAATTATACTGTCCCGATACTGAATGATACTGTTGTGATTTTTGTCCCACAATCCCATTGGCTCAACGCACTGTGCACCGCGGCGTGATGGTTGTTCATCCGTTGCTCGCTCGCGGAGAACTGTCGGTGGTGTTTAAACAAAACCACAACGTAACGCACATTTGTTAACAAAACGTTAACGCTACGAAAAAATTGATAAAAACATGTATAATGGTTAAACATATGACATCAACCGTTGCATGCACACTCACGCTCAGTCATTCCCACGGTGGCCTAAACGTTCTTACAATTACATTCTTATATAATTCACTTGTTCTCAGAATGCAAAGAAGAAACGTTTTCGAACTGCGCTGGCGCAAATGTGTACGTACAGTAGAGGTTCGTGCTAAGAAAAACCTTCGGGTCCGTGCTGTTTCTTATATCGTGCAGTTCTACTATTTTTTTTTGAACGCGATTTTACTGGTCAATTTTCGAAGTTCAACATTTTCTGGCTATAAAGTAAGTGTACTTCAAACCATCAAAATCCAAAATATTATCAATTTCAGATAATTTTGAAAAACAGGGAACCAATCAGAACACAGGATCATCGAATCCGTCCGCTCTGATCGGTTCCCTGTGTTTCGATAGTAACTCCTGGAGAAGATTTTTGCAAAGGAGAAAGTTACTTCAAATGATCTCAGGAATCACCCGTTTCAAGGAAGTATATTTTTGGGACGGCTTGTAGTTACTTTAAGTGCTCCGTAAAGCTAGTGTTAAATTTTAGCCGGTTCAGCAATCTGTCACTGGTTCGAATGATGAATGTAGAGTAGGAAGTTCGAAGTTCCTTCGATTTTCCACCGGGGGCGACACGAATTTTCGAGTTCCGACGACTGGGTGATCGATAACCGTGGAAAAGAACGAAGAGGACGGTAGAAGTGTCGGCGACGGTGATTATAACGGAAAGTTTCCGCGGCCGCGAAATCCCTCACATCTGGCCCCGTGATAATTGGTATGCTGCGGGGGACCGATAAACGACTTAAACTACTTGTGAACTATCATGCTTCCCGGACGGCGAGATTAGACCGCAGCTTCCGGAAGTTCGACTACCGATGCCCCCGCGATTACGCCTCTGAAAAACAACCGAGCACCGCCCGTTGCTAGCTCTGGTCTTTAAAAATTCCTTTGACGACGTCGATCGGGGATCATGTTGCTTCTTATCGCTGGAGCGAGCTCTCGAATGCGATCGAACCGCCGGGATTACCATGTTTAGACGACGAGGTAACCTTAACCCTTCAGACTTTCGTATGGGGCAGGTCTGAGACGCTACGGGCTCAACTTAAAGGATTTGTTTCCTCTGTTTTGTTGCAGAACTTGATACGGTATCGTATAATTCCTCCATTTAGAAATTTACTAGGCTATTTATGAAAATTCTCATGATAAGTTACCTCGAAAATGGCAAAAAGTTGAGCTGTAATGATGTCATTATGGTCTATCTTTGCAATCCTTTCCACCAGAAGCACAAAGCGAACCATCAGGGGAAACGGTAACTGTGTTAAGATATCCAGTGTGTCCACTGTGATTAATCTTCAACCTGCAGTTTGTTAAGTTCCAAACCTTAACAAGTTTATCCCAGCCAGCAGAAACGATAATGGGATTTGAATGATTCGGGGAAAACCGTACGCAACTGACCCAATCGAAAATGGCAAAAAGTAATAGAACAGAATAGGAAAATCTCCGAATAAATATCTTAATTTTATATTTGGATTTTAATTTAATTTTCTTTGTGGTCCAAATTTACGTTAAGTCGCTGTGAGATCGACTCTTGGAAATTCGACTATTTTTCGATTTTGCGTCATAGCTCGCCAACTATGAGCGATAGGAAAAAAGTAGTTCTCTTTAATGAGGACTATCGTTTGGCGAAACATTTATCACTTGTTTGTACAATTACATTTTTAAATTCATCATCGTCAAATGCTTTCGCCGCTTTGGTGAAAGTTCGTGAAGGTTAAAGTCCGCAGTCTGCTTATAGAATCACTTTCATAATTTCACTAATTGTAATACAGGAAATCAGAGGGAATTTTGAGCCCTTTCTGTGGTTCCAGTGATTAAAACAGCCGGCTTTCGGCCAGCTAATAGCCCCGCACACAGACGCAGGAGTACGTGCACGCGTGGCTGCGTTTAGGGTAGTTCACCCTCGGCGCAGGATCTTGGGAGACGAGCCAGCCGGCTCGAAGACAGGCAGCCCCGATTGTTGAGGTTACGGATCGGTGTCAAGTAGGCACCCTATGCCATGTGCGGCGGCCCATTCAGTCGTTCGTTCATTCAGAAATATCCTGCCTCCTCTCATTCTCTCTCTTTTGCTCGCGCTCTCTCTCTCTCTCCTCGCCATTCAACAAGTAGATCATCGAGCCTATGCAGCACCCTCTACCGTCGGACCTACGCAACCTCCAAAGGTTACGAGCCGACTCCGGGGGCGGTTGTTACGCAATAAATCCGTGCTCCCCACGGGTCTCCTTCGAGGGATGGCGCGTCCTTCGGAGGGGGCGGTTAGAGCTATTCAGAGGCTGGGGGACGCACGAAGTCGTCGACCCCTGACCCCGGCTCGACGCAGGAATTTTGAGGATTCAATTACTCGCGGAGAGAGATCGTCGAGGGCGCGACGCTACACAGGACAGGCTAGACGCGTTTCGACGAGGGTGCCTCCTTTGAGGGGGTCCTCGACTTAATGGGGATCCCCCGCGAGCTGATCGATAGCACCGGACCTGTTTCCGAATTGCTTCGATTACCCCCGATTGCCACGGTACGTACAACCCTTCGGGAGATTCTTCTGGTGGGGGGCTGCTGAAGGGGTTGTGAATCTAGTCGACGAATTTCTTTTGAGGAATTTTAATGCGATACTTTCGTTGACCAGGATGTAGTTTGGTTGTAGAATCGCAAAGGATGATCGAGTAACGACCCCTTTTGTGGGAGTCGTGTAGGTCGACCGAATTACACAGTAGGGTTAAACAAAAGAAATTGAGGAATAGCGCAAGGTGAAATAAAAATCGTTTTACTGTTATTAACCTCTGCCGAAGACAAAAGAGATCCCAAATCCCAAAAGGTGATGTCAACCCACCCCAACAGCATTCAGCTGGGGCGCAGAACTGGGGGTAAACGAAGTTCCTTCGAAATTCTGTTGCTGGTTGCAGATTGCCCTAGAATTTCAAGAAACCTACACATGTCTCCGCGTGAAAAAGGCCCGCGCGTCCTTCGCGGAAGGTACATACTACACGGAACGTCGATAACCACCGAAAGGGTTATTCTAGCATCAAATCCATTTTTCCCCGTTCCCCGGACGTCGCGCGACGTCTCCGTCCGGGTGGTGACGTTGGCTGCGGGGTTGGTCATGGTGTGGGGGTCGGTCGTCGATCGGTATTTTTAGAATTCAGCATTAATTAAATAGCTTAGGAGAGAAGAATGAAGCCAGTGAGCCGCGACTGGCAACCATCCGGCCGATGGACGAACGAACGAACGAACGGGCGATTTCGCGCTAATCACTAATCAGAGCGGCTCATCGGGATAGGAGCCGGCCAGCCAATAGTGCCTCGCCCCCCTTGCTCACCCCCCTGGCCTCAACCCCCTTATCCTCCAACCACCCGGTCGGTTGTAGCCGGCGATCATCCCCCCGCTTTTCCGCGCGCGTTCCTCATCTCTAACCCCCTCTATCCCACCCCTCTTTTAGCACCGATGTCAGCCATGGCCAACGCGACATAGCACCGCATAGCACAGCAGCAGAAGCAGCAGCAGCAGCAGCATCATCATAGTGCACATAGTAGGTATAGTATTATACGTATAGCTGAAGCGTCGCACGGCGCGACACACGATACAACACAACACAACAACATGCCGGTCGGCATGATTATAATAAGTGATCGCTTGGATACTCGATGTGTGCCAAACT
Organism: Lasioglossum malachurum; assembly: GCA_028455605.1. Lineage (NCBI taxonomy): Eukaryota > Metazoa > Arthropoda > Insecta > Hymenoptera > Halictidae > Lasioglossum > Lasioglossum malachurum. Next base: position 18,305,535 of record CM052315.1, on the reverse strand, counting down.
GGAAAGCTTTCTGCCAGGTGGAATAATGGGCTGCCGCACAGCCGACCGACGTCATTGTCACTCATCACGGTCTGATCACTGTCACTGTCTACTCGCGACAAAGCCCTTTTGTCCGGCAGCCGATGTAACCGGCTCTCCTGAACCTAACCAGAACCCTACATTCCCCAATAACGAGGCGCGGTGGACGTTGCTTCTATCTTTCTCTCTCTCTCTCTCTCTCTCTCTCTCTCTCTCTCTCTCTCTCTCTCTCTCTCCCGCTCACTCATTTTTGCTTCTCGTTTTTCCATTTTTTTTCACCTTTCGTTCTTTCTTCTTCTTCTTATTCTACCCCCCGTTCCACCAGCGCTTTTTTCTTACTTTTCTCTGCCAGTCCACCCCCCTCCCCCCCCTCTCAACCCCCAACGTCGAGCTCCTTTTTTTTAAATAGAACGCTCTCGCGCACCGTAACGCCGCGGATTATGGTAATTCCCCGCGTCGCGGCTTGCGACTCGATACACCCCCGATCCTTTCGCCGTCAACCCCCCTCCCCCCTCCCTACCTCCCGCCACCTTTCCGACCACACACCCTCACGAACCACCCTCCGTATACACACACATGCCCACCGACAGCGCGTTACGGAACGGTGAAAATCGTGTTAGACGTTTTTCATTTTACCCCGCCGCGCCGTTAAGAGCCGGAACGACGTGGACGCGCGTTTATGGTCGCGAGACACAGCCAGAACCTTTCCTTCGAGGATGCGAAGTCGATCGGACTCCTACGACACTGTCACGCACAGGAATTTTTTTTTGGGGAAATTAATGGAATTCTTTCTTAAATAAATGCCTCGGTTAATGTTACCGTTACGTCCCGGAGTCTGGCTTGCGCGAAATTATTTCGTTCATTCCCCTTACTGGACGATTAAATGCGATACAAACTTTTGTCCACGCGGCACGCGCGTCCGACGTCTGACTGGGAACCACGACTTTCGCGGACACGCGTATACAGTAAAAGCTCCTTCGTTGTCCGAAGTCCGGGGGTTTGAGCGGACAACCACCGTGCCCGGACACTATCTTTGATTTATGACTGCGTCTTTAGTGAAACGGCTAGTTAAATGACAAAGGAAAGCATTCGCAGTCAAAAGCAGTCAACTGTCTGACTTTAGAGAACTCCTTATTTCCTTGCAATATTCCTTTCCTATTGTTCTCCGTTCTGCGCGGGTCTGGGCAGTCCTGGGACACATCTGGCGACCAGATCCACGCAGGCCTAATCCTCTCGTTGACAGGCAGTGGAGTGGGTAGGCACTGGACAACGATCGTGCCCACGATTCCAGGCCAGCATCCTTTCTCGTGCGATGGATGGCCGCTGGTGGCGCTTTCAGCCTCAGTAAAGTAAAATTCTCGATAATATGGGGTACCTTGAGCACCCCGCAGAATTTTAACAAATTGGTATGATTTGAGTCTGAAAAAAGAATGTATAACATGTGTATATATTATATTTCTGTATATTTTCTAACTCGTAGGACATGTTCTGGAGTCTTTTTGTCCGGAACAGATTGTTTCAGTACATTTCTGCCAATATAACTGCCTCAGGGCTCTGCTAACTCATCACCCTAATACAGATACGTTACTGTTTTGGCCGCGCAAGCGCGAGAAAAGATGCCCCATATCGGAACACTGTTCAGGACAACGAAGGAGCGATTACTGTACTACTTAACGCTTACAGGTAGTAGATTCGCCCGAAGCGGCGGACGAGAGCGAGATAATTCGGACGGCGCGAATCTTCGCAGGGAAATGTTTAGCGACTTATCGGACAATTGGACGAGAACTGATCTCGTTGCTCGTTGACGGCTGCAATCGAATCAGGCTGGGTCGTTGTAGGCAGAACGATGATCCATACTCGTCCTGGGAAGATCACGTAGCTGGTAGTCCTCGGTCCTCCGTTTCGCGTTCGTTGACGCGCACGAGCTTCCGTGATTGATAACGACGACCGGCGCGGCGCGGCGTGTGATACTCCTGTTAGAGAATGCGTTGAACTAATATATTGAAGGAAAGAGTATCACAAGCGCGAGGATGTCGGGAGGTGAACTAAGCGAGACTCACTTATTAAATTAATAACTGGGAATATATTTGTAGCGTACGAAATAAGATTACAATGAAGTAGAATTGTTAAAAGAACTTGGATTAGAAGCGCGTGATATAGTAAGACCGCTCGAGGGCGGATGAGAGTGAGGACTCGTCGGAGTCCGGAACGGGACGTCCAGGAGGCGGCGAGCCTCATTGGAGTCAGGATGAGAGTGACAGACTGACTGCCCGAATTGAACTGAATTAACTGAACTCGTTTTGGGATCGTGAGGTCGAATATATAGGTGTCGTATCTTCTACGCTATGTGTCGTCAGACATAGCAAGTTTCTTACTCTAACGCTACGGATGTTATGAGATGTGCGATTAATGATTGCGGGGAATGCTACGTGATACGGCTACGGGGAATACGTTAAGATATGATTATTATACAAAGGTTGAGATAAGAAGAAGATAAGAAGATGCTACTTATATCTAACGAATATATTAATAATCATGGTTACAATACCATATTTTTATTAACTATGCTTATAACCCATGGCAACACGTCGGCAGACGTGACAGTTACATATATTGAGCAACTTGTACACATTTTTTGGCAGTAACATCTTAAACAATGCCTGACGACTTCTTTCCTGGAAATTAAGCTTCTTTCCTGAAGTTAAATGAAAATGGAATGCGACAATATTGCCACAGGGATTGATAAAAAATCGCAAATTCGTCTTCAAGTGGATCGTCCAAATAATTTGATACTCCATTCGCAGTTCCCAAGTTATAGTAGTCTGAGTCAGGCTGTCTGACACTTAACGAGCGCCTCGAACACTGTGTCCCGCTCTACTTTGCCTATGGACCGCAAGCACCGTGCACCGACGCTGCAATGGTTGCATCAACGCAGGCGTTCAGGTCTTCGCGTGCACTTTCGACTAGCTGCTAAACGACAACGTTTAGTCCAGGAAGATAGTTGAAACTCGAGAATGGACTGCGATTTGTGTAGCTCGCTTGAGAAACCGGAGCGGAAACTGAGATTTTATGTGGTAGTCAGCGTGCTAAGTGACAATGAAACGTGGGAACGTTCGTCAATAAAACCGAATGGATCTTTAAGTGGAACGTTTCGGCAATAATATTACATAAATAAACGTGTCTACTGTTCCCTGTACAACAACCAGGCCAACACCAATTCTAGCCGGTAAAAATCTGGAACATTCGGAAAATTCAAGTATAATTTACAATACATAATCGGGTAAATATATCGAAAAGTTGAGGAGCTGGCGCACTCTTTTAATCTTTCTACATTTTAGAAACATTTTAGAAAAATTAATGGTTGTTCCGTCAGCAGGAACTTCGAAAGAAATTATTATTGTCTGTTATTCGACGTAGTTGCTGATGCACGATTCTTTTCACAGATGCTTTTTCATTACAAAATTCATTACAAAATGAACCTATGTCAGCATAATCTAAATATGTCCACATATCAGACAACATTTGTAATTGACATTTCCCGAATCATTAAGCTAATGCGTTACTGTGCAGTTTTGCAGCTCGTCCCTTTACTATACCAATTGCTGCAAAGAACTGTTTTCACATTTTACTGAAATTAGCGTCTCCCCGATCTGCACGCGTGCAGTTTAATTTCCCCATACAAAACATTTAGAAAACGGTACATTAACAATAACAATTCACAAAATTGACACACCCCAAGAAAATCGTAAAAATTCTGTGCGATGAAACTGCAGCGTTAATACTCGGCTAACCCGATCCCAAAAGCATCATCCCCTAAACAAGTCGACCCACCTTACGGCAAACACTCCGTGAAGAGAGCAAAAAGGGGATAGCAGGGTACCCAGTATAAAAGCGAGTCGCGCGATAATTGCGGGCCGACAACGTCATTCCCGTTAACTAAGAAACTCGCGGTACACTTTCGCCGCGACCTCTAATCAAGAAGTATCACCCCGTGTAAATCATCTCATCCCCTGGAGGGGGCCTTGAAGCAGTTCGGAAGTTGCAACCCTCTCCCCTCTGCTCTCCTCTCCACTCGCCAAAAGAAAA
>CM052315.1:18115002-18301331 GCA_028455605.1 Lasioglossum malachurum | reverse complement strand
TGTTGGTTGTTGTATGTTTGTACTGGCAAGATGACTCGAAGGTATCACGATTATATTTTGATAAATGTAGCATTTGTGTTGAGATCGTGACCCACCTTGAGTGTTCTATTTGAAGGTGACTGTGTCCAGAATGAATTTCTTTCGGCTGGTTTTATACAGATTTTGCAGATGTCGAAGAATTTCAGTTTTCGATCCATTGACAACGTTCGCGCATGTGCCGCAAAGGATCACGCTCATAATCATTGCCCAGCACGAACTCTCGGGTACGAATTGATCGTTCGACAGGAATCGGGAGGCTCGACTTAATAATTTTCGCGAAGGGCGAAAAGTTCGCTCGCGGCCGAGGAGCGAAACGGTAATTTCATCAAACGGTGAACCCGCGAGCAAACACCGGCGGGGCACAAAGGATACAATTGCTCGACGGTACCACGGCTCGATTATTAATTAAGTTTCCTCCGGCAGACGTGTTTGCGAACCTTCAATTACCGTAAGCGGCGGTTAGACTGCGTGAAAATTTCATCGATTACGCATCTAGGCAAGCCGCTACCGCCTCGATACTGTAATTCTTCACACTGTTTCATATTATACTCGCCTAATCTCCTGTCAATCTTAACAGGAACAGCGGTACACGGTTTTATTAGCCTACAAAGTATCTCATTGGCATACTTTCTTAAAATCGTCTACTCTACTACTGGAACTACGCTATTAGCATATCGAGTTACAAGGTAAACATGCTCGGGTATGTTCAGTACTCTTCTTATTTTTGTTATAATAATTTGTATGCAAAATAAAAAATGTATTATATGCAGAATAAAAAGTGTCAAGATACAGAACCTACACAGACATTTGTTTCTTACTTGAACAATTTCAACCATCGGAAATACAAGAAATATGTTTACTATATGGAATTTTTCAGTTAATAAATTGAACCTATACAAAATAAAGAACACTCGGTGCAACTAGAGGTCCATGTAAAAATTGATTGTTTCGATGTACACGCCTCAATTTGTGCAAAAGACTAACGATTTGATCGTTTGCTGTATTTTCGGAGTCGTTCCAAAGCCACGGTGTTCGCGCGGTGTTTTGCGACCTTGCACCTTGATTTACTTTCGCCGTTTTTATCGGGCCGCGGCCGCGAACTAAACGATAACGTTTCCACCTGGTGACAAAACAGAGACGGCCGGCGATCCCCTGGAATCTTAATGGGGATTGGATCGGATCGAGAGTCGCGATAAATAAGTTTCTCGGCCGATTACGCGCGACCCGGTTGCGTAAGAAAGAAGAATTTGCTCTTGCACGCCTCCTCGATTCGCTATACCCGTTTTGCTCGATTGTTTCGCCGAATAATCGAACCTCCATTGCCGGCAATATTTTCCGGATCGTCGGTCAACCGTGCGCTAACGCGCTAAACCTTAAAATGATAATAATCCTGCAGGCTGTAATAGTATTTTATCATCAAAACACATTTTCTCGTTTCCTACGAGACAGTCGAATACGATAAATAATAGTAATTCTCTCTTCTGTACACAAACGTCCGCAGCTCAACAGGTATTTACAAGTAGTTTCAAGTTGCAGAAATAAAAAAAACTTTAAGCACAACGTTAGCAGTTTTGCGTCAGCGTGTACTCTGTTTAATAAAGGCTTCAGACAACGATACGCAGGATTAAGAATTACTTTCCTTCTCCCGGAGTTAAAGCTTGTGTAAAAGGAAAATCGTGGGCGTTGCAGAACAGTCTTACGGAGCACAGTCCGAGTCTACAGCGCCCGGAGAAGAATGTTCCTTAAAGACGAAGTGCTTCTTTGATATATTCCTGTTATCTGGAATTTCCGGTCTGGTTAAATAATAGAACTCTGTCTTCGGAACGTGTCTTTATCTTGCTCTTTTATTAGGCCGCGCCATAAATTTACCAGGCTTTTTTTCACAGTGATACCGGAACCAGTATTTTGCAACGCTGCGTTAAAAACTTTACTTTGTATCGGCGTGGACATTCTTCTGGATGGCCACAATTTTTTGGACACCCGAACATTTTGTCTGATTATCTACGATTTTTTCTGAAGGGCCCAGGACACCTTCCCAAGTTCCCAGAATTTATTTGAATACCCTACCCTCTTCTTCTAACGATCTAAAATTTGTGCGAAGACCCTAACATTATTCCCGATGGTAAAGGATTCTTTAAAGAGTGTAGAACACTTTCCTCTAGGTCCCAGGCAAATCTGTAAATATCTTAAATCTTTCTGTAAGATTCTCAAGAGTTATATACCTTAATACAGTATGTACCACAATAACATAATAACTATGCCGAACAGTAACCACACGGTTAGCGACCGAGCGGCCGCGACCATGATCGCTCGATTGTTCCTAATCGCGTCGCAGTAAACCGTGTCGAAAGACTCGTTCGTCTCTTGTAAAAACCGGTCCCGTTCTCTCGCGTCGTGCGAGCTGCTATGAGTGACATTACTCGCACGAATCCTCTCCGAAGTGTCACCTGAAAATAACTCAGCATTGCTATTCTAGTAGCACGCATACAAGTGCACGGGCGCAGCGGCACCAAAGTCCTCGTACGCATTTAAATCAAGGCGGACTCCTCGAGGGCACTCTCCGGCATCGAAGTCAGGCCTCAAAGCGAGGCGCACACGCGGACTTTCTATCGTCAGCAGCGCGGCGCGGCGGTGCGGTGCGGCGTTCTCTCTGTGCAGAAAACAATTAAAATGCGCGCACGGGATGCTTCGCGGGGCTCGCCCGGCGAAATCGCGACCGCTCCTTCTTTTTTTTTTCCCCCTCGATTTTTCTTCCTTTTTGCCCCCCCACCGTCCCCCGCTGTTTTGTTTTCCCCTCGCGTCCTCACTCGCTCCCTCTCTTTTCCACCAAACGGGCACGATTTATCGGTGCCATCTAGAAGCACGGAAACGCTTTCTTGCGCTCGCCGAGAGCCGAGGAAATTGATAACAGTCTGTCGATCGCCTGGATCGCCCCGCGCAACCACGAATATCTCTGTTCTCGGCTCCGGATCGCGATCTACAGCCCCGTTATTAATCCTAGACAATTAACAATTTATTTGTCGGTAAGAAATTGACATTTAGGGTTAATGGGGTAGTCTCTGGGCGAGTAAGGAGATCGAAGTGTTGTCGATGAAGGCAAGTGCAATGATCAAACTTGATGTTTACAATATAAAGAAAACATTAATATAAAATTATTTAAATAAAAATAAATTTTTTAAAAATACCACGTTTAAAAAAAAAAAACGGACTAAAAAGTGTAAAATAAATTTAAAAAAAACGGACTAAAAAGTATAAAATAAATTAAAAAAAAAAACGGACTAAAAAGTATAAAATAATTTTTCCTAGCCTCACATACAGGTTCCTAATCCCATACAGATTGTGAATTTTTAATAGCTATGAAAATACTTGTAAGATTTAAAACGAAAAACGTAGGGCGCAAGATAATAAGGAGTGTGGAGAGTAGCTGCCGTTGAGAAAACTCACACAACAGTTCATATCATTTGCAGTGCAATAAAATTGTTAGTGACTTGGGTGAACTATTCATGCATCAATTATTATCAATCACAGCAAGCGCCCCACGTTTTTAGTTTTAAATCTTACAAGTATTTTCACAGCTATTAAAAATTCACAATCTGTATGGGGTTAGGAACCTGTATGGGACTAGGAAAAATTATTTTTTTAATACTTTTTTTAGTCCGTTTTAAAAACGTGGTATTTTTTAAAAAATTTATTTTTATTTAAATGATTATTTTCTGCTTTTTTTAGTCTTGTGCGTGTGAAATTTTCCAATTGATTTTAAACATTTCGATGAGATTATAACAGAGACATGTAGTAAATTTCAGACGGTATTGCGACGCGTCATATCGAAAACAAACGCCGTGGTAAAATGTCAAAGATAAAGGTTCGACGGAGAATCTCGGTGTAACTGTTCTTTCGCTTGGTAAACAAACATTACAGTATAATAATACGTAGTAAAATAATCCCGATTATCGATCGTAAATGTTGAACATTTAATTTAATGGTTTTCGGCGCAACTGTTTCGATCACTTATTAAATCTAGCAATTTTGCAATCAACTTTTTCTCTTTCCTAACCGTTTCGGTTCAGTTTTGAACCTTTTTCAAAGGAAAAAATTGCATCTACAATAAAAAAAAAAATATATGTATATTAAATACAGTAAATAGAATAGGTAAATTGAAAATGAAACAATCAGGATGTTAATACGTACTTGTTATAATAACTTTAGTTGTGTCAAATGAAGATTGAAAAATTGATTTGTGCACGTTGGTGGTTTAGAATGTACTGCGGTCAAAGTAACCGTTAAGACAGAGCCCAAAAACTGAAAACATTGAAGACTACACATATAGACACACTAGTCTGAACATAAGGATCCACCGTTCTTAAATCAATATATAAATCACATGATTAAACAACATGGCGTTTTTAAATATTGCATTGTCATCCAGTTCTGAGCTGTGTTTAAAATTTCAAGTCTAGCTCCATCGGGGAGTTAGTTTAAAATCAATTGCAAAATTTGTACCGAACAGATAGACAGACAAGAAAGCGAGCTAATAAAAACGTGGTAAAAATGAATATGTTTGTTTCTTCATAATTTACAGAATAATCAAATTAAACTCTTGCTTAAATCAGTGTCTGATCAGCCCCAAGCTAGCAGAAGATTTTTGTTAGAAATATTAAAAATCGTTGGAGACGAATGTTTGCAACTAGACTGCGGATCTTTACGCAAGATAAAAATTGTTTGTATCGATTGTATCAAACACGAGTCAAATTTAAATAGTCATTCTACCTTTAATAATTTCAACAAGCTGAAAATAACATATCAACATTCTTATATTCATTTAATCCTTTGACCGGTTTAAATTGCATCTACCTATTATTGTAATAAGCGCATAAAATCCACAGTCTATTATAGTATCCGCGAACAACGGAAAAATTCTAGGACCTCCAAAAACCTTTTGGAACCTCGCGGAAAAATCTGACCTTGCTAAAGGACTGATAAAGTAGAATTAATTGGAAAAAAATAATTAGCAATAGTTTGTCAGTAATTTCAGGTGTGAGGAAAGGAGGAGGTCGTTAAGTGGTAGACAGTACGTCGAATAAGAGGATCGAATGATCAACAAGATGCCAGTCCCCTCGACAATATTTGCGTTTCGCGGGTCGAAGGGCTCGCGAGAATATCGACGCGCGTCTCCGTCGTCGGACGGAAATAAAGTTTCGCGAAGTAGTAACGAGAGCTTCGACTTTCACGAATGCGTCGACGATACTGTAAAGTTTCGCCGTTCCGGCATCCCGTGGGGCAAAAAGGACGGGATGCCGAAAGATTGATTGATTGGTTCGACTTAGGAGCGTCGACCTGACAGATGATTGGCCCATTTCTCCGTACACTTTCACTCGGCTCGGTTTTGTCTTTTACTGCACGCGTTCGGAACGGTTTCTGGAACCGTATCGACTTCGACTCATCTTTCACGCTTACCTTCTACTTTTCATACATCGAAAAATTTAACATAACTTGCTGGAGGCTGGGAAATCCTTCCCAACGCTGCACCTATCCTCGAACCACTTCCGTAGTATCTTAAAAATTCAAGGTCAGTGTTTCCGAGCTTCTTGAATGTCAAAGGCGGACACTATGTACAGGGTGTATAAAAAAGTAATGGTCATCCGTCCTAGGGATCTACACTCCTGGTTCGGTGGACATTTGTAAGAGAAATTTGCCGCAAAATTGTTCACAACAAAGAAAATTGTCGTTAAAGTTTCTTTTTACATCAATACCTTCTAGTCATCGAGAAGAGAAAAAGTTTGAAGTCAGCCACATGCCGCAAAATTGGGTCGTTCCGAAAGTTATTTCGTTTTCTAAAGGGAAAATGAAAGACAATTTTTTACCATTTAGAATGAGTTTTATGACATTTTGTTCTATGATCTCGTGCGATTTTTCCGACAACTTAAAGATCCCATGCTCGGAGAATTTCTGTTTTTTATTAGCAAAATATTGAGTTGTATGACTTTTCTTGTTTACATGGCATAAAAATTTTCACCGCGTAAAAAATGTTGAAAACAGCGAAGAAAATAGTGGTCGATGGTACTTCCTCTCCTTAAACAGCGCATAAATTTTTCATTCGCGCATTTTTATCCTTGCGGTAATAAAAAAGCAAAACCTGATGGAAATGCGTACTTTGATTTTGCATATTTGATATGCGATGATAAGAACATACTTGAAAGATTAGGAAGCACTGCAAGATAGGAAGTTACGTCCGAAATGTCAGCTGTCAAGATATACCACGATTTTGCGATTCAAAATAACGAAATTTAAAGGGACATTCGTCGCTAGGCATTCAGATCATAAATTTGAAGTTGCAAAATGTGGAAGAATACCTTATATCCACTAATACACATAAGAATATTAATCCTACATTATAAAATACGAATATCAAGTATAAGTACTTACAAATGTTTCAGAATCATCTGTTCCTCCGTCGGATCAAGTGGATCTGAGTAACTATTTCTTTGTGCGACATGTGGCTCTTTTCAAACTTCCTCTCTTCTCGATGAGTAGAAGGTATCGATGTAAAAACAAACTTTAACGACAATTTTCTTTGTTGTAAACAATTTTGCGGCAAATGTCCACCGATCCAGAAGTGCAGATTCACCCCTAGGACGGATGACTTATATAATTGTTAGAATTTTTGAGGAAATGCAGTTTATCTACTATGTACTACGACTTCAAACAACAAAGTGTATAAAACTAACTTGACTATCTTTAAGCGAGCTGCGAGACGACATACGTCACATATCTATGACGTGTTGTCAGTCTTTTCGAACGTCGAAAACAACAAAAATTTAAACGGTAACGAAAGGCTCGTTATCTAGACCAGTGGAAAAACGTATCGCCGACAGAGGGGTTGATTCCTTTCGAAGAGCATGATTCAGCCGCTCTTCGATACGACACAGTCATTAAAATTAATAGGCTCGCGGTAGGTAAAGCGCTCGTAACTGAGATCTAGAAAATCGAGTCTACAGGACAGGAAATATCAACGGATAGAGTGTCCACGTGTCGACATGCTTTACCCGTCCGCCTAATCGATAATCGTCGCTATTATCCTCGCCGCACGTGGAAGATGCACCGCGAAGAGAAAATGTTACAGGCTCTAAGATAATTTTTTAAGGATCTAGAATTTTTTTGTACACCCTAGAATCTTTTTCACGAAGGACTTTGACGCAAGCTTTAGCAGATTTACCTGAGGTCCAAACATTTTTTTGAACACCCCAACATTTTCTCTAACGACCTTACCTAAAATCCTAGAATTTTTTTAAAACCCTAGATTTTTTTCTGACTGTCAAGGATTTTTGTGCAAGTTCTCGGACATTTTATCATCTAAAATATTTGTTCATAGACGTTAAGACATTTTCGTTGCTACACCAAAATGTTGCTACGAATCCAGAATTTGTGCGCGCTCTGAATCCCGTATGCAGCACGCGAACGATATAATACTTCCACTAATGGCCGTCGATTAAAGTAAAAGTGTGTGTCCACGGCGGCAATTAATCTGCAACCGATAATCCGTCGCCGGGAAACAAGAGAAAGCATTCGCAGAGGAAATGTGCGCGGACACGGATCGCATGCTGCAAAGGGAACGCATGCTCGAATACATAAAATGCAAATAACACGTGATGCCGGGTCCGCCGCCGCCGCCGCCGCCGCCGCGGAGCGTGCAAGTATCGCGGGGGTACCTGTTGCGCGTCATTCATTTTGGTACTGATCCCAGTTCACGTTTGTTTGAAAATCAATCCCCGCCGTCGGCCGGCCACCAGCTGATGAAACTGACCAATATTTGTAACCGGTGGCCGGCCGAAACCGGGTCGGCGTTCTCCCCTTCGAACAAAAAGTCATCGACGTCCCCTCGCACCCCGCTCTTGCACCGGACAAAGAGTTATTAGCTGTACATGGAAATTCGATGACGAACGGGGGATCACTCGTGCCGGTCGCAATTATCGGCCTCTCGACGCCTCGCCGTTTCGCACACAAATTTTTATCCATCGTCATTTTTGCTTTTCCTCCCCTCTGCACAAAGTAATTATTTATAAATATTTACATTCTACGCGCGGTAAAGCACGAACTTGTAATTTTAATTAACGAAAATTCGAACCCAGCAGTTTTAGCCATCATCATTTTACTTTTCCTCTTCGCTCTGCACATTATTTATAAAAATAATTATTTTAATAAAAATAAATTTTTAAAAAATACCACGTTTTTAATAATGACTAAAAGGTATAAAATATATATATAGTTTTTCCTAGCCCCATACAGATTCCCAACCCCGTACAGATAGTCCTGAAAATTTGTGAATTTTGAATAGCTATGAAAATACTTGTAAGATTCAAAACGAAAAAAACGTAGGGCGCAAGATAATACATAGCAAAGAGTGTAGAGAGTAGCTGCCGTTGAGAAAACTCACACAACAGTTCATATCATTTGCAGTGCAATAAAATTGTTAGTGATTTAGGTGAACTATTCATGCATCAATTATCTATTTTTTGCATGCGCCAAACGTTTTTCGTTAAAGACGTAGTAAAATAGACTGCGAATCTTTATGCATTTATAGGAAAATTGAGTAGATGGAGAATTCAAAATTGTCTAAAATTTTCAAAATTGAAGATATTAATATATGATATCTCCTCTACTAAAATATTATTAGGGAAGAAATAAAATTCAATTTGGTTTCTACTTCTTGCGATCGATGTAGAGACAATTTTTATTTTGCATAAAGTTCCGCAGTCTGTTTATAAATATTTACATTCTACGCGCGGTAAAGCACAAACTTGTAATTTTAATTAACGAAAATTCGAACCCAGCATTTTTATCCATCATCATTTTACTATTACTCCGCTCTGCACAAAATCATTATTTATAAATAGACTGCGGATCTTTATGCATTTATAGGAAAATTGAGTAGATAGAATCCAAAATTGTTTTTGTGTGTGTGTGTGTGTGAAAAGTTAAAAAAATTGAAGACATTCATATATATCTGCTCTACTAAAATTATTAAGGGAAGAAATAAAATTCAATTTGGTTTCTACTTCTTGCGATCGATGTAGACAATTTTTAGTTTGCACAAAGATCCGCAGTCTTTTTATAAATATTTATATTCTTCGCATAGTAGAGCACAAAATTTAATTAACAAACATTCGAACATTTTATCCATCTGCTATTAACATTTAGAAACGTCGTACAGTACAGCACAAACATGTAACATTACTGAACAATTATTCAAACCTACCATATCGGCTTACCTCGTCGTAGAACAGGAAGGAAACATAGTAGAACATGCTACGGGAGACGGCTGACGGACAAGTAGACCCTCTTGTCCTACAGGTCGTCTGAATCGTCAGAATCACTTGAGCAAATATAATTCTACACCTTCCGGCATCACTTTCGCAATGTCCAGAAATGTGTTTCTTTCGAGGTAGCCCGAAGCCAGACGTGGATCTGTCGAATGAATAGAATTCTGTGATACTAGGTCTGTGCAAAAATGCTCGATTTTGTAATAAATTGCTAAATACAGGGAATCTATCAAGGAATAAATGCATTCCTAAGTAGATGATTAATCCTTAGCACTCGTATGGTGACTCTGAGGCACCACTGCAAATTGCTGTACCATTATTCAAAATATTGTTTCCATTATTAAATGTATCGATATCTAATCAATTACTAAAATTTAGGTATTGTATGTGGTATTATACCAATTTCATATCCATAAAATTTCAAAAATCATAGGGAACGGAAGTATTTTAGATCGGAAGAAATGTTTAACACCACGTTTACTTTACTTCATAAAAATGACAAGAATACATCTATTCTTAGCAATTTCTATCACGATACGAGCAAAGAGATAAATTTCTTGAACAATTCGCCGTAAATTAAAAAATTAAACCGCAGCTTATTCTACAGATACTGCATACACAATCAAGTTGATGACTCTCGGCTATCGTTTGGAATCAGTTTCGACGCGGAAAGTCGGATTCGCGCTCGTCTAAGGTGCTTGTGATGGTTAACGAAATAATGAACGGGTCTCTGGTTGGCTGGAACCCGGTCTGAAAAGTGTTACAAGCGATCGAATGCAGCGAATTCCGCGGGATCTGGGCGAGGCTGCATCAGAACGCCGGATCTCCGCGGGTACGCATGCAGGCCGCGAAACTCATTGCACCGTGACAAACAGCTGGGCTATACGGTGCATCGGTGTACGCTAACTAACAGTCGAACGCCGTGGTCTGTGCTGCTGCCGATCTCTCTCTCTCTCTCTCTCTCCCTTCGTCGTCGGCGATCGATGAAAACCAGTGTGCCATCCTCTTGCAAATCGTTTTCGATCGCGAAATTAGATAGCCGATGGGTACCGTTCGTTCCGAGGGAGAAACTGGGATCCGACTAACCGGTAATAGACGCGTGCAAAATGACAGCCATCGACGTATAATATATGCCCGAGCATTATAGACACAGATAAACGCACGCTCTCTCGAAAGCGCTCCGGTTCGACCACTATAACTTCCGATATCGAATCACTATTTTTACGAGCGACAGATTTTTCCGCGCTCTCCGCGGATCGGTGAATGTGTACACAAAGTTTCATGCGGCTAAACGGAATTCTGGGGTGTCGATAAAAATTAGTAGACTTTTCCACGTATCCAAAACTTGTCATAACTAGACTGCGGATATTCATGCGAAATAAAAATTATCTGCATCGATTGCAAGACATAGAAACCAAATAGAACATTCTTTCTTCTCTGAATAACTTTAATGGAGGAGAAACCGTATATTGACATCTTCAATTTTCAAAATTTTCCTACAATTTCGAATTTCGTCTACTCAATTTTCGTATAAATGCGTAAAGATCCGCAGTCTAGTCATAACAGTTATGGCAGATTTGGAATTGCAGTAAAATCTTTGTCTAAGAAAACGGGAGCTGTGGGATCCTAAGCAAATTGCCCATCTCGATTAATACAATTACAAAACTTATTCATCATCTTTTACGGGACTTTCACCAAATAATAATTTGTGGAATTTGTCTTATTAAAATGACACTAAACCAAAGTTGTGCTAATTCAATTACATTGTAATTCAATTACTAAGTATTTTAATCAGATGTGTAATTGAAATATAATATTATTGAAATACAATGTATAATTAAAATACAGTAATTAAAATACAGCTCTCCAAATTATAGCCCAGAACTCTCTTTGAAGAGAAGCGCGATATATTTTTATGTTTTTCATTCATATACTTGTTTGCTTCATGATTGATATTATAAATTTATAAATAATAAATTCCTTCTGTTTGTATGTGTGAAACCTACACATGGATTTTTCGTCTTCTTACCTATTACTTTAACATTCTTTAATTTTTCATTTTAATTTAATTACATCGTCATTCGTAATTAATGTAATTTAAGTATTTTAAAATTGTACTGTAATTTCAATTACGAATTACATTGTAATTTAATTACAATGTACTGTATAATTGTACTCGATTGCAATTACGAATTACATTGTAATTTAATTGAATGAAGATCTGAATTATAAATTACAATATAGCTGAATTACAATGTAATTCAATTACTTTGTAATTATAATTCCTGGAGTAATTCAATTGTAATTCTGCACAATTCTGCTCTAAACACGATATCAATTGAACTGTACTTGGTGGTTTAATTCAGTTTAATTCCTATCTGGACCTCTGTTTCA
Source organism: Lasioglossum malachurum (assembly GCA_028455605.1). NCBI lineage: Eukaryota > Metazoa > Arthropoda > Insecta > Hymenoptera > Halictidae > Lasioglossum > Lasioglossum malachurum. The sequence goes on along the minus strand of CM052315.1, from coordinate 18,289,581 downwards.
GCCGATTCCACTGTCCTTTTCTACGTTCAGCGAGGTAACAAAAAAATAGTAGAAATACACGAGCTAAGAAACAGCACGGACCCGAGGCGAGGGTTTTTGTTAGATTAAGACTTCACTGTACTTATGTACAATATTACTTTCGTCCTCCGTTACTTTCAATCCCGGTTTCGCCTACTTGGTAGTCGCGTCGTCGGGTCGGATGGTCGCGTCGCGACGGCCGCAGGGAATTACTCTGAAAATAAATAGCCCGTGATCATTCCCGCGGACGTGTTTCCAATCGCATCGTCGCGTATATTTAGTGCGAGTGCCGCGTCTAATTCGGCCCCGGTTCACCGAAGAATGACTAATTCGACGGCCGATCGGATCTCCCGTGGGGATTTCAAAGCGTGGATACCGCGCGCCACCAGGGAATTTGACCCCTTGAACTGGATAGTGGTCACGAGCAGAAAAGAGCACGCCGAGTATCGGAAGCTTTGGCAGTGGCTCACGGTCAAGCAGATCGGGGAAAAAAAGTTCCGCGGCCCGGTGGCCCGCTGCCAGAATTACTTTCGCGGACCGACGTTCGATTAATCTCAACTTACCCCGTTCACCAAGGCGTCTTCTTCTATCCCCCGTTCGCGGGGATTCATCCCGGAACCCTTTTCTCAGTTCGTACGAGTTCGATCATTCGTCTCGACGATACCTGTGAATTTGAACATCCCCTCTCGACCGGTTTTCTTTCATCCTCTATTTCGTACCAGAGTAGACACCTCAATAAAACAATACAATTCAATTTTGACCAGTTTTACTACAAAAAATCACACGTGTACTTGAAGTAAATACCAATGAATATGTATGTAAAATCCCGATGCGAAAGGTGAAACAGTTTTTCCAAAAAAATTTCTAAAAATCTTGCCTTGGAAACCAGAATAAAGCTGGTAAATACATGTTCTTCAAAACCTACTCTATAAAAAATCTGTAACTCATGCAATGTTGATTGCATTTACTTGAAAAAATCGTACTTCAAACACCAGTAATAAATATGTGTGCAAAATCCCACTGGAATAGGTTGAATGGTTTTTCTGAAAAAAATTGTTAAAACTGTAATTCGAATTTGCATTGCGGGCATCGATCAAGAACGAAACGATCTAGCGGAACGACTTGAAAAAATCAAATTATCAGGTACAATGGTTAAAGTTAAAGGTTTATTGGTATTACCCGGTTTTGTTGAACGATTACTATAGCTTACAGTATTTTTCAGACGCAAAAATTCTCTTGAAAATGGTCCACAATTGGTCGAGAACAATTTAAATTGCAAAATTGCTTAGTGAGTAATATTTGATCGAACCTGTAGCGCCGAAATCATTAAATTGTTTATATTTCATAATGTAAACAATATTGTGAATAATGGTACAGCAATTTTTAGTGTTGACGCAATTATTGAAATAATAAAAATGATTTCATAAGAAATTATTGTATAGATATCTTTAGTCGAGCAAGTATTACAATAGGAGCCGCACAAAGTCTAAATAAAATCAATCTTGTCATTTTTATAAGGGAAGATGTACCAGTCCCTTTTAAGGTGTGTGTTCGGTAAGTTTAGCGTTAAATAAAAATTTTTGCTATGTACGACCCCAAAACTTCCTGAAAAAATGTTGTGGAAAATTTGACTGGGCGTTTCTTGTGTAAATAATGGGGATGATCTGAAACCGCTCAAGAGGGTATGATTCTGTCACGCTGAAATGATAAACAAGCTTTCATAGAAAGTCTAAATGAATCCCCCGCTCACTCCCGACCCAGGTAAATTAAAAGCAAAGGAAATGAACTACCACGTAAATTACTGCGTACGCGGAACCTCTAACAAAGACAATTGACAGTCCGTGACCAATCGGAGTGACATCCGGCGAGCAGTGCAGGCCAGCTGTTTCACGGTGACGCGGTTATAATTGGAAAAAGTCGGTCCCGTATCGCCATTAATAATCCCGCGAAGATTCGGGCTCGCTAAAACGCGGACATTATGCCGGCGAATCGCGGGCAAAGTCCGGGCTGGTTCTCGTTGAATGAATTATAAGGGCGGGGCGGGGGTGTAGCATCGGGTGCAAAGAAAAAAGAAACGAGGGGAAAAGAAAATAAAGAAAGAACGCGGATGGGGAAAGGTTCCCGTGGAAAAAGCTCGAGCGCGAAATTCCGTGAAATATGGTCGTCGTTTCGAGCGGTGTTCTTTTTCCGGGAGGAGGGGTAGGGCTAGGGATGATCGTGCGCTCCCGATCCATAAATCACGGAATAGTTTAATTAGCAGGCTCTTGGGGGTGTCGCTCGATGCGGGTCACGGTGGCGAAGACACGCGTGCGAGAGATACCTCGCACGGGGTTTGGCGGTGGTGGTGGTTTTCCATGGGGGTTGGTTTCCTCATAGGGGGGGGAGGAAACGGAAGGAAGAATCGCTTAATTCGCGGCGGAGAGAACGGCGCGGCGGCGGCGGCGGCGGCAGCGGCCGGCCGGTACGGATATGTAAATTTAATAACGCCAATTTGGTGTGGGTGCAGCGTCGTGCAGGACAGTTTACATGTGCCCGAGCTCTCCTCTCTGTGCATTATGCATGCGTATTGTGTGCACCTGTTGCCCCAAATCAAGGTTCGCCTCTCGCGGAAACCTAATGCCGCATAATTGTGCTTTGAACGCAAACAACGCCCCGGCGACAACCGGGAAAAATAGAAAACACACCGGAAAAACGGACGAGGCGGAGGAGGGGCGGGGGTGGGACGGTGAGAGGAGAGAGGGGAGAGGGAAAGCAAGGAAATAAAAGGACAACGAACGCGAACCGACGCCGCGTTATCTTGCTCATGCGATATTAATGAGAGACTCATTTTCATAAATGCCGCCTCCGACCGGCATTAAAATTTATATTACTCGCGGACCTACTCGACGGGCCCACGGTTTCTTGAAAAATGTGTGGTCTGCGGGGGTGAAAGTGAAGCGCTCCGAAGCCCCTCGATGTTCCACGGGATATCGGATTGATTTTATATGAGACAATTTCGGTGAATTGTTCCATGGGGATTGTTGTACAGATGTTTTTGAGACTCTTTGACGAATACACCGCCGTACGATCTACATTGATTTATCTTCGAAATATTAATTTCTTATTAGACAGAAATACTTTCAAGGATTACAATTCACCTGACCGTTCAGTCTCGCGTATCCGAGGATTCGCAGCTCGGATGGGGGATCCATTTTACGTGGACCGAAGAACAGTCCTTAATCGATCGACGGCGCGAGAATCGCCACGCACCGAGGACGGACTGGGCGGATACGTTTTAATAGGCTTGACGCGTAGCGATATCAATTATCAGGAGGATCGCGCGACGGCTCGCGCACCCCTGATTTATCGTAATAACAGCCTTTACCCGTGGCTAGGTATTTATACGGTCGAATGAAAATTTCCCGGCGTATTATTCGAGCGGCGCGCCGCCGCGTTCGCATAATGTTATAACGCGTCAGCTTGCAACAGATCAGCCCCGACGGATTTTTCATCTCGAGAAAGACAGAATGAGAAAGAGGGAGAAACAGAGAGCGTCGTGGGACGGCGTTCACTGTACTTTTCGCGACTAAGTTGCATCCTCGTCCCCTGAAAATAAACGCGCATTACCGGACGGTGTAATTATCAAGGCCGATACGATCCACCGGATCTGGCGGCTGGATTATAGGCATTTAAGAGGGACGGCGCTGTTCGGTATATGTAGTGTGCTGCTTATAGCGTGCCGCTCCTGCCATGCCCGTTGCTGTGCTCGAGGAGCGTATTCGTGATCGGCAAACATTAAGGATGCAGGCGCGAGAGCCTCCGACGTTGCCTTGCTAGCCAGGAGGCTGGCAGGCGTGGTCCAGTGGCACGTTTCCAACCGATTTCGAAGGAAGCTCGCACACAACGATCCAGAGATCGCTTTCGCGATCGTACGCTTACCGTTCGATCGTTGCCCGACTCTCTCTCTCTCCACGCGTCGCCTCGAGGTCCTGTCGATCCTAGAATCAGGATAGATCAGCGAGTCAAGCTAGAAAAGATAGGCTGACCTGTAGAGTGAATGGACGACTGACCAGTGAATGAACATGATTCGTATTAAACGGAAGAATAATGGAATGTATACATTACACCGAAAAATTTTTTTAACAAAAACTTTATATTATTATAATGAAAACGGATTGTATTTCTGTATCAACATTCTGTATTATATTACTCACATGCTTTATGAAAATTCTTAAAAACGAAACTGAAATCTGTAAACACGTGTTGTTACCGTGTCGTCACACAGTAGCAGAGACGTAAAGCCAATAGAGACAGAGTCAATAGATCGAAACACAAACCAATCGATATTTGGCGGTTATTTCAAACCGTGAATACGTCAAGAACCAACATTTTTAACTGCATTTACATCATAATGTCTAGGTGATATTGAATAACCATCAATAGTGACCATCTAATGAAATATTATTGTGTCAAATAACAATGTAATTAGGATGTTATAAAAATAACAAGCCGCAGGATAAACAAAGTTGTTAGGAAGGGATTCATCATAACACACTACTGGTTCAGTAGTGTTGCGTAATATTCTTGAATCTTAGGTGTTTCATACCTAAGATTAACGCTAGGATGTTTAATCATATGAATCGTTTCCAGTAATATCCTATTATTTAAATTACTCTCTTCGTCTACTGTTTTAACGTTTTCAAAAAATCAAAATAGTGGTCAAACTCTACTGAATGTTTAGTTTGATTTTGAATGTCGATGAAAACAAAATGTCGACGAAAGTTACTGTCCATCGAATCGTGTCGGTGAAATGGGTTGTCGACGAACCAAGGGTATCCCAATAAAACTAGCCCCGCACATAAACACGACATCGAAGTAAGCATAGTTCCGATTGTTTTATGAATGTATCATATTTAGATCGTTTGTGTAAAAGAATGAGTAGCTGCAAAAATCGCGCAGCGCCTTCGAAACGTCATTTTAAGAGGGTGGAGCATCTTTTTTTCTACTTACAATTATATATTTTCCGAGGATCCAGTATTAATTGTTTTCAGATTGATTCTTCGGATTCTCCATTTGCTTCGCGTCTGCTTTCAGCATGGTAATACAGCCCATCAAATAAGTACTATATGTGTAAGTCTGTTGGTTTACAGAGTTGGGGTCGCGTGATTTATTTGCTGCGATGCTTGGACGATGCTGAAGATCGCTGATGCGTACGAGAGGTCTTAGGGTCAACATAGCGTGTGGCAGCACAAGCTGTTCTACTATCTATGTAAACATATGTATGCCCGTCATATATTTTTGTATCATTTTGTTCAATTCCTGTGTTTGTTTTCCTATTGCATATCACATATCGTTTCAGTGAATCTTTAACTTGTTGAATTTCTTTGCACGGTTGTTAGAATGTATCTCTTCCGTTGATAAGTCGACGGTGTCGTTTTATCCGCGATTACACGGTTGTTTCATATATTTCAGTCGCATTACATTTTCTTGGATATTTTATGCGCGTGTTAACATGTCCAACTATCTTTTTAGTGGTTTCTCTTACACCTATAAAGATATTCTTTGCTTGATTAGAGTATCCGATCTACAAGAACGTTTAACTCTGTAACAGTTGAGTGAAGATTGTATTCTCTTTTTATGAGATATGGAAATCTGTTTCAGTGAGCTTATATTACAAGAAATTATTTGCCCCCTTTTCTTTTCAGGAATGAAGAGAATTATACAATTTAATGAATTGCAATTTTGTTTTCTTCGACACGAAGCGCACCAATTATTTGGGGGACTAGAAACTAGGGGGAAAGTTCAATCGAGCGCTACATCATACAACTCAAAGAACTTGTTTGTTTCGAGAACACCATATCTTTACCTTTATTAAACTGCTAACCAGGGAAAAGCCAACTTTTCTACCAAAGAATGAGAGGAGCCTCCAAAATCCGACATAATCATATCCGCACTGGATCCAACTATCCATCCAACAACAGCGGTCACTCTCCTACCTTGAACCCCGCAACCATCCGCCGCTTAACCTCATCAACCCACCATACTTGCTCTCCACCCTATTTCCAACCTTCCCATTAACAAACGGTATTAAACTCTATGTTCTACTCACTAGACCCACTAAAAATCATCACCAACCATACAATTTCCGTTTGCAAAAACTGTCACAAGTACTCCGAAGGGCGGGGTACCAGTATATCCAGCTAAACGCGGATTACACAAGCGCAGCGTCTGTTCGAGAGGTTCGAAAATAAACCCGTCGTGCAAAAACGCAGAACCTGCAGGATTCCATCGGCGATAACCAGAGAGGGGCAGAGAGGGGGTAAGGTCTCCGGTCGCTCGGCTATGATTAATACCGAGCAATAAGAAGAGCGATCGTGCCCGCTACGCGTCGCGCCTGTGCCCGGTCCCGGGCACATTTTCCTCTTGGAATATATAGGTTCGCAGGAGCAGAACGTGTCTGCACGGACACGTCCAGTTTCTGCATACCACTACGGTGTAACCGGGGCCGAGTATGTGGCATTGCCCCCGCAACACCGAAATAAAATAGCCAACTCATCCGATCTTTGCAAATCCCTGCAATTTTCGGTAAACGAAATTCACTGACCGTAACCGCGGAGGTCGAACACAATTCCTGTTAACAGACGTAGACCGTAGACCATTCGATCTTCGAGCTTCTGGAACTTGTATTCAAATTCTCCCATTTGGAGTAAACTGAAGTTCACTTTTTAGTTCTAAGTTCCCATTTCGATCGTTTGAACGATAAATCGATATTTAGTTAAAACAACCAGGCCCTCCGTGCGGGCGGCGCACAATGGGCAATTTCGATAAAATCTCGCTTACACGCAATTTTCTGAGTTATTTTCTCTATGTTAATGTCGATAATGCAAACAGACGTCGATAACGTGTAAATTCCTATTGAAATATTGATTAAAAGCTGCGACGTTCCTCTTTTTGTTGTATTGAAATATTATTCAAAAAGCACTTTTAGTTTTCGCCGAATTTTCCATTTTTCCGGGGCAACTTTTCCAATTTTTCTTCCCCTAAAACCTTATTCGGACTATTACGAACATTAAAAAAAAAAAAATTAGCCAAATCGGTCCAGCCGTTCTCAAGTGGTGCGCTTACCAACGAACAGCATTTGATTTTTATTTACACTAACGAGCATATAACTGATTCAACACACTTTAAATCAGAATAACTTTTTTATGAATGGACCAAAAGGCCGAAAATCTTGAAAAATTGCCATTTTTACCACTTTCGATCGTTTATAGCTCGTAAACCAATCAACCAATTTCAATGAAATCTTCAGAGCGTATATAATTTATACGAGTTGACCAAACACATCTTTTAAATTTTCGTCGTTGGCCCAGCTAAAAAAGTAGTATAAATCAATTTTTACTATTTTTTTTTCGCAATTCCGACCAAATGCATTTCTTCAAAATATTTTTAGACATCATTTACTAAACTAACTCTTCTAGCCTTGCAGAGAAATTGAAGTCGTTTGGTCCATTCACAAACAAGTTATTCTGACTTAAAGTGTGTTGAATCAGTTGTGCTCGTTAGTGTATATAGATAGATAATCTAAACCTGCAACAAAAAACCAATAGAATATGTACTGTTTCCACTGCCGTTACAGGAGTAACACTATCCGTTAGAACCGCATCGGGACTTTTGCGATGACCAAATCGCTATGAAATTTGGTTTCGGTGGCAGAAGCAGCTAGATCGGTCGCGATGCGGCGTGGCGCGCGAGAATCGCGAGAGAGAGAGAGAAAGAGAGAGAGGAGAGGAGACGAGAGCACGATGCTGTTGGCCGTCCCTCGGACGAAAGAAAGCGGAGGCAAGGCTGACCGGCAGTCCTAGGAGCTGGTACACGCACGTATGTGCACGCGAGCGGCTCCGGTTTGTCAGTGTGAGAGCGCGCCGGTTGGCTATCTAGAATCTAGATGATGGCAGTGAGCTTGACCGAGTGGCGCTTCGCGAGGCCGGCCGACGCCCTTCCTCCTGCTTGGTTGCTTGCTTTTTGCGCAACCTACACTTAGAATCTCCTCTCTTTCCTCCCCGCCTTTCTCCACCTCGCCGCCTATCTCTTTCTCTCTCTCTTTCTCTTTCAATCTATCCGTCCCTTTCATTCCTGTGTAAGAGCCGGTGCAACCGGCCAATCGCCGCGTCCCGTTTCCTTTCCCTCGAACAACGTTCATCGCATCCACACCTGAGTACCATTATATTTGCCTGCGTAGAGCCGGGGCACCGGCCGGCCGCCCGTAATCTCGCCGCGGTATTAGTTTTCATATTGGTTCGTACTTACAATATTAACGTAATATCGCGGCGCTGGTCTCTACGTCGCGGGACCGAGCCTCCTTTCCCCTCCCCATCCTCTCCCCACCCCCCCCCCCCACTTTCCATATTACTGTTTTATTAACGGTGAACCGAGGGATATTAGAGCGCGCGAGAAGTTCCACTGGGACCGAGCACCGACCCTTGCGCTAATTGTTTCTGGTTGATATTCCTTTATAGGACAAAGTCATTCTCTACGGTCACACTTTATAGTCCTCGATGCCGTGATCGGTGAGAGATCGTCGGGGAATGTTCGGGATTGTTGTTCTCCGTCGCGGGGAAACTGCGAGAAGTTATGGTTCTGTCGATGATGGGGTGGCTTTTTATGAATCAGCACTGCGGAGGGTGCTGGAGATTTCGCTTGAAACGTTTTGGGGTGGAGATTCTTCGTAATCGATTGATGGATAGATTTTTATTCCTTTAGTTGTCCTGTTGTTTGGAAATTATGGAAATTGGTTCGTCGTTTGAGTTGTAGGGCTTCCGATTGAGGTCTCCGAAGATGAAGGTTCCTAGGGTAACCAATTAATTATTAGTGAATTTTAATCTTGTAAAATACTTCTTGCAGAAAGTATCGACGTTACGACACGCACCGTAGCATCGAGAAAATTGATACCGTACCCTGAAACAATCCTCACATTGAGAACATGAATCTTACCTCGCATTCCGCACATTCCGAAATATCAAAAACCAAACGATCCATCCCTAATAAACCGACAGCTCTTCGAACCGCAAGCCGAGACGCCGTAGGAATTCCTGCAACCGCAATGGCGCCTTCGAAAATGCATAAATCGTGTAGCAATAAGATCGCCGTGAACCCGGTGCGTTATCAATTAAACCGCGGGGCCCGGCCGGTACCGTAACGATCGAGAGATCCAGGTTTTATCAATCGGCGCTCCAGTTACGTGGCGTCGGATTCCTCGATTCATTCAAACACCGCGCGCAGCGGCCAGAACTTATGCTCCGGCTGAAGACTATGCTAGACTTTATCGAGCCAGCTGGCATTATGCTAGAACTATTAAGACTATGCTAGACCTTATCATCGGCCTCGCGCGAAATTCCCGGACTTTCTACTACCGGGACTGTTTTCCTGCGGCTGGGAGAACCGGTCCCCTTTCGCAGAGGCGAAAGAAAATCGACGAGCCCCTCCGCTATCAAGATCTAGCGCCTCTGTGACCGGTAGCCGAAGCATTAACCTCGATCGCGCTGAAATCGCGCCAAAAATTCCCAACGCCGCAGGTGTTCCAGCTGGATACGCTTCGGCGAGAGGAGGAGAAGAGTCCTGTTCACCAGGTGAAGAACCCGACGGAACACACACCGTCGTCCTGGCATCGCCGAGGGCGATACACACGGAAGCAGGACTGCTCCGGCCCGCTGTGGCCCGCTCCGGCCCTTCCAAGCTCGCTTCAGTCCAGCGCCAGGCCCGGTTCTCTAGGATACGCCTCGGTATTCAGATTTTCTCGGTTGCTTCGCCGCGAAACGACCGTCTTCTATTTCTTCCTGCCACGGAGCCGCGCCGAGCAACATCCGTTTCAGTCGTATGGCCACCGGATTTCACCGAGGACACCGCCTCGGCGATCCAAGGCTCGCTTCGAGGCATCGTACGACGCTTCATTGATCCTCTGGGACTCCTGGGATTACGTAGACTGTGTCTTTTTAGTCTGCTTTGCGTTCTACAGCTGTTTGTCGAGCATTTCGTGCGAGAGAATTTTTGGGAGGAATGTGGTACAGACTTTCTTGCATTCATTGATGGAGATTGGGTATCCTAGCGGGACTGATCCTTATAGAATCCTGGATTGTTTCCATGTTTTTGGGCTGATTTCTAGTGCTGTTCGTAATTATTATTTATTTATTGATGTCGTAAACCTAGTTTCGTTTATATAGCATACATTACTATAACACTTTACAAAAAGAATAATCATAATCCATCCAATTGATGAATTTTAGAAGGGGACGCGTAAGGATCCTTTCTGCCATTCATTGATGGAAATTGGGTATCCTAGTGGGACTCCTGGATTGTTTCCATGCTTTGGGGCTGGTTTCCAGAGCTGTTCATGATCCATTCAATAATAATAATTATTTATTTATTGATGTCGTGAGCCTAGTTCGTTTTATATAGCGTACATTACTATAACACTTTAGAAAAAGAATAATTATAATCCATTCCATTGATGAATTTTAGAAGGGGATGCATTACGATCCTTTCTTCCATTCATTGATGGAAATTGGGTATCCTAGTGGGACTGACCCTTATAGGATCCTGGATTGTTTCCATGCTTTTGGGCTGGTTTCTAGAGCTGTCCATAATCCATTCAATAATAATAATGATTTATTTATTTATGTCGTGAGCCTAGTTTGATTTATATACCATACATTACTGTAACACTTTACAAAAAGAATAATTATAATCCATTCCATTGATGAATTTTAGAAGGGGATGCATTACGATCCTTTTTTCCATTCATTGATGGAAATTGGGTATCCTAGTGGGACTGATCCTTATAGAATCCTGGATTGTTTACATGCATTTTGGGTCGGCTTCTAGAGCTGTCCATAATCCATTCAATAATAATAATTATTTATTTATTGATGTCGTGAGCCTAGTTCGTTTTATATAGCGTACATTACTATAACACTTTAGAAAAAGAATAATTATAATCCATTCCATTGATGAATTTTAGAAGGGGATGCATTACGATCCTTTTTTCCATTCATTGATGGAAATTGGGTATCCTAGTGGGACTGATCCTTATAGAATCCTGGATTGTTTACATGCATTTTGGGTCGGCTTCTAGAGCTGTCCATAATCCATTCAATAATAATAATTATTTATTTATTGATGTCGTGAACCTACTTTGATGAATAATCATAATCCATCCAACTGATGAATTTTAGAAGGGGACGCGCGTCAAGATCCTTTCTTTCATTCATTCATTCCGCAGGACTCTCGAGACTACTTAAATTGCTCTCTTTAACTTTGGTTTGGTTTTTAGAGGTGACTGCAGCTCATTCAATTGAAGAATTACAGAAAGAAATACGTTTAATCCTTCCATATTGATTCTGCTCCGTTTTATTTTGAGAGTGAGCTAAACAATCAGATGTTTCAAAATGTCGAAAGAAGATGCGATCGATCATACAATACAAAAGTTACAAGCAATCAGTCAACTAACTCCATTAGTCATCTAGCCCCGGCCTCCCCATTGCCAGTTAAGGGTTGAAGGGTATCGCGGAATCTTTCGCGAACCAGTGCAGCAAAATACCGATTTTCGTGGCTCTGGATCGTCGATTCGTCACGGTGCACAGCGTCGGCACACGTGTATCGGCTCCACGGTGAAAATAGTGCAATAAGCTTGCAGTTATGCAGCGGATACGGGGACTGTGTGCGGTTTCCTCTTTCGCAGCCACGATCGCAACCCTTCTTCCTATCCTGTGCACCCTCTTCGTCCCTCTTCTCCCGTGGATCCGAATTTTTCCCCGTTCCTCTGGACGCCGGTGTCGGTCGTCCTACCATCCCTTTGCTTTCAGCCACCCCTGGGAGAGAGGCAAAGCGAGAAAAAGAGAGGAAGATAGACGGATCAGAAGGATAGAAAAAGAAAGGGAGGAGAGAGAACGAACGCGTATAACCCGGGCTCTCCGGGTATATGTACACGGGCTACGGACGTTTAAACGGGGATAGCTACTAATTACAACGGTTACACCGGCAGTTGGCGAAGACGAAAAAAAAAAGGAGAGACCTGGCCAGAAGGAAAATAGAGGAAAGAGGGATCGGCGATCCCGTGGCCGCGGAGAAAAGGGGGACACGTGGAAAGGGAGCAGGAAAAATTCCGGAGAATGGGCGGGTACGACACGACCGAGTAATCAGTCGGTGGATTATAGCGCGATCTCTCTATGTGTGTGGAAGGACGACGAACACACCACGTCGCTCCGCGTCTACTACGTCTATGTACCCGCTCGTGCGTGCTTATTCCTCCATCCTCTCTAACCCCTCTCCCTCTTTACCGCCCGTATCCTTTCCTATCTCTTCTACTTCTTCTGCCTCTTTACCTCAGCTTCTTCTTCGTTTTTACCGGGCCTTCTTGCTCGTTTTGCTTCCCGACGCTCTCTCGTCTCCTCTTTCTCGTCTCCGTCTCTGTCTTGTTCTCTCTCTTTCGCTGTCTTATTCCTCCGGTTCTATTGCCCCTCCTCCCAACCCCTCCCCGCCGAACTGCTTTTTGCTCGTCAACGACCGGGGACAGATCGGTTTCTTGCGGTGCGCCTCGGCCGATCGCGTGCGTAAGTATCGGTCTGCGACGATGGTTAATGAACTTAACGTAATTCCGGCCTCGTATTTCACACCCCGGATCCCGACGGGTCGACGGGTGTCCTTGCCGACGAACGACGAAAGACGGACGACGTCCTGCCGTGATTAATAGACGAATTTTCGGACGAGACGACGCGACGCGCTTCGATCCGTTTTCGACCGAACGATCCTCCGCGAGGTTCCCCCCTCGCGATCTTCTGGCACGAATATCTGGATCTCGGGACCTTTCTGGACCTGATTCGAACGATATAAGACTTAATAAATCAACCAAAAAGAAAAATAAAAGACTACATGCTTGGTTTCCACGTCTCAATTTTGATTTTGCATGAAGCTCCGCAGCCAACCAATTAGTGACTCTAGGTTTAATTCCTACAGTTATAAACTGGGTAAGTACATGCATGTTGCATTATCTCTACGATAATAGAGGTCCGCGAAATGATAGAGCAGCCTGGAGCAAAATCGGCTAGGGAAAAATCCCCTGAAAATCTATCCATCAGGTTTCTAAAGACCGTAAGAAAACTCGGTTTCTCGGCGCAGCTGTCTAAACTAGCAAAAGAACCACGGCAAAAGAGAGCCACTTTCACGGCCCCGTAACGATACCCATCATACTTGGCCGATAATTTGTAAGCGTACCCGGTCCGCGAGCAAACTTACAAATCACCCGCGATGAACGCAGCCAGCAGCCGTCGCGTCGCTTCTTATCGCGACCATCGCGGAGCATCGGCGAAGCTGCTAGAGCTGTCCGAGAGACTAGAGCTGTTCCCTCGGAGAAAGACGCAAAAGAAACCCGAGACATCGGGCCGAGTCATTACGCGACCGGCAAGAAGGGAACCGCGAGTTCTCGCGATTAGCAATCCGATCAGCAAGAAGTATCCCTCGGGAAAACCGGGTGACGATTTAGGGGTGGAGCGCCACCCAAGATGCACCTGCCAGCGATCATCTTGCAGCCAATCGTTCCTAACGCAGAAAAACGGCTACATGATTCCGTTGTCGGACAAACTTGGGTGAAATAAAAATTTTATTCCTTTAAAATATATTTGATATCTGAATTTTGCAACCAGAGTTGTGCTAATTCAATTATATTGTAATTCAATTACGTAATATTACGTCGTAACTGAATTACATAATTTAAACCTTTCAATTAATTAAATTACTAAGTATTTTAATCAGATGTGTAATTGAAATACAATATAATTGAGATACAATTTAATTGGAATACAATACAATTAAAATACAGCTCTCCAAATTATAACCCAGAACATTGGAGAACTGCGATATATTTTTATGTTTATGTTCGAAATTTAAAAAATGTGTAACGCAGAAGTTATTTCTGTTCAGATATCATAAATTTATAAATAATAAATTCTTTTCTTTAATTTTTAATTTTAATTTAATTACATCGTAATTCGTAATTAATGTAATTTAATTGCAATGTATTTTATAATTGTACTCCATTGCAATTACGAATTACATTGTAATTTAATTGAATGAAGATCTGAATTATAAACTACAATATAACTGAATCGCAATGTAATTCAATTACTTTGTAATTATAATTCCTGGAGTAATTCAATTGTAATTCTCCACAACTCTGATTGCAACAAACTGGGGCGAAACAAAAATGTAGCTTCTCAATATATTTCATATCTGATTTACAACAAAACTGAGATAAAATAAAAATTTAATTTATTATATTGAATTTAATACTTTAAATCTTTAAATTGCTTCCTCACTTTTGCCATAAACGTATAAAGTCCGCAGTCTAGTTACAAATCTATACAAATAATTCTCATTTCTGGGAGACGCGGCGCTCAGTGTGTTAATCATCCACTGTGCATGCTTAACATAGTGTCAGCGTACGTAACTCTGATAATCTGCGCTAGGAGAGTTCGAAGATTATTTGAGCACGATCCTAGTAGCGACGAGCATTTGCTTGTTCTCCGCAGGATCAAATAGTAGCGAGATCGACAGCCTAGATAGAGGGGGTCGCGAGAACAAGAAAAACAAGAGGAGGAAGAAGAAGAAGACGAAGAAGAAGGAGAAGAGACGGCGGGGGGTGAAAACGAGAAGCAGCCGAGGAAGGAGCTAAACGTTCATCCTGTCAAAGGATCAACAGGCGTCGTCGTCGCGGACGTATCTTCGATTCGGAAAATGCTGAGAGAAAGGAGAAAGAGAGACTCTCGCAGTTCGAGGGTGGGGCTAGGGGTTCGGAGGAGAGGGGGTCTACACTGACGCAGAGCGCACAGGTTCGACACGGGATGCCGATTCGGTTTTTTCCCGGCGGAGAGCGCCGCTTTTTCTTGTTTTCCGGCTTTTTAACGATCGCCGTTCTCCACGTCCTAACGGAATATTCCCCGTCCGGGGACAGTTTAATTATGCGAGCTTCTTGGAATGGCGGACGTCGCCGTCGGCCGGCTCGTTTCCGCCGGGTTGGATCCGCCGATCGATGGACCATCCGTGAGTTATTGTGCTCGCATAAGCTACCGTTTCTCCCATTATTTACCGACTGTTCCTCCGACAATACCATCTTCTTCATTTGTTCCCGTTTGGTTCGACCACAATTTTTCTGTTCACGAATATGTCTAATGCATTACAACTCGTACTTTTTTTGTTCCTTCGTAGGCTAATTGTTCCAGCAGTCAGCCATTTCACTAAGACTAATTTACAATTATTGAAATGATAAAGGTGCACTGATAGTTCGGTGGATCGTCGGATCCAGCAGGATCGATTACACCTGGCTCTCGAATCTAGCGCATTGTCATACTTAACCGTAGCCTTTCGAGCCCGACACGCCTACCGAGTTTAATGAACTTCTGCGCGATCGGGCGCCGATGCTGCTCTTGGTCAGCTCGGCTTCTCCTCTCCGCTCGGCCCGGCTCGGCTCGCGAGAGTAAGCCGTTATCCGAGGCTGAGGCCTGACCTACGCGAAGATTTCGAGCAGCGTAACTCATCATTATCTAGATAATACGCGGCTCATGCACGCCAGTCCTCAATGAATCACTTCCACACCCAATACCCGGGACAGGCTCGGCCTCGCCAGCCCGTACACTGGCTTTCCCCCGCACCTATGCGTCTATTCTACCCTATACAAACGTATACGAACTCTATATGAACGTATACGAACTCGCGAGGACACGAATCGGCCCGTGTGCTCTTTTTAGCATGGCGAATTTGCCGCGACCGATAAATAATCCTAGAAATGGTGACTTACGCGAGCACGATAACTCTTCTGCCGGAGGACCCATCGGAAACTAGTCATACCGGATGGAAATATTTGCCGATAACCGGACTGTGGCTCTTAATGCGAAATACATTTCTTTCGATTGCAGATCTTTATGCGAATTAAGAATTGTCTGCATTGATTTCACGACACGGGAACTACGTAGACATTTATGTCTTTTCTCATCGTCGAGTCAGACCCGACACGATAATGTCAGTATCATGAATTTTCTTTATCTCGATATGAAATTCCATTGTTGTTGCGGACACAATAGCCACTGGAGAATACCCGGGCAAATAATAAATATAAGCAAAAGAATCGAAATTGCAACTCTGCTGGAACGGTCGAATTTATCGGTCGTCGCGACGCGGTTCGAAGACGGGCGAAGTCGAATGACGCGGACATTTTCCAGTCGTAGATCAACCGCACAGGCCGTCTGATAGTTGGCGGTGCACGCAATTAATCCCGTCGATCGTAATACCCGCGGTGATCCTAGCCGGATCGGGGCGCGTCGTAGTGCGCATCTCAGCGCGTCCGAGCGCAGCGCCGTGCATCTCGGCTACGGATTTATTGCGGTGCCGGGCGCAGCCGGTTAATATCCTCGCGGCTCGATTAAAAATCATTTTTCTAAGATCGGCGGAGAGGGGTCGAGTAGTAGTCGGCGCACTAGGCTCTCTCGCCGGACGATGTCCAATTTACTTCGTGGCTACTTGCCGCGGTCATAATTCAAGGATAATTGCTTAATAACAGATCGGCCGACGCAAAATGTTCGCTTTACGATCCGCCGTGGAACGGCAGCGAGTTTCGACCGATCGAGATGCTGGCTCTTCTTCTTCTTCTTCTTCTTCTTCTTCTACATCGTCTTCGTCGTCTCGAGAAGAGCCACGCGAGCTCTCTCCTCTCTCGCAACCCTGAATTCCCTTTCCTCCGATTCGATCGCGGAACGTGTGCGCGTATTAACCTCTACTATCCGCGAGTGGCAAACAGAGAAAAAGGAACGGCTCGAACGAGAGGCGAGAGAAACGAGGAGAAAAAGTCCCGGGGACCGGGGAAGAGCAACTCTATCGCGCGGTGAGACGTCGGGAGAAACTTATCTCCTCTCCTGCTCTCTCTCTCTCTCTCCGCTGCCTTCTGTGTCTCTGTTCTCTTTGCTGTCCGTCTCTCTCTCCCTCTTTCTGTTTCGCTGTCTGGTCTAGGCCCGAGAAGCCTGATCCGCGATCCGCTCGCGATGGTTAATAATTTCCAGCGGTAATACCCGCCGATATATAGCTGCTCGTCATCGGATAACGCTATCTCAATCCCGGGGCCTAGTCGAGCGTACTGCAGCGGCGATTCCTTGTAAAAACCAAGACCGCGTGTGCGTGGCCGCCGCGTACACACGCGTGCGTGCGTGCCTGCCGTCCGCAATCCCTGCCCATCCTCTCTGCCGATCGACGTTCCCCGGGCCCAATCGTCTTCTCATCTGTTGGCCTGCACGTACAGGGTGTCCCTGCAGTATAATCATTCCACGCGTAATCGGCCGTACCGAATTCTTTCGGAAAAACCAGAACCAAATCGCCGAACCAAACTGTCTCGCGCGTGGCTTCGTTCTTCAGAAAAATTGGTCTCCAGTCTTCGATTGTGTGCTGTCCCGTTCCAACAATTTCGCACAAAATTGGACAATTTTTTTGCTCGGAGATCTGCAGTGGTTTTTTTTTACATTTTCGTTTACATTTTTCGGAGTATTTTGTACTGGTGACCTTGTGTGACCTTGAACGACATTGAGCGGCATTGAGCGACCTTGGACGATCGGGATTGTTAGAGATGTGGCGTTGAGCGAGTATAGTTTTGTTGCAGGGATACAATTTTATAATAATTTGGTTGTAGGTTTAAAGCAGGGATGAGCAACCTTTTTTACAACGGGCCAGCTACAGATTTAAAAATGTGTGTGCGAGCCGCATGTAAGAAACTTATGATAACACAAATACTGAATGATGAAATCAAATTATCTCTTTATTAACACAATGGACCTAGTATAAAAAATTACAGAAATAAAACACTCATTAATAGAAATACTATTAAAAAAACGGCGAAAGAGATTGGTACAGTGGCTTCCGAAAGTATTCGAACGCCCTTTGAAACAGAATAACTTTTTTATAATTGTACCAAACGACACCTGATTTTTTATAATCACTTAGAAGCATTGGTTTATGAGATGATATGCAAAAAAGATTTTCCAAAAAATGATAATTTACAAGTTTACATGCAAAAATAAAAAAGGCATTTTTCTACATTTTTTATTAGGGCCCTTAAAGAAAATTAAAAATATATGTTTTGTAGATCTATGTTAGTTATACACATGCTTAAAATTTCATCAGAATCGGTTGACGCAGGAAAAAACTACACGCATCGAAAGATGTACGATTTTTTGGATATTAAGCAGAAACTAATCAAAAGTTGTGTAGAACTACGATTTTTATGACATAGTTAATCGATTTTGATGACATTTTCAGCATGTGTATAACTAACATAGATCTACAAAACATATATTTTAAATTTTCTTTAAGGGCCCTAATAAAAAATTTAAAAAAAATGCCTTTTTTATTTTTTCATGTAACCTTGTAAATTATAATTTTTTAGAAAATCTTTTTTTTGCATATCATTTCATAAACCAATGCTTCTAATTGATTATAAAAAATCAGGTGTCGTTTGGTACAATTATAAAAAAGTTATTCTGTTTCAAAGGGCGTTCGAATACTTTCGTGAGCCACTGTATGTGTCGTTTGTAGAACAGCGGGAGACATTGTAGGAATTTTTAAAAGTCAAAATGTAAAATCTTTGAAGGTCCGCACGGGAAAGTGTGGCGGGCCGCGGGTTGCTCATTCCTGGTTTAAAGCTAATTGAATTGAATGTTAATGGTGTATTATTTACAATCTGCTAAAGTTAAAGAAGGAAGACACCAATTTTAATGCGATTCCATTGTCTTATATCAATATTGTTTCAGAGACATCACGCAATTGAGAGTCGCAGTGGGGCAAAGGAATAATCTAAATTAAGGGAAACAAATATATGGTAAGAAAAGATAAAGGTTAGAGAAATATCCTTCGAAGATAAGTATATTCATGAAAGAAAAGGTACCGTACACCGCGGTTCATTGAGAACCAGGTAACTTTTGCTCCAAGCGTTTCTTCCTATCTCGAAGACTGCGGGAGCTATTCAGGTGGCTTGTCTTAGGTGTCTCGGTTCGATCAGATCGCCGTCTTTCTTACAGATATTGAACAGCCGGCGCCGCACGCGATCATATGGGTGAACATCGTCGAATCCATGGTGTTTTCAATTTGCATTCCTCTTACGATGCCCTTGCTCTTCACTGCTGCTTCTGTTTGTTCGTGAAAACTCCTCCTTCATTCTTGTAACCTTCTACACTCTCTACTCTACCCTTTTCTATTAATATTAATTTAACGTAGATAAATAGATAAATTCTTAAGGGATGAGGTTTGTATCGAACCCCCCTTTTGCCACAGTTGGTGTAGAACATTTTTATTTTGCATGAATATCCGCAGTTTAGAAATAAGGACGAAAAAAAAGAATGGCCAGACAGTCCAGCGTCCTTCTAACAGAGGATCGCTCCAATTCCTCCCTGGGGCACACCCTGTATGCAGAACAGAGGGTCCATGCACCGGCGATCGCGTCACGAACGCATATACATGCATCAGGATGACCGATCGTCGGCTTCTTCGTTCTTTTCCTGCGCTCTCTTAACCGGCTTACCACCCTGCCCGCAACCGACACACCCGGCAAGTAGCCTGAAACCATTACTACGAGTACAGAAACATAGAGAAAGGGAGAGAGAGAGAGAGAGATATGTAGAAAAGACAGAAATACAGAACCTCGGAAAGCAAGAGAGAGAAGGAGGTAGAAGAGATAAAGAGAGAGAGAAAGCTCTAGGCCGGGTCCACACGCATCGAGCGTGGATGATCGAATACTCGTGGATCCGTGTAACGTTCAGGGACGAGAGAGGAGCGTGTCGAGCACAGAGAAAGACAGGAAAAGAGTGGAGCCGGGGGGGGGGAGACGACGGGCTAGCTCGCGCGGATGCAAGTGAGTTTGACGCGTGCACGGGTTGCATCGTCGACAACGACGCTGGCCGAGAGTTCGTCGAACTGGAATAGAATTCCATTCGGACTGGTTCTAGGGGGTTGGATTCTGACGCGCGCTAAAATAAGACCGGCCGAATTTAGAGTCGCGACGATTGCCGTAGGTTCAGATTCGCCGATTTTTCTCCCCGCCGGATGCATCCTCCTCCTCTTCAGCCTCCTCTTCGTCGTCCTCCTTCCTCCTCGTCATCTTCCTCTTCTTCCTCCTCGGCCTCTACTTCGCCATCATCCTCTTCATCATCCTCTTCGTCATTCTGCATCATTCTTCCTCTTCATCCTCCTCTCCATCATGCTGTTTTTCTTTCTCTTCTCCATCGTTCTCAGCTCTTCTTCGTCATCCTTCTTCTTCTTCCTCCTCGGCCTCTACTTCGCCATCATCATCTCCGTCATTCTGCATCAATCTTCCTCTTCATCCTCTTCTTCGTCATGCTGTTCTTCTTTCTCTTCTCCACCGTTCTCAGCCTCTTTTTCGTCATCCTAGTCTTCCCACTCTTCCTCGTCACGCTCTTCGTCATTCCGCATCGTTCTTCCTCGTCATCCTCTTCTCCATCAGCGCTGGTCTTCTTTCTCTTCTCCATCGTTTTCAGCCTCTTCCTCGTCATCCTAGTCGTCATGCTCTTCCTCGTCATCCTAGTCTTCATGCTCTTCCTCGTCACGCTCTTCGTCATCTTCTGCAAACGTTCGCGATAGTGATCGGTTCGACGAAGTAGTCGCGGTCGTTACCGATCAGCCGTGTCCACGGAGAGTCGATCACGCCGCATCGAACGCGTCCAGATCTTCAGGCTTCCATCGGGGATAAGCTTGACAAGGACCGGTCCTACGATGCAGATGACGAGCCCGCTAGACGCGGATAGATCGGAATGTAGATCCAGGGGATCTCGACGCTCCGCCTTTCTCCGGGAGCTAGCTGTATACATAGAAGACGCGAGAGAGGACTCTCCTTCCTCTCTTTCTCGATGGAACTGTTTTATTATTTATGAGAGCTCCCGGTCTACTGCCTCGATCCTCTTTCAGCAAAAGCGATCGAGAGACAGGTGGATACACATCGAGCGGAACGATCTGAATCGGACGAATTAGGCGATGGGCCCTGCCGAGAAGGATCTCTCTATCTCTTATCAGGAGATAAATAGGATTTTATGCGTTCGTGAGAAAAATTAATATAACGTGTACCGCCGATGGTAGTACATGCTGACATATTCATTTAATGCGCTCAACACATATATTTTATAACAAGTTTAACACTGCAGAATATATTTCCATCGAAAGAATGCAGTACAGAGCAAAGCACACGAGTTTGTTTAGTTGTCGAGCAAAAACGGCTCGGCACGGAGAGCGTTGAACTTTTTAGTTCGCAGCCATGCACCATAGACTTCCGAAAATTACAAACTTTCCCCGGTAGATAATGTGCTAACCGTGCGGACATATTCAACCGGTCGCAAAAATCTCGAGGCAAAACCCATCAACACGTGCAAAGCTCCTCAGCCTGCGCATGCACCTACGGGACGCAATCATTGAGACATTCCTCGAACAAATAGCCCTAGCCGGAAGGTGCATTATCCATCAGCTCGTCACACCTGTCCGATTCGCCGTGGCCGATGCATCTGGCGAAAAACCGGCGCTTAATTCGAGCGTGCGAACAAGAGGGAGGCGCCGGTCGCCAGTCGTCCTCTTAATCGCTGTAGCGATCCTCTCGTTGCAACAGTAGCCGAGAGAAATCTATTTCGAAGCAACCTCGGTGTCCCAACCGTGTAGCAGGGCTCCGAGAAGAGCCCTCCTTCTCTATTTTGAGAGAGAGAGAGAGAGAAGAGGGTCTCCAGAATCAGCGAGGTGTCTCTCGAACCCGTTTCTTCCCTGTGCGTTTTCCCGAGTCCGCTCGCGGAAATTCGACGACAGAAGCTCGTAATGAGTCGGCTGCGCCGGTGTCGTTAGAGATCCCGACGATTACGAGGTCTCTCCTCTCCCTCCCGTCCCTTGGACCACGAAGAGGGACGCACTTCGTGGTTCGTGGGCCTCTCTGCCACGTAGATGACGGATGGGGACAGTTGTTGCATCGCAGTCGCTGCCAAGAATATCTCCACGCCGCCACCCTGCTTCTCCCTCCACCTTTATCTCTCGAAACGTCACTCTCTCTCTCTTTCTCTTTCTCTCTCTTCCTCTGTCCCACCTCTTCATCCTCCTCTCTTCCTTTCTAGCTCTCTTCGGTTTTGTCCCTCAACCCTCCCGGCTCCCGAGGCTTTTCGTATCCCGTCCGAAATGCTCTGGCCACGCTTGTCCCGACTCTCTCGATAATTATACCTCTGTACCAGCCATAACTCGGACAAGTGTTAACGATTTCGGATACATTAATTGACCACGGTATTCGCGGTTCGCCTAATGGACCGCGACTTTCAGAGCGTTTCACGAGCGGATTGTCTTTTTGCTGGGATTCTCGAAGATTCTTGGTGACGATTCGTTGGAGCGGAGGTCGTCGATAAGATTGTTCTGTCGTGATCGAGATTTTGTTTGAAAACGAATAGCTAAAATGTTATCGATGGCCCAGTTTCTTCTCGGTAGATTGTGGAACGTGTTGTAAGAATTATCAGCCAATCAATAATCAGTACGGGGATCTTTATATGAATATAAATGTCTGTCGCTTAATCTATGGAAACCGGAATTAAATCGAAATTTATGAAGCACAAACTTATTGAACCGATCAAGTACTCTATCGAGAGCTCAATAAAATCAAGGTCGCATTAAACCGTACAGAAACCTATACATCGCGGAGAATTTTTAGCAATTCCAGCTGCCACGAGTGCATAAAATCCATACGTCTTTGAAAGACATTCTTATAGGCGAGCCGCGCATTAAACCCAATATTTATGTACACGTATACTATTTATTTTTATTGCGAACGCATTACGGTGCACAAATATTTAGAAAGTCCGCGTAGTCTCATCAGGAACTCCATTACCATCATTGCACAAATGCGTAGCAGGGGAATACAGTCGTTCAAGGAACGCGCAGCCATAAAAGATGCCGCTGAAACAATTTAATGCAACTCCTGCAAAAAGCAGCCCGGTTCCCTAAGAAATCCAAAGAAACGTGCGTATTAAAATCAAAAACAATTTCATAACCGTTCGAAAAAGTGTTTACAACCGACGTAGAAGAACGCGTTCGCCAGAAGGTCCATCAAGGCGAGGACCAAACAGCTCGCACAGTAAACATACACATCGAGAGCACGGCTCACGTATAATTTCCGTTCTCGCGATGGAATTACGTCTGGGCAGCTCGCGATCCGGCGGAGTGCGATCCCGAAACAGAGATCACAAGGCAACGTGTAAAAAAATCGTGCGAGCACACCAATCTGTCCGTGGCTTGAAACTTCCTTTCTTATCTCATCGGCTGCTTCCGATGATCTCTTTAGTCCCGAAGCCGGCCGGGCTGGATCGGGCCGGGTCCAAGCGGGTAAACGCGCGCGTAACCACCGGGTATTGTCGGAAATGAACGGCAAGCGTTCATTACTCGGAAGCAACGCGATCATTTAAACTAGCTGTACCACCTGAGAGGCGATGGAATGACGGGCACGCGTTCGGACGAGCTTTTTCTTGGTCGGACTCGCAGACGGCGAGCACACGGCCATGAATTCCCTGACGCCCATTCAGACTCGGGTCCGCGCATATTATAACGGTGGCTTTGTGCGCACAGGAGGAGAGACAGAGCGAATCGAAGAGAGAGAAAGAGAGGTGGCGGTGGCGGCGGCGACTGCAACGCAAATTGTCGGCCGCGTGCAACTATCGCGAATTCTCAGTGGTTCAGGCGGCCGAGTAAACTGTTATAACTTGGGGGCTTTCCGGTGGTGGCCAGGTAATTGATGCCGCCGCCTCGTTGCTGCAGACGATCCAAGACAAATCCGTTGGATCACCGGGCCCCGTGGATCTCGCGAACGCGTCTACACTACCGCGAGCTTGCGCTTCGAATATTAATGAGCTTTCGTATCGGCACCGAGCGATCCGATACTCAAAGCAATTTGCCTCCTTCTCCTCTCGCGTTTCCTGCCGCGGATGTCTATCGTTCTTCTACGGGCTTTCATCCTGCTGGTTGTCTCGCAATCTCTTTCGACTTCCGACCCCGTTCACCGGTCGAATGCTTGCTTTCCCATCCTTATCTCTCCACGCGATTATTATTAGGGGATCGCATCGATTCGAATATTTATCAGCTTTATCATATTTTTCAAATGAAACTTCTTTTGGCAGGGTGTCAGCCTAATTCGCGTCACGGAACTCGCGACACGAAAATGCGTAACGGAAGTGGTGGGGATGGTTGGCCGAGCTAGTTTTAAATAAGAAATGGCTGTATCTCGGGAGCGGTGCGTCCTACCGTAACAGTAACGAAATTTTCAAAAGGCTCAACCCAAAAGCATATAGGGTATGCCCAACCACATGACGTCTTTTGAATTTTACGAAAAAGAAAAAATATACGCGTGGAAAACCACGCGCGACGGAAGTGAAACTTCTTGCAGTCTAATAATGTTTAGAAGTAAATTAAGATTGGAAATAGTAAATAATTCTGATGAACAAGATCAGGAACAACTCTCGATGCTGTATTTGCAAGACATTTAGACAAAATTGAATCAAGAATATTTATATAATATTTTAGCTATCACAAGCCAATTGTTTCAATGATAGGATCATAGAAGAAATTTTGATCGTTCATTACTTTTTCTATGATTTTCTATGATTCTCCTATGATTCTCTTCCGATCCTCGTCGCCGGTAAAAAGATTTTATTTAACAACAAGTAACAACCAATTAATAGCCTTTCATTAGAACAGTACCGCAACAGATCGTTAAGCGACGCCTCGCTTTGAAGTCCCAAATAGATCTGTCTGCCTTCTTCTCGTACGAAATATGTTATGCGAAATGTTCAAAATGTTTCTTCAATTTTTGACCTTGCGTGACCTTGAAGGACATTATGTCGTGTACGAATGAATTCGTTCTGGCACTCGCTTCGATATAAAAAAATACGTACGTAACAGTAAAAGAATGATGCAGATCCTTCAGACAGAAATGAATTCAAATAATACATGAACGGCAGATGAAATCATAATTTATGAATAAAATATAAGAAAGAACGGACAGAAGAAAGAACAAGGGTCGATGATACACGCGTGCGAAACAAGATTTTTCAAGGCACTTCTTTATCCTTGCGTTCGAAGCTCGGAAATAATCGCGCGATGATTTCGCACAACATCGTCAAGACAGTGGGGGCCCCGTTACCGTCTTGGAGGCGCAGTTTTTTTCAGAGATACTAGCCACTTGCGCTTAGCAGAGCAGAAATGTATGTTCAGTTATCACTATGATTTATCGCCTTCGGATTTTTTCGCTAACGAGCGTCAGCCACGTAATTAACTTTGTAGAGCGGGAATACCGGCGCACGAAACTATTGGCAGCCGTAGCAGTAGAAGCAGCACCACCAGCAGCAGCCTGGTGTTCCTCTCTCGTCTTCCTCCTCCTTCTCCTCTTCTTCTTCTTACTCCTTCGTTGAACAGAACATAGGAGCCTGCTCCTCGTTCGCCTAAGTTGCCACCCGAAGCCCGGCCTCGTCGCCCGCGTTCACGCGTCCCGTCGAAATTCGTCTCGACCCGCGAAATTTACGCGAACCAGCTCGACTCTCGCGAAAAAACCCTGCCACCCCCAACTGCGGACTCTCGCAAACAACCTGTAGACTCCAGAGTTGGGCAAAAATGTAATCAACGATTGACGAATCAATTTCTACTTGAATCGTTCATCGCAACTAACAAATTAAACTCCTACTTTAGTCGTTAATTGCGGTTAACGATTGCATTCTTTTCAATTGTAATCGTCAATCGGATAATTAATGATTAGAATGCGGATCTTCATGAAAAATAATTAATGTTTGCGTTGATTGCTAGACACAGGCAAATAAAAAATTTTTTATTCTCTTAACTACCTTATCGAACTGAAACTAATTCACTGATGTCCCCTCTTAAATCTTTTTATCATAAATGCATAAAATCCGCAGTCTATTAATGATTAACTGCTGAAATTTCGAAATGAAATACGGAATCAAAAGTGTATGCATACTGAAAAAAATGTAAACTGAGTTTTTGTTGAGATATCTCTCTGTCAATACCCCATCTCCGCTCTCTGTCTCTCTCTCTCTCTCTCCCTCCTTATTACAACTTATGGATAGAGCGTGTGGCGATTAACTTCAACAATCGATTAAATTAGTCTCCGATTTTTCGACGATTTCTTTCTTTTAATCAACGATTGACGATTAACTTCATCAATCGATTGAATCAATCGTTCATTTGTCAATGATTACCTTTTTTAATCGTACACATTAATCAATCGATCTTGGTTAAAATTTTAATTGATTAATGCCCAACTCCGGTAGACATTGTTCCTGATAATTTTATTTTTTCAGGTCGTTCCGCTAGATCGTTTCGTTCTTGATCGATGCGCGCGATGTGCAAATTCGAATTACAGTTTTAACCATTTTTTTCAGAAAAACCATACAACCTATTCCATTGGGATTTTGCACACATATTTATTACCGGTGTTTGTAAAGTACGCGTGCGATTTTTTCAAGTAAATGCAATCAACATTATAAGAGATACATAGTTTTTATAGAGTAGGTTTTGAAGAACATACATATATCCGCTTTATTCTGGTTTTCAAGGCCGTCCAGATTTTGAGAATTTTTTTTGGGAAAACTGTTTAACCTTTCGCATCGGGATTTTACATACATATTCATTGGTACTTGAAGTACACGTGTGATTTTTTTTCAAGTAAAAATGGTCAAAATTGCATTAATTATATTGTTTTATTGAGGTGTCTACAGGTGTCGCGAATTTGTATTCAGCGAAATCGCGCGCTGAAATTGTCGCGTCCCGTCGCGTCACCGCGGCATTGCCGTACGGGGATAATTAGGGTATCGTGTTTCGTGTGTGAGTCGCGGCACATACTTTTACGAAGTGTTAACGCTTGTAAGAATTTTTTCATCGGGACGCTCGGCGATCGCGAGCTGATAAGCGTCGTGCTAGAAATGTTATTACCTGCCTGCGGATCCGGCCGCAAGCTTATGTTAGATACTAATTTATGGATCGCAACGTTAGAACGTTTCCTGCACCGACGGCTTTGTTGCGCTTTTTAATTTGTTCGGTGTGTTCTTTAATTATTTCTTGCCAAGGCAACAGGGAACGCGGTTCTTTTTGCCATGTTTTAACTTTTTAACTAAGATCGTCGCGTGACGACTGTAGCCTCTCAGTTGAAAGTTTATGGATTCCTGTGTGGAGAATGGTTATCGTCATTTAGGGTCGCATAGCAACTCGTGTAGCACTTTTCATGATCGTTTACGTCTTGTGAATTTTGTGTATGCATTTTTTCGTTAAGTGTTGAATGCATTTCGTTCTCTGAAGCTATATTTAGGGTTGCATATACAGGAAATAAATAATTTTAATGCAATGAGAATAACATTTATATTAATACTGTTGAAGTCTCTTGATCTTTCTGTTTGAAATTGCGTCCACTCAATATTTTGTCAGAAATGCATAAAATTCGGAATTCAATAATAAATAAATTATGCTGTATCAGAGTCACCTTAGATTGAAAATGACCCGAATAAGAAAAACTTCAGAGAATCGATGAACGTGGATGAATAAAAATCGTTTCAAAGATTGTCTGTAGTGTTTAAGATCCTAGTTTGAATAAAAGGATAGATTATGTTTAGCGTTTCTAGTCACCATGGAACATCTAGTCTAGTTCAGGCAGCGTAGCAGCTTCTGAAGCATCTCGCGATTTCTCCCGTATCACCGTTTGCGAAATAAGAAGGATGCAAATCACCGAAGGTGGGCGAACCAGATTAATTGCGGCGTCACCTTTTAATCCGTTCGACTGAGGATAATATACTTCTCGGATCGACTTTCCTTGCCGGCTGCGAGTGTATACGTGCGCGATACATAGAATGATTTCTCTATTCAACTTTTTTTAATTAGCTGCCAAATAGACTTGCTCACACGTAGTTCGATTATACGGATTTTTAGCTTGACCGGTTGCTTTCCAATTATTTACTGGTTCGAAACTTGTCATGTCTATTTCTGCGATTTTCTATACAGTTATTCTGTTCTTGTGAATATACTTAATCCGTTCGCTCTTGTGCCTTTCGTCTCACGACTCTCTTTCGAATATAAATTACGAATGTAACTTGTCACTTTAATGTTTCGTATCTTCCTCTTCGCGGCTCTCTGATCTATAAACCGCGATCAACATCAGGAAGAAATAAACAAGAATTATGGAAAAAGAAAGAGGAATCATGAGCATAAATGTTCACTATTTGCTCAAACAAGAAATCACCTTCTAGAAAACGAGGCCACGATCCAAAACCAAACCAAATAATCCCCGAGAGAGTCCCAAGTAAAAATCGTTTTCCAAATCTCCCAAAAACGGGGGGAATCCGTAAAAACCGATAAATCTCAATAAAAATCGTAATCATAATTACGTCGCGTCTGAACCGTGAGATCAGTCAATATTTTAATTACACTTGGCGCAACCGTAGCTGCGAGTCGGGTAGGGTGTCGCGGCCAGAGAAGGGCGAGGCCGTGCAGAGAGAAAGAGTGCGAGAAAGAGAGAGAAATAGAGAGAGAGAGAGAGAGAGAGAGAGAGAGAGAGAGAGAGAGAGAGGGAGAGGGGCGGTCCTGCGGGCGTTGGTGCGTCCGAAAAAAATCGAGGATTAAAATTCATTTAGCATTAACAACGAGCGAGAGCCGTCGAGTGCACTCCGTGTAAAGGCTGCTCCCAGAATCTATATTGAGCACCGGTTCCACCTCTCGGTTACCATAGCTAGCCGGAGAGCTAACGGCTTCTCGATTTTTGTGGGATTTTATCAGGGAGCGGGCAGCAGAGGCAGCCAGCTAGCTAGCAGGCAGGCAACATCAGCAGGCAGGCAGGCAGGCAGGCAGGCAGGCAGGCAAGCAGGCAGCATCAGCAGCAGGCAGCACCACCAGAAGCAGAGAGCTACGCCCGCCGATGCGTATATGCACGAGCTTGCGCGCAAAGAGAAGCAACACGAGGAAAAATAATAATAAAAAGAGGAAAAAGAGAGGAAACGAAAGCGATAGAGATAGAGACGAGAAACGGGGGAATACAAAGAGAGAAAGGGAGAGAAGGAGATGTAGAGAAAGAGAGGGAGAGAGGAGAGAGAACCGGGCCAGTGAGCTCGCCTCGCGGGTTGAAGGGGCCACCGGGATGCCGAGAGGGGCAGGAGGGGCTGGCTCCAGCCTCGGCGAAGAGAGGGATGGACAGAGAAAAAATGGAGAAGCAACGCGAAAACAAGAATCCGTGCGGCTATTGCGGCTTCCGTTACGCGGCTGCAGAGATGCTGCTCGGCCGCTGCTCCGCTGGTACTCTGATGGTGCTGCTGCTGCTGTTCTCCTCGGCTGGTGCTGGCGATTCTGATGCTGCGGCTGCTGGTGTTGCTGTTGCTGCTTGCTCGCGCGATCCTCTCCTCGTTCGATCTCCGCGAGCGAACCAATCCTCCGAGCGCCGCGCTGCCGCCGCCACCGCCGCCGCAAGTCCCTTCGCGATTCTCTGAACCGGTTTCCAGCTCCGGATCGCGTAAACTGAGTGACAGCCTTTTCGAAACAGGCCTTCGCCATCAACCCGCCCTTCGGGGCTCCGGGAACGGGGAACCGCCCGTTACCAGAAGCCTGCGGGCTCCGTCGGGCCCCTACCCGGACGCCTCGATCAACTTCTCATCTGATCCTCTTTGGGAAATCCTGTGGAAAATCGTCCTTCATACGAAATTGTTTCAACTAGTTACGGGATTGTTCCTTTGAATAATTGTTCATTGTAGGTCTGGGTGAATCACGGGACGAGTAGGGTGACCGAACATTCTGTTTGGTCCTCTTTGGGAAATCTCGTCGGAATTCATCCTTGCTGATAGAGAACTTTTGGCAGTGGTTAGGAGATTGTTTCTATGGAAGGGTGAATTGAAGGTTTAGAGTCTAGAACAGTAAGTTAGTGAACAGGAAGTTAGATTGTTTCTTTGGAGAACTTAAGTGAAGGTTTAGAGTCCAGATTTGTGCGCGCACACACATTGCGACAAATAGGGTGGCCGAACATTCTGTTCGGTCCTCTTGGGGAAATCCCGTCGGTATTTACTCTTGCTGATAGAGGATTTTTGGCAGTGGTTAGGAGATTGTTTCTTTGGAAGGGTGAATTGAAGGTTTAGAGTCTGGGACAGTAAGTTAGTGAACAGGAAGATAGATTGTTTCTTTGGAGAACTTAAGTAATGGTTTAGAGCCCAGATGTGTGCACATTGCGATAAATAGGGTGACCAAGCAGTGAACGAAAACCATCTCGTCAAAGGATCGCAGTAAACGGTGTCCGCGACTCGGTGAAATTGGGGAAATGCACGGCAGCGTCACGGGTCGCAAGACTCGCGCGATCTAGGCACGGTGGATCTATTTTCTGCCGGGTCCGGTTCGACGGACTCGCTTCGAGAGAGCAGTTTCCGGCGAGCGCGGGCTAACCCTGTCCGCCGATCGCGATTAGAAAGTCGACTCGCGTTATCGCCGCCCCGAAACA
This sequence comes from Lasioglossum malachurum, assembly GCA_028455605.1. Classification (NCBI taxonomy): domain Eukaryota; kingdom Metazoa; phylum Arthropoda; class Insecta; order Hymenoptera; family Halictidae; genus Lasioglossum; species Lasioglossum malachurum. The sequence goes on along the minus strand of CM052315.1, from coordinate 18,259,010 downwards.
TCCTGTCCCCGGTAATTGCTGGAACTCGATTTAATTGGGAAAGAGATCGGAGCTGCTGCTGTTGCGAGCGCGCGCGCGCAAGCGCACCGGCTAGGCTCCGCGATCTAAATTATCCTGGTTGCTCGTATCCTGCGACGCGACGCGTTTCGAACGGGGAGTTTTTTTGTTGTCGAGGACGTTCCTGCCGCCGAGTTTTCTTTTTTTTTTTTGTCTTCTACGGAGGATGATCGTTGCGGCGTGGATCATCGTGGAGCCGATCGGATCGACGGTGATTAGCGGTAACGAGCGATCTACGCGCTCGGATCGATCGCGCGCCCGTGTCAATCCGGGGGCCTCGGCGCGGCGCGAGGATCGAGAGAGAAAGACAGGGAACGGGATTAATCGGCGGAGAGATCGATTATCCGGCACGGAATCGGCTGAGGTATACTTATCGATATAATTTCGAGTCGGGGAAAACTTCAATTTCGCGCGATTAGAGCCGGGAGACTCGTACACGCTCGTATTCCGTGATCCGAGACGCGATGTGTCGCGGTGTAGGACAGGACGCCGTGTAGTTTCTCTTTCGAACAGGAACAAAGAGAACGAGCCTAACGAGATCGGGATTATTAATACGACGAACCTCGTTGCGTGCCGCATGTAGAACGGCTGGAAGAATGTCGTCGTTCGACGGTGATTCTGGGAGAAATGAAATATGACAGAGTTGCGGAGACGAGCGGATAAACAACCGTGATTTATGTTGCTGCGCGCGATCTGACGCGTCGTGCAAATTACAAACTAAATTTAGTGAACATATTAACTAACGGTAACGGTAGATTTTTCTTACTTCGTAAGGTACTCTGTTTGAAGGATCAAGTGGTAAGTGTCCAAAAATCTCGAAGACTTCTCGGAGGATCTTCGAAGGTTTTGCAAGAAATATTGAGGAATATTCAACTAACCCATTTTTTTGCAAAAGGATCTGCCAATGTCTCCACGAAACCTCAAACAGTCCATAAGGACCTCCCACTGGACCTAAAGGGTCTACGGTGACCCCGGGAACTGGGGAGTCCTCGGAAACTTCTCACAGGTTCCAAAATACCATGAAAAATAAAGCCACCCTTCCTCCAAATGACTTCATTGATCAGCTAAGAAAACACCCTACAGCAAAGAAACAACGTATAATCCCAACAATTATTTCCCCAGCGCATCAAGAACCGTGAAAGTGCAAACGCATCCCGGGCAACGGGATAAACAGCGTATCGCCGCGAGTGCACGATCCAGTGCGCGGTCAGGCGACGATCGGCACGATAACAATCCTAATGATAATAATAATAATAGCAGATTTGTAATTACCGAAGTTGCGCAAGTTTCCGCGAACCGTCGAGGCTGCCGTGAGGGAAGCACGCGGTGCGGAACGCTCGGGTACCAGCCATACCTCATTAGAGAAAATGTCGGGTAATCAACAGGGTCCCGGATACCTGCGGGTATCGGCTGGTCTCGGAACATCGGTTTTTCGCGCGAGATTATAATAATCGGCGGGTACATGCTGGCCCTTGTGTCGTTGAACAGGCCGTCGAAAAGTGTTTAGGCTTGTCCCGATTGACAGTGTTGGTCTTCAGAGTGTCTGAATGATGTAGATCATTGTAGGTCAACTAGCAATGATTGAGACTACGTAAGTATTAACATAAACATAACGTAGCATGTCTCTGAGCAAGGCTGTTTTCAAGTTGTATTGTTCTGACCTTGTGTGACCTTGAAGGTCATTATGTCGTATACGAATGAATTCGTTTTGGCACACGCTTCCGTATGATGTTACAGTGCTGACAAAAATAGTATAACTTTTTCGAATAAAATGATCCCGATTATCGATCACTTATTAAATCTAGCAATTTTGCAATAAACTTCTTTTCTATCCTAACGTTTCGGTTCAGTTTTGAACCTTTTTCAAAGGAAAAAATTGCATTTGCTATAATAACTTTAGTTGTATAAACTGAACATTGAAAAATTGATTTGTGCACGTTGATGGTTTAGAAAGTACTTTTTCTAAAGTTTACTATTTGCAAGAGAAACGCTGGCTGGTGTTACCGTGAACACCCTGTACATTGAATTCAAATAGTGAACGCTTGAACACCCTGTCTACAATACATACGACCATCCGATACTACTATGTCGTCGCATAATTTGCCACATTGTGCCAAATCCTCGACGATCCCCTTCAACTTCCGGTCAAAGACTACAACTTTCGAACTTGTATCTACTAGCCCACGCTGACTCGAGCAATCTATAACACGATTATTACACCGCCTACAACGAACTCAATAAATCCACATCGTGCCAAATGCGCGGCAGACTTTCCGCAGAAACCGGCCATAAATTCGGCTAATTCCGAGGGAAATTCTGCGCGAGATCGCGACTCGGGATTCGTTTCTCTTGGATAAAAGTGGAGTCGAATAATCGAAATTTGCATAAAGAATCTCGGTTGCATAAAGGTCTGCCGATTCAAGGTGGTAGAAGCAAGACGACAAAGTGTGTGTCTGTGTGTGGGTGGTGGCAGAACGGGGGAGAGACCATGACTTCGTTCCACATTGTTTACGTTCCAAAAAATTGCGCGACGCGGCGGGGTCCGGCAATTTGGCAGGGTCGCGGACGAATTCGTCGGTCCGGTGATTTACGGCAACCATGGTTCGGGGTTAGGTTAACGGGCACCGCGAGATTTGGCGCGGCCCGGACCAAGGAAATGGGGGTGTCTTTTGGTGCGAGGGTGGCGCGCGCGTTGTTGCTCCAATTTTCGGGGGCGGCGAGTGGCGCAGCTTGGCCGCAGTGCTCCGGGCCACCGAGGAAAAAATAGTTGGGTGAGGGATGAAAGAGGGAGAAAGAGAGAGAGAGAGAAAGAGAGAGAGAGAGATAGATCGAGGGAAGGAGGAGGAACAGCGTAACCGCGTTTATGCACTCGCCGCATCGCGATGCATCGCACCGTGGCCCATGCAGCAGCCGGTAATACGACGAAATCGATACCGGTAATTACGTAGAAAGCTACCTGTCTCTCTCTCTCCTTTCTTCGAACTCTCTTTTTTTACACGCGTGTAGTCCTAGTCACACCTATGGCTGGTCCACATTGGCAGAATAGCTAAGATCGAAGCCGATACAATAATGTATAACGTCGTGACCTTCAGGTGACATTGAATAGAAAATACTCAGAGATGTTCAGGGATATAGGCAAACTGCAACGCGACCAACCAGCACCTAACGGTGCCGCAAAATCGGGCGGGAAATTCAAACATGGCGCTGCATTAGCAACGCCAGCGTTCTCCATCGTAGCGTAAGAAATTCGAAAGCGTAATTAAATCGCGTCGGGGTAAACGATCTTCTTTCAATGAAGGCAACGAAGGAGGCGTAGACGGGAAATCGGTGGCGTATAGACTTCGTGTAAAGAGAAAGAGACAAGGAGCACGAGGGAGAGAGAGAGAGAAGGTGAGTCTTCGAAAGCAGCAGGGAGTTAGGATTGGCAGAGGTGGAAAGAGAAGAAGTGGCTGTCGTGGGTTCGCGTGCATAATTGCCGTGATTATGGGTGTGTCAGTTCGGCCCGTCTAGGTGCATATACACGCATTCGGGCTCTAGATGCAGCTGATCCGGGTGCGTGTAACGGCGCTGCAGCCCAACTCGACGCAGCAGCGGAAAGAACGCTGGCAACCGCGCAACGGCGCAAGACCGATGCGCAGCATCATTATCTGGAGCGCTGCTTAGGGAGCAGCGTCATCCATGTTGCTCGTTAACTCGCGTGCATCTCGTATGAATAAAACTCTTCTTTAATTATCGCGTGACGGGGAGGTGGTGGTCGGATAAGAGAGAAACAGAGGGGGGATCGGGGAGAGAGAGAGAGAGAGCAGAAGGAAGAGGTAGAAGAAGAAGAAGAAGAAATCCGCGCAACGACGCGTTCCAACCAGGAATCCGTCCCGCGGCTTGTAGACGCGTCGAACCGGCAAGGCGACTCCATTGGCACACTTCGGAGAGACCCATTCGACCACGATTGTGTCCCGACCACCCTTTTTTCACCTGGTTCTCCGGTTGCCATCGGTTACCAGGCGCTGCACGAGGTGCACACCTCGCTTGCGCGGACGCTAGCGAGAGCTGGCGCACGCATTCCCGCCCCGGGACCTTGCGTTTGAATGCCCCAGCCTTGATCAGATTCTACACCTTGCTCTTGCATGCTCTGATCCAGTTTTATAAGCCCCTGCACCTGGGAATACGGCTAGTTTCGATTGGTCATTTGGAGGATAGAGATCTAGCAGCGAAACTGTGTCCTCAAATTGGCATCTTCACTTCCGGACCACCTTCACAGTCTTTTCGTTTAAAGATATAGGACTCTTTCATTAGGTTGTTCAGGGATGGGGCCGTTGCTCCAGGACTTTGCACTGTTTCAGATAATTTCGGCTGTGATCGAATTTCTTAGCTTCTACTCTAGTGTCCATAGCTACCTCTCATTAGCAAGCTGGATGATGGGGATCTAATGATCTAGGGGATCGGACCTAATAGATGAACTGTGTTTTGGGATTTGGTGGTTCGGAACCCACCTTAAACCGTAGGTCCCGTCGCTTAATAACCATAGCAGTTGAAGAAGCGACGTAAAACAATCAAACAAAAGAAAAAGGATGTTCAGGGATAGGGTCATTGCTCCAGGACTTTGCACTGTTTTAGATAACTTCAGCTGTGATCGAATTTCTAAGCTCCTATTCTAGTGTCCATAGCTACGTTTCATTAGCAAGCTGGAGGATCTAGTGATCTAGGGGATTGGACCTAATAGATGAACTGTGTTTTCAGTCTAGGGATGTAGGACTCTTCTTGATTAAGAAGTTAGGGGATAGGATCCTTGCTGCGGGATTCTGAGCTATTTCCTTTAGAGTCACTACTGGCCCACGTTATGGGCTGCCAACTTCCTGTTTCTTAATCTTGAACCCAGGTCTTTACCAAGACACTGCAGTGAGCCTAGTCCAACTAGGCGTAAATTAAAAAATATCTTCCAACAAACAATAGTCCGGAGCAAAAGTGAAATTTCAATCGGCCCGTCTAGAATCATAGAAGTCCCTGAATGCGCAGATCATGAAAGAAAGAACACAGGAACATAAGAGCATAGTAACACCGGTGACTCTTTCATGAGAATCTCAAAAAAAAACGAACTTTCCGCTCTACCGAACAAAACGCTGGAACAGTTTTCACAGATCGCGGACTCTCGCTTTCAACCCTTGATACATGTTTTATCGCGAGCGCCGGGAAAAAAATTATTTATATCAGCCAGTTCCGCGCGAATACAGCTTTCCGGGGGCACGGATACTTTCTTCTCCCTGCGCAGTTTAATTTAACATGGTTTAGGTCTGGCAACAGTCCCGGCGGCTGATCCTCGCCTTTTACGCGTTTCAATCTCTTTCCTTTTTCCTTCCTTTCCGTGCAACGTGTTTCCTCAACTTCTATTTATTACTTGTTGCAACAATTATAACAAAGGAATTAGGTGGAAGACGGTCCGGAGAAACATCGCTAAAAATTTATGACGACAATGTTGGCGTTATTCGTGTCCACAACTTGCTTCGTTAACACTAAACTGCAGGTGAACAGAGTTTATTCATTAGGTTGTAACATTTTGTTTGGTTATCTTCGATACCTTCTTTTCGTTAGAATTCATTTTATTCATAATTTCATTTAAGAAATAGATAACTATATTGGTACTACAAAAAAAACTTTTTAATGAATCATGTAGCATTCTAAGGGACGCATTGGATGAGTACAATTTAGTGTTTTAACATCCCGTATTTTCCTGAGATGTCAAGGTGACCGTGAGTATCTTCAAAGGTTTTTCCAAAGTCACTCGATGGTCTTCATAGGTCGCCGAATTTCCTTCCATCGGTAAGAACGTGGTGTTAAACAAGAGGCGCATTGACATTGAAAAAACTTAAGACTTTTTGACATCTCAAAAAAATGCGATGTAAATATGAAATTATACTGACTCGGCGCGACGTCCAGATCATCATCGAGCATGATCGCCGCGAAAATCGCAGGATCGGAGGGAAGGATGTTTCATTCCAGATGTCTGTGCAATAATTAGCGGTGATTAAGGTATCGCGGGCGGATCGGCAAACGGGGAAGCACAATGGGCGAAGTGGTCGCGCGATTCGCGAGGCCATCACCATAATCGCGCGCGAGCTATGAACGTGTTCCGGGGCAGTGTTGCTCGCGCACGCGGCAAAATAGATACAATGTCGGGATACGTGCACGGCCGCTGGCCAACGCGGTTCAATCTGATTGCGAAGTTAATGAGCGGTATTATGCAACCAGCACTGGAACGGAGCAAAAACAGCGAAAGATGAAACGAGAAACTATGCCGGGAGAACAAGTGAGAGAAAAAATCCCGGCGGGAGAATCGAGAGAGGAAGAGAGAGAGAGAATCTGGAGCCCATGAATATTCGAGGATGCAGTTGTAGAAGAATATTAACGGTATATTATTACGTGTTAATTATCAGAACGCGTCAATCGTCTGGCCCGCCATCATTTACACTTCGGCCGGGCTCTAATGAACGCGAGGGTGGAGCCATAAGAGCGAGAGGAAAAAAAGAGAGAGAGAGAGAGAGAGAGAGAGAGAGAGAGAGAGAGCGCGTCCGTTTGCTCGCGGACCACGAATATTAATTGCCTTTGTTAAACATATTAACGGTCATTAATTACGGGCACAATTCTTCGGGTGTGTCAACGATGGGGCGGCAGCCACTGAAAACAGAAAAGAACGAAGGAAAAACAAAGAAGAGGGAGAGAGAATATGGGGGTTGTGTGTGGAGAATCACGGGAACGCTGGAGCGCCGAGTTTCGCGGCCAGAATTTTCTGCCGCATTAAATATTACTTCGCGTTAGCGCGCGCTCATAATTTTCCTTCGTTTCGTCGTAGGGCGTATCTTTCATCCGGCGCAACGCATAACGAATCTCCTATGCCGGGGCTCGGCCGCGATTTCGCGCGGCAGCCGAGCTCTTCTCCCTTTCTCTCTCCCTCTCTCTCTCTTTCTCCATTCCCCTCTCTCACTCTCTCTCTCTCTCTCCCTCTCTCAGTTCTTTTTTTTCCCACCGAGAGAGAAAGAGCTCCGTCTCTTTTCGAACCGGGCCACCGCCTCTTTTCACTACCACACGCTCTAAATTCGGTTCGAAGCGGCCAGGCAAAACAGCTTCTCTCCTCCCCGAGCACGATGCGAGCTAGCCGAGCCAAAAAACTCGCGAAAGAACCGAGCCGGCTTCGAGATACACGTGGCCAGACGAGACGCAGACACGCGAGAACACGAACACGCCACCCGTAACCCGTGGTTAGGCTACTTTCAATTTTAGGCGGCCCGCAGCCGAGTGACCCAAAGACAAGCCTACCGAGGATCTCGCTCTCGTGAAAGTCCTCGTCATTCGATCGACCGTCATCTACGATCATTATTCTTCGGGTACAGCGAATCGAAATAATATCGGCGCACTTTTTACACGACTTTTTGCTTCTTGATATTGCACCATACCACTTGGACTTTTTTGAGAAGTTAGAACAATTAGTTTATCACATAAAGCGAGAAAGAAAAAAAATTCGCTATCTGTTGATTGTAAAACTTTTCAATGGATTACGTAGCATTTTAAGGAAAGATCAGGATCGAGGATGTTGTGAGCGGGAGGAAAGATAGAAATGTCGAAGAGTGGTTGGAGAAGTTGAGGAGAAAGAGAGAAAAGAAAGCATAAATATACCAAAGAATGTACCAAACTAATAACAAATGTTAGGGAATAGGAAAGAATGCAATATAATTAGATTAGTAATAATTAGGATACAAGCAGAATAGATCAAGGTAGGAATGAGTGAGACAAAGAAAAACAGAGAGACCGAATGTGCGAAATAAGATAGATCTGTAAAGTTAGGTTAATGTGAACCAAGTCACATTTCTTAGCTGTAAGGCTGAAATAAAGCAAATACATACATACATATATAATTAAACTTTTCATTAATGTTTTCGGCGCATGGGTTCGATCAAATTTCAACTAACAAGCAATTTTGCAAAGTTTATTCAGTGAGATAAGTTCGACAAAAAGGAAATTCATACATACATACGTAGAACTTTAAGGGGCGCGTCGAAAAACCGTAGATCAAGTATTAAGTATGCTTTGTAAAGGGAAAGTTTCAATCTTTAAATCTACTTTGGTTTGTAGTCGCGAAAAAGTTTTTTTACTATGCTTACAGACATTTGGATTTGCAACATTCTGGACCAAAAAAGTGTCTTCAGTTTCCAGTCACCGGAACATGAAAAGATATTTCGGAAAAAAATAAACGATGGATGGCAAAAGTACAGTACCATATTTTTAACGTAATTATCTCAGTTTAAATATCGGCGATTCCTCGGAAATGGGGAATTTAATGTGTAGTAAACGAACTGAGTACATATCTCACGGATGAAGCACAGTGAACGGGCGTAGATAAAGCGATGATGATTGACAACGATAATGGTGGATTGCGTGTCCGGTTGTCAAGGATGCTCTTAATCGTCGGGTTTCCTCGGGGCCCGTTTTGGCCCGAGCAAAACCATCCCGGCCCCTCGACGCCTTAAAACGAAATAATTGTACCGCGTGGGCGAATGATTTAATTAGTTTGATTCATCGTCGCGGGCGCGTTACCGCTCGCGAAAAACATTCCCGGCGAGAGAGGCGCGGATTTAATTTAGTGGCCGTGTTCCGGGCACGATCATTTCCGCGATAATATCTGCGGAACATTGTTGCACACGCTAATCTTCGTTAATTAATGCCCGGGGAATTCGCCTGCGACGTCTCGGATATTACGACACCGCTGCGTACCACTTGCCAGTTGTTTGAACTGGACAATCGTTCTGCGAAGTGTTTCTACGTTTCCGGAAAATGTATACGAATTTTCATAGACGACAAAAAATTCATTTATGCGTCTCAAATATAGTATAATTTTCTTAGAAGATAAAATTAATTTCTGGAAAATATGTATGTACTAATTTTTACAGACGACAAGATTCACTTTCTTGTTCCTAGAAATATGAATCACACCAAAAACATCCTGTAAACAGGAGCCAAGTTCCTATGGCCGTAAAAAGTAGTGAGATCAAACGAAATACGGCCAAGTTCGTTAGGTTAGCAATACCTCTTGCAATACTGAGAAAAGCGTTTGTAAAAGTTAGTTTAAAAGAACGCTATTTAATTTTTAAAGAGTTACATGGAGGACTAAATTATTCAAACTTGGCTGTTACTTTTTAAACCAATGGCCATAAAAGGTGTTAGGTAGCGGCCAAGTCTGATTAATTTAGCCCTCATGTAACTCTTTAAAAATTAAATAGCGTTCTTTTAAACTAATTTTTACAAACGCTTTTTTCAGTATTGCAAGAGGTATTTCTAAGCTAACGAACTTGGTTGTATTTTGTTCGATCTCACAACTTTTTACGGCCATAGGAACTTGGCTCCTGTTTACAGGATGTTTTTGTTGGGATTTCATCAATTATCAAGTAGGTATTACTTTTATCCCTGATTCGTTAAATCCTAAACATTTTTTATCTTTAAGGTGGACATTAAGTAAATTAATTTAAATACAACCCCTTTGAGGTGTAAAATTTAAAACTTTGATAATTATTCCTTTGAGTGTTTCTTATGGTGGACCCATGTACCAAATTTCAAGCTTGTAAGTCAATGGGAAGTACCCAAAATGTTTTGATGATCTGTCAGTCGGTGACAAATTTAGCGATTTTTTGATTGAGACATGATAGCATTTAACAAGTGTACGAAATTACATCTCTCTAAAAACGGCTAAGTTGTTTCGTGTAAAAGGAGGTAGTGCGAGAACTTGGCTGCTGCACTACCGTGCACCTAGATTTACGTCTGTGTTTCTAGTAAATGCATGCTAATCTTTGTGGACGATAAGAATTTTTCCTAGTATGACGGAATTTATTTCTAATGCTGGCCTTATAATAAATGTTTCCTTATGTCAATCTTAAATTGTTGCTAACAAGATTTTCAATGATTTCAGCGCTCTGGTTCTATCAATTGTTGAATATCACCACTATTTGCAAATATGATCTAAAATAAGATCGAAACGTTGAAATAATGATATTGTGAAAATTTGCAGATAGTGGTGATATTTAACAATTGATCGAATCAGTGCGCTGAAATCATTGAAACTCTTGTTGGCCTTATAATGTTTGTAATATTCTTAACCTGACAAAAATATATGCAAGATAGCTATTTTAAATGTTGCAATAAAATACAGCAGAGACCGAGGACCGCGGACTACTGTAATTAAACATTTAACCCTTTATTGGCAATTTCTGAGGTAGGAATATAAAATTCTTCTGTTATTGAATATCGTTAAGGGCGTAATATCTATCAAGGTCTATCTAAAATGAACTGACCATTTTTCACCGTTAAAAATTTTGTGGTGGAAGGTATGCCAGTTGTCATTCACGAAATATTCAAAGAGTATTCTATAAAAATCAGAATGAAATGGACATTTCAATTAAGGAAAAGATCGCCTGCAGACAAAGCAAAGTAAGAGTGCTATACGATCAGTAATTGTCTCTGAAGATCAACCAGGTCTCCCGGTGATCATCGCGCGTTAGACATATCCATTTACAGCTGGCACGCAGTGTCTTTCGGCCTCCTCTCCTTTAATTCAAACGAAGAAACACGGTAAACAGTCGCGGAGCTTCGCTAATAGCCAAACAAGCGACACGCAGTCGCACTCGGCCGCCACTTCTGAAACTCTCCACGATTTCGTTCCATCGCGAACGAACCGAGAGAGACAGATGAACAGAGGAAGAGAAAGAACAGAGAAAGGAAACCCCCGATTTCTGTCTGTTTTCCAGGCAGCTCCTTAAAGCGTTCTCGTGCCCGTCGGCTAACTCGACCGAGCGGGACAAAGGAAATGTTAGCACTGTCGAATAAAGACGAATAAAGACAGCTCGATTCTGCTGGATCTGTACACATTTTCCCGCGCGGCGGACCTTACACCCTGCACCGATAATTAACCCTTTAAGCAACAAAATGATGGCTCATTTTGTCCCATAGTGGACTTTCCACCACCAATTTCGGAAATTTATTTTATTTGGTGGTGACAGAATTTTACTTAGATTTTTGACTCAAGAAAGCATCAGGGTGTGTAGGAACTTGTAGCCATTTTGTTTAGAGGCCATTTTGTCTTGTAAGGTAATTTTCATCCCGATTATTTTTAAATGCAATACTAATTTAACATACAGACCATTTTTTCTGTCAGACACATGTTCAAACAACTTGTAACCATTTTGTCCTGTAGGAAAACCTTCCAAAATTCAATACTCGGTCGTCGATTTTTCGTCTGACTTCCAACAGCGCGTGTGTCGCTTGTGTGCATAACAAATGATTTGCTTCCACAACATTTTCCGACCCGTACGGTATCTCTTGATTACAGTGCTTTTGGAATAGGTTGCGGGGTTGACGCAGCTTTACATTTTTACGAGCGGCTGTCACGAATTCGCGACGAAATAGAATTTGTTTTCTCGCGTTAGTCGTTCTAGCAGGCGCGGGAAACACTGCGAGAAAGAATAAAATTTTATTGGATAGCTCCGTTTTATTCGTTCTCGAAGATCTACGGGAGGAGAGTCATAAATGCAGGAGGATCCGCAGTCTGCCACAGTTTTTGCTATCGTTCAAGCAAAAGATGGGTTGATCGAGATGAAAGAAGTCTTTGCTTTTGAAGCAGCGCGTATCACGGACGATTCTTGCCGTTTCCAAAGCGGTTTCCTGTTGATCGAACAAGCGCACGCAGTTCTGCAAATGTGTGTCTGATTAATTTCCTGTGCACTTCCTGATTCCGCTTCAACCCATTCTTTAATCGCACGAACTCAAAGAATTTCGATTTTACCCAATAAATTTCGAGCACATATTGTTCTAAAAATTCCGAGAGATCTAAATTAATTTGCTTTCAGCAGCAAAACAATACAATCAAGTAAAAACAATATTGCATGAGCACACATTGTTCCCAGTAAATAAATGTTCGAGGGATGAAGACGGGGTCCAAACTGACGTAATAGGGCAAGAGGTTAATAAGACGTCTCCAGGAAGGCTGTCACCGCGATAGTTGGGTCGCGTGGCAGTAATAGTCGAAGAATATCGGCGGGGGTGTCGGGGGTGGAGAGAATCGCGGGGGTCGAATTCGGCCAATGCAGATTTCGCGCGAAATAACTTGCTCGCCGTCCGATTCGTCCCACTCCAAAGAGCCGAGCAACCCTCACCCTCACACATACACACACACAACCCTGATGCCGTCTCTCCTGCCCCCCCCCCCCTATCACCCCTTATCACCCGGTATCACCCCCTGACCCCCCTACTCCATGGCAAAAGCAACGCCACCACCACCACCACCACCACTACCAGCGGAATCGTCGTCTACTCTACCCCACTTTCGTGCCTCCTCCAATGTATTCCTGGCGTTTCGCACTGCAAGGTCAACAAACTTCTCTCCCCGATAAAAAATAAATGAAACGCAGGACTGTTTGAAATTGTAACAGTGGCAACCGGGGGAGATTTCTCCCGATACTTTAAAGAGACACGATTCCCTCCCGACGTCTTTTCCTACGACAGCTTGTCATTTCTTACTCTCTCGCTCTCTCTCTCTCTTCCTCTTCCTCTTGCTCTTCTTCTTTTCTAATCTTTTTTCCTCTTCGTCTGTCTACTTAGTCTTCTCGCCTCTGGAATCTCTTTCTTCTACTCTAGTTTTCACGCTGCTGTCTTTGTTCCGCGGTGTGTTTTGTGGAATAGAGAGAGAGAGAGAGAGAGGGAGAGAGTCGTCATCGGTTAAGGCGATTGTCCCAAGTCACGACTTATCGGCCAGCACCGCGATATTACTTCCCGCGCTGTGTTTCTTCAATTACGGCGGGAGATACATATAAATGGAGTAGGAGAGGTAAAGAGATCCAATGGCTAATGTCCGGAGGGGCTGGAACGGTTTTGAGCGAATTTTGGACGGTGAATGAACGATTTTATTACGAATACCCGTCTAGTGAGACAGATTATCCCGTTTTCTGATGGAATGAGAAGAGAAACTAATTTTGATGGAAAAATAAGAAAACGTAGAAGCGGATTTTGTTGTGCGAGATTTTGTCCCCGTGAATATTGAATTTGACGATTAGCGTGCTAGCGTTAGCGTGCCGTTGGAGAGGATTAGGCTGCCGCGTCTGATCACGAACGGCTGATTCTACTTCTCATACCGATGCACGAGAACCTGCAGAATTTCTGGACTTCTTCGTAATTGCATATTCTATGATCATTGAATTTTACTCATTTATGGATAAAACGATTAACTGAGACAGTAGACAAATTTTGCTTCTGTGCAATACGACGGATCTGTCAGACTTCGAGCGATTCAGATTGCGGATAATCGCGACCCAGTTGATCAAGGTCCTGCTACACTGAACTTCTTCGTTAACTTTGTTATTGCTGGGATCTACTGAGCCCGTTCAGTGCGGTACAATCATTGAGTACAGCGTTTTTATGGCGGTTTTATCAAACCGAGCGTGCTGTTCGCTGTGCTCGTTCGATAAAGTGAAACGAAGAACGAATTGCGACATTACAAGTTTTTTAAATAAATCGGCCACTTGATTGGCTCTTTGGTATCGAATCGATACACGATAATAGGAGACAAGATTGAAGCAAAATTAATCTTTCACGAATAATAAATCGATGTACAGTATGTGCTTTCTTAAGGGTAGTAAAAAATTGAATTTCGGCTCGAGGGAACTTCGTCTTCAAATAAATAGAATGCGCTCTTGATAAGGAACGGTAAATATATATATATATTCGAACTAAGAAAACGGGAACTGTATGATCTAAGAAAACCGAGTCGCTATACTTACGTATATCATCAAATATTAGAATTGTGTTCTGAATAGCAAGAACTTAACAATGACATGGTATGAAATAATAATTTTCGAATACCATTTTCATCAGCCATGCAGCCTAAGTGTTCATTCATTGGACAGATCCCTACAGCTTTTGAGAAAAGCGTGTTTGTCTGATTTTCGCAGCAGGTTCTTCGGGTTTCGACTGGGAGTTCGTGAAAACGTGGTCGTTGCCACGGTTAAAGAATCGGTCCCGCATAAATTAACGATAAATCGGCTGGAACACGTCGCGCCGCCCCTCCGGTATAGTGATCGTCGCGCTCTGTCATCGTTCCCTTGTGCTCGCCGGCGTTTCTGGTGCTTCTCGGAAGCACAGTGTATTCCCCATTAACGAGCCAGTCGACTTTTACCTCCTCGCAGTGCTATTTACGAGCGAAACCTCCGTTTCCGTTGATTCGCTTTGGCTCGCTGACGCACTGCGACCGATTTCTTCCTCGTCTTCGACGATCGACGAGCTCGAGGTCGAGATTAGCCGCTAATTAAGCAGTCGCGGCCATAGCCAGATAAAACCAGGGGCAACGGCTTGTTCAAACCTTGGATCGTAAACATCCGACTGATCGTCGAGGAAAACTGTCTGTTGTAATAATTAACCCTACAATATAATGGGGCCTCTGATTCACCCCAACAAAACAGCGAATATGTTGTTCCTTCAATTTCTCTGGAACATCTGAGCTTTGAAGTTCTAAAGTCCAGCCCTGAAGACCTGCGCCGAGGAAAATGATCGTAACAACCCTTAATGTATCGCAAGGACAAGCAACCTCGCGTCGCAGCTGTAATAAACAATATTCAAACCGCATAAAATATATCCATTATTTCAATCGACCCCTACTGGAAAGAGCCGAAGAACCGTAGGAATTTAAAATCCATAGAAATTGCGGGTCTCGGCCTAAAGAGCCCGATAATAATGCTAAAAAATCGGCAACGTAGGGAGTACTTTCTCTCCCTCTCTCTCTCTCTCGCTCGCTCAGGCTCTCTGTTCGTCTCCGTTTCTCTTCGGAGCTGTTGGCTAGCGGTTCGCGTGACGAGTTCTAATTTCCAACAGTGTAGCCGGCGGAGTTCGGAATCTCTCGATTTTAACGCCACCGGCCGCCGTAATTTTACGACATCCGGCGTGCGCGGCGCGCGATCGAGCCCGCCCCGTCGTTCGAAGCGTTCCTGCGTCGTCGGGCATCGTCGGGGCCCGATTAAAATAACGTGTAATCGCGTGATTGCGCGTTTACGATCCGTACTCTCTTTCTCCGATCTCAGATATTCTCTCTCTCTCTCTCCTACATCGAACGATCGCGGAAACGCTGCGCGCTTTTTCCGCCGGTTCGATTAATAGCGCTTTTCCTGCGGACGCAGCTGCGCGCTCGTATATCGAACGGACCCGCTCCGAATCGCGCGCTCGAGGAGCCCGCGCTCCCTCTTTCTCTCTCGCTTTAATAGAAATTCCGTACGCCGGGAAATTACGCTCGCGATAACGAGCTCGATACTCGAGCCGATAGATCTGAGTTTTCTCTGATCTTCGCGGCTGATCCGGTACGTTTCTTTCTGCGACTTCCGACTGGACGGATTTGGAATTCGTGGCGGAACGATTTCGCGCGATTTTTAGACGGACTGTTTCTTTTTTATTCGGTAAAAAAGTATGGCATCTAGCAGAAAGTTAGATCCTTTGTACAACCTCTATCATCAAACTAGGCTAAACCATAACCAAGTCTTACCCTAGACGCATGAAAGATTCAGATGAGCAACAGATATAACGTTGATACACAACAAAGGATTAAGCTCTGCTCTCTCTCTCTCTCTCTCTCTCTGTCGTCTACCACCAAATTAATCCTCGATCCGGGTCCCACAGGATCGGGGATCCTGGGATCCCTTCGAACCTCGTAGTCGGTAGACCGGGGTCGAAAATCGCGCAGGTAACTCTCTCACGGTGAAAAATCGGCGTATCCCGGTGATTAGCCGGCGCTAGGCGTTAACGCTTCTCGGAGCAGGTTTGGCGGGGCCGATCTGGTCTCGGGACTGGAGGGATCGGCCGTTGGAGCGAGAGGGAAAGCGATCTCTCTCGAGGGAGCAGCGGCATCAGCATCGGCATCAGCAGCAGAGGCAGAACGGCGTAGCCGCGAACGGGCGATCGGCAGAGAGTGTATAGCACTCGCTCGGTTGCTCGCTTGCCGGACTCGGCGCCGGCAAGAGAAACGAAGAAAGAGAAGCGCGCGCGGGTCCCGGCAAACAAGAAGCGAGCCGCAATGCATTCGCTCTACTCGCTAGATATAAATACGCGACAGAGGGCAAGGAACCAACCACGCCTGCACCGACAGCTACTGCCTAACGACACGGACACGCACACGCGGTCGCTCATTGTGATAAAGCTGAAGAAGGAGCGGAGAGCCACCGGGAGAGAGGGGCAGCGGGGAGAACGGGAGAGAAGAGAGAGAGAGAGAAGAGAGAGAACGGAGCGGGAAAGAGAGGAGAGAAAGATTGAGGGGAAAGAAAGACGAAGAGGAGGGAACTGCGGGGAGAACGAGCGAAGAAGAGAGCAAGGTAGTGGCCCGGAGAGAAAGAGAGAGAGGGAGAGAGAGAGAGAGAGTGAGAAAGAGGGGAAAAAAGCCGGGGGACAGAATGAGAGGAGGAGAGCCAGAGAGAGGGAGAGAGGTGTAGGCTGCTCTCGGAGGCAGTTCGTTCGTTCATGCGCCCGTCCGTGCGCTGCAAGTTGGGACGAAAAAAAAAAATGTGGCCGGTCGAGTCTCTAGAAGACGCAGCCAAATATTGCATCCTCGGATAAATATAGGCAGCCCACGGCTGCACAGGCCGCCGCGCCGCGCACTTTTCTCTCCGGTGCTCGTCTTTGGGACGAGGCAGCCATCTAGCCACCGACGGCATTCCTCCTGCGGGCTATCTCTTTCTCTCTCTTTTTCTCCGTCTCCCTTCGGCACACCGCCTCCCTCCTCGCTCCGTCTCGCTCGCTCGTTCTCTCTCCCATGTGCGAGAGCGATCGTTAAATTCGTTTCGTGGCCGAGAACTTCGGGCCGGCACGTTGCCCCGGTGCTTTCCATTCTTCATCCTCGTCTTTTTTCGGCCTGCTCTAGCTCCGCGCGCACCGAGCCCGCGATCTTTCCTTCTTTCGCACCGAAATATCTGGTCGCGATGGGGGAATCGTTCGGTGAACGGGGCACCATGCCAACCGACCGGGGATTCTGATGATTCTGATGATGCCTCGCTGCTGTTCGGCTCGCGTCCCAAGGCAAATGGCTGGGTCGCCGGTGACCCGGTGTGGAAATCGATTAACTAATCAGGGTGAACTACGAATCGTGATGAGCAGAGATTACTCTGCTGTCAGCAGTCCGATCGAAAATGTTTTTATCGAATATAACATGGTTTCAAGAGAGCTTTCACGTGATTATAAATTTCTTTCAACCCTTTCTTCTTTATTTGAACTGTGGTGCCCAAGGTGGTTAGGAACCCACCTTATAAAAACTGTAGGTCCCGTCGCGAAATAACCCTGGCAGTTAACAAAGCGACGTAAATATTAAAAAAAAAACACCTTTCTTCTTGATTTTTCAAGATCACCTTCGCTTTTTTGCAGATACACCTATGAGGATGTCAAGACGAATTCGGCAAGTATCATAATATAAAGAACGAAGAACGTAGAATGAAAGTAGGTTGGTCATAGAAGGAAAGAAAATCTTCTAAAAAAAAAAATGGAAAGTAAAATGAAGTTAGAAAGAAGGTGAGAGAATCTCCAGGACCCAATCTAAGATCGCCAGAGCGTAATCTAGGATCGTTGTCGTCCGATCTAGGGTCACCTAATCTAGCTGCACCAAGGCCCGATCTAGAGTCATTAGGGCTCGATATGAGATCCCCAGGTTCAAGATCAGGGGTCTAATCTGGTAGCACAGAGTAGCAACTGCAACCGGCCACGGTCTTTCCCTTGGATCGGAATCAAATCGAGCCGGGATGCATCGAGTTCTCGATCCTCCTTGTGTTATCGGGCCGACCGTTACCGCGGGCGATAACTCGCGGTCCGCACAACGGTGCATTGTCAGGCGCCGGGGAACGTTGCGGACATAATCGGTCGCCTCGATACGCGGGCGCGTGTAAACAGGAAAACGTTCGATCGAGACGAACCGACAAGTCGGGAATTGTTTTTTACGGAACGACGCTCGGGTCGGACCTGCTGCTTTCGAACTGGCGGAGAAGGAGAGACAGTGGCGACCATACTTTGAGATACTCTGGAGCTGTCTCTGAACTTATCGTGACACGGTTAACGCACACCAACTGAGTGCCAAACAGATCAATTGGAACGACAGTTTCACTGTAATTAGACTGAAGAAATTTCGAAAATATACGAAGGAAGGCCGTTCTCCGAAATGAATTCTTATTTTACTTTCAGCTGAAGAGATATGAGCCGTTTGGTTTGACTGGTTTGACGCCACCCTAATTTTATAAAAGTGGACAATGCCAGCGATACCGCAAGCAGAAAATTTCTACGTACGTTACGTTCTATGCAGACTCAATCTACCGGACGCTAATAGAACAATTTCAACCCTCATCTATCGAGCGAAGAGCGGCGCCCATCTCAAGATCAACCCTCTCCGCGCAAATCACCGATAAATCATCTGCTTCGACTCCTTCCTCGAAACAACGGCTAAACACCGGTCATTAAGCGGGAGCTCCATCGCTCACAGCAAACAGGGAGCTAATCACCGGCCAGCGATGATCACCCGTCTACCGTCTATCGACTGTACGCCGTTCTAAACTAAAGAATGATTGAACCTGCACCTTGAACCTGGTGGACAGGGCCTGCCTATGCTCCATTCAGCGAGTCAGTGTAGCACTGACGTTCATCCTTTGCTAACTATCATCGAATGTGACTTCAACTCTGCCACACTCGAGATATTATCAGTCGTTCACGAGAAGAAAGTACGAAAAAGTTCTTTCCGTGGACGAAGAACGCATTCGTTTGCCTTTACGTTTGACGTAGAACACGATACTTCTCGATCTGAGGACTATAACCCGAGTAAGTACCTAGACGTGTCGTGCGCTTTGTTTTCGACGTCTAACCTTCGGGCGGGTGGTGGGTCGGATACTGGCGCGGGTATCAAGTGCGAGTGAGCTCGCGAGCGGTGCACGTGGCCAGGAGGCATAGTCAGTGAAAATCATCGTGCGCGGACATTGGGTGGCGGGAAACGTGCGTGACACGGGTGTGCGGGCCGGCGGCCGGGTTCGGGGGGAGGGCCTAATCAAGCTAGGCGCGTGAACCCAACCTAACGCAACGACGAGGTAGCGTGGCGTGGCGTGGCCAGGGGGTGGCGTGTCGTCGTCGTCGACGTCGTGTCCCGCGTTGTGGTGGTGGCGGTGGCGGCAACGGCGACGTCGGATGCAGAGAGAGAGACAGAGAGAGAGAGAGAGAGAGAGAGAGAGAGAGAGAGAGAGAGAGAGAGAAATGGGTGGAGGAGAGGCGGAGAGGCGCAACGGCGGGGACAGGGCCGGCGAGAGAGAAGAGACGGTTATCGCGGAAGTTCGGCAATTATAGGTGCCGAGTCGCTTTTTTTTTCGACGACTGATATTGATTTGGGAGAGGCAGTTCGTATTCGTGGCACGAGCATACCTTGTGACTCGCAGAGGCGGCCGGCAGCGCGATGCATCACGGCGCAGCGCGCATCGAGGGGTACATCAGCCGCCGGGGCAAGCGGGATGGAGAGTAAGAGAGACGGTGACGGCGGCTTTGCGGGGAAGCGGCCAGGGGGGCAGGGGCCAGGGGGGTGGGGACGATGCCGAAGAGGAAGGGCAAGGGGCAGGAAAGGCGACTGGAGGAACCCCCACCGCTCCGGCGCCTCTCCGCCGAAAGTTCTCCCACCGGAGCCCGTCCCTCCCCTCTCGACGCCGTATCGAATCCCCACCACGCGCATCCTACGGACACAACATCCTCGCTCCTCGTCCTCTCGGTCCTCGCCGCGACTCTCTCTCTCCTGCAGAGCCGACTCGACCGCCTCTGCTCACTCCCACTGGCCGCTGCACGCGGTGCGCGTTCTCTCCTACTCTCTCACATTCTCTCCTCTCCGTCTGGATTCTCCCTCCGGCGCGGTCACCGCCGCCGCCACCGCCACCGGTGCCACCACCACCAGCACGGAGTCACCACCACCCTCCGCTGCTGGTCGCCAGGGGCGGAAGTTTCGCCGCCACTGGATCCTCGCGCCGATTTCTCGTCCGATCTTCTAGCCGCCTGGCCCCCCGCAACCAGTCCCGACCGGCTATCCGCCGGGGAATCATTTCATGACGCCTCGGTCTAGGTCGTCCCGTAGATCCCTCTCTCTCTCTCTCTCTTTCTAGCGGGACCAACCCCTTCCGATGTTTTTCTACGTTTCGTACGGACGCATAGGGTTAGAGGGAATTTTCGAAAATTACCAAACAGCCGAGCAGAACCCAACGGGGAACCCTATGACAAAGGGGCCCGGATGATTCGAGGTAATTGCCTTGGAAACAAAGTATAAATCCAGCGGCGTCCAATTAACCGGCGAATCGGGAGCTCGTTGACCGGCAATCGTCCGCATGCGAGCCGCTCGAAATTTTTGCCCGTCACGCTACCCCAATTTGCCTGGTACCCCGCGAAACGATGGGAGCAGATAGTGAGAGAGAGAGAGAAAGAGAGAGAGAGAGAGGGGTCACTGACGGTTCTCCCTGTCGATGATCGAGAAGGTCGAGTAGAGCGGGTCTGGAGGGTCCGACTGGTCGTCGCGGCGCGCTTTCGCGACAGAGGAGCCCTCGACTCGCGTGAATCCGCCCCTGCCTCCATCACCACTCGGCCATCGCCGCGCCGGCACCTTCTCCGCTCGTCCTCTCCCGACGACGGTGTCTACCATCCCAAACCCGAGCCGAACGAACGAACGAACGAACGAACGAACGAACGAGCGAACGAACGAACGAACGAACGAACGGAGGAACGAACGAACAGGCGAGCGAGCGTGCGAGTGAGCGAGCGAACGAACGAACGAACGAACGAACCAGTCCAGAAATCCCCACTCCGCGGGCGCGCACCGCGGCGACGGAAGTGTGGCAACGCTGCAGCTCGCCAGTGTCTCGGTCTTGGCGAAGTTACTCGGGGGGGCTCAGGCCGAGTCTACCGAGTTTGTGTCTACCGGCGCGGGTAACCCGAAAGCGAGTGTGCCGAGGATTAAAGTCGCGGGCCTCTTGCCGGCACGCGAGACCGTCTCGCTGCTCGAAGGCCGTATACGAAACCGGGAAAACAGCACTGATCGACCACACACACGTACACACAAACTACACGCACACCGACACACGATCTCGCGGCACGTACACGCACATTACAAAGAGACACACAACAAACAAACAAACAAACAAACAAACGATCAAACAAACACAACAGAAGGACAGAAGAGTTCGTTCGTTTTCCGAAAAAGCTTATCATCCCACCGGCGCGGCGGTTGTTTTTTTTTTTGCGGCGAACGGAGAAAGACAAAAAGGAAAGAAACGGAGACACGGGACCCTCGCACACATCCGCGGCGCACACGGACACGCATCAGCCACGCACGGTTCCACGCGTACACGCACCCCGCTGCCCGAGAAAGAGGATCGACAGCTCGAGGAAGAGCAAGAGACGAAGAGGATCCGTGTTTTTCGACGAAAGTTCGCCGCGACGACCGGAAGCCGGTCGCCGATCCGCCAGTGGAGCTGCTCTCTTCGGGATCGTCTCTCTGTCCGAGGAGATTTCCGCGCCGAAAGGGTTACCGGGAACCGGCGAGAAACCCGCGGGAGAGACAAAGGACGATCGTCGACAGAGGAGGATACGTCGGGAGAGAGAGAGAGAGAAAGAGAAAGAAAGAGAGAGACGACACACGCACGAACAGAGAGAGAGAAAGGGAAAGAGAGACGGAGGGAAACGAGGAACGCAGCAGCCGTGGACCGGGAACACGTTTCGCGCGTTTGTCGCTGGTCGCCGCGTCGTCGTCCGCTCGTGATCGCCGCGCGACGAGGAACGCGCGCCGCGTCCGATCTACGCGTACGCTCCCGATACGAGACACCTAGCCGCGGTGCGTGTGTGCCGCGCCGCGCGTGTACGCGTGCACACGCATGCCGGCGTTCTGATCTTCGAGAGGACACCGAGCCGAAAGAAGAAGAAGAAGAAGAAGAAGAGGAGGACGACGACGAGGAGTCTCTGGAAGAGGAGGAAGAAGAGGAAGGAGGAGTAATAATATACACGGTGATACACGCGCGACCAAAAATCAGTGTAAATGGCGCTCTCCGCACAGAACCAGTCGACGTCGTACGTGAACTTGTATTACTCGATCGTCCAGCGGGCGGCGACACGATACTTTAAGGAATATTACAACTCCGGTGAGTACCATGTCAATCCTTCAGAAAATACGCGACTTTGAACACACCATCCCCAATCTATCTTCGAATGGATACACCGTCAGTTTGAGCACACGATCCTTGAAAGACCGTCGAGTTTTAGTACAGCATCCTTGAAATAGTACACCGGCGATTCTCAGTGGGTACATCTCCAATCTGTCTCTGAAAGACTGTCAAGTTTGAGCACATCTTCTCCTGTCAATCTCCCAAAGAATCTGTCGAATTTAGGTAGGTACACTATCCCGCATCAGTCTTTGGAACACTGTCAAGCTTGAGCGCATCATCTCCAGTCAATCTTTTAGAGGCTGGTCTATCCAGATCGATCAGGTACACCATCTCCAATTATATTCGACAGACGGTCAATTGTGAGAGCACCATCTCCAGTCAATCTTTTAGAGCCACCGTCTTCAATGATTCCCTGAAAGACTGTCAATTCAACGTGCACCATCTCCAGCCAATCTTTTAGAGGCAGTCTGTCGAGTTTGAGCAGGTACACCACCTCCGATCAATCCCTGAAAGAATAGATGGGCGATTTCGAGCAGGTCCCCAGTCAGTCTATAAAAGTCTCGGTTTTCAGTGAATCTACAATCCTTGAAAGAATGGACTGTCAGTTTACGTCATCGAAACAATGAATTGTTCAGAAGGTATTGGTCCGAGTAGCCGTCAGTCGCGGATTAGCGCGCGAAACCGCGCGGTTCGAGAGTTAGCCGCCAAACGACCGGTCCCCCACCCCCGGCCCGTCATCATCCCGAAATCACGCACGCAGCCACCTGTGCGTCGTCCACGTTTTGCCAAAACGACGACGTCATCGGGAGCCCGCGCGGCCCGTACGCGCGCTTTCAAATTTTCCCGCCCTTCCTCCTTCTCTGTCTCTCTTTCACCGGCTAGGTGTACTGTGGGTCTCTCTTGCTTCTCCCGCGTTCCCGCTCTTTCCGTATGTCTCACCATGTGTCCAAGCCGCCCTTCTCCTACACACAGACGTACACATAATTTATAGACACGTGTGAACACACACATACACACACATACCGGCGCTGCACGCCGAGCTGCCAGACAGACAGCCGAGCCGGCATCTACTAGCAGAAGTGCTCTTCCGACACCGATTAAAACACGCCGCTGGCTAGACACGTGCCCGCTCGCTTCTAAACTCGTGTGCGCGCACCACGCACGCTGCCTGCACAACGCGTTTACCCGTCGTCGTGGAACCCGCGCGGACACTGGTGACGAGCGGGTCGCTCGGGTCTGAGCTCGGCTCGCCGGATCTACTTGAGAAAACCGTTGCGACACTAGTCCACGTGCTCTTTGATTTGAAGTTGCCGGATCGAGGGATGAGCGGCAGTACTCGATGGAATGAGGTTTGGTGTGTCCATTCAATGAACGTTTCTCTTTCCGAGCTCCATTGTCGCGTCCAAGCGATCAGTGTGTACATTTTTAATGGGGGAGGTAGGACTTTCCCGTATCTTCAGGGACTGATAGAGTAGGACTACGGTGAATAGGAGACAGGCTGGCTGGAATTACCGTGAAGAGATTGAGTAGAGTGTTCGTTTTCAGAGCTTGATTGGTTGTAAAGGATAATGTGTTGGGGAAGACAGCTGATGAGTGGATGCCTAGAATTGTCATAGGAGATTCGAGGAGGTGGAAGGTATGAAGGAATTGGGTGGATTGTCGATTTTTCCTGAATGCAGATTGAGTAGAGCTTGCATTGGTTGCAGAGAATAATGTGTTGACGTAGACAGCTGATAGGCAGGTGGACGTAGTATTAATATGAGCTTAAGAGTTAGGAGGTTAAGACTTCTAGTTGCTGTTTATATTGAGAACGGATGAAGGGATGAAGGATTAGAGTGCAAGAATTAGCGAACCCTGCAATTCCACAACGTGTCAACAAAGTAATTGGTATGTTGGCAGCATAAATAGAGCATGATTGTCTGAGATTCTAGAAGTGTAACAATCGGATCAAAATGGGAAAGATCTGTCAAAATTACAAGGATTATCCCGCGCCACTGTTCTGTCAAGAAATAAAATTAGTAGATAAATAGTACACACAAAGGATTACACGTTAGAAAGCTAGTAATCTTTGTAACTTGTCGCCCGTTACGATCATCTGATCGAGCGATTCGCGAGACACACGCACAAACAAACGTCTGCTAAGAGAAACAAAGAGAATCGTAAATAAGGAACAGAAGTCGCGGGGTCAAGAATGTTTACAGCCGAAAGAGCAAAAGTCTGTAGAAAGAACGAACGGATTAGGTGCCCCTGCGTCCTTGACATAGCTGAATTTTAATCTCTTAGGATAACACGGTGCATTAAAAAACTATCGTACAAAACCATTCGAGTAGATAATAGCTTGCAAAATGGTCCAAAGAGCGAAAGTCTGCAGAAACAGTAACTGACCTGATCCTGCGTCCTTGTCGTAGCCTAATCGTATCTCGCTCTCGGGATAACACGGTACATAAAAAAACTGGCATGCAAAAAGCTGTGAAAATATAAAAATTGTAGAATAATCCATGGAGCAAAAATCCGCAAAAACAGTGAATGACCTGGTGTTGCGTCCTTGACGCAGCTTAATGTGAATGCCATTCCCAAAATAACCCACTAATAAATCCAAACGTGGCACCCAAACTAATTTGAATACCGCAAAAAAGCAGAATAATCCAAGACCAAATATGAACTGTTCCGCAGTCCTCGACGCGCAGCCACAATCAGTTCCCAAAATCCTGTAACTTAAAAGCGTGCATCAACACCGGCCGAAGTCCCCAAAACTAGTTCCTATTAAGAGAACGAGTGAATCACCGGATCCACGCTTGTCCATCGTCCTTGGCGTACAATTCAACGCTGACCAATTCTCGGACGGCAGGATCCCCGAAAAACCGGTGGACACAGACGTCGGTCGCATCTAACAAAAGCCTATATGCTCGGGGAATGCCCTAGCCGAACGGACGTGAAAAATCCGCTGGTAGTCGGAAAGAGAGGGACTCGTTCCTCGAGTCTCCGCGGTGTCCTTGACGCAGTTTAACCCGGCGCTGGTGGATAGGTCGTAGGATAACACGTTGCCTGATCTGAAGGAAATAGCAGCCGGTGGTAGCCTGGGCGAAGAATGAGAGAGACGGTGTCGCTTCGGTGATCATGGTTGGTGGCGATTTGCAAAACGCTCGGGAGAGGAAAAAGTCAAACGAGAGAAAGAGACAAGGCTAGATAGAGGAGAAAGACGCAGAAAG
This sequence comes from Lasioglossum malachurum, assembly GCA_028455605.1. Lineage (NCBI taxonomy): Eukaryota > Metazoa > Arthropoda > Insecta > Hymenoptera > Halictidae > Lasioglossum > Lasioglossum malachurum. Next base: position 18,233,530 of record CM052315.1, on the reverse strand, counting down.
AAGAAGAAGAAATAAAGATAGATAGAGAGAGAGAGAGAGAGAGAGAGAGAGAGAGAGAGAGAGAGTGGGAGGAGGTAGATAGAGTCGGCAAGAAAGAGAGGCTCGCCGAGTAGACGCGTGGAAGAGAGACGGAAGAGACTCTCTGCCATGCTGATCCGCAAAATACGGTCTCGTTAGCTATCGTCGGTGTTGGGTCATCTAATCGCCACTGAAATTATCGTCTCGCCAGTGCAGAGTGACGAAACGCGCGCTGCTCTCCCGTCGTCGTTCGGTAGCAAGTAGGTTTTCGATTGTGCCAGAGAACAGGCCGGGCTCTCTTTCTCTTCGTCGTTGTGTTTGTGTCGTGGTCGCGGCCGCGCGCGCGCGAGCGAGCGAGCGAGCGAGCGAGTCCTTCGGATGCTGATCGTTCTGATCGTGTTAACGCCCAGCCAGGCAGCGTGTAAATCGCCGATCGAGAGCCTGGCCTCTCTGGTCAAGGTGAACGTTTCGCTGACGGAGAACTCGCGCGCGGATGAGATCGTGCCGCTCCTGACCGAGAGAGAGAACGGCCCTCGCGGGATCGTGAGCCACCGCCGCGCCGCGATCGTAGATCCTCGATCCCAACGGCCCGACCCTGTCTCGCGCGCACAACCAACATCCTCTCGATCCGCTCTATCCGTCTTCCGTGCCCGATACACAACGCCGAAGACATCGTCATCCAGTGATCGCGAAGCTACCGGCTAACTAAACGCTCCTGCTACCTTGGGATTACGGTTGCATACTGTGGATTCGATGGTGCACGGGTCTTTGAGTTCAGGGAGCTCGGAGGACTTCGTGGCGTTGGACACTTGTTTCGAAGTTAGGGTTCGGTGATTGTGAGTGATCTGCCGTCATTCAGGTCGGTCGTTGAAGAGGACTTTTGTGGAATAATTTTTGAAGATTGTGCAAGTTGTCAATTGTGTGCGAGTGTCAATTGTGGATGCAAGAGAAGTTAGAAGTTTCTTTGTGATAAACAGCTACCAAATGTTGCTGTGCTGTGTACACTTAGTAATTGCTATTTCTTCATTTTTTCTATATGTATAAAATAATTCATCAATCCAACTGTCACTGAATAGTTTTCATTTTGCGAAGAAAGGAGGTTTGATCCAAAACCCCTGCAGGTGTTGAACAGTCCCTCAAATGTACTACCAAAATTCACACTTAAGAAGCTTCTTGCCTCGTGGTCCAAATCGAGGAAATCACATCCCACTATACACACGGAATAATTAGTGAAGACCAATTCGCGAAGACAGACCACGTGTCTCAAGCCTCCAAGCATCAACCTACGAACGACGCACCTCATCACCGGTCTCCGAAGCGATCAAGAATCATTTCCAGGAAAGCGCGGAGCAGACAGCCTACGGAGCACGCATGATTTATAACCGAGTGCAAAGATTAAACATCCCAGACAAATTCGCATTTTCCTCGGCATCGCTCCGAGTTCAAGGTCTTCCTCGGTGGAGATTTCGAAGCAGCCTCTGGCGAGCAATTACGTCCGCCTATTGTGAAGTTAGCGAGCCACTGTCGGGAGCCTGGTCGTTTCGCGGATCCCGAGGCCGGCGAACACGCGTCGACGATCTTCCTGTCGTAATGACGGAGCGTCGACGCGTCCGACGAGCATGAAACGGAGAGAGAGAGAGAAAGAGAGAGAGAATTGTCGCGGAAACGGGATAAAATGCGCGCGGTGATTCACTTGTTTCCGTTCTATGAAGCGTCGAATTGTAATCTAGTTTCAAACGAACCAACCAAAAAGAGGTCCGCGAAAAAATAGAGGGAAGGACGAAGAGAGAGAGAGAGCGAGATACAAAGAGAGAGAGAGAGAGAGCGAAAAGGACACGATCGAGCAGCCAAGAGCGAACGTTATCGCTGGCGCAGGCCCTCCGCGGGGGTTCATCGCGATATTCCTCTTCGACGTCGTCATCGAAACAGGATCATTCTCTCGCCGGTTGACATGACGAGGATGATATCGGCGCCGGCTGGTGATCCCGGATCGTTATCGGACAGCGCGGAGTCAATCGGGACCAGCGGAACGATTGGTTTTCGTTTAGCCACGGCGAACTATAGCCGGCTGCTGCACCAACGCCAACAACAGAATCACGGATGATCGGCCTGTGGAACTTTGCTTATTCCCGAGGTACTTTTCTCTACCATTCGAAACCCTTTCCGCGATAACCGTCTCGCCGGCGTTCTCCAAAATCGGCTGACGATCTTGTGGTCTTCGCGCTGAATTTTGGGGATTTTTTAATGTTCGTTTAACACTATGTTCATAGAGCGCTGAAAGTGTGACCATTTTACATTACTTGTGACATTTTTAGGCATTCTTTTTATAAGATATGCCAAATAAATAGATTTGGTGAATCTGTACAATCTCAATAATCGTAAGATAAATATATTAGAATTACGAGATTGTGGAAGTATAAATTTATACTCGAGGAATCATCTTCTTGGACGATGACTGTCGTTGTCTTCGTTTTTCATGGTAAACTTGATTTATTGCTTCGTTAGGATCCGACTTGGATAATTCTTTTAATACTTGTTTACTAGAATTGTACCCAAAGATCAATTTTTATGCGGATAGCAAAAGGTTAGGTGCCTGTGCGTGTCCAATAACCATGATTTTCATCTTGTTATCTTCATTTATTAGGGTAAAATTGATTTGTTGCTCTTCGTGACCAAATGGGTGATTTACGTTCAGGTTGAACGATCCAGAAAGAAGCTAGGATGCCAGGATAAAAGTCGAAATTCTTCTCATAGTTTAAGCATCAATTTACGATATCGCAGCATCGAATCAAACACATTATGAATACAGTAACTATTTAACGAACACAGACTTTTATTATATTTCGTATAACAAGGAACGACTGTTTCTCGCGAGTTGAGTTTCGACTTGAATAGCGAACCATCAAGCGTGATACATCGTAACATTACATTTTACAATACGCATTATTTTCTCCTCCATTGTTTGAGTCGGTAATTGTCCCCAGGGTAAAAATAAGGTAGAGTCCGTCCCAAATATTTATCAACGTAATGACTCTCCTACATTCTACAAATTTACAGATGCTATAAACGCATAAATATCCGTCGTCTATTTATAAAAGATCGCAAATAAACGAGGCACGCACGAGCGAATCAAAAATACACTGCACCGCAATCTATCTCGAGTATAACCAGGTGTCTTGTGACTTATGGTTGCCGGTGGATCCTCGGCTTATCAGCGTCGCGTCGCGCGAGAGAGGCATCACTCTAATTTGCATGCAACTATTAGCACTGTGCTCACAGACGTCGCACGAAAATATTCAAGCAAATCGTGAAACGAATTCGACTTATCTGCATCGCTGCATCGATCTGAATCATAAGTAAATAAGCATGAAATAATAATTCCAGTAACACCACTAAATAAACATGATCCATGCCATAGTACACGTTCTAGAGAAATTCATGCAGGGTTATCAATTTTTTAAGAGTTACATAAAATTACAATATCCTCGTAGACATACGCTACGAATAAATTCGGTAAATATATTTATTAGGGGCCCATCCATCTCGGATCACCTTGACCTTGACATATGTTGTCAAGGACAACATTCTGAACAACTTTTGTGGATACATCTATCCGTCGCTTGGACTTAGTTTCCGAGATATTCCCAAAAAACTATCGCTAATACTGCATTGAATTTTCCGTATTCTTGCATGCTCCGTGGCAACGTAAGCCTGTTCCGGGCGGCATCTATTTATTTTCTGTTTGTAAACACTCTGTCACTCTATATAGGGCGAGCCTTCAATTTTGAAAGTCTACTTCTGGATTTTCGCATCCTTGCTCTCCGCCCCCCACCACCTAATCCTAACTAATTCCGATCGCATAATTTTTGCATTCTATGTAGCCTTGATACAGAATTTGAACTAGTAATGGAAATGGAAATCGGGCCGTCAGGCAAAAAATTCTTTTTTGTAATTATCGCGGAAACTAAGTCCAAGCGACGAGTAGACATATAGACAAAAGTTGTTCAGAATGTTGTTCTTTACAACATATGTCAAGGTAATATGTCATATGATAACCAGTTCAAACTAGCTGTAAATCAAACCTACTCGAACCACTATTTTTTCGCGATTATCTCAGAAACTAAGGCCGAGCGACGGATAATTTATAAAGCTGTTCAGAATGGTGTCCTTGACAACATATATCAAGGTGAAGGTGATCCGAGATAGGTCCCCTAATAACAATATTTAGCATAAATTCATCCGGTGTTGCCAATTTTTTAAGAGAGTAAGAATTTTTTAAGAGTGGAAACGATAAGACTAAATTGCGTAAACCTTAGGGACTACCCTAAAGAGCAAAATGCTCCACAAACGAACCTATGCGAAATTTCTTTTTTATCCCGATTTCCCATGATCCTCGTAAAAGATCTCGATCGATCCCGAATCGATCTCGTTCCGATCCGACGTGTCCCGGCGAGATCGCCTATTAAATAACGACGAAGTATAAATCTCGCGATTATTTGGAGAATAAAATTGTCGACGGGTTTATCGTGTGACTTCTGCCGATAAGAGCACCGGCTCCGTATCAGCTGAAGCTTGTACAAAAATCGTGAAACGCGGTGTGTTTTCGCGCTCGGAAATCTGCGTGTGCTTAAATCATCTCGACTCTCTCACGCCGCTGAATCTCTCGCGGGCCTCGGAGGGACGATCGACGATCTACGGGGGGCCGCGCGGTAATGCGAGTCGAATGAAGCGACGAATCGTTGATTTATCATCTGGCCGCGGCGACGCGGCGCTGCCAAGATCGTCGGCGACGCGTATCGCCTCTCCACGATCTCGTTTAACCTCGCCGGATTGAAAGTTAGAGTCCCATAGTCCCCGCTCTTGTATGTTCGTTTCGCGTAACGATTCTGATAAGCCGCTGGCTGCTCGGATACAAGGACGATCTTCTTGCGACCGCGGGGAGCACAGGGGGGAGGATCAAATTGGGGATCGACGAGCTACAACTTCGGTGTGCTGCCAGATAAAAGAATGCCGGCTACCGCCGAGCCACGGACCGGCCCGCTCGAATTTAGATTTCGCCGGCTGATGAGCTCTGATAATCGCGGCAATGTGTGCCCGGAGCCTGTGGACAGACTTCTCTGCAGTTTATTTGCTTGTTCTCATAATCCTCTTCATCCTCTTCGCTCCGAAGTCATGATTTATGAAGGATTTATTCTCTCTGATTTTTGGTAATCGTTCCGGATATCAGGTTGGGCAGTCAGCGCATGTCTTCTGTGCATTTTATTTATCTGTTCTCTTCATCTTCTTCATCGTTTTTTCTGTTCTTCTTCTTTTTTCAGTTTTGTCACGCGCCTATTTCTGCTGTAGATGCATAAAATCCGAAGGAAGTTCAGTTCGAGTAATCTATATCAGGGGTCGGCAAACTTCTTTTGAAAAGGGCCAGAACGTATAATATTTAGGCTAGGGGGCCGGGTAGCAAGCTCTTGGATATTTACATGGGTAGCTAATTCTACTCTTAGAGCAACGAAAAAAACCAGGTTCAACACTTCTTTATTAGGAAGTGATACTTTTACATAATGTTTTTTATTTTACGTAATTTTATTTATTTTTTCGTGTTCATTAACCTCGCGGGCCTGATTGAAAACCGGCGGCGAGCCGGATTTGGCCCGCGGGCCGTAGTTTGCCGACCCCTGATCTATGTCATGAAGGAAATTACATGTTCAAGACAAGCTAAAAATTCAGGAAATCCTGCCGCTGCCGAGGTACAATTTACCGTTGGATTTGCCAGTTTCTCCGCCGTTCTTCCGACGCGTGAATTTTCTTGCTGCGTACTTGTTGCTTCGAAATTCAAGCACACCGCTCCCTCCAAATTTCATTTCACCGCATTATGAATTTCCCAGCAGCCACCGGGCGCGTCGGGACCCCGCGAAATTACTCGCGCGATATGTGTATATCCCGCGCAATTCTGCAACGCTTCCGCGGACAATATAGACGTGACAAACAATGATAGCGCCGAGAGGCGAGAGGATCGAAGGATCTTCTCGTCGATCCATCGTCGGCGTTCGTCCGCGAAACAACAGCGGGCGCGCGAGAAGTGTTGAAAAACAACAAAGTGTCTACAGCACGGGATAATAAAGGAAGAGGCGGGGAGGGAGGGGGACAAAGCACCGAGGAGCAACAAACAAAACGAGACAAACAACAAAACAAAACGGGAGAGGTAGCAAAAAAAAAAAAAAACGAGAAAATACACGTGAAACACAGGGGCGGCGACGTTTCGGCTTCGCGAACGCGTGTTACAGGCGAGGCGGCGCGGCGGCCGCGTCTCGTTTCTGTCTATTTTTCTGAAAACAAACATTCGATCTGACGAGCTATATAACGCCGATGGAATACTAGAGAAGGACCCACTCGTTCCTCGAGCACCCTTCGCGCCGCCATCGCGGAAAAGTTATGTTTTTGTTGCGCCCGATTCGTGTTTTTTCGTCTCTTTCTGGTTCCGCGGCGGATCCGCTCCGCATCCGCTCTGCGCCCGCTCCGTTCTGCTCGATTCCGCGTCGGTCCCTTCGGCGCTCGATACGAAAATGGGCCGCAGGTATTCCCTCTGACACTCGATAAATAGCGACGAATGTTTGCTCTTGCAAATGAATGTTTCCCGCGAACGCCACGAGTGATTTTAACTCCTGAGCACCGACGATACGATTCCACGCCCCCCGCCCCACCCGGTTTTTCCCATCCTCGTCGCCCCCACCTTAGCCAGATCCTTCCGAGAACCGCGATAGGAATAATCGATCCTCGAAACTCCGAGAGACTCCGTTCCTTTTTGTGCGAAGGAAAGCTTCGGAACTCGAGATTAACGCGTCCGCTGGCGATTGTCTCGGAATTTTTTAAATTCCTCAATAGCCAGAGCAATTTCGATTCTTGACAAGCCGGCGCCCGGTAATGCAATTTAATCATCCAATTTCGGATTATTACACGAGCAAGATTTTTATTGGCGTTATTTTCATTGTACAGCGTTTTTATCGTTTTGTTCCGAACATTTTGTGCTTTGTCATCTCCAATACCATCCCAACCGTGCTCTTCTAATTGATTCATGAAGAGGGCGAATGAGAAAGTTAGTTGAGAATGTGTAACGAGCAGTCTCACGCATTTTGAGAACCTCGATTCTGAAAACGTATCCCTGAGGCTCACGATTATCCTGGATTAAGTAGAATGAGCGAGCAATGAACAGGCACGGCCGACTCAATTGCCCGTTCGTTCAACAAAACCAGCTGAAGACCATTTATCCGTGCCTGTCGATACACACCTGTTTGTCCAAAGAGGCAATTAAAACTCATGCAAAATCGAAACATTGTCGACAAATAATTATCACTTGAAAAACTTCACCGTACACGCGAATACATAACTCTCTTCATTATCCATATAAAACGTGTCGAAACAAATCTCGCTTAATATTAATACTTGATTAACTCTAGTGAATTTTAATGGTACAAGTAAGAATCAAGTGAACAAATCACGGTTGATCTGTAAATCTGTGTACCGCACTGGCATGCAAAATTAAATCACTGAATTCTCGTCGAAACAGTTCTGATATTTAAATGATTGTAATTTCGTAATAAAAAATCGCACAGCATTAATAATCCTGGACTCATTTTCAAGCCTGAAACCAACTACTTTCAGAGCCGATAGTAAATTTTTTCAAAAATGTTATCTCCATCATACGAAGGTGTTAGAATGTTTAGAATATGTGAAATGTATTTTTTGCGGACACCGACTTTTATTAGTTTCTCTGTAATTCCGGCCAATTGCAATTTTTACAAATCGTGTGGCTCGATACCGAAAAAGTTATCGTCGTGAGTCACTGTATATCTTGCAACTAGTGTAGGAACATCTCTAGTGACTTTTAATGCAACGAACAATGATCGAATATGCAGAGTTAGCCCACGTCGATTTAGCTTGCAAACTGTGAACACAGTGATCCAAGTCGATCTATCTGTTGCTCGAAGTGCGCTAATGTCACGGCGCGCGGCGGTCTTCGGCCGAGCTTTCGCGAAAGCTGCGAACAATGGACGCATTCTGGCGCCGCTTTATCGCTAAACTTAGCCCCGGCGCGCGATCGTTCCGACATTAAAAGGGACTTATGAATGATTCCTTGTAAATAATCGGCCCCGTCCCGCCCGTCGTCGTCCCGTTGGATCGCTGTCCCGTGCCACGAACGTGTGTTTCTTGGCTCGGATCGAAGTTTCTCGCATAACTCCGATAAGCCAGCGTCCGTGTTGTTTTCTCTCGGATTGAGTCATCGCCGTCTAGACTCTCTCGGCGAGTTGCAAAAACCTCGGGGACCGAACGAAAACGACAGAAAAATAACATCGCGAATTATAATACAGGAAATCCTCGATCTACATTCTTTACTTAATCCCAAAATAAATTCATCCGGCCTATCAAAGTCTACAAAAAGTGATTCTTGGGAATCTTCAAATACTGAACTTCGAAAGTCAATTAAAGTCTGTTTTAATTATTCAAATTTTCGTGTAATTCGAGCGCCCTGTTATTCGAGAATTGCCCGTGTTTAATTGTGAAAAAATGTTCTCAAATTAATTGCTGGAAGCGAAAGAGAGAGAGAGAGAGGTGAATACAAATTTATTTTTCTCCACATTTTAATTAAGTGTAAAATGAAATGATCGCAGTTGTGCGTTCTCCGGCGCGTCTGCTCTTTTGTGTTTCATCTACACATTTTCCTCGTAAATGCACAGTGAAATTCGTAGTGTTTCAATCCCGTCAAAAATCTTTTCCTGAAAATTCATCTCCATAGAAAAAATTGGAATATGTTCCTAAGGGTGCGTTATTAATTTATGTTTCAAATTGATACTGCTGAATAATGTGGCTACTTGCGATTGCTACGGGCAATTTTTATTTTCCGTAAATAAAAATCGGCAGTGTAACAAACGTTCAAAAGCAATTAGACAGTCGGCGCTAAGTAATGTGTTAATTATGGACGGAAGCAATTTTTGGCAAGAGTTGTACAAGTGTGAACTCTGTTCCTGAGAGTGTAGATGATTCACTATACTCTTCAGCTCGGGTCTCCGAAATTTTCGAACAGGTTTGTCAAGGAAGGGTGACTATAAAGTGACCGGGGTCCCCCTGGCAGAAGGTAACGCTAGGTCAGGACCATTACTCACGACGAAGCAAAAGGAACTCTGTTCTTGAAAGTGTAAATGATTTGTGTGCCTACTCTTTCTCTTGGACCTTCGAAAATTCCGGGAGAGTTATCAACCAGAGGTGATTATAAAGTGGACCTGCGTTTTATCGTGCTAAGCTTGCAGAAAATCATGCCAGAAATTTTCTTTCGGGACACGAAAGAAATTCTACCTCAGACACTACCTTTCTTTCCTTTTTGGTCTCTCTCTTGATTCCCCAAACATTTTATGAGGGAATCGTCAAGCGGAATTAACCGGTAAAGCTATGTAGCTGCGCTGTTTAATCGTTGCGAGCGAAAGTAACTCTGCTCGCCAAAGTATGAGTAATTCGCGAGACTGTGCATCACACGCGAAAATTTTTTGGGGGAGAATTATTACGTGGATGCGACTGAGAAAGTGATGTAATTCCATTGCACACCGGTTGCGGGCGTAATAAACTATGTTCTCCGGAGCGCGAATAATCTGTCAGCAGAAAAATTATAATTCGCGTGTGCTCGCCTCGCGTTGTTATCCCGAAAGATTACTGTTCCACAAGAACTGATCTGATACAATGGAACAGGGTACTTTTCAAAAATCGTACAATGTAACGGGGTCCAAAACTATGGACCAAACTAGGGGATACGCGTTTCTGGAACTTTTGATTTTTGGTTAAATATATAACATTATATAAAGGGTGAGTCACCTCTCTCTCTCTCTAACGTTGCCACCACAAATATCTTTGTTGTTTTTAAAGCCTAAGTATGAAGTCTACAAATAAGGGGCTTCGAAAATTAGTGAATGATTGATTAGTGAGTAGACTGTGAATTTTTAATGGTTAATGCAAAATAATAATGTTCTGTGTCTATTATATGGACTAGGAGCTACTTAGAAAGTTTATGTACGTGCATAAGTAATTATAGTCACTGAATTCCTAATGGAAGGGACTATGATTGTAGGTGTTTAAAAAAAGGGTGCTTCCATTTTAAAAAATGAAGGTGATCTTGATATCTAAAAAAATGTCATAAACAAAAATATTTTTGGTATCATGCGAGACCCTTAACATAAATGGCAGCAGCTAAAAAAACACGTGTCAAACATTTTTCAACACAAACTATATATATATATATATCCTGTATAAATTACATTAAAATCAGCGTGTTACACTTGGGTGACGTCCCTTGTAAGTCGCAAATTATTAAAGAAGCACAATTTTCTTCTGTTTCCGAATTTATTGGGGAAATTTCCCGGCAGAACTCGTCGAAGAAAAATTGTGAGACGAAGCCGACACAGAAACTACCTTGAAAATTCGGAAAGTGGAATCTTCCGCAGGGATCAGACACCGAGTAGATTCCGTCGAAAAAGTGGCAGCCATCCGTGCAAGTCGAGGAGAGGCGTTATCGATGAACCTTCTTTTCTATTTCTTGGAGCAACGCGAAAGTTCGATATATAAACCCGGTGCCGACGACCCCAGAAAAGCTCGGCGCTCTCGTATAGAATTCGGTGTCGACGTGTCAATGAGCCCGGCCCGTTGTCTTTCGTACTGCCACCCTCATTAATTAGGCCTCGGCAACGCGCTCGAACGTCTCGCGAGGTTTCCCGCTACCAGCCACGACCCTTAACAATGGTTCAGAAGAGCCCCGGAAAATCCTCTGTTTTCCTTTCGATAACGGAAGAGCAAGTCAAACGCTTTCGCTTTCGACGTTGTATCGAGGTTTCGAGTTTCGGCCTCGGTTATCATCGTCCCTTCACTTCGGGCGCGAGGTCTTCGAAGTTTTGCACTTTGCGTAACGCTTCGCGGAAATGTTCCGGGAAGATCACATTCTTTGCTGGGTCCGTTGTTAGCGGAATTATTAATTTCGCGCATTCTTCTTCGAACGCGCAAGAATTTTCTTCGGTTTTTCTTTTTGTTTAACGGCGAATTCTTTGGAAGTGGACAGAGAGACGATTAACGTGATTAGTGGAACGCGCATTTTTCTGCCGGATAAAAATTTGCTGAGTTTACTGCAGACTTCTTCCCTTTTTTTTTAGACGTTTCAATCAGTCGAATGTAACGTATCGACGTTCTTAACCTCTTGAAATACTTCTACTGGTTTAGGTCTCAGTAATTTTGAGCGACAGCTATACTTTTTCCCATTGCGAAGAAAATAATAAGAGCCCCGGCGTTTTTCGGGCAAGATGAACGGCTGGAGGGAATTAAAACGGGCCGCGGCCAATTTCGAATCGGCTGACGGCCCCGCAGAGTTATCGAAACATTAATAAACCGTGGTGGAAGGCGGTCCGTTGTTCGGGTATTTCATCGGCACGCAGGTGTTATAGAACGATTAAGCGAGCCCGGCGCGGCGGATCCTGCCGCGGAAAAAAAGGACGAGGTGAGAAAAAGGAGTAGGAGAACCATAGAGAGCAAGAGAGAGAGAGAGAGAGAGAGAGGAGGGTGTCTCGTGAGGAGGAGGCGTTATCGGCTAAACGGCCATTTCTATTTCTTCTCACGACGCGAAAGTTCAATATGCCCAGTCGCGTGCAGCCGCGGGTATTGTTATCCGCGTACGATTAAATCAGCCGCGTTCCCGGAGAATCTTAAGCGTGGAGAGGTGTAGTCGAAAGGCGCGCGCGCGAACGCGAACGTTCGTCGTGGCCGCGACAAGGACGCGACGAAATAACCGATCCTCCGTCGATTCGGAATGGGAATGAGTTGCAACCGCGTCCGGTATGTTAACCAGCCGAGCGTCGGACAAGTGTTACGCGTACGCCTCAATGGGACCAAGCGTGCACACCACCGAGGCGACACTTTGTTCGAGTTTGTAATGGCTTATCCTTCTGCGCGACCGGCCGCGAATAAAAATCGAACAGTCAATGCCAATTGCGAACGCCTTCGTCTCCACATCTCGGTCGCGTCTTTTTCGTTAATTCTTCGTTTTTTATTGAGACTGGTCAAATGGAAGCTTTTTTGAGAGGCTTCACACCTTCCCGGTTTAGACCTCCCAAGCTTCCAATTTTCTATCGTTAATTTTCTAACACTTCATTCGTCACTTTGAAATGCTTCTGGTCAAATGTGGATTTTTCCAGGTGACAGGAACAGAACCTCCCCGATATAGACGTTCCAAGTGTCCAATTTTCTTTAGCTAATCCGATCACGCTCAAGCTCACTTCATCCTTCACTCTGCATTGTTACTGGTTTACCGAGGCAATAGAAACTTCAACCTCCCCAACATAGACATTCCAAACGTCCACTGTTCTTTTAGTAATCCAAACACGCGATTATCAAGCACAAGCTCACGCAGTTCTTCCCAAGTATTTACACTGTTCAAATTTCATTTTCTTGGGGGAAAATAAAAACTTCGACTACCCCGGTTTGAATTCTCCAAGCGCTCACTTTTCTCTGGCTAATCCGGGAGGCATCAAGTTCACGCCCATGCTTACACAGTTCTTCATTCAGCACCGAAGCATTTAAAATTCCTTTGATTAATGTAATAACAGCTTCCATTTCCTAGGTATTTCCTAATGCGGGGTATTCTCCCACAATCTGTCCACGCGACACCCCACAAACCAATTGTTTTTAAATAGAGACTAGGGCCTCCAACCTTTTCGGATTAAATTATATTCTTCTATAAATGTGTTATTAAGATATGTTGTTAATTATAATTAATTAGGTCTTCCAAACACACTGTCAACTTCTTTATGTGTCTAGGACCTCCAACCTTTTCGGATTAAATCATATTCTTCTATAAATGTGTTATTATAAGATCTGTTCTTAACACTTTACCTACCGGAAGCCTATTAATAGGATTTTCAATAATTGTGCTGTACCAAAAGGAAGCATAGAAATTTTCTTTTACATTGCAATCTTAAATGAAACTATTAGATGACGTTATTGAGGATGACTTGTTTGTTCATAATGAAAATTGCTGTCGCTATTGAAGGTTCCATTAAAAAGTGTTTAGCTATGTACCATAGATTGTTCAAAATTGTTCAATAATCACCGGTCGGTAATGTGTTAATTATAATTAATTAGTAGACTGCGGATCTTCATGCAAAATAAAATTGTCTCTGCATCGATTGCAAGAAATAGAAACTAAATTGAGTGTTGTTTCTTCCCTTAACGATTTTAATAGAGGAGAAATCATATATGAACGTCTTCGACTTCTAAAATTTTCCAGCAATTTCGAATTACATCTATGTACTCAATTTTCCTATAAATGCATAAATATCCGCAGTCTGTTAATTAGATCTTCCACGCTGTCAACTTCTTCATGTGAGCCCACACTACAAACCCCAAAACTAATTTTTCTACGTAGACTAGGACCTCCAACCTCCTCAGATTAAATTTCCGAAGATTGTAACCTCTCTCTCTCTCTCTCTCTCTCTTGCTAATCCGAGGTGGCCGGGCATGCCGACAAGATAGCTCGCGACGAGCGCAATTATCCGTCAAATCCGCACGTGGACGAGCGTAGCCGATTATTCAGAGTCGCCTGCTGCCCGTCGCAATAACTCATTTCTATCGGGAATGCGGCGGCGAGCGTGTACGAGCATTACCACGGGGAGGAGACTAATTGAATGGACAAACCGATGCTTTCACTCAGCCGAGTGACGCGTCAATGAACTTTTTCCTAGCTCCGTTCTCGAACTCCCTCTTTCTCTCTCGAGCTGCTCGAGAGAAAGGAGTTCTCGCGCGGTTCCTTTACGCGCGAGGAGAGAGGAAAGAACGCCTTTTCCCGCTCGCGGGACTCGCGCGTGCCGTTCCGCTTCCGATCAACGCCCGAAATTCCACAGAGCCGAGGTTCTTCGGGATCGGGCCGCGATAAACTGACCTTAATCCGCTCATAAAGTTTTCATGAGCGTTAAACCGCCGCGAACCCGGTACGTGTTGCGCGGGACCATAGCGATGATGCTCGGAGCGGTCCAGGTGCTCGCAAATCCCTCGCACCAGTGGATATCGTCCACTCATCATTCGCTGGATCTTTCGGCGTTTATCGCTACCGAGGATTTCCTAAATGCCAGGAAAGATCGTTCTCCCTAGATCGCGGCATTGTTTGTGTACAGTCAGTCTCATAACTCCTGAGTCCTCCGCAGAACACCTGCGTCAGTCTCGTAATCCCCACACGCTAAATTAGGATAACTTTTTTAGAAACAGACCAAACGATGGATTCGTTTTCTAGACTATATAAAAAGAATTACGAAAAAAATTAAGAAAGTTGCGTTCAACAATGTTTTATTTGTTAATTATTCAGCTTGGTAGAAAACCAGGAGTTGTTTGGTTCGTTTATGAAAAGGTATTTTCATATCCAATATGCAGGGTGTTCCAAAAATGTACTTCCTTGGAAGGAACGCTTCCTGAGTTCACTCGAAGTAATTTTTTCATTTTCGAAAACCTTTCCCGCGGCCTTGTTAAGGAATTATTAATGGAAAACATGGAGACGAACGAGAGCATAGCTATTGCAGACGAATTGGCATTGACATTGGTCGAGTTGGGAACTGTTCAGTGTAGCCACGCTCTGATTGGTCCATGTTTTTCATTAATAACTTGTTAACAAAGCAGCGGAGAACATTTTCGCCAAGGACAAAGTTACTTTTAACGACCTCAGGAATCATCCGTTACAAGGAAGTACAACATTTTTGGGACGCCCTGTGCAATACCACGTCTCCAAGCGGAGACCTAGAAGATCGGGGGCTTAAATGAGCCATAATAATGTTCCCAACAGAGTAAAATCGCACTTATGTGCTCGAAGTTAGTAAAAATCTTCAGGACTCGGGATCGCGGGCGCGAAGAATCGCAAAAGCTCGGTCTCGGGCGCAGGAACAATCCGGATCAAAGCGGTCGTCGCGCGCAAAATCTGGCCGGTTTTTCGATAATTGGCGGGCGCCGGCGTGTTTAACGAAGGTCCAATTAAGTTCTGGACGCATAGGAGAAGGTGGTGGAGCAGCAGGGCCGACGAAATTTACGAGGTCCCGCGCCGGATCGCGGACATAACCGTGTCCTGTCTTCGCTCGAAAGTCCGCGCTCCGCACCGCGCCGCGTTTAATTGACCGGGTGAAAGCGACTTTGTCCGCTCAAAGTGAAGGCGCTGCCTCGATCTGCGTGCCAGAAAACGAAAGATCGGATCCTCGGACCTGGGAGAACCCCTACCCTCTCAGCTACGGCCGTTCCTCTTCCTTAATCCTGTCCCAATCCTCCGTCGAACTCCGTTTTTTAACATTCGGTTGTCGCGTGTCACGGTACGTCCGAGTTTAAAATGTAATTGTTACGTTCTAATCAGGAAATACTACAATAACCTGCAGGTTTATCATTGGACTGTGGATTTCTATGCGAAACAAAAATTGTCTGCATTAATTACAAGACGCCAGAGCTACATAGACGTTTACTTCTTTTCTCAATTATTCTAATGAGCTGGAAGCACAATTCTCAGATCCTTTAAATGTTTTCACAGTTTTGCATTCCATCCAGTATACACTAACGAGCATAACTGATTCAACACAATTCAAATCAGAATAACTTTTTTATGAATGGACCAAACGACTTCAATTTCTTCGTAAGGCTAGAAGAATTAGTCTAGTAAATGACATCTAAAAAATATTTTGAAAAAATGCGTTTGGTCGGAATTGCGAAAAAAAAAATAGTAAAAATGATTTTTAAAAGTGATTTTTGCTACTTTCTTAGCTGGGCCGATAACGAAAATTTAAAAGATGTGTTTGGTCAACTCGTACAAATGTTGTATGCTCTGAAAATTTCATTGAGATTGGTTGATTGGTTTACGAGCTATAAACGATCAAAAGTGGTAAAAATTGCAATTTTTCAAGATTTTCGGCCTTTCTACCACTTTTGATCGTTTATAGCTCGTAAACCAATTAACCAATTTCAATGAAATTTGCAGAGTGTATATGATTTATACGAATTGTGTGACCAAACACATCTTTTAAATTTTCGTTATTGGCCCAGCTAAAAAAGTAGTAAAAATCAATTTTTAATTTAATTCTGACCAAATGCATTTTTCCAAAATATTTCTTAGACGTCATTTACTAGACTAATACTTCTAGCCTTACAGAGAAATTGAAGTCGTTTGGTCCATTCATAAAAAAGTTATTCGTTAAATGCATAAAATTCACAGTGTATTCATCGTACAGATTGACTCAATTGTAACTATACAGGGTGTTTCCTATTTTTCCGACAAGATTGTAGGAGCATGATCTCAAGGGAAAATACGAAAAAATGTTATATGAAGTTTGTTTATAAACGCTTTATTACAATATTATAGGGAAATATTGAATGTAGCCTGAATAGGTGCGGTACAGCAGATTTCTGATCAAGAAATATCTCGTAAGTACAGGCAAAGTAAACACAATCGACCTTTCGTATTATTCAGCTTTAAATCTGCTGTTCCGCACCTATTCAGGCTACATTCAATATTTCCCTATAATATAGTAATAAAGCGTTTATAAACAAACTTCATATAACATTTTTTTCGTATTTTACTTGTAGATCATGCTTCTACAATCTTGCGGAAAAGTAAGAAACATCCTGTATAGTATATTAAGCTATACTGTAAATAACAGTAGAGATTACTCTGTTATATTAGCAGTCCGATCGAAAATGTTTTCATCACATAGAGCATGGTTTCAAAAGACGTTTCCACGTGATTATAGCAAATTTTTGTAACAAGAAAAATAAAAAAGCAATCGTTTGCAATTTTTTTCCTCGATCAGGTAGGCGTAAAAAAAATTATTTGCAAAAAATTGAAGGTGACCTTGGAGAATCATGAAGAAAAGGGTGACAAAAAATTTGCTATAATCACGCGAAGGTCTTGGAAACCATGCTATGTATACCTGTAAAAAATTTTCGAAACTCTGCTAACAACAGAGTAATCTCTACTGGTCACGATTCGTGGTTCAGCCTGTATCTCCGTTTTGGTTGAAGTTCGGAAAAAATGTTAAAGCGAAAAAATGTATGGCTTCCGAAGCGCTACAAGATGGTGTCAATCGTTTTTCCCTAGCTGGAGGTCATTGACATTTTTTAACGGAAACCTACATGTTTTCTCAGCAATGGCCGAGAAACTGATGTTTAAAAGATATTTTCGTCGATTCTCCTGTTCTCGCTTATCGATTCGCAATTGTTTTCCTCCCGTCACGACAGCAAGTGTACGGAAAGCCTGCGAAGCACGAAAGAGGGTAGTCGAAAATCGCAAAATCGAATTAAGATTCGCGAGGTTGCTGGCTCAGGGAAGAAAGCGCACGACCCGTTCACCGAGCTGCCAACAGGTAACGTTACACATCGGAGCAGTTGTTCAAACAGAAGTCATTCAACCGGGGTCCCGAATTACGCTCTCGCGACCACACCTGTTCCCGAAACGTTCGTTCGTGCGACCTTCCCGCCTCTCTCAGACGAATCAATCGGCCGACGGAGAAACACAGAGTCGCCGAACGTCTCGCGAACACGCTCTCCGGTGTGCACACCGATATCGCCAGTTCACGTGCTTGAACAGCTTTCGTCGATCGAAAAGCCCTCTCGAACCAGACACGCGGGAAAGGGAGACGTCGGACGATTTTTACTCACTGTTCGAGCGAGATGTGTACTGCTTGTATAGCAGACTGCGAATCTTTGTGTAGAGAGCTTGTGCAGTTAAACCTTTCCACTCGGAGCTATATTTCAACCCCCACGATTTATGTGCGGTGATAAGTCCTTCGTTATTCATAATTTCTTAGAGGGAAGTTTATATTTATTGCGTGATCATGTGTGCAACATGACTGCAGTCAGTCTCGTAGTTAATGGTACACACTTTAAATCAGAATAATTTCTTCCTGAAATCGACCAAGAGACTTCAGCTTTTTGGACAAATTGCGTTTAGGCTGATACAAGGAAGAAATTTCTTCCTTGATCACTTATTAAATCTAGCAATTTTGCAATAAACTTTTTTTCTTTCCTAACGTCTCGGTTCAGTCTTGAACCTTTTTCAGAGGAAAAGAAAAAAAGTTTACTGCAAAATTGCTAGATTTAATAAGTGATCGAAACTTTTTATTTGGACCTGTAACGAGAAAATTTAGGAAATATGTTTTATGGATTCGTATGAGAATTAACCCCTCACAATATGCTCATTTTTGTCCAATCTACAAATCCTAGTAATTTTATCAACAACAAAGTAATCTTGTACAGTTTTCATCGCAATGCTTGAACAAAGAGTTCAATAATTTCTCACGACAGCACCTAACCACTTCCAATAATTCCAACAGAAGCAACCAATCATTGAGCTAAACAAGAAATTATCAACTTGCATGAACTTCTTTTTCGCCGAACAAATTCGTACCGTCTCGAGGCCCGAAAATCGATTAGCAACCCTTCATCGTCGAATCCTCGATTTCTCGAAAAACCCGTTCAGCCATCTTCGGCGAGCGGAGTGTAAAAATACTTGTTGTTTACAGAAGATTAATCAAGATGGTGGCTAGGTACGCGAGGGAGTACGACTGGAGCCGATCCTCCAGCAACGTTCGCCGGACTTCCACGCTCGGAACGATTTTTGATAAGGGAATTAAAGGGACAAAGGGGTGGAGAGATAGCCGCCGACGAGAGAGAGAGAGAGAGAGAGAGAGAGAGAGAGAGAGGGAGAGGGGCAACTAAATAGAAAAAAGGGGGAGAAGGGGGTTATAAAGGGGGGAAAAACGTATATTGGAGGCGGTTGCAATGGGCGGCGCGGCGTCGTAACGAAGTGCAGGCGGTTCGGGGCATTCGGGAATCGACGGGATCGACCTGGCGACTTAAATCTGCAAGCTGCTACGGGAGGAAAAATCTTTAAAAATGCTGTCTGACGAAAAAAGCGCGCATGCGTAACCACCAGCCATTTCCTCCTTTCTCTCTCTTTCTCTCTCTTTCTCCGGCGCGCGTTCTGGTTCTGCGTATCCAACCCTCTCTCTCTTTCTCTCGTTTTCTGGCCCGATCTCTGTCTCTATCCGGTGCTCTTTCCCTTTCTCTGTCTCTCGGCGATTCTCTCCTGTCTCTCTCTCTCTTTCTCTCTCTCCCTCTCTATTCCACGGTATTCCCCTCGCCGGTGTTTCCTCTCCCCTCGCTCCCCGGTTTCCACCCCCGCTGTTTCCTCTCGCGGCCGCTTTCTTTTTCTTTCCTCGTCGTTTCTCTTTTACGCGCACCTCGCCGCCAAAACAAATCGTAAAGACAGCCTCCGCTCGCGTAATCGGCCAGTCATTTCCGAAAAATCAATGACACCCTCGCGACACCGACGAAACTTCCCTCGGCCAGAGGGAAATCGAATTTAAAGGTGCTGGAGCCGGTCTGCGACCATGATTCTCTGCTTCTTTCGTTTTTCAACCGTGCAGACGCTTTCCGGAATGAGTACTCCGCGAGATTTTCCTCCGATTATGTTTCTTTGGGGTTTCCGCCGGATCTTTGTTGCTCCCTCTGCCGAATCGAGAGATTCCAGACGCGTGATAGGATTCGAGGATGCTCCAGGATCTATGTGAACCGTTCGCGAAATCGAATTCGAAGATCCTCGCATTTTTCAAGCCACTTTCCAGCCGGAACACACGAATTTGTCTTCCTATTTTCGGTCGAGTCTATTGGATGGGCTCTCTGTTTCGGTGAGAGGAAGTTTGCTGAATTTGGAAATGGATTTTACATTCGATTTTCTGAGAATTCGATATAAATTTTGACTGTGACGGATCGCTCGTGTTTTGAAAACGTTGCTCCATTTTTATGGGATTTTAAGGCTGGCTTACGCATTCCATTGCAGAGTGTGCTCTTTCAGCGGCAATTGAAGCCTTCAAGACTTAAAAAATTCTTACGGGAATATATTTTAAAATCGACTTGAAGCAACCCCGTTAAAAACCACCTTACTTTTGTCTAATCTCGAATCTGATTTCGAATTTTCTGTTCAGTCTGAGTAACTCTAGCCTTAAGCGCGTTCTTTCGTCTTCGATTTAAGCCCCCAAAAGTTGAAGAATTTCTTCGGGAATACACCTTGAAATCATCGCAAAAGTGACTCCTCGTTTTTCTCCGAGCTTCCTGTGATCAAGATTTGTCGTTTCCCAGGTCGATCTCGAATTTCCCAGCAATCCTTTAATGGATCTATCATAAACCGCCATTACATATCTCTCTCTCTCTCTCTCGACGTGAACGACTTTCAGTTCTACCTACTTCAATCCTCCGTATCTGAACAGTCCTGGCTAAAACGCGGCAACATTTAATTCATTAAAACATTTTCGCTTTCTCGGCTCGTTAATAATAAATCGGTGTTATCGTTCCGAGTATAAGACAACGAAGCCAAAAAAGCAGCGAATGTTTACGCTTTCATAACGTTCGCGATTAGATAGAATTCGGTCCGGTTGAAAACGTCTGAAAAAGTCGCAACAAGAATCCCGCTTGTTATCTCGCGTATCCCGAACGATATTTACAATGAACAGCTCTCGTTCACGTTAATTTGTCCAAATTAGTTCGAAGAAATTTACTATATACTGCACTGGAGTTTCACTTCTCGAACGGAACATTTACATGGTTGTATATCTATACAGGGAATACCGAATACAACCACCGAAACTATCGGCCACCGGGATCTGTATTAATGAATTGGTATTAATTAACTGTTGCGAATCGCCCCGTTCCGCCGCTTAAAAGTGCCCGATCGCTTGTCCCGGCGAACAATGAACCTGTCTCGAGGAAGGAGCGAATGGATGCTCGAGTTTTTTTCTCTATAATCAACGTTAATACGCATAACTGAAAAGATACGGCGAGAGGCAGAGAACGCTGCAGCGCTGCAGCAGCAGCAGCAGCAGCAGCAGCCAGCGACAAAACAATAGATTGTCGTGTCTGTTCCTTCCCTTTGTTCTCCGCGAACTCCGCGATCGACGATTTTTCCGACGCTGCTGTTGCTCCCGCGATTTCTTTAAACAACTCGATCGCGAAGCAAAATACCGCCGAGCGATCTCTCAAAGGATTAATCCCCGGGCGAAATTCCGAAAGAAAAGTTAGTCGAGCACAATTAAAAGGACGTGAAGACCGCCCAAACGTAAATTGCCTCGATTAAGTTGACCGCTGTGTGTGCCGCCGGGAACGTAATATTCACCGATTATTTAAATAAGAGGTCCGTTTCTGTATCCCGCTTAACTCTGCGCGTCATTCTCGAAATGCGTACCCGCGTTGTACAGCAATCGCTTCTAAACATCTTGTCGCTTCAATCTTCTGTATGTTTCTTTCATTTCTCGAACGATTTAATGAAATTCTTCGTCGAACGCTCGTAAAGAACATTAAGCTCGATATCGAGTTTACTGGTGCGCTGATCTCGTGCGTCAGGGTCTCACGAGTTTTGTAATTCAAAGCCAAATCTCCTTCTTTCTTCTTCTCGCGAGATCCACAAATTGAAGTTGCACTGTTTTACAATTTTTCTCACGTGTCGAAGAGTGAAAATTCTGATCTTCACAAATAAAAATAGGGCGAAATTGGAAATGACACCTTTCAATGGACGAAGGTTTTACTTTTAGAAAGATGCAAAAATAAAAATTGTGTTTTTGTAACTGCGAAGCCAAAGCCTCAATCTTCAGACTTGCATTACTCATACGAATTCACAGCGTACACGCGAGAAGCTTGTACTCGATGAGGAAGCAAAAGAAAAATGGATGTGTTCAAGATTCTAGAGCAGAACACCTCTTAATCATCTTCCGAACGTTTTTGTTGTGTTTGCTAGAGCAACCGTGCCAGTTGCATCCCTACCACGGTGCAAGGTTGCATTTTTCGTTCCCGTCGGCCGCTTTCTAATCCTTCGAATTCCATCCCGGCCGAGGTCCGCCTTCGTCGAGCAATTACCGCGGCGCGTTTACCATTCAATGAACTTGACGGCCGTAACGTAATCGGCCGGCCGCGCAAGAGAAAAGGGCATCGAGAGAGCAAGAACGTACTCAATCGACGGACGACGACGACGACAACGACGACGACTGCAGGTGTACACCGTTGAACACCGGCGTAATTATGTCGCGAATAATTCATAAGCCGATTGTTCTGCGACGGAGCCGAGCGCACCCGATGAAAGTGATAAGTAACTCTCGGACCCCATTGATAAACGACCGCCTCTCTCTCTCTCTGTCGCCGTCGTCGTCGTTTTCTTCGGGACCGATTTGCCGATTTACGGCCGGCGACTATATCTCGGTTATCAGAGAATTATCGAAACTGGCCACCGGTATTCGCAACGAGATTATTGTGAAATTGTATTATCGACGGATCCGCGATTCGATCGACGGCCGATTCAATCTTTGGTAGGGCCAAGATGAACGGGCTGATGAAACTATAGCTCTCCGGACTATGGTGTTTGCGTTTATTTGCAGGCTTGGAAAATAGAATGAATTGCCGATGAACAGTTTCGGTGAAAATGATCGTCGCTTGATTTGTATCTTTCCCAAAATGCCTCAACAGAATGATCAAAAATTAAATCATCCGAAAAATTACCGAAGATATGAACAATGCCGTACACCAAAATAACAGACTTGGAGAATATAATAGTTTCTGTGAAAATGATCGTCGTTTAATTTGTATCTTTCCCCAAAATGCCTCAACAGAATGATAAAAAATTAAATATTCTGAAAAATTGCCAGAACTATGAACAAAGCCGTACACTAAAATTAAATTGTCAGGGAAATTGCTGAAGGAACGAACAGAACAGTACACTAAAATTAAATTATCAGGAAAATTCTGAGAGAGATGAAATTAAAGGTAGCAAGTGGAACATACGCATTTTACCCAGACATTCAAAAGAACACATGAACACAGTCTATTCTGTATTTGAATAATGCCAAAACACTGAGAAAAGTTCCGTTTTAATGAAATCTCTATCCAGTTGTTTGATCAAGTATTATGATCACCTTAGACATTGGTTAAAATGCCTGGAGAAAATGATTTGCTACAATTAAATTGTCAGAAAAATTGCCAAATGAATGAACGAAACGATGAACTAAAATGAAATCATCAGAAAAATTGTCACATGTATGAACGAAATACACTACTGCAAAACTAAATTATCAGAAAAATTTTCCAGAGAGATAAAATGAAGGCTAGCAAGTAGAACATACACATTTCACCCAGACATTCCGTACTTGCAAAATGTTTAAAAACTCGAGAACCTTCCGAGAGGGGGGCACAACGACGCGCTAGCCGAGTAATTAGGCTCACTTCTACCAGAGAACAGCGAGAATACGATGATTCCAAACACCGAATCCTCAAGACTTGTTCGTGTACAGTCGACACGAGTGTTTGCTCGAGTGTTTCCCGATACAAAGAGAAAATCCGCAAATCTATCTGCCGAACAGAAAATTTCTCTCCTCCGTCGCGAAGCACGCGACATCGGCCATCTTGCGTGTTTACATTCGCTTTCGAGGGAATCTGAAGAATTTACAAAAGAAATTGACGGAATTTAGAAAAGAATTTCGTGGATTTAGAAAAGAATTTGATTCGAGGCTCTGTGTCAAGGAAATCTTTCCACCGCGTCTTTGCCCGTCGACTTCCCCAGGCAGATTGAGCGTTATACTACTGACAATGAGTCAGGCTTTCCGCGGGGAATCCCCGTGACTCTGAAATTTATGGGGTGAACGGAGTGGAATCGTTTCCCGACCCTCTCTCGCACGCCATCGGACAAATTCGACCCGAAAACACACTCGACTGACCCAAAAACGTGAGCACGCTTGGAAGTGCACTGTTTAGTTGCATTTTTCGTTACAAAGACGCGTAAATTCATTTAGCCCCGGCGACTTCGCCGTCCGACGCAATTCCGCCGAAAAGTGAAACTTTCTGGTCAGACTTTTTGTCACAGAGACGCTATAAATTAATTTAGTAGTAACTTTGTTGTCCGAGGGAACACGACTCAGAAGCGAAACTTTGTTCGCCATTTTATATTCCATCCTAGAGATCGATTTACCATGCCACAGTTTATACACGATTTCTTCTTTTTTTTTTGTACAATAATTGTATTATAATTAACGGTCGACAAGGGCGTGCAATAGTCGCATAGTTTCGCGAGCTGGGACATCTTGAAGCACTTGAAAGAGGCACTCGCTGTGGCTCATTAAATTTGTTTTTAGAGTGGCTATTGTGCACAAGCGTTTCAAATGTGGCGTTCTATTGAGAGGGGAAAACTTAACCTTTGTATCTCATTAAACCTTTGCAATAAAATATATTTGAAATTATAGTCCATTCGTAGTGTGAATTCGAATCAACACTGTACACTGTATATATTCAGTAACCTCAGTTTGAGGCTGTTTGATCCACTTTCAAGGAATCAATATTATTTTGTACAGGCTTGTAACAAGATCCTTCGTAAATTTACTGTATCATCTTGTTTGAACACTGGAAAAATATTCAAGCACAGTTTGAGGCTGTTTGGTTCAGTTTAAATGGGCACAAAGTGGATAATGAACAAAAAATGAATATTTTTGTTTGTACGGGCTTGTAACAAGATCCTTCATGAATTTACTGTATCATCTTGTTTGAACACTGGAAAAATATTCAAGCACAGTTTGAGGCTGTTTGGTTCAGTTTGAATGGGAACAAAGTGGATAATGAACAAGAAATGAATATTTTTGTTTGTACAGGCTTGTAACAAGATCCTTTATGAATTTACTGTATCATTCTGTTTGAACACTGGAAAAATATTCAAGCACAGTTTGAGGCTGTTTAGTCCAGTTTGAACGGGCACAAACTAGATAATGAACAAGAAATTGATATTTTTGTTTGTACATGCTTGTAACAAGATTCTTCGTGAATCTATTGTATCATTTTGATTGAACACTGTGACAAATACTCAACACTCCTGTTTGAATGAACATAAAGTATACAACGAAGACCAAATCGGTCAAGCCTTCTTCTGCGCGGTCTATTAGGAGGTGTTATCACAGAAAAATTCGACCCAATGCTGGAAAAACATTAAAAGATCTCATGTTTGTTCCTGTTTGATCCAATTTGCCCTAAGGGTACGAACCACTTCGACCCCCGTTTCCGTACACTCCTAATAATCTCGCCAAGATATCCCCGTGCGAAAAATTCGATTTTGGTGGATCCCTGTGGAAAATCGCAGATTATTCGGCAACGTTAGTAGCTGGATCGTCTCCATGGCACCGAATGGAACCTCCCATGGAAAACACCGGCCAGAACGATAAGGCAGCGCGCTATCTCGCCACTTGGAAGGAGTTTACGTTCACGCACGATACCCCTTCGCTGATTTATCGCCGGTCTACCGAGTCGGCGAGCGACAATAAAGTTTTTTCTTCTATCCAGCCCCCGGTTCCCCGGTAATCGCGCGTATCCACGAGGGCCGTTTACTCGCCGCAGAGTGCACTAAACGCGTTCCACCGACGCCACTTCGTCACAACGAAGTTTTCGAAAATTTCCCCGCACCACCAGCCGCGGAACAGTTTTATTTTAGACGACGACGACGACGACGTCGAGCGTCCCGTGTCGTCGCTTACCCAACGCCGACGGATGCTGCGCGCTGCAAACCTTGTTTTGTCCCACTACGTCGTCCCCGAATTTGTTGCTGCAACATTCTTCGAATAAAATTGCAGCATATTGCGCCGTTTTTTGAAAAATAATTCAACGTAACTGAACCGTGGATACTTTCGTAAAATTGGTACAGGCGAGTTTTTTGAGATTGTAGAAGGATTAATATACTAGCTAATTCATAAATAAATTAACATGGGTCAAAATTTTTAATCTGCACCTACAATAAATATTTTAAGTACGGCTTTTGTCGCTAATATGTCGTAAATATGCCGATTAAGGTTGCTGTGAGCTGTGAATACCTGGAAACAGCAAAAATTCCGAGAAACCGTGATCTAGGTCAATGGTAAACCCAAAAATACCTTTTCGACGCGCTACAAAGAATGTAGCAGCTCTACCATAACTGTCGCTCGACGATGCGACACTTACGGAGTGGTGTAAATCGATTTGCATCGATGCAGCGAGTGTCTAGAAAAAACGAACAGGAAACCGCGATTCCCGATTTCTGCGAGCTCGTTCAAACATCGGGTTTCGAGCCACAGCTCTCTTGCAGGTTCACCCGGCTTGCTTCTCCCGGAGGTTAATGAAATTTTCAGAAGGTGTTGATCGCGCGCCACGAGTCAACAACCCGTCCACGAGGGCTCGAGTACACCCATCGACCGGTCGACGACACGAAACACACCGATTATTTGTCTACGGCCGTCCATTATTTCGATCATTTGATCGCGATTCGAAAATCGTCGCGGCTGATTCTACGCGGGCGAACGCAAACCGGATGATTCTTTAACGAGGCCTGCGAACAGGAGAGAGAGAAAAAGAAGGAGAGAAAAAAAAAAGAGAGAGAGAGAGAGAGAGGGACCGGTTCGTTCCCGCATTAATATTTCCCGGCGTTTCATTGATTTTGCAAATTGCCCCCTGCTACGCCGTATTACGGCCGAAGCTGTCCCCCATTTCACCCAATCGTTTTTCGCCTCTGTTTTTTCCCTTTGTCGATCGGTATCTGTTTAATCGAGTCGCGGCTCGCGAATTTTTCATCGCGAAATCTCGCCCATCGTTCCCGTTACCCCGCCCCCTTATAAATTCGAAATCACTGTTAATGAAGCCCCGTCGAACGAGGGGCTCACGATAAAAAGAGTAGCGATCGATGCGGAACGAACTTGCGCGATTTCGCGAGTTCGATTCGCGTTAGTTTTCGCGGGAAGGCAAAGGTCGGGGCCGGGCAGTTGGCCGCAATCTTTCGGCGAATAGGCGACGCTACGAGCGCGGTTAACGAGATGAATTGGACAGTGAAACGAGGCGAGCCTTGAGATCGCAACAAGCGATCGTAGGAAATTCGCGGCGAACGATACTGCTCACTGCGGATCAAGTTCAATATTGCTCGACGATGCTGCCACGGAGACGTCTCGTTTCGAATGGTTCCGTACCTTTCGATTCTTCTAGCCGGATTCCTCGCATTCTTTACAAGGACGTTGTTTTTTTTTTTTGTTTACTGGGAATGGTTGCTGAAGATTTCTGTATGTTGATCGCAGGATTATAGTCTATGGAAGTGTGCAAGTGTTTTTTGGGCCTTCAGGCAAGTCTGAATGGTAGGTTTATCACGATTCATTCTGCACTTGAATCTCTGCAAGTATGCGCGGTTTATAGATTGTGGATTTTATGCATTTATGAGGAAAATGAGCGGAACAAACAAAAAACAGTAAAAACAATTAGAGAATTTAATGATTCTTTAATTGTTTCCAACTTAATAAAATTATTAGAAGCATGATAAAATTGTCTATGTAGTTTCTATTAGTTTGAATATATTATCCACTGTCTAATGATTAATATGTAATTACACGATGGTTAATCGTTGCTCCCACTATTGCTTTTCATTCTTCCAGGAAGTTTTTAAAGACAGATTTTATGGATGTTGGCTATACATACACTTATATTTCCTCGTATATACACTCCTGGACAAAAAGATAGCACATCGTCTATTTTTTCTCATTTGGTAGAATAAACTGAAGAAAATTAGTATTTTAATATGTCCACATATTCTGACATGTCTCTATGTATAATGTACTGAATATCACATCGACAATATTTATACTTCAACAGAATTCTAGAAATAAAAACGTAAATATTGTTGTTCGCAAGTGGGACAAAATGATAGCACGTGTAGTAAATCTACGCTTCCCAGTTACACTGAAGCTCACGAATTGCGAACATCAACCTCAGAACATAGTTAATAAAGTCCGTGATATTATCTCGTGTTGTATATCTGTTTAAAAAAGGCAAAATATTATCAAAAATTGGTCGCGAAAAGAGATTGAACGCGTGTGAAATTAACACTATAATCAAATTGGAAGAAGAATTCACTGACAAAAATAACAAAAATTATTAATAGAAGTCGAAAAGTAATAATGATTTCTTGAAAAATCCGGAGAACTATAGTAAAAAGAAGAGTTCTGGACGTCCGCAAAGTCTAAGTGCCCGGGAACGTCGTGCAATACTAAGAGCAGCATCCAATTCTAAAATGACTGCAAGGTAAATTGCTCAAAGTGTTGGTGTAGACCCTAATATAAGGAATGTGAGACGTGTTTTACAAAAATGCAAATACATACAACGAAGAAAATGAAAGAAAAAGCCTTGGTTAACTGTGCAACATAAGAACAATCGGTTACACTTTGCCGAAAAGAATATTCATATGCGAAAGAAATGTCTGAGTTACTATTTTAACAATATGCGAAAAGAGGAACAGTTTTTGAGTCGTCGGCAAATGGGAGGTGGTAGTGTGATGATTTGGTGCGGTATTACAGGTACTATGGTAAAATGGAAATCAAATTTATAACAGGAAAAATGAATAGCAAAATGTATTTGGAAATGATTAATAAGGAACAAATAAACACGTACGCGACCAGAATTGCTGGAGAGAAGTATACTTTTCAGCAGGATAATGCGGCAGTACACACTGCAAAAGTAGTAAAAGAGTACTTTTCTCGAGAAAAAATTCGCGTTTTAGATTGGCCAGCAAACGATCACCCGACCTCAACGTTATTGAAAATTGTTGGGGAAATCTTGCCCGAGCTGTATATAGAAATGGCAGACAATTTGGAAATGTTGCCGAATTAAAAAAATGTATTCAAGATGAGTGGGAGCAATTAGAGCAAAAAAACCATTAAAAAACTCTATAAATCTTTGCCAAAGAGAATGATGGCTGTTATTAAATGTAAAGGAGGAGCCACAAAATATTAAGCATTAATTATCATTCGTTGATTTACTGTTATACATAATTTCTTTTTTAAATAAAATGATATAGACTGGCGAAATTCAATTCAATTTCATTTGTGTCTGTTTATAGAGATATTTTGCAAGTCTGTGCAAAAATAAAACCTTGGTTGTAATGTTAAATAAATAAATATTACGTTAATTTTTAAGTGTGCCATCTTCTTGTCCCGGAGTGTACATATACAATTATAATATAAAAATAAGAAACAGCTAGTGTTTTCCCTAACGAGAAAAAAAATCTGTCGTATTCCATGGTGGACCATGGATAAGCCAGAATCATCGACGGCTCATCTGCAGCAAAAGGACCGGGCATTATCACAAGTGAAAGTCCTCGAGCTCGTTATTCGCGGCGAAATGCGTGTTCCACTTCTTTTTTCGGCCGCGTTTTTCGCGAGCACAGTTCCCGGAGCAATCGAATGTCGTTTGAGGTTCCGCGCGCGAAAAAACCGTCCCCCATCTGCCTTCCTCTTAGTCGTCTTCGTCTTCGCCGTGCTCGCGCGCCCGTAGACAAAACAACGGGCCGATTTTATAGCCGAGAAAAGCCGGTAACACGCCATTAGGCCGCGTTTATTGGAACGCCGATGTTGACGGCCGCGCCGTAAAGAACCGCTGCTCCACCGCCGCGTTCTTCTGCTCGATCGACGCTTACGTATTCCGATAAGTTTCAACGACTCCGCTTTTATTAACCCTCCCGCGTTCCGGATTTCTCGTTGATTTTTACTGCCCGCCGCTCACGGGACAGATAAAATCGGTTTAGGAGCGCTC
The DNA here is from genome assembly GCA_028455605.1 of Lasioglossum malachurum. NCBI lineage: Eukaryota > Metazoa > Arthropoda > Insecta > Hymenoptera > Halictidae > Lasioglossum > Lasioglossum malachurum. Next base: position 18,203,866 of record CM052315.1, on the reverse strand, counting down.
CACGGTGAAGGATTGCCCCGTTGATCCTCTGATCGACTGTGTGGGCTCCTCGAACTGCTAGTGACGTTTCATGGTGTCCTTCTGTAGGCTGACATAAGACAGAGTTGCAACAACGCGTCATCTGTCAAATTATTTGCGAATAACGCGCCAATTTTTAACGTAGTACTTGAACATAGTAATTATTCAAATAGAGAAGTATTTAAAGGTAGTAACTATTCAAACCTGCAAGTATTGAAGTATATATAGCAACTACTCCAAAGTAGAAGCATTGAAATATGGTAGTATTTAAAGATAGTATCGATCTAAATATATAAGTATTTAAATATAGTGAGAGACTATGTAGTGATTTTTCTAAAAATCGGTTGTTTAAATACATATAGTAACTAGACAAAAGTGGACGTATTGAAGTATAGCAACTACTCAAAAGTAGAAGCATTGAAATATGGTAGTATTTAAAGACAGTATCTATCTAAATATATAAGTATCTAAATATAGTGAGAGACTATGTAGTGATTTTTCTAAAAATCGATTATTTAAATATAGTACCTATTCAAATGTGTGTGGAAGTATTATATTATAGTAACTACTCAAACCTAGAAATGTTGAAGTATGGTAGTATTTGAATATAGTATCTATCTAAATATACAAGTATTTAAATAGAGTGACTATGTAGTGATTTTTCTAAAAATCGGTTGTTTAAATATAATAACTATTCAAATGGGGAATTATTAAAATATAGTAACTACACAAACGTCTACGTATTGAAGTATGGTACTATTTAAATATAGTAACTATCTAAACATATATAAATATTTCAATATAGTGTGTGTGTGTGTGTGTGTGTGTGTGTGTGTGTGTGAGAGAGAGAGAGAGACTACTCAAATATACAAGTATGTAAAGAAATATTTCTATTTGGTGTTATTCATGTAGTTGCAATGATATTCAAACGATTCCTGACGGCGCCGTTCCGCGGTGATTACCGACAGTCAAAGTGTCAAGAATTCCTCTGCATAAGTCAGGTCAGATCAAGAGCAGATATCGATGAACTCTGCGCGAGAGATAAAGACGAAGATGTGACTCACGCGACGCTATTAGATGGACTTGAGTCGCTAATAACTTGGAAACCAACGCTAGCGCTGCAATTTTCTTGATCTTGATTCTCGTTTTATTTTCGAACCGTTTCTAAAATATTGACTGCAGTTAGTGGAACATCGTGTACACACAGTTTCACGATCGTCTGTATTGTTCACGAGTATGTGGTTTGTGTTCTTTATTTGTTGGAATCGATGTCGATTTTTTCGCTGACCAGAAATGAATAACGTATGACTCGGGATAGATTGAATGCATTGTGAACTGGCTTCCAATAAATCGAGAGATCTTTCTCTCGGAGATTAGCATTCGGTAGTCGAAAGAGTTTCAAATAAAAATTCTTCGTACAGTGAAACAATATTTATTAAGCTTCCTCAAAAAATGCCGGAACGTTTTTTCAATCTTAACGTTAGAATTTGCATTATTTAATGAAAATCGACCGGAAATACTTCGTTCTCCTCACCTAGACAAGAATCTCAATTATTAAAACAGAATAACAACAAATTCTTTCAACTCGGTACTTTTCACTGCAATAATCGCTATAGTTTTTAATGAAAACTTCGCAAGACTCTAGAGGATCTACTTGTAGAACATTTACAATATGAAGCGATAAAATGGCGATGTGAATGAACGAGATTCGCGATGAGACGTTTTAACGACGCTGTTTTTAACCCCGGGAATTTACGACGACGAATTAGGATGGCGGTTCGAGTGGCGTTCGCCGAGCCAGGATTAACAAGACGGGGTTTAATTGACAGTAAAATGTGCATAGCTCATATTAGAAATTTCCTAGCAATAACTCTTTAGAAGTTCGAGCCCGAATTCTTCCTGCATTTTCTACTACGAAACGATCCTTGGACCCCTTGTGCCTCCGTAAATAGCGTCTTCCAATTAGCGACCCCTTCTGTCTAGAGGAAAAAGACCTAAGTCCCTAGAAACAGTGGTATCTGATGGACGGAACAGTGTCCCTTTCAAAACCTGCTGTCTCCGATCTACCGGGGATCCTCGATCAGCGATCCACGAGTGGAGATGCAGCTATTTATGCGTTCACTAATACCTGAACTACAGCCTAACTGGCTGTATTATAGCGTTCAGACTGTAGCATCCCTTATACTCGAGCGCACTCCCTCGTTAAGGACAAGAATAGGTTGTTTTCAGGAATTTATCGTGGGACGACTGAACGATGCAGAGGTGGAACAGTTTCTGGAACGTGTTTGGACATGATCGAATATTGTGGAGGAATTTTTAATTAACATGAACGACTGTCAAAAGTTTTTAATTCTTCAGCCTCTAGTAGGGACGTGACGGAGAGGAGGTCTAGCGCGCTCTAAACAGCATTATCCATTTGTACGTTTGTTTAACCAGTCTGCAAAGATTTCTATATAGTCCTGAATCACAACTAAATAAACAGCGAAAAGATTTTTCAATCTGCCCCAAGTAGTTTTGCTTGAAAAACTTTGACAGCGGTCTGACAGAAAGGAGGCTAGCGCACTCCAAAGAACTTTTTCATATTGACCGTCTGTTCATTCGGAGATCGATCGACAAAAATTTGTGTACGGTTCCGAATCATAGCCGAATAAACCGCAAAAAGATTTGCAACTCTACACGGCCCGGTTACACCGCACAAAATTCCGAAAAATCGCCTACGTTCACCGCTATCTGACGGGAAGCGCTATTGCAGAATCGTCCGCGAAGCTCTCACGGACCGAAAAAGCTTTTTCGCCTATAAGGTTTCCGCATCCTCGTCCAATGGAAGCTGTTCGTTTCCATTCGGCGCGCGGTTTTCACCGTGGATCCGCGAGGCAGCCGACAACGCTAGACTCCGGCCCCGTTTTCCATCCTGTATTTACGGCGAGCGAGAGACCGGCTGATATTTATTTATACGACGATCTAGAACGAAGCCTTCTAATTTATCGGCGAGACAGCCGAAGCCCGGCCATATTTTTATCGGGGACGTTTAATTTCGTAGAAATTCCTTCGCTGGCAAACCGGTTGCACGCCAAAACGTCATTCAGCCGGCGGATCGAGAGTGGTGGGGGGATGAGAGAGAAAGAGAGGAAAAGAGAGAGAGCGGGGGCGAGGATTCCGATGAACGCGCATCTCTTTCGCGATTCGATTGTCCGACGTAGAAAAAGTACGATTCCGCACAACAGGTACTGTTCCGGCGTCTCGACCAGGCTCGATCGTCTTCCACGGCTCCTCGGGACCACGTCAGGAATGCGTCTTAACGACTCGACTGAGAAACGGGTCCGAAAAACATGTGTCGAAACGGCTGTAACCCTCCGTCTCCTCGAACCACTTTGGAACACCATTTTTAACTCAATGGGCCCAGATTTTTGTTCCCTACTTTATTTCACGTTTCGTTTTGCTCAATTGAAGCGTGACTGCCAGTGTCTGCAGCTGAATGTTTGCGGAATAGTGTTCCTCGGGTGTTGAAGGAACCTTAAAGTACCATTTCTGTGACTTCTGTGATTTTTTATTTCTCCATTTGATTTCAATTTAATTTGAACGACGAGTACGTGTACTTACTTTTTGAAACTGGTAATCGGTTTCCCGAATTGGTACTTTAGTACATACTAGAGATCACGGTTTTGGACGTGTATTGAGGATACACGTATTCACGTGTTCACGTGTACTAATATATATCCGTATTTTAATCCGTGTACTTCTTTATACACGGATACACGGTTGGGTAAAAAATTAATCAACAAATGACCACTAAATTTCTACTTCAATCGTTAATCGCAATTAACAATTAATCTCCTAGTTTAGTCGTTAACTGCGGTTAACGATTAAATACTTATTAATCGTTAATTGCGATTAACGATCATTAATCGTCAATCGGATGATTGATTAATGATTAACTGCTCTGAAATTTCGAAATGAAATACGTAATCAAAACTGTATGGATACTGAAAAAAATGCAAACTGAGTTTAGGTGTATTGTCATTTGGTTTATAATACAATCTCTGTTTACGTGTTTTTATGTTTCAAGTTATTATTCCTGGAAAGCTCGTACACATTAATCAATCAATCATGATTAAAATTTTAATCGATTCAAGCCCAACTATGGCTACACGGATAATACACGGATATCCGTTATTTTCAATACACGTGTATTATCTGTGTATTAAAGTTCAAGGGTACACGTGTGTCAATATAAGGTTTGATTATATTTTGGTAGGTAAGGTTTGGAAGGGAATGATATTTTGGTTACAATAAAGGAAACATTAATTCCCGAAAGTACAAAACATTTCACATTCGAATGGAATGACGGTGATACTATTTCATTGTTCCATATGCTCCCTTTTTAGATCCACGGTATAAAAATCTTGAATATAAAACTTTGAATATTAAAAATGTAATTCGTGAAAAAATGAAATGTTTGCTCGAAGACTCTCCTGTTCGAGAAGTGAGGACAGAAAACTCAAAAAATAAAAGTGCCCTTCAATTTCTTTGCGATGAAATAAGCGATGTTAATCATTTAGATGCCGAATTTGAAATGTATAGTAGAAAATGTAAACATTTTGGTTTTTCTTCATCAAAACAGACAGTTAATTGATTAAGGTTTGTTAACAGAAATTATGATGTTTGTTAATTTTCGAAACCTCTCATGTTAACTCTTGTATGTTTCAATGTACTATCCGTGTATCCGTGTACTTGAATACAAAGGCACACGTGTATCAAAATACGCGGATAATACACGCGTACCCGTATATTCAGGTTCACAGTTCTACGTGTATTATTCGTGTATTAAATAGTATCCGGACTTTTGCACGTGAAATGGGTATTTCTAGTACATATGCACCATGACTAACAAGTGACCGTAGCCTCCGTTTGCTCAGGGTACTTCTGACGGTTCCTTATTTGATTTATTAACAAAATCGAATGGCATCGCAGTGAGGATTAACAGAATTGATAAAAAATATTTCCCGAGATCGAACGAAATACCGACGCGTCATGAAAGTGTCATCGGGTGCGAAGGGTTAAATATACGCGGCATCTATTTTTACGCGGCCGCGAATTCATGGTTGCTGACGTGTGAACCGCCATAAAACCGATCGCGTTCCCATCTCGTCATTAAGACTTCGCGAGTTCTTGTGCAACGTCCAAGACATCGTGCGGATGTCGTCGACGTTGACAAAGAGGGAGAGAGTGGGAGAGAGAGAAAGGATACACATCAACACTCGAGTCATCCTGGCGATCAGTCTGGATGAAATTCCAGGACGGAGATGCGCTCGAACGATCTTTTTCGCTCGCAACAAGCATCGAGCAAGATCCTAAACCCAGTTCGAACAGTTGCGCAGCAACAATGTAAAGGAAGCCTAAGAAAAAGAAAGACTGCAAAGCCGAGACAGTGTTCGGAGGCCCAGTTCTATTCGTTGAAAGTTCGAACAAATTGTCTCCGCTCGCAGCCCGCCGATTACCGTCGCGTTCCACCGTCGGCGACGCTATCGAACGCCGATGGAAACGGAAGTAGACTGCGACGGTATGGAGGGGAGGAGAAGCGATGGAACCGGGGGAAACAGGGGCGGAAAGAGTCGAGTATAGAGAGATGGGTAGGGAAAAGGTGAGGAGAAAAAGAGGGCCGATAAATTTGTACTTTCCGTCGGACGGGAGCAATTATTTTCGCGCTGGGCTGACGTATCGCATAGGTAGGAGGCGGCGGCTCTGGCTCGGGCGCGAGAGAAAGCACTGGCTGTGTGTGGATAGATACAACGCACACGGTAGAACCGCGGAATAACCGTCGAGCCTCGGATACCGGATATTGTAAACCGACCTTCACCGCGAAATCTGTATATCAACCTTCGCCGCGGCCGTTGCTAGAGAGGCTCTCGCGCTTGGTAGCCGGCCGTTTAAAATTGCACGGCCGTGCTCGCTGCCAATGTCATTTAAATAGTAAGACTATCTATCGAGGCCTGGCTGACACTGGCCGCCGCGCCGCGCCGGTTCAACCAACGACCGGCCAGCAGGCTGGCTGGCAGCCGGCAAACTCGTTTCGGTTATCAGCAAATTGGGAAAAATAGAACCCGTTTCCGTTAGGCGACCGTGCACGCATGAATGATGCCCGATCGACGCCGTCCGTCGACGCCCCTGTTGCGAACCAGACCAGGATCCAGCTGGAAAACTCTCGCAACCCTGTTTTCCATCGTCCGGAAAACGGAGATATGCCCGCGATTGAGAAAACCAGGAAAAACACGAATACTGAAACGCGTCAAGATTAACGTAGCGGAAATCAGTGGATTCTCCCGAAATGCATCGATCAACATATGTAGTAACTAGGGATGGGATCAAGTTCAATATGTACCCACGAATCCGAGTCAATTTCAATAATCAAGTTTCATTTCATGGGTTTTGATTACTACTTGAAAGCAATAATGTTTCAATGATTATATTCCAATGCCAATCTTTGATCGCGATTACTCTAAAGTATTAGACATAGTCAACCTGGAAACAGTATCTGATCGAGAAGGATAGTATCCGACCAGAGCTTTATTTTTAATTTGTTAAATAATAATATAGATTGTCCCGCTCTCCTTAGGCAAATTAATTTTCATGTAGCTGAACGTGTTTTGAGAACGAGAGCAGGATTTCGAACAACGAAATCCAAATCCACATATGGAGTAATAAATCCTATAAATCGGATTATTGCAAGATCAAACACACTTTATAATAATATTGATTTTTTTAATGGCACGTTACAGGCACGTTCAAAACAAAATTACGCGAGATTATTTGCTAATATCGTACCTGTATTTGTTTAGTTTTGCGCTTGTCCCTTCGTATGTAAATTTTAGGTTAACATTTTTTTTTCTTTTTGTATTTTTGTTATTTTATAGTTGTTTTTATCAGTTCTACAAAACGTATAATATAATAATATAATTCATTTTATACAAACTCATATCGAACCGCGGAATGAGTACTTACAAGTTTCGAAAAGATACTTATAAGTAGTTCGATGTTGAAAGGAATCGAATCTTTCACAAGTAGTACTCGAATCTTGGAAATCAGAACTGCATAGATTTTAAGCACTTTCTTATGAAACTATAGTTATAGATGTTGAATTAAATTATGCATTAAAGGACAACATGATTGATTTTAAAGGTAAAAAAAATAATGATTAGAAAAATCAGAGAATTTTTTTCCGGTACGATATTCATGAAAGTTTCGAATCTGTTCGACCAAGATTCGAATATACTTGCAAGTATTATTTCCGTTTACCAAAGTACTTGTAAAATGTTTGAAACTGTCTGGCATAGGTTCGAGTATACTTAGGAGTACTATTTCTGTTTTTCGAAGTACTTATAGAGAGTTCGAATTCAATCAATCAAAGTTCGAACCTGTTTGTGAGGTACTTGATCGCATCCCTAATACTAACCTTTGTTTAGGCTAATAGTGGACACATTAACGAGTAATTTTTTAAAAAAGTAGTTGTCCGAATGTTAATAATTGTCGATGTTACGGATCCGTAAAGATAACAGAGTAATAGAACAGTATTATCGCTGTAATGTCAAAAAAAAATCATTATTGTTGCTCGAAAAAATTTGAGTACATTCCTCGAATATTAATTAATGATCATGCCAATTTTTAAATTTTAATACCCACTGCTTCTTGTTTAATAAATTCGGTAAGACAGCCTTGTCAGCACGTTAAACGAAGCAGATCCCTGATCGACGACAGCGATGGCAGACGAGCTACCTCGGAAAACTCTTTCTCTCGTTTCCCAATGTCCAGAAAACGAAAACACTGGCCGAGTTTAGAAAATGAAGACGCTTTTCCAAGAAAAACGTGAAGATGCGAAAGAACGTCGGCTCCGAGGCAAAAGAAGTAGAATCCGTACGCGCGCGGCGCGATTAAGCGGCCCGACTTTGAGGGCTTGTTCTACTTATCTTGAAGATAAAAGAACCCCGAGTTTTGCGCCTGTTCTTTATAATTAATTAGTTCTCTTGGTTTCAAGTGTGGAGAATGGCCGCGTCGACGAGGAATTAAATTGAAATTAGAAGGAGAATTATTTTGTAATGTGTATGAGCTCTGCTCGCCTGTTAAGAAGCGCCTGACTTTGAACGCCGGTTCTACTTATTCTGGAAAAAGCGTAGCCGACGTACCTGTCGTTTATAATTAATTAATTCCCGGTGCTTTGATTGCGAGAAATAACTGCTCGAGGGTCTAGTTTAAATGAAATGAACGGGAGAATTATTTCTAAGAGCCCGGGGTTCACATGCGTGAACGAAACACGTCTGACCTGGCCGACTCGTTCTACTTAACCTGTTGACTTGTACTTAAGGGGTAGGCTCCTTCTTCCAGGATTGCAAGGGTACGGGATCCGCCTTCTCATTTATAATATTTGGTCGTTCGGAAAGTCATTTGGTTTTCTAAAGAGAAAATGAAAGCCAATTTTATAATAAGTTTTATAACATTTTGTTCTATGATCTCTTGCGATTTTTCCGACAACTTAAAGATAATATGGTCGGAGAATTTCTGTTTTTTATTAGCAAAAATATTGAGAAATAAAATATTGAAAATTTGCACCGCATAAAAAATGCTGAAAAAAGCGAGAGAAATTGTAATCGATGGTACTTCCTCTCTGCTTAAACAGCGCACAAATTTTTCTTTCGTGCACTGCATTCTTATCCTTGCGATAATAAAAAAGCAAAAGGTGATGGAAATGTGTTCTTTGATTTTACATATTTGATGCGATGATAAGAACATACTTGAAAGATTAGAAAGCACTGCAAGGTAGGAAGTTACGTCCAAAATATCAGCTGTCACGATATACCACGATTCTGCGCGCGCGCGCGATTTAAAATGAGGTTACTAATAATTATACTGTGGATTTTATGCATTTATGACAAAAATGGGTACGTATAATTTAAAACAGTGGAGGTATTCAAAAGATCTAAGGAAATCAGTGTATTAGTTTCGCCTTAATAAGATAATTAAAAGAAGAATGAAATTGTTATTTGGCATCATTGTTATCCGCAGTCTAGTAATAACAAATGGAAGCAATGCCATTTCTACAAGAAAAACGAAATTACTTTCCGAACAACCCAATACAAACACGGGGATTTTCGGTAGTCAAAAATGCTAGATCAAAGATCGATTTAGGGCGCTATCTTCCTCAAAATTAATGTGCACAAAAGTAATTTGCACTATTCGGAAGCATACAATTGCGCACGTAGCTATTGTCATAGCTACTTACTGCCGAATAATGTCGAATAAATAGATCGATCTTTTATCTAGCGTTTTTGACTAGTGAAAAACTCCGTGTTTGTATTATCGAGAAACGAGAAGGCTAATCCCGCACCCTTGCAATCCTGAAAACGAGTCTACTCCCTTAATCCTTTGTTATTGACTACTCACGAATCAAAATAAAATTCCGATCTTGGGGTATTCCAAAGCAGATTTAAGCATCAGGATAGATTTTTTTGTAAAAAATTACTGAGATTATAAAATTGCATTTATGACGAATTATTCAATAATTGTCCCTTAATCATCATTTCAGTTTTGAATCCGTTCTTTGGACATACATAGTCACACTGCGGATTTCATGCATTCATGGAAAATATGAGTAGGTGCAGTTTAAAACAATAGAGAGATTACAAAGGGAGGGAGTCGGTGTATTATTTTCGACTTTAGAAAATGTTTCAAAACAAGGATATTTGCATATACGATCCATGAAGAAAATTTTTATTTTATTAAATCCGCAGCCTAAGTATAATAAAGATAGTTAAAAATCTAAATGGCATATCTACTAATAAGGATAAAGGTTTTAATTTCCAATCATTTCTAGTGACTATAATGTTATGGGGTTCGGTAAGCAAGTACTCTGAGACTAGGAATAAAACTGAAGTCGATCTAACCTGGAACGTGGAACCGGACTTCGGAAGTCACATTTTGCGTCGAGTTTGAAAAACTGTCGCAAAGACGCGCAACGGTGAAGCGTCTGTTTCGAACGGCAAACAATGCGAGTCCGCGGGTGGTACACGAAACTCGGACGTTCCAAAGTATATTACACATACCTTTCTTTTGCGCGACGTCGCATACATCCGCCCGGGGAGTGATATTTATATTTACGCCTGCGACGAAGCCGATGTTGCGAAACTACGGCGCGGGGAAAAACCGTTTGCGCACTGCGAAAGGAAGTGTTCGCGCACGATCCTTAGAGCAGTTTTTATCCCGTTCTCAAGGTGAGTAGAACGAGCCTTCACGGCCTGGCCCCGCTCGGATCCAATGCACGGGCTCGATGCATATTCTACTTATTCACCCGAAACCAAAAGAAAACCGTCGACTCGAAAAAAGAAAATGTTCTCGAAGGTATTTGCACCTGGGATGCTGTCGAACTGTCCGAAGTTCACGATCCTATCGATTCGACAAACTTTGAACTGTTGTAAATGATTCTACGCGGGCCGAATATTATTATCGAACTGCAGATCTCTTGGGCAGTTTTAGCATTCTTGATCCAATGCAGTCGCTCACAGCAGAGTTGGTCAAAAGTTTCATCAACGATTGACAGTAAATTTCTACTTCAATCGTTAATCACAATTAACAATTAAACTCCTACTTTAGTCGTTAATTGCGGTTAACGATTACATTCTTTTCAATTGTAATCGTCAATCGGATAACTGATTAATGATTACCTGCTGAAATTTATAAATCAAATACGGAATCAAAACTGTATGCATACTGGAAAGCATGTAAATTGAGTTTTTGTTGAGACATATTTCTGTCAATTCTCCATCTCTGTTCTCTATCTCTCTTCGTCCCTCCTTATTAGAATTTATGGATAGACCGTGTGGCGATTAACTTCAACAATCTATTAAAACAGTCTCCGATTTTTCGATGATTTCTTTTTTTAATCAACGATTTACGACTAACTTCATCGGTCGATTGAATCAATCGTCCATTTTTCAATGATTACCTTTTTTAATCGTACACATTAATTAATCAATCTTGGTTAAAATTTTAATTGATTAATGCCCAACTCTGGCGTACAGTAATATTCGGTCACTTTTCAATATTGAGACACATTTTTAATATTGAATTACATGTTTAATATTGAACCACATTTTTGATGTCGAACTATATAACTTGGATTTTTTGGAGAAGTTGGAACAGTTATTTAATGCTACGTGAAAAGAACTTTGATATTACAATATTACAACTTTTTCATGTAGGTCTATATAGAGAATTTAAAAAATACATTTCGTAGATATTCTGAAAATTTCATGGAAATAAAGGTGTGTCTCATTAGGCGAAGACAATTTACTATATGCAATGATTATTACTAGACTGTGGGTGTGCAATTTTTAATTTTTGTAGACAAATGTAAAGAAAGTGGAAAGAAACAAAATCTTATTTTCAGTGGTTCTAATATTTTTAATTTATGGTTATCGAAATTGTAAAGATACAATCGATCATCAAAATTCTCATCTTACAACCTTGTGAAGCCATATCTAGGCTTCCGGGTGCGTCGTGCAAATAAAGATTGCATAAACCAACAAATTAGCGCGAAATTAGGCAAGTTTAGGGATATACAGTACCATTTCCTATCCGAATGTCCAAATCGTCTCAGATGGAAATACGCAAGATCCATCATCGAAATCTTTGTGGCATATCGACTGTATCGAAAGTCGCGAGAAGGAAGCGATCGGGGAATTCCAGTTTCCGGCACCGGGTCTCCTTGACGTTGTTTATTGATCACGAGAGGGAAAAATAGGAAAAGAGAGAATGAAAGAGAGAGAGAGAGGCTCACGCGAAGCTCGGCATCGACGCATCGATTCGCCAGCTCGCTCGCTCGCGTCACAGAACTCATCAGCGTAATTAATGATACGGGAGCCCGTTTCAGCGACAGCCGGCGGAATAAATAAGCGATAATATTATGTAGATGCGGCCGATCAATCCTGACGTCCCGCGATAAGGAAGCAAAAAGTGGGGGAGTGTGCTAAAAAAGAAAGAAATCAACGAAAAAATCGAAATGATGCTCGCCTCTCGAGTCACGGATCAACGGTCGCGATTGGAAAATGATTTTTGGTGGTGTCCTTGAGGAGGAAGCCGGTGGAAACGATCGTTCGCAAAACGATCTAGATCTCGAGATGCACTTCTTTCGCGCTGTCGGATTTATTGAAATTCGCTGATCCACGCGGATGGGACACTTCGCGTTAATTAAATTGACGTTCAGCGTGCCAGCAAATTGCTTGTCGTAGCCTACTCGGGGAACACTACGACTCGGATTCGACGGGTAGACTCCATTCAGAAGTGTTATTTTAGATTATAAAAAACGATGTTTTCTTACAATTTTTAAAAAATTACAGTTTTCTTCACAATCTTAGCCGAAAAATTCAATTTACATTTATATTTGTACTTCTCATAAAATATTTAATGACTTTAATACATATTTCTCATTCGGGAACGGAAGCCTATAAAATTATCGAGAAAATATTTTCATATTGAACTCAAACATTGAATGAATTTTCTGAATCATGAATTGAATTTCATTCATCAACAGGTTTTTCATTTAATCGCGTTTAATTTATATTTATTTTGCACTATATTTGTGCGCCTCGTCAAATTGTTTCAGTATATTGTAATGCACACTTTTCCATCGGGAACGAAAACCTATAGAATTATCCAGAATATGTTTTCATCGTGATCTCAAATATTGAACGGGTCAACATTCATGTTTTGTGATTAATTTCATATCTCACTTGTATTTGTAATTTAATGGCAGACAAAAGTTTGTAAATGAACAATGCTGTATCAAGCATAACGTCCATAAAATTTACACTGTAACAAGATCAGAATTCTAATATTTTTAGTAGACTGCAGATTTTTATGCAAAATAGAAATCGTCTGTATTAATGGTAAGATACAGGACTTACGTATGCATTGATCTGATTTCTTAACAATTCGAGTCAGTTGAAAATAGTCCACCAGTGTGCTTGAATTTTTCGAATGTTTTTCCTGTTTAAAATTGCACCTACACGTTTCTGTTATGACTGCATGACATCCGCAGCCTGCATTTGAATATTTTCAGCCGGATATTTTCGAATGCGTAAAATCCGCAGTTTAATAAAAACTAAACCATAAATTAGAAGAGAACAATCACTTCTCGTGCCGCAGCCAACGCAGTAAAAGGGTTGATAGTTTACGATGCTCGTCGCAGAAACGTTCGTTTTTCCCCGCTGTCATTTCTCAGCGGAATCTGCGGAACGTCGGTAAAATTGATCGATCTCGTGTCCAATTAGACAGAAGAAACGGTGATTGTTTCGCGGCGCGTATCTTCCGCCGTAGAATCCCGTGGCACGCGAATCGAACCGGCGATCTACGGGCCATCTACGAGCGATCTACGAGCGAGAACCGTGAACGCGCGGCCGTGCATCACTCGGCAACCAGCCGTGTCACCAGACACGTACCGCAGTCACTCGCATAGCTATTCCTCTACACTCTTTAACACATTCACTGGCAAACTCGTCAACCGCAAGACTTGAGTAAAATCGAGCCAATTGATTTGATGATGCGAAACTTGAAAGAATTGATGGTGTCGTTATAGGATTATAACATAAATTAGTTTGGTTCGATGATTTTTTTCATTTATTAAGAGGAAGGAGTATTCATTTAATCTGCCGATTTTCTGAGTTTGCTATTTTACATAATTGTGTTTTACATACAATTTCAACTTCTGGTCGAGGGTTTAACTAATTGAAAATTAGTCCAGGTTAGTTATCCACCAAACCCGTTTAAATTGGGTGAAATCTTGAAAGAATTGGGTGAAACTGGACCAAAATTCAATTTATACGTCAGAAGTTAAACTCATTAAGAAATGGAACAAAATTCACTGAATGAAAATCACCGTCAAAAGATCAAAACCGATAACAACTACACGAATCGCTGTACAGGTCACCCCAATTAAACAATCCCTGAGACTTATAATAATGTTCACGTAACAAAAGCGCGGTCGTTCAACGCGGTACGGACGATCCTCTCAGGATGAAGATGAACAAGACGAAGAGGGAGGAAGAAGAGAGAGAGAGGAGCGTGCTCGATATTAATAAACGCAGGAACGAAGATAATCCATCGATGCGTCACGCGCCGCGTGCAGAAACAAAACCAGCCTGGAAGGAGCGAGCGAGCGAGCGTTTTACGCGAGCGAGTGAACGCTGACCGGCCGCGGATCAACGAAAGAATGGAATAAAGAGCCGGCGGGTAATTAATCCGATAAAACGGAACACTTTGTGTAACGTTGCATAATGCGAGCTCCGTAATCACGAGATGCGCGCCGGGCGCCGCGGCTGATCCGAGCAGAGCCGCGCGCGTACTCGTTGTTTCCATCGTGTCGTGGCTCCACGCGATTACCGCGATGCCATAACGAACCTTGATCCTGATCTCAATCGCTTTTCCGTTCGCGGTTGTCTTTGCTGCTATTGGGAATGATCTCGCTGTCGGATTTCATTTGTTCCTCGTTGTTCATTACGTTGGTTGTTTCTGATCTTTCTTCCTGATGGTTTATTCATTTGTTTGTCTCCAACCGTTCGCATATAATACGAAATATGCATTTTTCCCAATTTTTTTCAACCTGTTCGCAAGATCCGAGAAATCTGAGAAAATACTGTAGTATTCTAAAAACTTCAATAAAAAAACCGGCAATTTTATGCCTCTGGATTTTTTTAGAAATCGATTTTGCGACCGAAAATTCTAAAATAATTCTGGAAAAAACGGAATTTTTGTATGGAAAATACACGTTTATTGTATGACAATGATACAAAATATTTTATTCGAAGTATTGCCCATCGGTAGCTACACATTTTTCCCATCTCTCCGACAATTTGTGGATGCCACGCCAAAAAAACTGTTCCTCTTTCGAGGCAAACCAGTCATCGAGCCATTTTCGTACATTTTCGTAAGATGTGAAGCGCTGCTCAGCAAGTGCGTGTCCCATCGACGCAAATAAGTAATAATCGGATGGAGCCAAGTCTGGTGAGCAAGCCGCATGCGAAAGTATTTCCCAACTAAACGCCTCAATCGTTTCCTTTACCGGTTTTGCTGTGTGTGATGGTGCATTATCATGAAGCAAAATCACTTTGTGTTGCCTTTTTTGATATTCCGGTCGTTTTTCACGCAAAGCTTGATTCAAATCGATCATTTGTTGTCGGTAGAGCGTTCAGTATTAACGGTTTCGCCAGGTTTTAGCAGCTCATAATAGTTCACACCCTTCTGATCCCACCAAACACAGAGCATTGTCTTCCGTCCATAGCGATTTCGCCTTGCAGTCGATGTCGATGGTTCGCCTGGAGTTACCCATGATCTCTTACGCTTAGGATTCTCGAAATATATCTATCGCTATGTCATCGCCAGTCACAATTCAATGGAGAAATGATTCTCTTTTGTACCTGGCGAGCAGCATTTCACAAGTGGTTTTTCGGTTTTCCTGCTGTCTTTCATTCAGTTCATGCGGAACCCATTTTTCCATCTTCTGAATCATTCCCATGGCTTTCAAACGTATGGAGGCGGCTTCTCGTGTCACATTTAATTGATCCGCGAGTTGTTGTTGCGTTTGAGCGTCATCCTCGTCCAACAATGCTTGCAGATCGCTGTCTTCAAACTTTTTCGGTGGTCGTTCTTCGTTTGTCACATCAAAATCGCCATTTTTGAATTTTTTAAACCACTGAAAGCACTGTGATTTACCAAGAGCATGCTCACCGTAAGCTTCGACAAGCATTCGATGCGATTCTGCAGCAGTTTTCTTCAAATGGAACCAGAAAATCAATGCTGTCCGCATATCGTAGTTTTCAGGCGCAAAATTCGACATGTTCAACGTTATTAGAAACTATGCTGTTGTATGAAACTTGTATGGTTGTGAGTTGAAAATATTTATACCAGATGTCAATACAAGAAAATGGCGTCAATGATGCGGTTTGACGGTAACTACATTGACAGCTTAGAGCCACCTATGGGCAAATTCAGGTTTCATATTTACATACTACTGGGTAGTTCATGAATGTTTTCGTAATTTGTTGATCAGCGGAACAGAAGAAACAGAGCATAATTCGTTAAACCATGGTCACTCTGTAACTACCCTTGTGGTAGGAGCACCGACTTAAAACTTGTTACAGAAAATTTTCTGTGGGAGCCCTATATCGAACGGTCTGATCAAAAATCAATGTGATTTGGGGACAATTTTCTAGAAACATGTAAATTCGAAGGACTCGATGAAAAGTAATATCTTGCTTAGCTCTGGCGTGAACCTAAAGCCAGCAAGTTCGAATCGGCAACCGTCGATAGTGACGAATGCGATCTCTGATGAGCAACGATGCAGATGTATAGTCCCTATCTTCTGGAAGCTGCCGGTAAGAGAGTAATAGCTCGGCCATTCGCTGACACTCGAACAGAGGTTCATCGTTTGTTAGATGACTGCTCTATCAATTCAATTACTCGGCCTGTCGAGAGATTCCTTCTTCGCGGGGTTGCTGTTTCAAGTGGCAGAACAGAAACGAGCGCGAGAGCCGCTTGCTAGGATTACTTCTCTGCGCCAATCGGAATCTTTTATTGGATGACTATCAACTCTATCGTCTAGGAAACGAAGCGACCCGGACGCTAATAGTAGTGACTCGCGCCATCGATCAAAACGATCATAACTAATCTCTCTATTAACGACAGTGGAAACAATCGCTGGGGGCTCTTGTTGTAGAATGAAACATGGATATCTCGATTGGCTAGACGGGTCTCGTTAGATTGATGACTGTGTCTTCTTTCAGTCTGTTCCACTTCCGTCAGCTACCCGTCTATTTTCATCCAGAATTGAAAAATTGCAATTTCATTGTTCAATTTTTTAACAGTCAAGCAATGCATTTGTTCGCGTATTTTGAAAGCAAAATACTGAAATGCGATCTCAACCATGATCACTAAACTACGTATTCCATTTTAAACGTTACAACATTGTTGTAGCAATTTTACCACGTCGAGTGCCACGCCACATTTAATTGCTTGAAAATCATTTCTGCCATAGTTGCATGAAATCCGGTCTCCATTCGTCACTGAAATAAAATCAACATAATCAAAAAGTTCAACGTGTCTGTCCACCGCAGACCGTTTCTACTGACTCGAGCTAGAACTCGAGCAGATCTCGAGCTAGAAAATGTTCAGCAATTAATCGCGCGACGAAGAAACCGCAACGGTGCATTTTCGAGTGCAGTTCCTGCACGTTCGAAGTATGCGATCCGTTGATAGACTTTTCTGCGGCGTTCTAATGCCTGAACACCGGGTCGCCGCCCACGGCCGAGCCGAGAGAAGCGAGAGAAAAAGAGAAGTGCGAGAGAGAGAGAGAGAGAGAGAGAGAGAGAGAGAGAGAGAGAGAGGCCACGAATTTTTTCGGCCGCGTAGAAGGTCGGGTAGAGAGAGAGAGAGAAAGATTCGACGTCGCAGATACAGTGGAACACTTCATAAATCATTCGCGCGAACGTGTATCCCCGCGTGCATCCGACCTGCATAACAGCCGTTGAACTTGCGAATGCTCGGAGCCGGACGTATCTGACCATGCGTGACCAGGAACGTGGTCGATCGGACGCGGTAGAAAGTGTACCTGGGCCCCGATACAATGTTTCACCAGCTCGAAAGTTGCTCGTCGACGGCGGAGCTCGATTAGCCGATTAAAACCGATCCTGAAGGTTTGTCCTTCTTCCGGAAGTGCCCGGCAAATATCAATGGGAACCACTGCACGGTTCATTCCGGGCTCAAGGGGTTCCCTTAGAAATGGATCGTGGCCCTCGCTCGAAAAACGATTCCACCGAATCGGTCATTAATCCCTTGATGACTAGTCATTTCTAACACTAGGTCCACGGAGTTCTAAAAGTGGCACCTTTGTATTACTTTATAAAAACGACAAGAATGTGTGAATTCAAATTTTTGGCCATTTTTTTAGCTTATGATAAATATATGTACGAGTAGAATGTTTTAAAAAGAATCTAACCTTTATTGTGAGATCGCCTTCTAGACATGTATGGCTTTAAACATCGTACTTTAGGAGGAATTGGTAGACTGAGAATCTCAAGTGAGTTTAGAAAAGAAGTACGGAGTTTCGGAATACTGTTTAGACCGTTTGCTGGAGCAGCAGGGTTGAGAAAAGCCTAATTTACGACACCCTCGAGTGTCTATCGGTTTCCTCTTCCTTTCCCGTGTCCTGTGGCGACGAAAGTTGAACGAGCGATCGGAACACGTTCGAAGGATCGCGATATCTTGGTCCTGTGGGGATTTCGAGGAGAAACACCGGGGAGGATTACGGCGACGCTTGAGTCTGATCATCCTCGGGACTACGTATTTTAAAATGCGTGGCATTCACCGGATAGTAGTTAGTGTTACCTGGTTTCGCTGTGAATGAACGATATTTGGAATATCGAGGTTAGATTGTTTGCGATCATCAATTGTCACTGGGTTTTCTGTGCATTTACGAGGTGATTAGTTAAGCGAATGATATGGGGATATGTTCAAGAGAAGTCAGTTGTTGGGAAATCACTTGGTGTGAGCAAGTTAAGATTAATATCAATGGTTAGAGGACTACTTAAAGCCACATTTAATAATTTTTCTAAGTCAGGGGCATGGCAGTGTTTCTG
This sequence comes from Lasioglossum malachurum, assembly GCA_028455605.1. Classification (NCBI taxonomy): domain Eukaryota; kingdom Metazoa; phylum Arthropoda; class Insecta; order Hymenoptera; family Halictidae; genus Lasioglossum; species Lasioglossum malachurum. The sequence continues at coordinate 18,185,174 of CM052315.1, read as the reverse complement.
CTAGACTCCAAGTGGCAGTGTTCTTCGCGACATTTGCGAATCGAATCAAAACCAACCAAAAACCCCATCCAGTAAAAAAACCTCGCAAATCTCATACCCAGAAAATCGTGAGAACCTCATCACCGTATTGACACAATCCCGAATGCAAGTCCTCGTCCTCCTCGTACCGCAAAGACAAAGGGAGACGGTCAGAGTCACCGTTCTTCCTCTCGAGCACGGGTCGGTTATCGATAAAGGTTCGTTCGGCTTGTCTGATTGCAGATACTGGCGCGCCGTACGTATTGTACAAGGACAACATGGAGAGACCCCAGGGGCAATGGGGCCCGGGGCCGGGATCTCTCCAGGACGGGGGACTGTACCCGCAGCAGCAGCAACAACAGCAACAGCAGGGCTCCTCCTCGTCCGGCAGTCCACAGCAGGCCTGTGGTCCACCAGTCGAGGGAGAAAGCGGTCCCCCGCCTTCGTTGGCCTCTCCAGTGCCCTCACCGTACCCGTCGGCCCCGCCTGAGCCTCAAGCCTTAACCCCGCCCGACGACGACATACAATCGAGTCAGGCGACCTCTCAGCAGCAACAACAACAACAGCAACAGCAACAGCAGTCGCAACAGCAGCAAGTTCAACAGCAACAACAACAACAACAGCAGCAGGTCCAACAGCAACAACAACAGCAGCAGCAGCAGCAACAACAACAACAGCAGCAACAGCAGTCGCAGCAGCAGGATCATTCGCCACAGCAACAGCTGACGCCCCACGAGGTGGACCGCAGCGACTGTTTCCCCGGGGCCGGGGAGCTTCAGCAGTATCCCCAGCACTATTTCAAAGAGGCCCGGCCGCATCCGTCGCCGTCCGTGCCGCCGCACATGCTCACGCCCGGCGGTTTCTCCGCGTTGCACTATTTGAAGCAACCGGGCGTGATGCTGACGTCCCTCGGCCAGGGTGACGGCGGGCCCGGCCTCGACGGACACCAGTACGCAAGCCCCGGGGCCCCGAACATGGCAACCGGTCTACCGGACATCGTCCAGCAAAGCGGCAAGTCCGGTAAAGGGGCGAACAGCGATCTACGGTTGTTCAAGTGTCTGACATGCGGCAAAGACTTCAAGCAAAAGTCGACGCTGCTGCAACACGAGAGGATCCATACGGACAGCCGGCCATACGGGTGCCCGGAGTGCGGGAAGCGGTTCCGGCAACAATCGCACCTAACGCAGCATCTGCGCATACACGCGAACGAGAAGCCGTACGCGTGCGTGTACTGCGAGCGTACGTTCCGGCAGCGTGCGATCCTCAACCAGCATCTGCGCATCCACTCGGGTGAGAAGCCATACCAATGTCCGGAGTGCGGAAAACACTTCCGTCAGAAGGCGATCCTGAATCAGCACGTCCGCACACACCAAGGCGAGCATTTCTCTCTGCCTCCCAGACTCCCAGAGGGCGTCCACCACAACCACACTGACCCATTCACCGGGGGTTCTTTCTGTTTTCTTTTTTTTTTTTTTTTTTTTTTTTTTTTTTTTTTTTTTTTTTTTTTCTTTTTTTTTTTTTTTTTTTTTTTTTACTTCATCGTCTATCTTCGCCTTTTACTTTGTCGACCGTATGTAGACTGTTGTTCGAGCTTCAGCCCCAGTCATCGACGATCACCATCGACACCGCGTCTCGTCTCATCTCATCGTCGCCGGTCGATCATTGAAAGACGCGATACTCGCCGTTCGTACATCAGCCACCGTTCTCTCATCGTTCTCTCTCTCTCTCTCTCTCTCTCTCTCTCTCTCTCTCTCTCTCTCTCTCTCTCTCTTTTCTCTCTCTCTCTCTCTCTCTCTATCTCTCACTCTCTTTTCTCTCTCTCTCTATGTTCATTGCCACTTGTCCATGACTTTCGTTACTAACAAATCGTCATCCCCCTCTCTTCAGTTCCTGCTCTATCTGTCTCGCAACCTGAGAAGCTTCATGTGAAAGTGGTGCAAGTCGACTTTGTTTGCCCATTCATTGATAACGTCACAATTACGTGGCACAAATATTACATTATTTTATAGAAACAGCCATTTTTTTAATAGTGCTCAAAGAAACCTGTTTTCCAATAAGCTGTTTCGACTTGCACCATTTCCGGATTGAGCGGCTCATTGTCAGTCGATCCACTTTAGTTTTCCGCTTTGTCCTCGATCCGCAACACGCAGACAACGTGCTCGTCCGCAGTTCATAGATCGCTGCACTTCGCTCGTTCGCGCGGTTCGCGAAGACCGAGGAAGAAACGCGCAAGTTCGTCCACGAGAAGATGGCACAGAAAATCTTATATCCCCACTGTCAGATATCCTTCGCGTCAGAAATACTTCGCAATGGCCTGAATCGTTCAACGAAGAAAATAAATGATCTAGCGACGCGTTGATGATATCTTGCTGCCCCTCTAGAACTTGGAAACCTTACTAGCGTTAAGAGTGGGGTCCATCTTCTCGTGGACAGACAGTAGTTCGAGAGAGCAACGAGCCAAGGCCAACCGAAGCATCAGAACGGTTGAGCTGGACGCGAGAGTGCTGGTGAGCTGTGAGATAGAGGAGCCTCCCTCTTCGTCTAGCCTCGATCCCCCTGGATCCATCAGAGTCCAGTATCCTCTGCAACAGGGCTATTCAAATTGTGGTTAGGCCACATTCAACTCCTTTCACGACCTTCGAATGCAAATGATTGGAGGCCTCGTTCCTTGTAAAAATCTCGGTTGCTGATCCCACCACTCCATTGAACTCGCATGGAGAAGGGCAGGCATAGTGAAGTAATTCTGGTTTTCTCTCTCATCCGCAAGATTGAAGAAAACTTAAATTCCTAGGTCAGATTGGTCCTCAATTAATGAAGTTCAATTGACCAGGACCGGAAAGAAGGATAGCCCTGGTCTGCAACATTATCCTCTATGTTTCCCATTGTTCTCCACGACCCAACCTCCAGCAGCCCGCTCTCCGTCGCATACGGAACCTCATCACGATATTAATATACAATCTCTATTCTGGCTGTCGCTGCTAACGTCGCCTAACTCCTCCATGGTCTTCCCATTAAACGCGTCCTTTCGCGAAGGTGGAGGAGGTGGATCTCTCGGTGATGATGAACCAAGCCGCGCGTAGAAACCTCGTTAGCGATCGCGATTCGCTCTGTCTGTCGCGGTCTCTTTCGCTTGATTAACATCCGGTCTGGACCGTCAAACGAACTCGGATAACTTCGGGCATACCGGCTGACAGAGATCCGTGCTGTGGAACGCTTTTTTAGAACGATGGTTGTGCGACGATACTTTCAAAATGCTCTTCAAGGTGCTCTTCAGCGATCTTCAGGGTTCAGAGGAAATACTGGATATTTTGGGGACAGTTCTGATTTTGATCGAAGGACGCTGTAGATTAGAAAGTTCAAAACATTTTCCTTAGAGAACTAGATCGTCCGTCGATGCGGGACAACCTTGAGTCTCACACTTTCGAAACACGAAGAGCCGAAACCACAGAGCACCTTGACAACATGCTAAGCCGAGTGAACGGAAGAATCCTATTAAAAAAATGGCGATCCACAGCCGGGGCTCTTCGCGTGAGCCGACCCCCGCGACCGAAATCTCTAGTCCGCGAAGTCTCCGGCCGACTAACAAAAATCAAAGTGTCTCCTCCAAAACTCGTCTCTGTTATCCCATCAGCCGAGAGGATGAACCGTGTGCGTGGGTTTCTCTGTTTCAGACGTGAGCCCGCACCTGATCTTCAAGAACGGTATGACGCCGACCCTGTGGCCGCAGGACGTGCCGTTCCCGCCGGAGGAGGGGAAAGAGGAGGTGGCCTCGACGTTCGGTGACACGGACACGCAATCGGGTGCGTTCAGCCCGGCGCCGGACGCGAACTCGATCCAGTACCCGGCGTACTTCAAGGACCCGAAGGGCGGGAACCACGCGGTGTTTGGTGCGGGTGGTACGGGTAGCTTCGGCGCCCTGCAGTACATCAAGCAACAAGGAGGCAGCAAGAGCTGTCTTCCGGACGTGATACAGCACGGTCGTTCGGCGGGTATGCCGTTGTACGTGCGTTGCCCGATCTGCCAGAAGGAGTTCAAGCAGAAGTCTACGTTGCTCCAGCACGGGTGCATCCACATCGAGTCGAGGCCGTACCCTTGCCCGGAATGCGGCAAAAGGTTCCGACAGCAGTCCCACCTGACCCAACACCTCCGTATCCACACGAACGAGAAGCCGTACGGCTGCGTGTACTGCGGCCGTAATTTCCGGCAGCGCACGATCCTGAATCAGCATCTGCGCATCCACACCGGCGAGAAGCCGTACAAGTGCCAGCAGTGCGGCAAGGACTTCCGGCAGAAGGCGATCCTGGACCAGCACACGCGCACCCACCAGGGCGACCGACCGTTCTGCTGCCCGATGCCCAACTGCAGGCGCAGGTTCGCCACCGAACCCGAAGTCAAGAAGCACATCGACAACCACATGAACCCGCACGCGGCCAAGGTGCGCCGGAACTCGAGCAGCGACACCAAACCGCCGGGCACTCCCGCCGGTCTCGGGCCGGTGCCGGTCCCTCGCGGATTGACGCCCACCGTCGTCAAACCTGAGCTCTATTTCCCGCAATGCTACGCGCCGGCCTTCAACCACCAACCGCCGGTGTCGACGGCACAGTTCCCCGGCCAGACGAACGGAGTGTCCGTCGCCGGCGAGTTCAAACCGCCGACCGGTCTGCCGCCCCAGTGACTAACCGTCCATCCTGCCGCCTACTAGCAAGCAGGAATACCGCTGAGGTTTCAGCGATGCTTCGGTCACCCGCTGCAACCAGACGCCGGTCCGCCGGCCACCATAGCTGCCGCTGCCGCCCACCGATGCGCCACCACACACCAGCCCATCCAGCAACACTACCCGTGACAGTTGCCCAACATTCGATGATAGGGCCCACAGTGTTTTCGTTCCCCAGTTCGAACCCTGCGAGAACCGTTCATCGGCGCCGATCATGCTCGACGGCCATCGCTAGCTGTCCTCTAAGGATTTATCTTCGTCTTCGCCTTCGTCTTCGTCTTCTTCTTCGTCTTCGTCTTCTACTTGACAGTCTCTGTCTCGTTCTTTCCTTCAACCTCGGACCCCGTGCAATAATCGACCAGGTGTTTTGATTCAACAGGACACGTTCAAGTTCGGTGAACCGGTCAGTACAGATTTCTAGAGGACCCCCGGATGGTCTTGGTTCATGTGCAGAGAAATCGCTGGGTCATGCTCCGAAAGAGATACACACTGTTTTAGATTGATGTTGTTACCTGATGGTTAATACTCTCCGTGTTATGTCACAGTTGATATGTTATTATAAGGTGGACGAGGCCGGTCGGTCGATCCGAGGGAACGGGGTTGATGAGTCTATGAGAGGATGCTTGGTAAGTTTATATAGTGATTTTTATGTAACTTTGTTGCTTTCGTAGGTCGGGATTGTGGGTTGCAGGGGAACATCCTTTTTCTTGGGAAATTGTTGACTTTCTTTTGAATGATGTCTCTGCAACAAAGCAATTCTCTTTTCATTGTAGAGACTTTGACTACCTACGAATGCACACATTAAAATGTGCACTCAAATTATTGTACGTTAATACATTGGATTTAGAACGAATAGAAATCAAAATTCATTCTGAGAGACTGATCTGAAGAGGAAGATAGAGCACAGGGGCTGTTTTTAACCAGCTACGAGTGCACCATAATATATATATATATATAGTAAAACATCATTAAATTCGTTGAAACACTTCATACTTTTGAAAGGAATTTTCTTCAAACGAGGTAGTGACCACCGTAAGGGATTATTCCTACCGAAACAAAATGGATGATTTCTCGATTAAACTATAATCGACCGAATACCTAGAATCTCGAAAACCAATTTCTAGAACCGACGAACTTTCAATTGCAAATCGTTACATAAAGATCTTAACGAGCATCCCTTAAGAGAAACGGTAGACCGTGTAGCCTGCAGGTTTAGGCAAATAATCGCGAAGCAAAACGAGTTCGCAGAGAAATCCCACGGATCGAGGGACCGACGAAATTTTCGTCCAGGCAGTACTCGCAATAGACACGATTAACGAGAGCATGATCCAGCGAGGTGGACGCATGAACGAGGTCAGGCCAGGGGTGTGTGTCCTTGACCGTGGCCGACGGGGTTGGCCGTCGAGCTGTGGACCGGCGCCGGACAGGTGCGTATCAACCAACGAAGAGTCTCGTCTATTCTCCCATACACCTATTTTTTATATATACAATAACAATAGATTACAACAGAGGTGCGGCGTTCGTACCTTCGCGCGTTTATTTCCGTGGAACAAGCGAGCAGACTACAGCGCGATCAAACAATTACTTTAACAGTGAAATTGTCAAACACTAAAAATCTTCGTTGCATTGTGACTCTTGGGCGGTTTTTATAACTAGACTGAAGATTTTATGCATTTATGACAGAAATTATGGAAAACTACGCGGACACAGAGTCGTTGCGCCAGGGGAAAAAATTCCCATCTCTCTGCCAGTACCGGATTAGTCACGTGACGTTGTGACACATGAACAACAAAGAACGCATCACGTGACCGGCCGGTAGAGGGGGAAGGTAGAGTGCGGATGATTTAAATTTTGATTTCAATTACTTGCGACTTGTTGAAATGATTCAAAAACGTGACACGTTGCCATTTAGCTTCTGTTCCTTGCAACCAATGTAGAACATTTTTGTTTTGCATGAAACAATTGTTTGATCGCATTGTAAACGAGTCTGCTGCAGCTCGAGAGAGAGAGAGAGAGAGAGAGAGAGAGAGAGAGAGAGAGAGAGAGAGAGAAAGTGAGTAACTGAGAATGAAAGAAAGAAAGAGAGAGAGAAAGTCTCGGTGGTTCCGGGCAGGCAGGCCGTCCGAGGGTGTCGTTGAATGTTCGCACCGGTCCGAGCCCGTTCGGAACTAGTTCGCACGGGTTGAAGGGGTTCGATTATGAGAGTAGAGAACAGAGGAGAGTAGGAAAGAGCGAGGGTAAACGATTGTGATACGATATTTAACTTGCCTATGTTTAAAGAATCCGCGAGAAAAGAGAGAGAGAGGAAGTAACAAAAACGGAATGAGGAAGACGATAGAGTGGAGTCGAAGAAGGAGAAGAAGAAGAAGAACACGATCGTATAGATACATTGAGATGGGAGGTGAACACACGACCACGAGAAGAATGCCTGTAAATATGTAAAGCCGTTCGCTCCGGCGGACAAACAAACAAACAAATGAAACAAAAAAGCGGAGACGCCGTGGAAAAGAACGGCCCGAGTGAGAAAGAGAGACGGAGGGAGTGAGTGTGTCCGAGAGAAGGAAAGAGAGAGAGAGAGTGTGTGTGTGTTTGAGCACGTGTGAAAGAAGCGAGAGAACAGGGTTTGGAAGATAGAGAGGGAAGAGTCGCGAGTGGGCAGGATCGCTGAGAGAGAGAGAAAGAGAGAGAGAGAGAGAGAGAGAGAGAGAGAAAGAGAGTGACAGAGAGAGGGACAGAGAGAGAAAGAGTGGAGAAAAATAAGAGGAGGGAGAAGAAGAAGAAGAAGCGGAGAGGACGAAGAGACGAGAGAAAAAAGAGGGGAGGCGAGTGGGACGGTACGGGGGTAGAAAAATCCAGGGAAAAAGAAGTGGGTAGGAGGACGATGTGGAGAGGAGAAGGAGAGAGGAGAGATTAGGTAGGGGATTTACGAGGCCGAGGGCCGCCAGCGTGCTGAGCCATAGCTTTTCTGTACGACAAGTCGACGACGACGCCGATACGGAGGGAAGAGGGGTTACGACTCTTGTATACTATAGTAATATTTGAATGTATATTTATACGACAGGTTATATATATATTATTCTATTAACTATAATGATGATATTTTGAATCGGTTTTAAAATCAGATTGGTGCTGATACGTAAATGCTATATATATATAAATAAGGTGTAAGCGAGTAGACGAGAGAGACAGAGCGAGAGGGGGGGAAGGGGTGAGCGAGAGAGAGAGAGAGAGAGAGAGGGGAGATAAAACAAGCGAACCACGCGCACGAGGATGAGAGAAAAAAGAAAAACGGAGGAGGGAACGTGGAAGAAGGCTGAGACACCGTATAGAGAGTATAGCGGTTTAAACACGTAGGGTTATAGTCGATAGATAGTAGCTTAATGGAACTGAGAGGAACGGACGGGGTTATATAGGGGGAGGGGGGATGGTTGCGCGCGACGCAAAGGGGGATCGGGAGACGCGCGCGAACGAGACGGTGTGGAGAAACACGACCGAAGCGCCGGGAGGAGATACGAAGACTTTATCGGAGGAGCCTCGTTTTTCGCGAAGTCCGTTCTCGTTCGGAACTTTAATAATAACGAGAGTAATAATTATAATTGAACATTATCATCGCGAACGAAGGATTAGGAGGGAGAAAGGGTGGGAGGGAGGGGTGGAGGAGGATTATATATTTCGTGGCAATACTTAAACGAGACGAGGAACGAGGAGGAAATGATACGAGGAAATTTCAACGTACTAGAGAATAGTCTTTTAAATTTCTATATTAAGACGTGTGATCTCTCTAATTATTGTACATTATAAATATATGTATGTATATGTGTGTATATATACATTACACGTATATGTATACATAGAATACGTATAATGTATACATACGTATATGTTATGTATATATATATAATATTATTGATGATCTATACCTATAGACGAGATGCATAAAAATATATGTATATGTATATATATATACCAACAATTATTATATATATGTATACATATTGATAATTACGATTATACGTATATTAGGCGTTCTACAGTTAGTCTTTTATCGTATGATTAGACACACAGAGATGATCTGAAGATGAAATAATTGTGCGGCCATACTCTCTGTGGCCTGTTCGTAGTGCCTCGGAATTGCTGCTCGCGGCAGTGATTTGACCGTATTTTAGGAAGGTATATTAATTAATAATTATATTCAGAACTGCAATTATCGATACTCTCTGATACAGTACGAAAGGGAAAATGCGCGCGGGGAAGACGATTTTGGGAGGCGAGCGAGGAAGAGGGCTGAAAGATATCGCGGGAGAGAAAAAGAAGAAACGATAAAAAATACGACGAAACCGAAGGGAGCAGGGGCGGGATGGGGAGAAACACGTTGATCGAGAGGGTAAGGGGGGTGGGTTGGGGTGGGGGTCAAACCGGGGGTGATCGTGTCGTCAGGCGTCACGTTAATCGACTCATTATTTAATTAATCAGAGATTTTACTTATATCGCGTTCGCGGGACCACGCGCCGCGAACGAAAAAAAAATCAATATAAGGGAGAAAAGAGGGCGGGGAACAAGGTGGAAGACGTGCAGGTGCGCCGGAAACCGCGAGAACGGCCGAAAAACGACGATGTGATCGTCGCCCGATATTCGTTCGTCGACGTTTTAGATATTTTAAGTTCCTTTTCTTCTTTCTTTGCCGCGCGGAAATAGCTGTTCACGTCCTACGGCTGTTGACTACTGGTATCGTTGTTTAATGTTACTTTGCTTCTGTAACGTCGCGTCGTTATCCCCGCCATATATGTAGGAATATAGGCGATGGAGAGGTAGGGATGTTGTCGTTAGCCAATCACTGCGGAAACGAATGGCCTCCACTGCTCCGGAATGTCTCGCTGGTCGGAGACGTCTGGGTTACAATACACTGTATCATCTTATTCCGACGATTTCTGATTAAATTCTCTTTAACGTCACGTTATTTGAGGAGAATGTTAATTTACAGGGGAATGTTATCAAGCGGATGATGTTTTGTGTCGAATCTTATCGAGCAGTGGACGTTGTTTGCTGATAGTTGTGGGGATAGAACGCGACGCTAAAGGAGGAAAGTGCTATATCCTGGTGAAAAGTGTTGGTGAAAGTGCTCAATTGACTAAGCAAGGGTGCGTGGCACTCGAATGGTCAAGAAACTTATTGTTTCTTTAGTTACCGATCTCCTGTAATCTCGTCGATGCTCGAGCATTACTTAATGACCAAGATAATATTTCTATCATAAAACTGTACTAATTAAGCGTCTCGTTACAACAGAACTTAACGCCACATCTCAATTTTCACGCGTCCATCGACGAACGTGCACGGCAAAAATTACAATCATACTCGCCGAAAAACAATACGTCCCTAACCAGCCTAACCGACGCGGAAACGACGATCAATTACTCATCGACCAACAAATCGTTCCAGAGACAATCAAAATTCGCGCATACCCGCGAAACGAGCCCCTCCCTGATCCCCTAATCGGCATTAGTTCGAGCATCGTATACGATTCGCGTAAAGTTCCGCGGGGATCCCACCGCGAAAAGATCCAGTTTCCCACGGTCGGGCTCGGCGACGCGCACCTCGGCAGATACGACAGGAATTTTTAATTTCGGCACGGCCGAAACAAAGCTCCTTTTCCTTTGATCGTGCCAGGCGTTTCTTACCTCGCGACTCATTGTTCGTCCGCGGGTATCGGCGAGCATAATAGGATTCTGCCGGCACGTTCCGCTCGAATTCGCGAGAAAACGGAACCGCGAATCGCTGGAGATTCTCCATTTTTCGCGCGACGCGGAGAAATTAGATTCGATGGGGAAAATCCTGCGCGATGGACGCGTGGAAAAATTGCGAAAAACAATTATCCGAACATTCATAACAATAATTGTCCAAATCGTAAGAAACCAAAGTTAAACGAAAATGTATTTTCTATTTTAATCAGTAATGCCTGAAGTCATTTGAAGCAACTTTTTCCTTTGCGAAGATGTTTTCCACGGCTTTATTAAGGAGATATTAATGAAAAACGCGGACCAATCAGAGCACAGGTCCGTCCGTAGTAGCCGCGCTCTGATTGGTCCGCGTTTTTCATTAATAACTCCTTAACGAAGCCGCGGAGAACATTTTCGCAAAGGAAAAAGTGAGTTCAAATGATCTCAGGTATCAACTCTTCGAAGGAAGTACATTTTTAGTTTGTTTCAAATTGAATCAACACTATTGTTTACACAGGATGAGATTAGAAACTCTTCAGGAACCGGAGGTTCGAATAATCGGTGTCCCACAGTGAGACCGCCGATTCTCTGGGATCCCGTTCGCGAAATGTCGCATCGGTAAAATTGCAGACTGGCTGTTTACGCGGCTAGCACTGTCCTCGGTCTTTCAGAACCGTCCGTAATCCAATTCGAAACGGAAACGCTCCTCGAGCGCCCCCGGGCGACGCAATTATCCCCCCCGGACTCGAAAGTTAATTTTTACAACGTATCGGGCCGAAACGATTTTCTGTAGGAGATCAAACGCGTAATTGGAACCGACTAGTTTCTCCTTTGTCAAGCAAGTCGTGGAATTTTTATTGTTGCCGATTGTTGGGACCACCAGCGTTTCGCTTTTCGTTCAACGGAAAAGCGAGAAGAAAGGGAACGATCGTGTTTTGTTGTAAAGAACCTGTAGATACGGATCTTGTTTATTGTTCGAGCTCGTCGCAAACGATATATATTATCTTATATATATTATATTATAGTTATTATTATTATTATTATTATTATTATAGTTATATTATATCTTATTTTTAAGTTTCTCCGTGAAAGAGACAGAGAGAGAAAGAGATTTTTGCATACAGTGGTTATTCTTCCTACTTTTTTTTATAGAGTTTCTTATCTATTGTTGTATGTTTCCTTCTTTTTTTTATTCAAATGGTACTCTTTCACGTGCACACATACACAGACACACGTACACGCGCTGCTTCAGCATGTCTGACATTGTTTGGAGCCGTTTTTATTCGTCTCCTCTCTTGTTTGAACGGACTACTACGGTTCTTTCATTATTATTTTTTTCTTTTTTTTTTTTGTAATTGTTTACTCTATTTTTAAGGTTAATCGACTACTAGTGCTTATATGCTTGTTATACTCTTAATCTCGCAGTCATGAAATCGGCCGTGTGATATATACGTACGCATACTATGGATTTTGATAGGCTGTATTTATAGTTGCGAACGCGACCAACCCCCGAGAACGAATGTCGGATTTGGTTTCTAGGACTTGTTTAATCCTTTCTTTTTTACATGTATATATATATACATACACACATCGGACACACGCATACATACGTTTATGTACGGTCGGTCGAAAGAGTCCTCTGTGCACACTTCAGAGCGGAATAACTTTCTCAAAATGAGTTCAAACCGTTTTAATTTGTTCGGGATGTCAGAGGAGCTATTTTATTAGATCATGTGTAAACACGCTTTGCATTAGGTGGTCCACCAAAAGTTCGTGAAAAAGTAAGGGAAAAACTCTTGACATTGTTCAGCACACCGAGTTAAACAATTTTTTCACATTGTGCACATTAGTCGGGAACGAACTTTTGGTGCGACCTACCACAAAACGTGTTGTTCATTATAGGCTCCTGCAAAAGAGCTGTAAAATTTACTATTTTGTTCCTACCTCTCTTGTCAACTTCATAAAACTTTCTTGGCATGCGGTGAACTGATGCCCTTCTAGGTTCTTGAAGAAGTTCATTTGATCTGCATTTAAAAATGTTGCCTCGAGTGTACTTTTTTAAACGAGCGTGTATATTGGCTAGAGTTTGCGAACGATTCGCGAAAAAGGCGGCGACGATTGGCCAGCCGATCTCCGCCCAAACTACGAGAAGGACTCGCGTTTTATATATATTCACACATATATGTATATATATATATATATATATATATATATATATGTATATATATTTTTTTTTACTGTTTGTGTTCCGAGTGTGTAGAGAACTCGTTGCGAACTGCCGCGAGAACTGGTTTCGGGTGGTCGGACGACGTCAGAGCCTTCTGTGGTGCCATTTCGATCGACGGGACGCACGCACAGAAAACAGGAAAAACCGCCGGGCGTACTGTGATATCATCGATTCGCTGACGAAAATCATGCGGAGGTCTCCGCGAGTCCGAAAGAGAACGTGCGAAACGCTGCCGGACGCGCCACCAAAGCTCCATTTCACAAATCAACCCTCGCGCGCCCCTCAAAAATGATCCCCGATCGAGATTCATCCGTTTTTCACCGACACGCGCACAGCTGTTTCATTCGTACTCTCACATTTTTAAAACCGATTTTTAATCATTAATCGATTACTCAAACGCTCCTCAAAAACAGTTGCATGAAAGAGCCTGAGGCAATATATCAGCGATTCTTGTCTTAACAAATCATTTTCTATTTATAACTTCACGTTTTAGCTTTTCATGTGTGTGCTCGATTTCTAAATCAAGATCACACAGAATTTTTTAATGTTTTATTGATTTCGCTAGGGCTCTGAGTCAAAACATTCTAAAATGTCTATAAATTAAAAATGTTTTTAGTTGTCGCAACAATTTCAATGCGAACAGTTTGGCTAAAGTGAAAAGTGGTTGAATTTTCGCCCGAGAAGCGTACGAGGGTTCAGAAACGGGAAAGTATCGAATGCAGAGGGTGGAAGATCGCGAAGGGGTCGCGGAACGATCCGGCTGATCCGCGTCGGAAGTATACGATGTTGTCATACGTTTTATTTATAAGAAGCGACTTTTCTATCGTAATAGTGTACAGCGCGCGAGAAAAATACATAGAGCGAGAGAGGGCGAGAGATTAACGATTAACATTTAAGCTGACGCGTGGATCGTTTCGCGGGCCGTGGTCGACGGTCGTCCAACTTTCTCGGGTCGATTTAGCGGGATCGAGACAAACGGGGTTCTCGCGATCGACGATCGAGGACGCGTAGAGCAGCGGGAGCGTGAAGAAGACGCGGTTACAAGAAAAAAACGGAGACAGAAAGAAAGGCAGAATAAAAATAGAGAGAAAGGGGAGACAGACACCACCGTGCGTTCAGGAGCGTCGATCGAATAACTATTTCGCGATTGTCCGACGTCGTCCGGCCTCACTGTTGGCCAACTTGTTAAACCGACTGTTCTTGTTCAACGAACTACCGATGCATTTATTATATGTATACATATATATACATATTCTATTCTATTATATATTTTTTTCTCTTTCCTCGATCCTTCTTTTCTTTTTTTCTATTTATCGCTTGTTGCACCGCTCGATCGAGAGGGAAAGCGGACGTGTCCCCCGGTGTGTGTGCGTGTACGTGTGTGCTCGATTGATCGATATAATCGGTCGGTCGATCGATCGATCGCAACGTTTCTCGGCGACGACGGAACTCGCCCACCTTGTGCGTTTGTATACGTAAACGGAACGAGGAGGAACACCCGTTTTTGCGAGGCGACCTTGTGTTTCTCCGAGTTTGTTTTATTATTATTATTATTATTATTATTATTATTTTGTAATTTTGTAATTTTGTAATTTTTATCACGTTTCCCCTATCATGGAATCTACTCGGTTGTGTGCTTTCAGACGTAGAGAGTCACGGCGCGGGCCGCGTCATCCGTGTCGTCCACCGAATGCTCAATCATAGATTAGGTTTAAGGTCTTTATTATATTGTCCTAACGATTTTATGTAAATTATTGTTGCCCCTCCCCTTGTTTTATTAGTTTCGTTCTCTCTTCTTCTCCCCCCAAACAAGACTCAGGGCTTGACAAGCCTCGCGACTGGATGACGCGACCCGGATTGATCTCTCTCTTTCTGGATTTTTGCCCCTTGATTACTCTCTAGTTACGTTCTTCTGTTTCATGTTCGCGTTCTCCGGCCCCTTTCCCCCCAATGTTTTGTTTGTTAGTAGAGGACGAGAAACCGTTCGCGATGCTGTTCTTTCGTTTTATTGTTAATTTATACGACAATCGACCGGCTGGTTTCTCGTTCGGGGAGCATAGAGTGCAGGCGTGGGCGGAGACTGCCCGCGAGACCACGCCTATTACGGGTACTCGGTGGCAAGAGTGTTCGACTTTGTCTAATCGTCAGTTAATGAGTCTTCTCTTCTTCAGAAATCAATTGTACCGAGGCATTGCTCCCGGAGCAACGTTCCGGCAGCCCGGAGAGCTCCCACGGGCCACTAGCCCCGCCCACGCCTGCTTTAGAACGTCCCACCCCCGCGAGAGAGACCTCGCTTTCAAAATTTAGCTTTAAAAGAGAGAGAGAGAGAGAGAGAAAGAGAGAAGGGGAAAAATGTTTCGCGAACGCTGATGCAGGTGCAATACATTACGGATGCGCGTACACTTAGGATCGTGCCGCGGTGCGTTGAAAACCATACGAGTCTCCAGGGGGCGAACATGCGAGCGAGCGAACGCTATACCGGAACCGGAAGTAGCGTTCCTCCTCGTCCACCGTTATTTGTCTCGCGTGTTCGCCTTCTCGACGAGACGAACGTCGTCTCGCTTCGTTTTATTTCCATTTTTTCGCTCATCCCCCTTTGTCCGTGTGCGTTTTCAACCCCCCTCCCGCCATCTTGTTTGTTCCCCTCGAACCCCGCGAAATTCTATTTCGCGTGTACTTAGGCGTTTCAACGCACGCGTAGTTCGCGTTCTCTTTTTTTTTTTATTTATATATATATGTAATATTATATATATATATATATATACATAGATTTTCTTCTTCATCTTTTTTATTTTATGATTTACATATGTATGTATACACACACACACGAACTCGCACGATCGTAATTGTAGAAGGATAAGAGCGAAAGGACGATTAGCGTGAGAACGAACAACAACAACAAAAAAACAGAAACGAGTTGAACGGCGATCATTTTTTGTTTTTTTTTTTACGATATTAGAAATATAATACACGAGAGCAGCGAATCACTGAGCCAAGACTGACCTCTTTGTGTTTTTTTACTCCTTTTATTGAATCGCGAGCGACCTTTTTCTCTCGCTTTTGTACTACTCGCGAGAAGCTTCGCAGCTCGCCGTTTGTTTCACCTAATCGCCGAAAACCATCCGCCCACCGGACCCCCTCTTCCTCGTCATCCTCGGATTTTTGTCTGTTTACTGTTTCTTTTCTTTTGATTTTGTTCCTTTTCTCTGTTTCGATTACGAGCCCGTATATGAATTCGACGCTTTAATCAGCCTTCGATTTACTGTGACAAACAGCGAAAAACAGAAAATATATATATATATATAAATTTATATATACATACATACACACACACACGTAACGAAAGCATTTAAGAAAAACGAACACGAAAAGACGTAGAAAAAAAAAAAGAAACAACTCGCAAGATTGCAATAAATTTTGAATAAAATCTTATTTTTCTTATGCACTCTCCTCATTTTGATTCTTTCGACTTTTAATTTTAAGCTCTTCGCCGAAGCGGTACCGAACCATCGTTACGAAAATTTATTTAACAATCGATTGTTTATTGTTTCAAGATATTCTCTCCGCTGAGATTTTTCGTTTTCACTATCTTTTCGGTTGAGGCCCGGTCCAGTTCTCGTTGCTGTTCGATTAAACGCGAA
Organism: Lasioglossum malachurum; assembly: GCA_028455605.1. Classification (NCBI taxonomy): domain Eukaryota; kingdom Metazoa; phylum Arthropoda; class Insecta; order Hymenoptera; family Halictidae; genus Lasioglossum; species Lasioglossum malachurum. The sequence goes on along the minus strand of CM052315.1, from coordinate 18,168,860 downwards.
TTTTACGATGAAATCATCCTGATTGCAATTAAAGAGCGGGGATCAAGCGAATAATACCGATTTTTTTTAATAATTTTGAACAATCGTAACTTATCGATTTATCCAAAATCAACATTTCGAGACTCGGTAGCAGACGGTCCGGATTCGGGCTTTACGGGCTCGGGTTTCGGGCTCTGTCCGAAGATGCCATCAGAATTCCTGCTCCGTTCCAGCCCCCTTGGCCTCGTAGCCTCCATAACCCCCTGTTTGCCCAGCTTCGATGCCGTACCCTCTTCTAATCCGCCGCAGAACAGCTTGACGATGTATCTAACGCGTAGATCGTAATTAATCGAAGCCGTGACAAGCGTTCGCGAGCCCGAGCAGGGCCGACCCGGCCCGAGAACGTGTTCTGTTCCTCATTTTCAACATTTCCTCTTCCCCTTCTTTTTTCCTTTTATACAATAAAAGCCGAGCCGCATAGATCGTAATTAATCGAAGCCGCAACAACCGTTCGCGAGCCCGACTCAGACCCGACCTGGCCCGAGAGCGTGTTCTGCTTCTCATTTTCACCATTTTCTCTTTCCCTTCTTTTTCTTTTTATACAATGATACATGCAAATAAAAGCTGAGACGCTCGGCGTCGAGAGAAAGATAGAGAAAGACGTTCTTATTTTATTGTTTTCAGATGTTTCCGTTTTTTTCTACCTTTTGTTCTAGCCCCGGTTGACTCGCTGTTTCCCGGATCGGGACGAGAAGGTTTGCCAATTGAGTTCCAATTGATTGTTCCTCTTCTTCTTTTTCTTTTTATTTTGTTTTTTTTTTCCTGATCGTTCTTTAAGCCCCGTCTCGACTGTGAAACGCTCACCGATATCGACGGAAGCTTCTTTCGGAATCCGGAGATACCTTTGCCTCGCGTTCCGCGTTATAATATTTCTTATTAGCTCGGGAGAGCACACAATCCCTTGGAATTTAATTATAAAACTCGGCCCGCAGACACAAACCGTGGGGAGACAACGATGGGAATCTCGGCAGACACTCCTCGACACCTCATTTGCTTCTACGGTGTTCCTTCGGCCTTTGTCCTATTTCCCGTCTTGTTTTCATTATTTTCGTTTCACGCGGATTTATTTGCCACCCGGCTGAAGTTGTCCGATCGATCCGGGACCAGTCCGTCGAGCTACCAACTCGGACTTTTCCACTTCAACCCTTCCGACAACTGCACAATCGAGTCCATTTGAACCTTTGTCCGACGATTTTCTTGAGCGGGTTCTTAAAGACACCGTTTCCGCGCCGGTAACTTTTCATTATATCTCATTGGACACATACATACAGGTCCAAAAATATTTAAAAACATTACAAGGATGAACGTCACGCATTCCAACTCGAATTTTGTTCAAGAATTAATTTCCGCAGCTAATACTTTGAACTTATCTTCGAAAACAAGCAAGCGCAGGAAAGAAGCTCGAACCATAAAATACAGCTGATTGAGCGTCGTAGAAAATTGCGAGCGGAGACCGTCTCGAGACGGTCTGGGTGAAACAGATCCCGGTCGCAACCGTTTAAGGATTGAAATAATGGTTATTAGAAGAGAAACGATTGAGGCTGGTTTCGATGCGCTTCGATTTCTCGACGAGGAGGATTTCGAGCGTCGTAAATATCCCGGCGAATATCGTGTGGCGGGTCCACGGACGCGTACAACCAGTTCTGCTCGTCAGAACGGTCGGTTGTCAGAACGCTGGTTTCGTGGTCTCGATTTGTATTATTTTGCGGCACACGCTCTCTCGAATACAACCGCGATTCTGTATAATATACGAGAGCCGAACAGAAGACGATGCAGATCCCTCAGATGGAATCGTAAATTAAAATCTTGACCGGCCGACGGAAGCCATTTGCTTTTCTCGGGTTCTCCCGTTTCGGGAGAAACAATAGGAAAATTGTTCCAGTCTGGAACTGATCATATACATTTTTCCATCTGAGAAAATGGTCAAAATTTGTTTAGATAGTATTTCGTTTTCTTTCAAACAAAAAGGCCTCAATTTATTTCCGATACTGTCCTCTGAGACAGGTCTGGCCAATCCAAATGGTTTCACGGGCCACTTTGATGAGAAGACCATATGTTATACCATGATTCAATATTGTAATTAACTCTCGAGTCTTAATTAATGAGACATTTGTTTATCCTTTCTTCCACTTAATTTTTGTAAATCTATATTTATGTTCGACGTTGCACATCTTAGCTGGTTCTCTAAAATGGCATCAGTTAATGAAGCACGTGATGAACTCTTTGTAAATTTCATCTTCGAAAAAAATGTTTCACAAACATATGTGGATCCAAGTGCACTTATAACTCGTTGTGCAAAATATCTTAAGTTGGAATATCTCTCGTTGCACTGTAACTCGATTATATCAAAGAATCGAATATACACAGAACTGGAGTTCGTAGTCGCACTTGCGCATTACAACAATGACACATGCTAATTTTCATTTATTTAATATGTCTTGTACACATACAACGAGAAATGTAAAATCGCCCGCATTAACGTGGCGGGCCGCGCGTTGGCCAGGCCTGCTCTAAGAGATATCGTTTTCCTGCGATTTATATGAAGAGGTTCAGAGGACCGTTTAGGGTTGCAATGTGGAGACATAGAGTCTGTGTCTGAGAAGCAAGATTTTTTCGAGATACGAATTCACCTAAGCTGGTTGGGAATTGTTTCTGTTTGGAATGAGTTGTGTGGGTAGGTTCTTAAAAATTTATTTCTGCTATCGTTTTTTACCATTTAACACAACCTGTTTCTTTCGAAGGTGAAGGTCCGGAGGATCGTTTATGGCTGCATTAACAGCACAGTGGTTTGTTTCAAAGACTTTTGTACGATCGATGAGACCGATTATCAGTTTCCGGACTTTCGGCTATCGAGATCGTAATATTTTTCAAGTTTTAAGACGTCGGAAGTGTTGCCCATAAAATTCCCCGATTACCTTCGAGCAGGGCGATCGGTTCCGTCTGCGAGCAGTAAAGTTTAATCGACAAATGCCCATCGAGAACAGCGTCGACGAACAGGAACAGGAACAGGAACGCGAGGAGCGCGCACGGCGCGACGCGGGTCGGACCGGGCCGAGCCGTCTCTGTCGATCGATCGAAAAGTTCGAGCGATTCCGTGGCCGCGTGGCGGCATAACAAGTTTGAGAAACTCTGCCGTCTGCGAGGAGCTATGCGACTGCACTTGACTTTCCAACTTCACGACCGCCGCCGCGGCTACAAAAGCCGAAGCCCGTCTGCGTGAAGTCTGCGCCGCGAACGAACGGCTCTCGCTCTCGCGTCGGAAAGGGAAATTGAAACCGGCTGCGATTCCCGCCGGTGACCAGGACATGACCCGATATCCCCCTCAGTCCCTAGATGACCCTTAGAATCTGCTATCAACAATTTACCACTTGTTCTCCGTTTTTTACAGCTCCAGGTTATCAACAATTTACAACTTGTTCTCCATTTTTCATATTCTTAGAGCCAACCTGATATGTCCCTAAATTCCTAGATTGTCTTCAGAACACATCATCAGAAATTTTCAACTTGTTCTCCGGTTTGCACTGTCCCAGCTCCAACACAATATGTCCATCGATCACTAGATCAATTTCAGAAACTTTTCATCGACAAGGTACAACTTGTTCTCCACTCTTCGTGGTCTTAGACCCAACCTGATATGTCCCTAAATTCCTAGATTGTCTTCAGAACACATCATCAGAAATTTTCAACTTGTTCTCCGGTTTGCACTGTTCCAGCTCCAACACAATATGTCCATCGATTACTAGATCAATTTCAGAAACTTTTCATCGACAAGGTACAACTTGTTCTCCACTCTTCGTGGTCTTAGACCCAACTCAATATGTCCCTCGATCACTAGTTCGTCTCCAGAACACGCTCCCAACAACTCGGAGCATGTTCTCGATTTTTCCGAGTCGATTTTAGCAGGGGACCACCTGGTGGATCGCGAAAACAGACGATCGAATGACGAAGAAAAAAAATGAAGCCCGCAACGCCGTCAGAGGTCCACTCGATCGTCATCGCAGTCGAATTGTATAATTAGTCTTATCGCGCAGATAGGATGCTCGCGATTAATTCAATTTGGCCTCGCTTACTCCGAACGATAACGCGTGCCGTTAATAATGAGAACCGTCGAGTTTTCGCATTCATCGGACGCACAATAATTAGTGGAAAATCCGCTCGGCAAAAAGAGCAGAATAATATTGTTGCTTTTCCGCAACACGAGCGACTGTCGCTGGAATGACTGGCTTCGGACTTTTGTTTACGGTCAGCGCATTTATCGAGATGCTTTTGTTGAATGTTGTCGAATCGATTTGGTCGTTTGACCGTGGAGTTTGTAATTGAAATCACGCAGAATCTGAACGAACGGAGATGTAAGCATTAATAACGACAATTGGCAATTACTACTTAGTACGTTTCACGTATCGGTATCATCGCAAGAGAAAATAAGAGAGCCGGCTCTCGGTTGCAAGAGCGAAGTCTGTGGGAGATAATGGTCGATGACGATCGAGGAGATAGTCGACCCGTGACCTCCGACGATCGTGACGGCATGGAATCGCGACGATAACGAAACGAGATGAAACGGGAGACGAGACAGGGCGGTGTTTTCGGTGGAACAATGAGGCTCGCCGGGCTTAGGCTCGCGGCCGCAGCTCTGCAGGGTCGTGGCTGCAGTCGCGTTAATGTTGTTATTGCCAAAAATGACGAGGAACGAGTTTACGCGGCTCACCGATACCGCCGTGTGCCGTCTTAACCAGCGCCGCACACCGAATCCGGTTAGACCGGTTCGGCGAGACGTTAGATTTTCGCGTGATCGCACTTTCGGTTTCTGAATATTGTGTCCTTGAATGGAGTCCCGGGGCTCCGGGGCCCGGTGTGGCCGCCGAGGTGATGCAAGAACGAGTGCACCGAAATTTACGGGTCGGGAACAGCGAAGGAGAGAGAAGGAGAGGGAGAGACGAGTGGCCAAGCTCTCGAGGAGTTTCGCTGCGGCGGTAGAAGCAAAATGCACGTATCGTCGGTAATTGCCGGGGCCTTTACCGATCTTTCGCTCGGATTTCATTGCTACGCTCGCGACGATTAACAGCTGGTTCGCTACGCTGATCCGAATCTCGATTACGCTGCCGGATCGTGGTTTTCGATTTTGGGACATGTTTGTTCTAGGAAACGTATACGAGACCCGTTGCCTTAAAAAAGCTTTTTGTTTAACACCAGTGAAAATACGTACGAAATAACACAGTATACGTGTTTAGTCTATGCTGTTACACGTAAGTTGTACCATACATAAGTTCAGAAACTGCAACGTCATATACGACGAACACAAAGAATGAGGGAACTTGCCTTCCAGTTAACAGATTAATGGTACCAAGCGACCGTAAAACGATCTGTTGGTTTGAAGAAAGACAGGCGAACCTTATCGACAGCCCGCAGCAACAGTATAATGCAATTTACTTCGAAGTATACGTAAATACTACAGTTTAAGCTACCGAAAGCGTTAGATTACCAAACTTCTCTAGCGAATAAGCAAGGAAATTAAAAGTTTAGAATAAAGATGAATGGAGGTACGCGGTAAAGAGCTATTATAAAATGATCCTCTGATTGACAAACCACACGTGAATCTTTTTAACAACGTGCAGCAAGAATTTAATGTAACCTCTCAGTTGTACATAATACACGGTATACGTACTAATTCATAGTGATAACATCGCCGAGTAAAAAGATTCTCTCTATTATCTAACTCGTCATCCAGTTAACCAGTCAATGGTGCCAAGCTACCACAAAATAATCGTTTAGAAACCTTATCTCAAAAGCCAGCAATTTAACGCAATGTCCTCAAAAGTGTGCATACACAGACTAATCTAATTTTCTGTCGTGTAAGTAAGCTGGTCCCGTCCGGTTAACGGGTTAATGGTACCAAGCGGCATAAAATAATATCCCGGTTGGAAAAAAAGGCGCATGTACCTTTATAATAGCGTGCAGCGAGAGGTTAACGAGAAACGGGGGGTGGGGGTTCATATCGGGAGGCCTCGAAAAGGCCCGGTGAAGAGAGCTAGCTCGGCTGGGACTCGCTGCACGGGCCCCGAGCACAGTTCTCAACTCTGAGAGTCTCGGCACGGCTCGGCGCAAAACTGAAGGCCCGAAGGACAAGAACGGGACGACGCGGGGCATTGGAACGGCGCGAAGAATGATGGATCATCATGCATGCCCGAAAACCCGTTGGGACTCCGCCGAGATGAAGAATGTTGCCCGGGGACGAGAAGAATCCAGCGGACCGGGAGAGCAGACCCTGCCGGCCGACGATATCGGCGATCGGGCCCGCTCGAAAAGCGGATTGATTGAGCCAACCGAGCTACGTTTTTCTTCGAGGTCGTCTCGGTGATCGATGGACGATAGAACAATCCTTCGATCTCGTAAGAATCGACCATCGAACCCCGCCGAAACCCACCGCGATCATTAGACCGCGGATCTTATGCATTTGTGGCGACAAGGAGTAGGTGAAATGTGATGGAAGGGACTCGATGAATTGCCAGAAACTTATTCAAGGTGTTAAAGGAAGAAATAAATTTTAAGTTGGTTTCAGTATACTGTAATTGACGCAAACAATTGGTAATCCTACTAATAGAACAAATTACGCCACAGATGCATGGTCTACGTAGCAGTCGAAGCGTTAGTTGTCAGTCTAAGCTGAGGATTGGTCAGAGAAAAGTCAAAAGTACCCTCCGCTGCAGCCGTATAGCAATTGAGCCCCTGATGTCCAGTAGCACCATCAGCAATATTGAACAAGGCTTCGATTATGGACCCTGGAGTGTTTCCTCCATCCTCCCTACACTTTGGAACAACGCTATCCTCCATACAAGCTCCCAACACCGAAACCTACGAGTTTCCTTACGCAGACAAAGAAGCTCCAAAAAATCGAGCATCTCCCTAGAAGAGGCGACTATTCTGTTCCGAGTTCAACCGGAAAGCCGAGGACGCCGGAACACGGGTTAAACCTGAGTCACGCGACCCCGTTGATCCCCGGCCGGCGTCCCGACGCCCGAAAAACGCAGAAAAAGGTCCCGAAGGCATCTTCTTCTTCTCGATCCACCTAAAAACTTGCGATCAGCAAAGACCGCACGAGAGGAAGGAAGAGAGCCTGAACCGAGCTGAAAACCGAAGCAAGATGGGGCCTAGTGTGCGATGAGGGGGTCCGGGGGATGTGTGGGGGACGTCCCGAACAAGGAGGCTCTTCCGAGAAAGAGTAACGAGGAGAGAACCGGCTGATAAATATACGAATGGGTCCAGGTGGAACGAGGAGGACTGCGACGCACGAAAAGCGATCCCCTAAAACGAGGAAAGCTTTCGCGACCGTGTTTGCGAACTGGGCGGAAAGATGAGGCCGCGGAACGATTCGCGAAAAAATTGCACGATAAACGAGAGGAGCCGATAATAAGAGACGGCCGGGGATCACAGCCTGGAGAGAAAGACTTCGGCTGGCTGGTCTGGCCGGGACGGGGCCAGGGGGGACTCCTGGCCCCCGAGGGGGGACAAGGACGGTGGGACCGAGAGAGGAAGAGAGATTGAGTGGGGGGCGAAGGAGAGGGAGAGGGAGAGAGTCTCCCCGACTCATAACTCGGCAGGTGGTGGGGGAAACGCCCTTGACTCGGACTCTCCGGCTGGCGGGGGAGGAGTGGGACCACGGCGCGGCCTTGAGTCGGCCCGTCTCGTTCTTCGACAGCGTTTCTCAATCTTGCAGTCTCGTCGGGGGTCTGCCCCGGCTCCGTGACGCTCGAGGAAACTTGTAATCGACGCGCGAGAGTAACAGAGAGAAAGAGAGAGAGAGAGAGAGAGAGAGAGAGAGAGAGAGAGAGAGAGAGACGAAGAACAAAGAGAGAGAAGGAGAGAAAGGAAGACAGTTGGACCGACGCGACGACGACGACAACGACGACGGAACACGCCGATCCGTGTGTGTTGGCAGCCCGATGGTAGGGTCAGGTGGCCGACATTGTTTTCGTGACATTCCTATGCTATTCGTGTTTTCGCGGTCACGTCTCTCTCCCTTTCTCTGTCTGTCTATCTGTCTGTCCGTCTGTCTGTCTGTCGACTACGGACGGAGAGCCGGCGGGGATCGATCATGCACCGGTGATCTCTGTTTTCCAAGTCCCGTGAGTCATCCATCTGCCAGTGGTTCCGACCGGTGGAGATGGGGTCTCGCGTGTTTGGTGATGGAGGGAATGACTTTGGGCATTTGATGATACACTGGGTGGATTTTTGAGATTGAAACCTGCGAAAGGAGTTTTCGGGCTTGGGAGCATTGGGAACTGGTGGTACCTTGAGGAGCATTGGGGGCTTTTGGTGTGGAGGAGAGTAGGTTCGGTCGAGATTTGATCTTGCGAGAGAAGGACCTTTGCAAGCTTGATTTTCTTAGGAACCCTTCAGTATCTTAAAGATCCCTGAGTTTGAGAACTTTAACTGTGGGTCTTTCGATTAGGCTTTTGCCTAGACGAGCAGGGAATTGGATTTTTGGAGGTTCCCTCAAGATCACGTTGGTACCCTGAAGATCCCTCTAGCCACCGAAAGATCCACCCATGGCACATATTGCCTCGCGAATACCAAAAAGACATTCATAAGATATTCATCAATGATCGAAACAGTGGTCGATACAGACAGCCTAACGAAGTAGCCACACGAGATATCCAACCACAGTTTAGCGTTCTACGCGGTCGATAGGCATGAGATGTTTTTAAAAAGCGGCAAGAGCGAAGGCAGGCACATGCAGCAGGCATCGGTGAAGCCTCTGGCCGAAAGCTAATCATCCCCGGCTCGGATCGGCAGTCACGCGGGCCTCTCGAAACGAGTCGCCGGGCTAAAGGAGAGTTCAAGGTTCATGAACTTGCCACGACGATCGTCGCGACGGCTCTTACGAGCTTAGCTCAGGAGTAACGAGAAGCCTCTCTTCTCTCGCGGTGTGTCTACGTACTGGTTTCTCTCGTGTCGTGGTCACGTGACGCGAAATTCCTTTTCGACACGGGGAACAGACCGTGGATGAAGGGAACCGAGAGGAGAGGAGAGAAGAAGGAGAGAGAGAGAGAGAGAGAGAAGATGGCCGGGTGGGGGGAGCACAGCATCCACCTCGAAAAAAACATTCCGATGCGCTGATTGCATCTACCGGTGCATCGGGAGGCGGCGGAGGTGCTAATCGGGTTACCCGAGTCTCCTTGAAGGAGGCGAGGGACCGGCAACGAGAAAGGAACCGGCGTCGCCTTTCCGACGCAAAAATAATTCATAATCTCCCGGCTGGAGGGAACGTAAACACGGCGGGAATCGAGCGAGGGCAACACCAGCTCCGAAATAAAGAAAGAAGTTCGGGCTCGCGCGAGCAACGCGTTCCCGCGACGATTGATCGGGCCGGTCGCGGATAATTGGCGTAATGACGGAGCCGGGAGGCGGGTAACTCCTTTTTCGGGTGGCGGACGGTTTAAAATTACACGCGGCCCGCAACTGGGTCGAACCCGGCCCGCGGTCCGCCCGTCGGAGAAACGCTTTTTCGCATTCGCGTTCGCTTTCGCAACCCGGTCCCCGAGATCCCTGTCATTTCGCGTGATTATCGACGAAGACGCGGCCCGCGACTACCGCTCCTGTCGGCGGACAGATACGATCGCGATCCACTGTGATCCAACGATCCGAACCGATCGAACGCAGCCGGTTATTAGACCGCGCCGATGCCAGCTCGCTCTGCCCTGGATTCGTTCGTTTGACCACCGCAACCAGCAAGTACAAATGCATGCTTCAGCGACTACGGTGATCGACGATCATCCCTAACGAGGAATAGATCTGTACATTCTGTACGTCCAAGATGATCACTGTAATCAGCCCGCTTAAAAACTGGACGCGCAACACACCGGCGACCATTTGGCCGAAACGGGTGCAACTTGTTTCCGAGGGTTGCTCTCTAGGGCAGTTCTCTGGCTCCGAGATATTGAAAGCGGGAGCTAAGAGACCACGCCCACTTTCGAAGTGTACAGAGTCGAGACAAGATCGAGCACGGCGGTGTGTCTCTTACATTATTTGCAACGTTGCTGCCTCGAGCAATATAGGATAAACTCGAGAGCTAAAAAACCACGCCCATCTAGGGAAGGGCCGGAAGAATGATATAGTACTTTGTCTCAGGATAGAGTCTATATGGCATTCTTTATCTCACATTATTCTGAATGTTTCATAGGGCTGGCTAGATTGAATACGACAGCTACGAAGCCACGCCCACTTTGAACTTTCTACCTAGAGAGAACGGTGTAGCCTTTTGTATCAAGATTGAAAGTTTATTCGGAATGTTGCAGCCTAGAGCAAATTAAGAGCAACGAAGCCACGCCTACGAAGAGCAGTTCCTTCGTTCTCGTTGGAATTGTAGCTCCTGACGGAAACCCAGTGTGCTCCCAGGGCAAATAACACTCCTCACTCGAATCTGAATTAAATTGACTCGTGGTTATCTATTGAATCCTGGTAAAATCGAATCAAAGACGTTTTTGTTTTTGGAACCAGAAGAAAATGTATACAGGTCCTCGAAAGTCAAGAGCAAAGAGAAACCACGCCCACTATTTTGACTTTCATCCTCTCCGTTGAAGTTCCCGAGTCGGTAGCTCCCGAGGGCAATCCATCGTGCTCCCGGTGCAAAGAGCTCGCGACCCACCACCATCTAGAGCAGCTCTCGATGACGGAGGTGATCCTGGTAGTCATCGGAGATCGCCATGAAAAAACCAGACGAACATCGACGGTCCCCGGAAGGTGAAATTAAGGAAGTTGAGAACAAAACGCGCCTCGTCTGCCAGAAGCGTCTGCAAGGCTAAAGGAGCGGGAGAGCGTGTATCCGTGGGAGAAGGAGAGAGGACGAGAGGGAGAGCGAACTGGCCACGAAAGGAGACGTAGACTGGAGGGAAAAGCGAGAGCGAGAGACGAATCTGAAGAAGAGAAGGATCGTGGTAGAGGAGGACCGTTGAAACGAGAGGAACGAGAAAGAGAGAGAACGATGTAGGGAGAGGGTACACCTTGGAGAAAGATGTTCGGTGCGACGGTGAAGAAGAAGAAGAAGAAGAAGAAGGAGAAGAATCTCCGTCGAGACCGAGAGAGGAGTGAAAGAGAGAGCGGGGAGCCAGAAGAGTCGGTCTATAGAGGGAGGGTATATACGACGCACCGAACACCCTTTATACTTTATTTTGCCTCGACGCGAAATACCGGCTGACAGTTACTCCCTCGAACGAAATAAAAGGTGGGCATCCTTCTCTCACGGAAGAGAGGAGCAACTCGGAGAGGAACTTCCACTTGGCCTACTACTCCACTCCACGGAGCAGCTCGCCACGGACGAGCTACCGGGGGCTTTTCTTTTTACGCGAGCCACTTCCTGCTCGAACTTTGTTTTTCTTTCTTGTCCCTCGCCCCCGTCGTACCCCTGCGCGCGCGTTCTTCCTTCCTTTCTTTCCCTTTACTTTCCTTTCCTTTCCTTTCGTTTCCTTTCGTTTCGTTTCGTTCTTTAACTTTCTTGTTGTTGCTCGGCCGAGGGCAGCCCCGGGATTATGCAACGCATAACGGACGAACGTCTAAACAAGCAAACGACCACCAAATCCAACCCGATCGGCCGCGCAGACACACTATACCACGATGTAGTATGCGATCTCCCTCCTGCTACTTCCAGTTCTGCATAAACATTTAATTATTTATTATGTAGACAATGTCTGAAACTATGATATTCAAATTACTGTAACTTCGTGACAAAGAATCGCACGACAATCACTCCAGTCTTAAAGCGCGTGAAGCCTCTGCTTCCAGAATCCGTAATTAGTTTTCTCAAAGACCTTCCTGAATCCTGTAGAATATTGCAAAAGCAACGAGACCTTCTCCAGTCGATCATTTTCTAACGACAGCTTTCCCCCTTTTCAAAGTTTGATTAAAAATAGATCGTACATCAAATTTTCAAAAATCGTTACACGGAAGAGGCTCCGATCTTCAAAACCCCGATGAATCGCCCAACAAAATTGTCGAACGTCCACGTAATGATTTTGCCCTGTCTTTCTTTCAACAAAATCCATTTGTTTACAGGTTTCCCGATTCGTTGTAAAATGATACAGGTATTCGAGACTTGCTTTCTTTGATCCAACCGCATTCATTTCGGCAGAGTTATCGACGGCCGTTGCCGGCCGGAATATTCGCAGGTCTCTCGCGTCGCGCTAAACTTCTCCCTGGCTCGCAAACGCCCCTCGCCGGCCTCTCTCCCATTCGAGCCCGTATCCCACACGATCCCATACCATCCCATACCATCCCGTTCGCCCGTTCCGTCCCGCGACGCCCCTCGTCCTCGTCGGATTTGCGTTTCGAAAGTGGCCAAGCGCTAAACCGACCGACGCCCGAACGAAGTTAGCCTTAATTCGATCTTCGGCCGGCCGGATAAGTTTGTTTGGAAACGCGATCGTTCCAATTGCATAAATTAACAAGGCACCGAATTCAAACGGGTTAAGCCGGCCCATTACCGGGGACACACGCACGCACACCATTCTCCCTTTCTCGGTTGATCATAGGAGATCACGTTATACATACACATACACACACACGCAGGATCGTCCGCATAAGCTTTCTAAGCGTTGCTCAATTAGAAAGTGCTCTAAGCAACGTCGTCCTGGACCTCGAACTTCGACGATGTGGGGCGACATCGGATAAAGGGTTACGTCGGAATCACCGGCGCCAGGTTTCACCGACCAGAACACAAGTTTCACCGTCAACAGCACTAACGTCTCCGTTACCGTCGCGATCCTGCCGTCGGAACGACGACGACGACGAAATCTTGTACACCAAGATGTTACGGAGACCGCTGCCACGGAGTGGTGGCGGCTGAAAGTTTTCGGATGCTCCGGCAATTAGGGGGTTGAACGGGCAAAATTTAGGCGTCGTCACTCTCTGGCTTCATTGATCTCCTAAAATCCGAAAGTTTAAAACACATAGTTCGAGCTACCAAGACGCTACCTTCGAACCGAACGTCGAATCGTGAATGAAGGAACACGCAGGCTAGCTTATCGTCAGTCAACGGTCGCTGTGCGAATGGTAATTCTACGTTTCCAGATTCATTTTCGAGCACCATTTAACCTGTTGCTGTGGAGGTTGAGGGTGGTTGGGGGCTTGTTCGGGCCACGGAATGGCTGATATGAACCTCGATAGATTTAATCCGACGACAAGCGAGACTGGCGAATATTATGCGAAGGTTCTTTGTGCTCTGCGGTTGCTCCCACCGACCGTGATAGAGAGAAGGGAGAGAGAATAGAGAGAGACAGGAGAATGGTAACAAGTTCCATTGCAAGAACTGTGTCCTCTGCTCCTCCCCAACCATCCCCCGGCCCCCTGTTTACACCCTCGTTGCACACGAATCGCAAGAACCAACCCCTTATCGCCGGGAACGGTAGTTCGGACGATTACGATTGAATTATTCATGCAATTTCGTTAACCACGCTCGACGTTGCCCGCCGATTACGCCTCGAAAACGCTATCACCGGCCACTGATTAACTGCCATCGACCTGCTAATGGGCTGTTTAACGTTTTCATCGGATCCACCGAATGATTTTTGCCACGGGATCGAAAGTTCGCTGGTCTTGCTCGATCAGGGTCGTCGATGAGAGGTCGTCGTCGTCGGCGGCTATTCGCAGACTTCGTGAATAGCTGCACGTTTTCTTTTCTCTTTTTTTTTTTCGAGCCGTCGACCTTGAACGTGCAGAGAAGTAGATCATCCTGGAGGAGACCCAGCCTCCTGTCGCCTTTAAACCTTTTAAACGGTTTTCGCGTGTCCCCGAAGCCGGCAGCAATTCTTTCTGTTCTACAGCGTTCGCCGGCGTTCGATCCGCTAACTCAATGGCGAAACTTCTTTAACCGAGTTTGATTATTGCCTCAAGTTTGCTCCTGAACGGACGATCTAATTATTCTACCTCGTTTCTACTCGTTCATCAGCCTCGCTATGATCTAACCCAGCAGTGCTCGCCAAGCCTTTATGTGTTGACCGAAACACTTACGTTCGTGATTAGATAATTTTTTAGTCATAGTCAAATAAAAAAAGATGTAACATGAAATTCTCGTTACATATCATCTAACGGATTGATCCATCCAGCACGGCAAGAAAACTGAAGTCGTTGAGTTAATTTATAAACAAATTACATTCTGATTTGAAGTGTGTGTGCCATCAATTATGGGACCGACTGTATATGTAGCCTTTGAAAAGGCATACAATAAATATGAACTTTCTTTTTCTTCCTACGAAATTCTCGAAATGAATAGTAGTGCAAGGGGTCAACGTCGCCATTCGATTATGGAGGATGCGTCCCGGTGCAAGCGGTGAACAGAGAGACACGAAATTCGCGGCCTTTTTGCGATTCCCGACCATTGTGCGACGCATTCGAAAACCGCATCTCGTCGTGTCGAACGAGTCGATATTTCTCGCCTGGTGGGGCCCGCAGGAGGGGGAAAGGGGCCCAGACAAGGGGCCCGAATCGAGAAGCGGGGGCCACGGCGAATTGTGCGCGTCACGCGGCGACAATCCTTGCGGACTATAGTGTCCTTGGAGCCGGATTATTAGCCAAACCCGACGCGAATCATTGCTGATTAGCCAACTGTCGCGGATCGACTTTGTTTTCGGGTTCCGAGAGACGTTGCGCGAGTCTCAGAATCCATCAAATCTTGTTTATGCGAAGCTGTTGTGCTTCTGCGTCTCCTGCGCACAGCTACAGCTCTCTGCCGACTCTCTACCTGCCAATGAAACGCCTGCCGACCTTCGAATCGGCAGCCAGGCGTTTTTGTGCACGGCAAAGGCGGTAGCTTCGTGCCTCGGGACCACGGACCACGGTTTTCGAGCCCACGGTATCTAAACGAATGTCGCTCACCATGCGAACTTACAGGGGGACGGGAAAACTGACCGCTAGTTCGCACACAATCGACCAGACGAAACAGTGTGTGTACTTACGGTGTGTGTATCACGTTAAAATGATCCTTAACTGGTAGTCGGGGCTCGCTTGCTCTAAAAGCTGCTGCTCTAGAAATGAGAGTCGTTGTACTAACATTGTGTTTTGATCTTGTTCTACTGGAAAGTTGTTGCTTGACAATTCACACCTTACAGTCTAAACAATTTTTGCTCTAGACGCTGCTGCTCTAGAGGACGGAATCGTCTTTGTTAACGCTGCATTTTAATCGTGTTATATTGAAAAATTACAGTTTGATTCTTAATCCTTTGCGATCTCATTGTTAGCAATTTGTGCTCCGAATGCTGCTGCTCTAGAAACCAAAACGATCTGTGTTAACGTTGTGTTTTTACCTTGTTGTACCGAGAAGATGTGATTCAATTTCTAACCTGTAGCAGTTTTGGTGTTAGTAATGTTTTCTCTAAACACTGCTGCTCTAGAAATGAGAGTCGTTGTACTAACATTGTGTTTTGATCTTGTTCTACTGGCAAGTTGGGCTTGACAATTCACACCTTACAGTCTGAACAATTTTTGCTCTAGACGCTGCTGCTCTAGAGGACGGAATCGTCTTTGTTAACACTGCGTTTTAATCTTGTTCCATTGAAAAATTACAGTTTGATTCTTAATCCTTTGCGATCTCATTGCTAGCAATTAGTGCTCCGAATACTGCTGCTCTAGAAACCTAAACGATCTGTGTCAACGTTGTGTTTTTATCTCTTTGTACTGA
Source organism: Lasioglossum malachurum (assembly GCA_028455605.1). Classification (NCBI taxonomy): domain Eukaryota; kingdom Metazoa; phylum Arthropoda; class Insecta; order Hymenoptera; family Halictidae; genus Lasioglossum; species Lasioglossum malachurum. The sequence continues at coordinate 18,153,157 of CM052315.1, read as the reverse complement.
GCAGATGTGATTCTATTTCTAAACTATTGCAGTTTTTGTGTTAGTAATGATTGCTCTAAACGCTGCTGCTTTAGAAACCAGAACTCAAACAATTCGCTTATCCATTGAATACAAAAAGTTGATTTATCCATTCTTTCATTATCCATTATCGATTGTATAAACAATTGGGGGTCTGCTTCGCACACAATGTCCTATAATACAAATCCGACAAACACAAGAACGACGCATCGTAGATTTATCAATGCATTTTCGCGACTTTTGCAGCCTATTTTGCGACAGCGTCGCTTCGCTCGCAGATTATCTCGTTCGCAAATCGGTCTTTGTTCGACGGAAGGTCGCCTCGCCGGTAGTTTCGAACAGAGGCGATGAATTTCCCTACTTAGAGAGTTAATTCTGGTCTGAAGGGACCGAATAAGAGGAAGCAACAGGTGAGAACTGTTAGTACCAAAATTGTGTGTACTTAAACACCGGCGATTCAAAGTTTAACGAGTCCAATTTCGCCGGCGTTCGAGCGGCAACTGCGAGCCGCGTCTGGTTCGAACTTCTCTTCTATTTTATTTTTTTAATCTTTTTTTTTTCGGTAAAAAAACCGCACGCGCGAATATCAGCAATCGACGGATAATTAAATCTCCGTCGGTTTTCGAGGCTAGAGAGGATTCCGACTCTCGGCGACCTGCACGTCTTCGGTTTCGACATGGTCCGACATGGAAATGAACGAACAATTAAACCGGGCCGGATAATTATTGCGCGGGAGCGTGGCCATCGAAAAAAACCGCGGGATGCTCGCGAGAAGGGTGGAAAACGCGGACGCGCATTGTAAATTAATAGGACCCTAATGAAGCCCGTTTTATACCGGCGCCCGTTCCTCGTTGGAAATTTTTATATGGACAACGATCCGTCGACTGGTTCGTTCCTCGTTGATTCTTCGTCGAGAGGAACAGAGAGGCAGAGAGGGGGGTGAGAGAGAAAGGGAGAAGGGCTCTCTCGCGTGAAAAACGGGCTGTCAACGCCACGGAACTGATTGTTAATTAGCGGTAAATTGTTTTCGCGTCCGTGAGCCAGACAAACTCGGTTTCTTCGGCAACTTTTCACCCTCAACCGTTTCGCTCCGGTTCACTGTTGCGAGCAACAGCGGCTCTACGCTGGAAAAATTCGGTCGAAAATTAATTGTTTGTTGATAGAACGATTTAAACTTCCCCTGGACGACTTCGGTCTTTTTGTCAAAATTGATTCGCTCAAGTGCGAATATTGTTACACGTTCTTTAAACAAATGTTTGCTATTCGAGGACGGATTTAGAGTTGTTTTTAATTATGAATTATAATGCGAATGGATATTCGTTAATCGGGGACGCATGTAAATGTTCTATGGAGCGAAATGGTCACCGATAGGATGGAACAACCCCCTCATTTAGGGTAAATTCTGTCATTAATCTAATGGGAATTTTCTATACGTTCCTTTTTAATCAAGTCGGGGGGACGTTGTTAAGTTGTCCTACACAGTGGTGCCATTTTTTTATTAACTATGGGACCAGTAACCGGGATACAAAGTGCTCTTGTATCTTTTTGGTGAAATCGTCCTGTACACGTGTTCCTTTTGCGTTTTATTGCATCGCTGTTTGTCGGAAATGGTATTTTTACTATCGAGCGCAAGAATAATTTAAAGATTTATGGCTAACGAAAGTACATACTCTACAAGATTAGCTTCTAAACTACATTCTGATGAAAGATTACGCTTTTAATGTAAAAAGAAGTGAAGAACTCCTTTGCATACAACCGAATGGTTTTCTAAATTATAATTGAATATATCATGATTATGATTGAAGTTTTGCGTAGCAGTTTTGTTCAATGTAAACGCGTAAAAAAGAGTTAGGTGACGGAAGCATTACACCATCGGACAAACAGCGAGCCGACCTAATCTCGTATCGGCAATTTCGTCTACATCGAGACAGACTCGGCCGGAAACCTTTTAATTTCTCTCGCGATGCTCAGATTAGCCCCCGTCCTATCGGGTTGAAGGGTTAAAGGGTTGAAGGGCCATTGATTTGTCTCGGCGGCGCGGTCGGTGTCCGTTTCTTAGAGCGTCGATTTTTGTTGATCGTCTAGTGATAGAAAACAAATTGTGATCGGTGCGGTAAAAGCGTCAATAAATTTAATTGGTCGATTAAAACCACGTTAGGAACTTCGGGGGATGGGATCTCGGGTAAAAAGTAAGAAAAAAAAGAGAGAGAAAGAAACGTTATATAAAAAATAGTGAGAGCGGGAGAGAGAAACAAAAAAAACCAGGTCCAATTTTTATAAGGCGAAACGATGTCAATGTGGGGAACGATACGAGGGGGTTTTTGGGCGGTGAGACAAAAGACACTAAATCAAATATACGTATTATTAAGGGTCGCCGACAGCGACTCGGGGATGGGAGGGAGGGAAACGATGACAGAAAAGACAGAACCGATCGAAATTGTTCCGTTCAGGTTTCCATTACCAACCAGTTGTACGTACAGTGCTGGACAAAGTAATAAGACAATTCACGTATTTACACAAGGCATCCCAAGAATGTGCTTTCTCGAAGAGATCGATTCCCAAGGTGATTCGAAGTAACTTTTTCCTTTGCGAAAATCTTCTTAGCGGCTTCGTTAAGGAGTTATTAACGAAAACGCACAGTCAAATCAGAGCACAGGTCCCGCAGAGCGTGGCGTTGGCATTGGCCGAGCCGGAATCCGTCCGCAGTAGCCGCGCTCTGATTGGTCCGTGTTTTTCGCGAATAACTCCTTAACGAAGCCGCGAAGAACATTGTAGCAAAGGAGAAAGTTACTTCGAATGACTTCACGAATCATCCTTTTCCACGGAAGTACAACATTTTTCGGACCACCTGTATATTCCGTGTATTTAAAGCTGGAAAATGTACCCTGTGAGAAAAATACGGGTGATACAAAGCGTGCATTTCCCATCTTTAAATTATTATTTCGTACAGCACTGCAGCAAGAAACGCGATGTATCACGGGTGCTCCGAACTTTGCAAGCATCTTCCACGCTCTACCGAAGAATACGTAATTCAGTGTGACTTATAGAAAAGAAAAAATAGTGTGTACGAGAGAGAGAGAGAGAGAGAGAGAGAGAGAGAGAGAGAGAGAGAGAGTGCGTATGTGTGCAACGTGCGAGAGAGAAAGATTGAATGCATAAGAATAATTCTATGTACGATTTTAATGACTGTTTCAAAGCTCGTTCCGACAAGTATCGATAAGACAATTTCGCGCGGGAAACCCGAGGATCCTCGCGAATTGAAACGGAGAGGGGAGGAGGAGAAGGAGAGATGATAAGAGAAATACACAGCGGATACAGGGAGAGAAGGGGCGGGGGGAGAGGGGGCCAACGAAGAATTAATTTTTCTTTTTCGTTCTCTCTCCGGGTTTTCCTCGTTTCCGAGGCGAGACGGAAACCGGCCTCCCGCCGAGCCGCCACGCTTCCACATTTTTAATTAGAATAACCGTTGCTTCGGCTAGCCGCTGCGTAACTAATTACGGAGCCTGCTTTTCAAAGATCCGCGGAATATTTTTGATACGTTAAATTATATATACATACACGAGAAAGAGAGAGAAAGAGAGAGAGAGTGAGTATCAGAGGGGGTGGAGGGGCTGACCAGGCTGCTGCCGCACCGCACATTTCGGGTAATCATTTCGCATAATCATTATTATTCGACGTCAACGTCGTCGGGGCAACGTTACTCGGGCCTCGCCTGGGGACACCGCGACGGTTTCGCTTCTACAGGATGATTAAAAGAGGATCTTTCTTTCATTTTGTCTTTTTTTTTCTCTCTCTCCGAGCCACGATGAAACAGCTCCGATCTCTTTGACTAGTTATCGATCTCACCCGAAGCTATTTCGATATGTTCAGAACTGCATCGATATTGTTAGAACATTATCATTATCAATCATTGATTATTTACATTGAGAACGTCGTAACAATATTCTTGGATTTTTCGTCTGCTAAGAATTATAATTATTTGAAAATAACACGATCACATTTTTATATTCTTCTAATGATTTATGTTCAACTTAATTCTTGCCGCAAATGCACAGGACCAGCAAATCATTGCGACCGATAGAGACTAAAACTTTCGCAGAAACCTGACGCATAAAAATTCCGAAGATCACTCGAATGATCGAAGCTCGCCGGAGCTGTTTCGTCGGATCCAGGTTGCGGATCGAGGCCACGTGTTCGAAAAAGAAAGAAACCCGCTAATTAATCATCCCGTGTGTACAGAAGGGGCGAGCGGAAAAATAGAGAATTTTCTAAGAACAAAAACTTGAGACTAGTTTCACCGAACCCGCAGCATACGCGAGATCGAAGCGTTAATTACCGGGAGGGGCGAGAGAGAGGGTGGGGAGGGGGAGAGGAATGATCGATTTTCCAAAAGGAAGACCCGTTTCCGTTTCCGGCCTCGGATCGATGGCTCTCGATGGATCGATCGGGTTTCCCTCGCAGCGCACTGTTCATCATCTTTTTTCGATAATTAAGACGGTTTCCCTCGTGAGATTGCGCGCGTTACGACGCGCGTCATTTAATCAAAATGTTATTGTAATACTAGTACGGTAAGGAGAAGAGAAAAAATGCGATTAGCGAGAAAGAGAGGAAGATAGGCGAGAGAAAATGAGAAAGAGTGAAAGGATCGAGCGAGCGCGCTTTAAATATACACATCGACTGATTATCGTTAAGGATGGATCGCTGGAACGAAGATTAGCGACGAATTTTATTGTCGGACTATAGAGGAATATTTCTGATTAGATAAACGCCATTGTTTAACGCTCGTGCGCGCAGGAGTACTGCTAATTTTCGTTTGGCCGTCCATTCCGAGACTTACGCGAGCTTTTTGTCCACTTTCTTTCCCAAGGTTCTCGTCCACGAAAATTCTACGAAATAGAATCTTTTCAGGGACGTCACATTCCCGTCTTCACACCGTGTTTCGATTTACGGTTAATCGATTTCTAGGATGCACGAACAAAATATTTCTGTAATCACGCGCCACCGCGACCGAGTATCGGGATCCGTCGACCGTCGGCAACGAGAATGCGTTTCCATTGTTCCATTCTCGGACGAAATGAAGAAATCTGTTCGGGATGCGTGTTGGAATCAAAGAAAATATAAAGCAAGAAAAAAGAAGATCAATTTGACAATTTTGTCAATTTGTTTGGATAATCGAAATCTCCGGGGCTGAGAAAAGGATCTCCATGCCCGTCGACGAACGATCACGATACTCCGTCGCGTGGACATCTCTCTTGGTATACGCAAAAACGGCGGAAGACGACGAAGAAAACCGAAAAAGCTGGAAAAACCAGCTGAAAAAAATGGGAATCACTAGTGTGTACATACCAGGACCACAGGTTCGTTAATTTTACGGTAGGCGAATGGAGATAAATAAATGAATAAAAAATAAACAGCGAGTGCTCGCGGGGATCGACTCCATCCCCTCGACTCGCGATCTAGGTGAATATAGTTCAGTGGTCTTCAAAATAGGCTCCGACGCGAACCCTGAAGCTCTCTGCGACCTCTTCGGAAATTCGAAAACGTAAGCCGAAAGAATTTTTAGAGAGAGGAAACGTGGAAGTGATGTTTCCTCGATCGTTTTTCTGGGCCTCGTGCTTTCCTCCCTTGGTTTCTTCATCATTTAAAAATTCAGTGTTTGCTCAGGGCTCGAGGAAGTTAAAACATTTGATACAGTAAAGAAAGGTTAAACGAATTAGAGAATAGCAATTTTTCCCGGACGTAAGGGAGGTTTCGCAAAGAAGCTTATAGTCTGAAGGGTTCGAAGGTTGTCCGAGAAAATTTGAAGGCCACCGACATAGTTGAATCTGACGGACGACTGGGTCCGTGCTGTTCGCGGGCCACCAACAAAATGTTTTCTGGCCGCGCAGGCAGGAAGTGTATAGTGTTTAAAACTCGCAGAAATCAGCCAAACAACTCTACCCTCAGCCCTTGTTATACGAGCCAGCAGTTGAACAATGATATCTGATTTTTATCGCCGGGGAGCAGTAAATAGCACAAGTGAAACCGTTTACTAAGTACATTTGTTATACACGCATATTGTTATCATTGCCACGTAAAAGCAATTATTAACTCCATAGCCTGGGCCATTGTTAGTTGAACGAGAGAGCCAGAGACTGTTTCTTGAAGTTGGGTTGCACCCCCTATATACACACACACGCGCGTGCGCACACGGACAAAACACATACGACACGCTTTTCACATACATACGAACCACCCTCTAGCAATTCCGCGTGATGCGCAACGCTATCGCGATTTCAACCCCGCATTTCGCGAGTCGCGTGCGCCTAATTCGCCAGTCGGAAGATGCGTTTAACCCTTTTGCCGAGGAGAAGCGTGCTAACGACGTGTCCGAGACATTAATCTTGGGACTCTCGAGAGGCGTGGGCCATTTCTCATGCTTGAAAAATTGGTCAAGATTATTTACCCTGGTCTACATCTTCGGTGTGTCCTGCCATGAATCATTTTCACGAATTTTCAGCAGTGTCTACCGAAGAAGAATTTATTATTAATTAAGGATAATTTTTAATGCAATAACACATCTGTGTTAATTAATAATTTAATAACACAGGATAAGTTGAAAGACATTATCGAAAGACTTCCTCAGTAGAACTCGCATTATAAATTTATTTAAAGACATTTTCCGTTCAACAGTGCGCATAACAATAATTGACCCAACTCCGTAATGGTCCACTCCAGTGGCTAACAGACCAAAAACGCTTTTTCCCAGCGAAAGGGTTAACCGGTAGACCCCTACAACCTTTAAACCGAAGTATGAGATTACAAGACCGTACAACCACGTTTATCCGAGCTCTGGACGACAGGGTTTTAGCAAGACGATTATCACAATGGGTGTAGAATCTACACCGTAGATGAATATAATAGTACCAGTGATCCTAGTTGTTCATAGTCAGAAATGTGGTAAATGGATCGGTATTAGAAGCAGCGCCATCGGCTCGTTTAATCAGGAATTCGAGAAGAGTTCTATCTGCTACAGTCTCCCCCATGGTGCTGCTTCAAGACTACTCGGTTTCACAAATCGGGGATACGGGAAATTTAACCAGTGATTGCTAATGATCACGCCCCTAATTTCCGATTGGTAGAATAAGTGGATATTAAGTGTAATGGCTCCTAGTATTTACTGTCTTTGCAGCTAGTGATGCGAAATGATGCACTGATATGTACAATAATTTTGCATTGTCCTAATTTTCAAACTTCAAACTAATTGTCTTGAAACGTCTCCTAAAATTTTTACTTCAACGATCTGACATAATAAGTCACCTGAATTTCGATTTTAGTAAAATTTTCGTAGGTCCGGAAGATTACACAGTTCTTAAACGATCCGGATAGTTGTGATAAAAATGCAAAAATGAGTCGCTAAGAAAATGGTGTCCAGCAGAAAGCAGGAATTATTCAATCTTCTTTGTAATCCAATTAAGATTATTACAATTCATATAGCATAACATCATTTTTTTCATACCTTCATATTTGTTGAATACATGCTTATGGTCGTGCTGTAGATCATCGTTGAGTCCGTTTTTTTAAGCATTTCCAACCAAGACTCTGAAACAATAAGAGCAGGTCTTATTAGAATCTACCAGAATTTTTCTTCGAGTTAGAAGTCTACGAGGATTTTGGAATTATCAGCTGCAAAAATAGTAACACAACGATCCACAAGAGGATCGCACTGCATTTTCTCGATTTACAATAAGCTGTTGCTTCCACTGGCGAATGCTACCTTTATGGGGATTCCCCATAGTGGAGGAGCTTTGTTAGCAGGGAAGAGAGAATGGTTCTGCTCTGTGAAACTTCGGATTAAAGGTTGATCGCGAAATGTTTCTCAAGAATGCGTTTTCGATGCGATGTATCGTTGAGCCTGTTAACCGGACGATTATTCGACCATAAGCGCCTGTATAGACGTAATTATTGACGAATAAAATCAATCCGATGAATATTACGCTGCCGGTGAGCGCAGATACAATATATAGTTTATACTATTACAGATATTATATGTTACAGTTGACTACAAGATTAATTAGATAAATAAATGGAACAAATCGCCGCGAGGCGACGCAGATTACTCGGACGAGTTAACTCGTCCATCCCGGTTAACAGATATCGAACGTCTCGCTTTCCGTTACGGTTTTCTCCTAATCGCCCATACACAGACAATTTATCATTCGTGCAACCCCACGTCGAGGAAGCTATCAAGAGAAACACAGAGAGAGAAAGAGAGAGAGAAAGAGAGAGAGAGAGAAAGAGAGAGATTATCGTAACTAACTGCCGATTACTCGGTAACAATGGCGACGCCCGTACATACGAAGTCTGTAATCGAAATGCTTTATATTTTTACACCGAAACAGAAGCAGTATAATAACGTACAATAAACAATAAACAACAATGTCCTTCCATACGCAACCTCAAGAATGAAGACAAATGTTAAATTTTTATTTTTACAACAACAGCCCACTATCACTTCCGATATCTGAGCTATACTCGAGCGTATCTCGTAAATAGTTTGAGAACTATCTAAGTAGGATATTTAAAGAGAGAGAGAGAGAGAAAGAGAGAGAACAAAATGTCGGCTAGGGATTCATTTTTCAATCGACTCACAAAACCACCGATTTTACCGATTACACAATATTTCTACTTCCGATTCCGATCAATCAAAACCACACGCAGTTGTATTAATGATAACGACACGACAGTTCGCTGGTGATAGGTATCATAATTTTTCGCTGTCATTCGTTTCGCGAGTCGCTGATATGTGGACAAAAACGCAAAAACAAAGAGAGAGAGAGAGTGTGTGTGTGAGAGAGAGAGAGGGAATGGAGAAAAACGAAAAAATAAAGGGTGAACGGGTACCTGACATTTCGGGTTCGGATTGAGATCCCGAAGGTTTCTAAAGTTCGGGTGCCCGAAATTGCAGTCGGGTGGAGTCGAGTTCGATGATCCCAAAAATTTATAATCGCACGAGTATATGACGCTTTTTCGTGACCTTCCAATCTAATTTTACATTTGAACTTTTCGGGATCGCCGATCCAAAGGCTCGGGTACCCGCACGCCTCCAGAACCAAATCAAACGATTTCGTAACGGCCAAGATGGCGGAGAAATAGTCAAAAGCGAAGTGTATCGCGACTCACAAGTCTGTCCGGATGCTGTAATGTGTCACTGTGCTCCCGTCTGTCGTACGATTATTTCTTTCGCGTGATCGAATTCATTGAAGAGAATCAAAAAAAGAAAAAAGCGTGAAACACCGATCGGTACCAAAGAAAAAAAAAACGAAGAAAGAAGAATTACGAGTCTCGAATACTGATCCGTTTACTTCGTAAGGAAACATTGTACATATGTATTTAAGATAGCTGTATATAAATATACACATCACACACGCGCGACACACGAGTATACTCATAGACGTAAAAACAAAACGCAGGAAGGTTTTCAACGTGCTGTCTCGAACAGTCAAAATTCGAACCGTTTCCAGACCGTTATTTATTGTACCCTTCACTTACATGGTTGGCTCCCGTCGGCACTCGTAAATAATGGCGGAACACCCGTTCTACCAGCCCCTTCGTCACTTCGCATTCGCGAAAAACAATCGCGCAATTTATTGCCGTCCGTTCGACGACATTTTTCAATATTCAAATCGCCCGCGCAAAGGTACACAATAGCCTACGATGTTGGCACTTGACCCACCTTGCCGGTTTCGCGTCAATTTCTTTACAAATTATTTCTATTATAAAGACATTTTATTATAAGAATGTGCAAGATAAATTGGATCTGCTTACTTTTATAAATCAGCACACATTTTTAAATAACGCACTTTACTATGTTCCATTACCTGGATCCGATTTTCAAATTGTAAATGTTCCGTTTACAACGACTGACTTGAATACTGTATTTAATGGGGAGATTAATCTGTCCCTGAGAATATAAAAATACGTCCACAAAATAATAAGTAAAAGAGGATGCAAGAGGATCCAAGTATCGGAATGATAGTTCAAAAAGTTCGCCACTCTCGAGGGAGTGCCGATTTCAAACCGAACGCGTTGTCCAACTGTTTCCGTTCGAAAATGACACAATCCGCATACCTTTGTGTTGGTGTTCAGGATTCGAACAGTACGTATGACAATCTTCCGCGTAACAGCATCGGCGACCAATTAAAGAAACGCCAATCACAGTTCGGGATCTAGATTTGAAAAAAAAAAATGGCAGTTGGTTAATTGGCGGTCGATGTTGGTCATCGAAATCCAAGATCCGTTACGGGGATCGTTGGAGCATGAATTACACCGAAAAAAAATAAAGAAATTTCCGTTTCTACCTGTCGGGTAAGTTTCGATGATGATAATGATTATTATCCCCCGGGGACGGATTCGCATGGCGTACGAATAGTTGCCGAGTTTCTTAAAACCATGAATGTACGTAATACCTCAGAGCCATTACGATAACGATACGTAAATTAACGAAAGAATTTTGTGATCCGCGGTGTATCGTAGATTATTGCCGAAACAGTGGTAATTTCATACGACAAATAATGAGATATATACGAACGCGTGTATTTATGTACGTCGACGAAAAAAAATGTTCGGGCCACGGCAGCACCACGAAACTTACGTTCTTTACCCCTTTGTACAACTTCCGTCTTAACTCGAAACATTCGATAGGTATCGATCTATTTGATTTTCTGTGCACGCGCGCTCGCGCTCGCTATGTACTCCATTCGATAATTGTCGTTGCTATACAAGATGTCCAAAAATGTACTTCCTTGAAAGGCGTGATTCCCCAGGTCATTTAAAGCTACCTTCGAGGTTAGACTCGTTTCTAGGATTGCAAGGATGCGGGATGCGCCTTGCAGGTGGGGTTTTTCAGTTGTCAAAAGCGCTAGATACAAGATCAATCTAGGCCGCGATTGCCCTCAAAAGTCCTACATTTACGTTTACGAAGCGTAATTTGCATTATTCGGCAGCATGCAGCTGTCGCAGCTTTATAAAAATAGCTATATGCGCAGCTTTTTGCTTTCGAATAATGCAAATTACGATTCGTAAACGTAATAATAGGACTTTTAAGGGCGAGTTCGGCCTAGATTAATCTTTTATCTAACGCTTTTGACTACTAAAAACCACATCTTTGCATTGTCAAGAAATGAGAACTCCGTAGAACGCTTGCGCAAAGGAAAAAGTTACACCTCGAATGATCACATGAATCATCCCTTTCGAGGAAGTACAAGATTTTTGGGACACCCTGTATATCGATCTTCGAATTCTAACTTGTTCGTAGAGAGTAACCAAAGACTTTTGCATTATGATTCCGTGGAAAATGGGGAAAAAAGAGGAAATGTAAGAACGTTTTCTAAAATTAATTAAGGAGACCATCGACGAGCATTAAGAAATCAAATGATAGTTTATGTTTTTAAGACAGCCACGAGTTATGTCGTAAGGAAAACCGTACCGACCTGTACGTGAAAGTATACGTATCTCCGATGAAGGGAACTTTAATCTTTCGATATATCGCGCGAGAATATATTATCGGGGGAATTTTCTTCGAGGGCGCAATCGTTTCTCTCAAAGATTTCACGGATTTTACGGTCACGTGGCGCACGAACGCGGGCAATGGCGCGAAAATCAAAATTCTACGGGTCGAAATTTCATATTTTTCACGGCTGTACACCCACGCGATCGCGTCGAGAACAAACGGAAAACACGTGTTCGATATCGGTCGGGGAAGGTTCCCCCGTTAAATAGGGCGCGTAATTTAAATAAAGGGTTTTTAATACTTCAAGTTTTATCGCAATTTTCATCGAAGTCATTTCAATGCGAAGACAGTCTTTTTCGTCTCGAAGTTGACACTACTTATTTTAATCGCGCATCGAATGCTAGGACTGTGTTCGTATTACGATAGTTGTTAGCAAATGAACAGTTTCTCGGTCGCTGGAAACAGAAAAATAAAATAATCATGGAGGATCGAATTTTTGCGCAGGGAGAGAAAAAGAATAAGAGTACATGATCGTACACGCTTACTGGGAAACATGTATATGTATTTCAAGACGTCTTTATGCAAAATTGATGAATGTTTTACGTGTACTAAAATGTTCCCTTTTAATCCTATTAAGACTTACAAAATATAAGTATTATACTTTACTTGTATATATACATATGTGATAAAAAATATATATATATACACCTGGTTTTTCATGTCATATTTATATTGTATCCTTGCTATTTCTTAATGTGAAGGTAGCCGAATCAATGAGTATGTATATTGTTTATTAAAAAAAAGGACACACATCAAACGTATTCCACCTTTATTTCGCTAAATTGTCGATTTTTTTATTCGCACATTCTCGTTGAGATTTCCTGACTTATACCAATAAAAATCCACCGATATATAGATTTACATATTATATACAATACATTATTCCCGTGTATGTACTTTGGCATTAACGTGCGGCGCATTTCAAGTTCACGTTAATGTGTTTAATAAATCCATTCCGTTGTCAACAATTACACACACCGTACATTCGTAAACGATATTTTTTAAAATTATATATTCTTGTGTACAAAGTTCATTCACATTTACAAAAAAGAAACAAACGACAGATATATTAAAAGAATTGATAGAATTTATACTAAAAAACAGTCAGGTCGTTTGGTCCGATTTTTAATAAGTTACACTGTTTTAAAAGGGCGTTCGAACACTTTTGTGAATCATTGTATATATATATCTTCTGTATATTATTACTTAAAATTATATTGTTAAATTATTGTGAGATCAGAAAATATATAACTCGATTTTTATGTTTCCCGACAAATGCGTTCCGTTGTCCTGCAACAAAAACAACGCTTGTTTACGTGTCGTTTGTCGGTATCACATTCAATTCAGAAGCGGTACTGATACTTGACAAGGTACTATCGCTCCAATCAGGATGGGGAAAATTTCTTGGAGGACTTGGAAGTTTCACCAGCATCCTACTTTGCATTCTGATGTCATGGAATATGTTATTAAATACCTCCGGCATACTATTATTAGCTAAATTACTTTTCAGTTGACTGCAATCGTCGGTCAAGCTGGACTTCTTCGCGAGAGTTTGCTTTCTCTGCGGTTCCAAAGATTTCTGAGCTTTCGGCATTTCTTCTGCTCGTGATTTCGTCTCGGAAAGCTTCTCCGGAGGCGAGCTTAAGTTCTTCAAACTGCGTAAGTTCTCGCTCCTTCTGTGAACCAATGTCGAGTCCTCTTTTCCCTTGTAAGCTGAAAAAAATATTTACACTTTGATACCTTATCGAAATCCAGGAGAATACCTTGAGTATTCACTTTTAAGAAATTGAAGGCCACTTTCAGTTATATCTCTTTTCTCATAAAAAGTAGCTTGACTGACTTATTTTCCGTACATCCATAATCCTTGTAAGAAGGCAACAATGTATGCGAGGATTCCCCGTAAGGTAAGCTAACGAACTCCAAATTAGTAGAGTCTTTAGCCGGACGGTCCTTGATGACCTTCGTCCGCTTCTGTTCCATATTCCCGATATGACTCTCCGAGGCAGCTACGATCTTCTCAGGTTTTCGGATAAATCTCCGATTATCCATATTTTTGGGTGGTTCATGGCCTACAGTGGACAAAGATACGTCGGAAACGTCGTGCCAAGAAGTAGGCATGTTCGATTCTTGGGAAGACGAAGAAGTTGGTGAGGAACACGCGTGACCACCGTGTACCAATGAAATTTGATCATTGATGCTCTCTTTTTGAGCGTACGTGATTAAGTTGCTTAGCTGATCCGCAATTTGACTTTGCAACTCCCTAGAAATGTTTAAAGATTATTTTTCACGTGAAGCTATGCATTGTAACATGCAGCTGACAGAGTTCAACTAACTTAATCGAATTCCTAAGTTCAGCCAGCAGTGAATCCTTGTGCAAACTCAACGCCGACAGCTTATCCTTTTCAATAGTCAACAATTGCACCTCCAAGTGCCTCTGCCTCGCAAGCTCCGACTGCTCGGCACAGCTCGTTCTCAAATTCGCTATAACCTGTTGCGAAAATTCTTGGTTCTTGATCCCCTCTCTTAACTCTGTTATTGTCTTTTCCCTAGACTGCGCTATCTTTTTCGCCTCCTCCAGTTCTTTCTTCAATGTTTTTATAGCCGTTTCTGCATTTAACTGCATTTCCCGAGCTTCATTTAACAGTGTATTTTGATTCATAACTTGCCTATTTAAAATAAGATATTTCTAAAATTTCACGTTCAACGATAAAACGATTCGACACTGTAGACATTTTTCGAATATACCGTTTTAAGCAGTCACGGTCTTCTCGCAACGTTTCGCACATGGCATTCATTTCTTTGGTTGTGTCTTCTAATTGAAGTGTGGTTGCTTCCAATTTCGAACGGAGCACTGCAGCTCCTGTATCCTACAAGTTAATATTTTTTAAAATATACAGTAAACAAGTATAATTTTTCATTGACCTTCCATAAACACACCATGGTAAACGACTTTCCAGAGTCTGCAGATAGTTTAAGCAACACTTGCTCCATATGAGTTAAAATCTTACTGGCTTGGTCATCTTTTATTGAGTCCTCTAATTCTTTCATTAAAAACCCTAAGGTGCGAACTGGATTGAACGCACCGTATCTGTCGATAGAATCAAATATTCCGCTGCATTGAATACTTCTATCAATAACCAAAACAGATTTGGCAGAGCTTGGCAATGATGTAGTCGACGGATTTGAAGTACGCGGTGTGCTTTTTGTCTGCTCTTCCAGTTTCTTTTGCGAGACCGATTGTTTAATTGGGATCTCGTCCAAATGTTTAGGCTACGTGAAACAGATAAATTAATCATCCAATGGTTTCTTTTGTAATTTACATGAAAGAAAAAGTATGAACACTCACATTGTTCCTTTGATTATTTAAAGATTGCTTTTTGGTGTCTTTAACATCAGATCTGTTTTTTGTTGGTCTTGTGACAGGTGTTCTTGCTACAATGTGCTGCAAGGTTTGCTCTCTTAGAACCCTGCCCCAACTCGAATGTGAATCGGAACTACTGCCAGGTTTCCTTTTTTCCTCTACACCCTTGTGATTAGTCGGATTGTTGCTGACCATTGTAGATGTACGTTTACGTCCCTTTGTTTTTACAGTAACTTCAATCAAGGTATTACAATTATCATACACAACCAGACCTTCTGAAGGCACCTCGGAGGTGGGCTACAAACACGCGAACATACTTAATATTTACAGAATATCCACTTTTAAATATACATACGATAGTATTTTGAAAATATGCGTTACCGAAAGTTCCTTCCTCTCAACGATATTTTTGTCGTACCTGGTGGTGACAGTTTTACATGAACCGTTTCCCTTACTGCTCATTATGCTAAAACATTAAAAAGTCTAGTTTTATCTAGCCGTATACAGTCCGAAATTCGACGAATTTTCGACCGTTACGATCCATCTAACCTAACCCACTCTGTGAACTCACGTCCATCATATACCAGAAAACTCACCGTAATATGCTATGGTGTTTGCCAGCATATTTACCCTGGCGCTTATAATATATATTCTATCGTACGTGTTAAATAATTTAACATCATTATTTTGCCTATGTAGGTATTGTATGGTAAATTGTTAGCTAGTATTTTAATGTGAATTCAAGCTTTCATGTGTAAATTCAATGCTAAATTTGGAATTTTTATTTTCAACTTATCAAATTATCGCGCGCGCGTGCAATTAATTGAAATCGTATAAACGCGCGCTTAGGAACTTCCTACTTCGACGTTACGATTCAAACAATCGCACGGCGTCTTTCCAAATAAATTCTTTATGAACGTAAAGCAGACAAATAATCAATACAAATATAAAAGTTCCTGCTAAAATTTTATTTACAAATTATATAATATGTAATAAATATTAATCTTACACAAATACAGAAAATTATACATTTGTATAGAGAATTCTGCTTTTGGTTTAAATCATACAGTGTGTATTGCCATTATAGTATATAATCACAGGTTCTATATTATTTATTGAGTTTTCCCAGTATATTACAAAGTTCGTTTCTGTGCTCTCGCAAGATACTGTAAAACTTATCAAAAAATAGTTTTGCAGATTCCTCAATATATATGCTTTCTGCCTGCATACCGCATCTAATAACTTATCTGCCGCTTCTTCCAGTTCCTCTAAAATCGTTTGCCTATCTAGAATGGAATATTGTATCTCCTTAATTTCATTTTATAACGCTTTTATATGTTCCTTTAATTTCGCTGCTTCGTTCTTGATGTCTGTTTTCATCTTATTGATGAGATCTTTCTTCTCCTTGAGTGCATTGGCAACATCGCTGTTCCCATAGAATTGAATTCCAACGAGATAGAAGATCTTCATTCTCTCTTGAAGATTCTTTCTCAACGATCTGTTTCTTCATGAATTCTTTGAAATCATTCATCAAAGTAACTTTAGCATGCAGTACATCCATACTCTGAGGATTGAAGATACCCGTTTCCAGCATTTTTAATTCCTTCATGTCTACACCCATATCTTTGTTAAAGTTCATCAAGATTTCCTTATTATATGTTAGGACCAGCATCGTCAAATCGTTAGTGACTGACAACAATGTCATGTCCATTGTAAAGCTCTCTTTCTGCACATCCCGCAAGTGCTCATCAAACTGTTGCATGTAATCCTGAATCTTTTTACAAGTATAAGCCAATGTCCAAAGCATAGAAAGAAAGTTTAGTGGAAAGTATACTAGCAAAGTTTCCAGTATACTTTCTTTCTCCGCTTTGGACATTGGCTGCTGCTTAATTTCAGAAAGTAAATCTTCGTAGCATTTCATTTGCAAATGAATGTGTTTGCTCAGAATCTTGCAATCAACATTTATTTGTTCTGTGTCGGAAATAATCATTTTTATGTAATCCTCCTTCGCTTTGATATCGCTTTGCTGCTTCTCTTCGTCTTTTTGTAAGTCTGCCAGGAAATCAGCTCAGAACATTGACAAATATGAAAAAGCTCATGAATCAGCAGCTCCAAGGACACCAAGCGACAAAAGCACGTTGAAACGCTTGGTGTCGTTGGAGCTGCTGGTTTATGACGCAGTGGTGTTTTTACCTAAGAAAACAATATATTATGCGAGGTCACGAAAGAATAGTGGAATTGTACGATCTAAGGGTTTTGTTTACAATTAGATTAAACCTTTACTGTAGTTATGGAGAAGAAAGAGATAATAAATATTGACCTGATGGTTTGAAAATCGATCCTCTAGTCCGCGCTCTGTCACATAATTTTTGTCGAACTCTGGGTATAAAACTTTCAGTGGAGGTGGAGGTATTGACAATCTTCGATTTTTCGATTGTTTCGGTACATTCCCGCCAATATAGCGGGAAGTTCCACAGCAGTAGCGCTATCGTAGCTATGTTCGCGTGATCAACGGGTGACGCTACAATTGCATGTACTATATACTCTCTGGTAACACAGAAATTTACGTTTATATACATATTTAGGTTAGTGTTGTTGCAACATGTTAAATATATATAATCGGTGTATATAAATAAAATGGACTTGATTTTAAATTGCGGCAAAAAATTAAAATTTCTTCCATTGTATTATACAATTTACTATAAAATGACGAAGCTTGTGTGATCGGCACGTTGCGGACTTAAAAACACAACGATTCGTTATTAGTAATACCGGTAAAAACATTCCGAAGAAAAAATGTTAAGAACATGCTGCACCTCGTTCTACAGAGCTAAACTGCAAAAGGTGAGATTGATCTTTTCGTTTTGCAATGACAACACAATACATATTAATAATAATGTATTTGTGGGTATAGTATCCGTGGATTCAACCATCGAGTGCATATTCCGAATTACAAACAAAAACAACGATGAAAGACATCGTTGAAAAAGGTGACCATTGTAAAAAGGAAAATGAATTGTTAATAGAAACAAATGAAACTAATAAACTGGATTTGAAGAAGTGAGTATAATTATTATTAACCTCTTTGTTCACAAGAAGCACGTATGTGATAATTGATTTCCTTTTGGTATAGGTATTTCGAAGAGTCACAAATTAAAACACTACTGTCCCATTTCTCTAAAAATGAATCTGTCAAGCCTGTAGAAGAGTTGTTACTAACAAATAAGATTGAAATTGATATGACAAGTTCGCCTACCACAGAAGCCAAAAAGAAACAGAAGTCGCAGCGAAGCAAAGTTAAAGTAACACCTAAGATAAAGAACCTGGAGGTACAAATGATATTCACTATTGATATTCAAGGATACGAGTACCTGGATATAAATCTCTTTTTGTCATTACTCAATTATTGATTGTTGATATAAATTTACTAATAACTATATTTAGGATTACGATCGTTCTGCTGTTTTGTAATTTTATTAATTGCTTCAGATGGTAAAAACAACGCTAGCAGTTCATGTTGGTCCTACTATATTAAGTTGGGCGTTCGTAGACTGTAATTTTAATGTGTTAGATTGGAACTGGCACGTTTGGTCTGGTGAGAAGTTCAAGAGTCGTACGTTCGATTTAATTAATTTAGTGAGTATTTTGTCAATCTCTACTTAAAAACACAGTCGAGCATTGAGTATTTAATTCCTGATTTTGTAGTAGATACTGAGTATAGTTCAAACTTTGCCCAAAGCTGGTGCATATGTAATGGAAGATGTTAAAATTCCACACAGGGGAAACAAAAACATCCAGCAATTCCTTACCCAACAACAACTGGCTGCTTCGATAATGTCTTGCGTCTTGCTCAGAGACAGTACGTTTATGCTCCGCTATTAACATTGCTTTTATGCCAGTAGTAGAACATTCATTATATACCATATTTACCATTTTAGGGCTATCGCCACTGTCACCATCACCGTCACCTTCGCCGTCACCGAAGTCGTCGAACAAAGTATACGTATTGAATACTAACTCGACAGCGCATTGGTACAATCTGTTCGTCGGAAGTGAAATAATATCAACAGACTATGTTATGGAAACAGTGTTGAATAATAATAACATACCGCAAACCGATAAACTCTATGCATCCCTGAACGCGGAGCTTCGGAACAAGTATACGATGGCGGAAGTCAACGCACGAGAAGAAATTAATTGGTCTCTGTTAAAGGCTCTATTATTTTTACGTTTAGCTAAAGGCAACGATACCAAGCAATAGTAAAGACGGTTGTTACTGTAAATAAATTCGTTAATGTAACTGTTAAAGATAAGAATAAACCGATTGACATTGTATTTAATGAAACATCTCATTTACAAAAATAACAGCTTCGTTAAAAGAATCGGAGAAACGAAAGAGCGATTACTAAGATTGACTCGGGAAGCGGTGGCCAGTCTTGCCAAGGATCGAGACGGAGAAGCTAGGAGCTTGCGTACGGAGTAACACGTGATGGGTGTACAGGTCCATTCATTTATTATATATTAATTTTCATTATGCTATCTATTCATAGTACACTGTACGTCTAATGTTTCTCGCTTCTCGAATACGAACTCGCCTCGGGCAAATAAATAGAAGTAAACGTTTTCATCGCAATGTTAGGCGGCGAATAAAATCGCGGGTCCGCCAAATATTTATATTTATATATAATATGTATATATATAATGTTTGCACGCACCATCGTATGGACACCATATTTGAGTAAGTATACGAGAGCAAGATGTCAGAGTAGTGACTGTTTCGTGAACATATAGTCAACGAATTTGTACGATCAACTAAAAGTACGGTACTCGCACGGTATCTCTGCGCCGAAACTGAGTGAATCGTCAAATCAATGTGAGGCTCGTCGGAAAAAGAAAAAAAAAAAGGAATAGTAAACGCCGCTACTTAATCCGGCAGTGATGCTGTATAAGAAGCTTTGTAGCTACATACGTATCGTCGTCTAATCGAGCACGGGTCAAGCACACCGTGTGGTACTTCGCCGAAATTTTGTGCTTTTTTTTCTTTTTTGCACATCGACACAGCACTTGCACGTGGCAACATGTTCAAACGGGAACTAAGGAGAAAACGTTCATCGACTCGCCACGGAAACGTGAATGAATTAGTATCCTCAATTAGTCTAATATATATATGTGTAACTCGAGACTGCCGATGTTTCGCGAACCGAATATCAAAATTGTAATCGATCGAATGATTGGGAAACTTTGTTCCTTTCTTTGTCAAGAGTTCGAAGGAGACGACACTCACAGTGCTTACCAGCCGGTATCATAATATATATTTTATTACGATAAATCAATAGGACCATGTTTTCCATGGACAACTGTGCAAAGAGGACAACGGCGTATTAAGTTCGCGTTAAATAAGCAGCCGTCAGTGCGTTAGTGTTATTCAACGTTTTATCATAAATGCATAAAATCAGCAGTCTGTAAGATAGACACATAGGAATCGGTAGCAACGGGGCCGCGCGCGCGCGCGCGTGCACTCTTTTCTGTTATAAACTAAGAACGATTTAAGCAACGATACTTTTTTTATCATTTTCAGCGTCTATTTGATATGGCGGCCCGAGACACGGTCCGATTGAAGCCTCATAATTCGTGGTACAGGAAAACGGAAAGCAACTCGCTAAAACAGAACAATTGAATCTCGATTCTCGCGCTCGCGTTCCCGGAGAATGGTCCAATCAAAGAATTCCCGATGCTCATTCATCCCGTTTTCCGTTCTCTCGCGTGACCGCTTGCATAATCGTGCCAATGAATCGACCAACGAAAAGCATTAACCGCTATACGTTTCCTCTTTCTTTGTTTTTTTTTTCTTTCTCTCTGTGGTTTTGACGGTCGTTATACCTCCCCAACTGCCAAACGGACTACGGATTCACTAAACTGTCGTCGACATGACAGTGTACGCTATACAATAAACTATATCGTGATTGCACACGCGCCACTCTCTCGCGTTTTTTTTTCTTTTATAATCTGTTTTATCATCTCGCAATCGCATCGCTGCCAGGTTAACGCAATTTATAATTATTAAAGTAATACCCGATCAGACCAGCTGGAAACGAGTCTCGACATATATATGTATATCGACATATCTAATATATAATTCTGTGTATATATAATATATCTATATGTATATATACGTATGTGCACGTTTTGTTTTTTTTTTACGCTACAACACATCGTGAAACGGAAAAAACGTTAAGTACGTTAGAATAATTACTATCTTCATTATCTTCCTCTTTTTTTTGTCGTTTCTTTCTTTGTTTCGCGGTTTCTTCTCTGCTCCATCTTTTTTTCTTATAGTTTACAACATGTGTTTTTTTGTTTTTTCTTTTGTAACTCGGGAGAGAGAGAAAGAGAGAGAGAGAGAGAGAGAGAGAGAGTGAATCAGTATGTATGTGTGTGAAAGAGAGAGAGAGAGAGAGAGAGAGAAAGAGATGAAGTGAGGACATTCTTACAAGCGTATACATGTATAAAATCTAACCAGCTTAAAACGTACATACATCTCTTGTGGACCGCGCACCGGGAGCGATATCACCAGCTCGCTCGTACGTGCGAAATTGATGCGGCTTTTATTGCGAGACCGTCGCGGATCGGAACAGGGACAGAAAAAAAACCGCGACGATCCCGATCGAAGTTATTGTTATGCGATCGCGAATGTACGGCCGTTTTGGCCGGTAGACACGCAGAAGTCTTTACGGTTACAACACTGAATGATTTGATATCGAAAATCCGCGGCCGGCCTCGTCGTCGCACGATCCGAATCGGCAACCATAATCTTCCAGAAAATGGTACACGATCCCTTCAAATTGATCATAAAGTTCGCACTGTGCGTGCGATCTACCCCCACCCACCGTAACGAGTTGCCAGCCAATGAGACGAGCCGGAACAGCCTCCACTGCTCTCCAACGTCTCGCTGCCTCGCGACCGTACGGGGGAAACAGGTTCCCGTTACCAATTCTATTAGGAAAACTGCACTAGGTTTCCGAGTCGATCGTGCTAACGTGAAACAGCATGCGGCCACCGCTAACTCGCAATTCCTCTCGCAGAACACACAGAACACTCGAATGATCCACTATAGAAAGAACGGGATTGCGCTCGCGAAAGCCTCTTCAAGGTGTTTGCGAATACTGGAAGCCCTCTAAAGCCCCGCCGAAGCTTCGCTTCAACACGTTCGCTACCACAGTGACGCACACGTGACGTTCGCAACTCGCAATTTAAAAGGTGGGCAAATTAATTTTATACGCATAACATATAATAGTGCGCAGCATAATATTCTGGGATATCATGACTATCTTTTGCTAAACTGTTCCAACATTTTATAAAGGAGAAACGTTGCATTTATTCAAGCATTTTAACAATAGAGCTGAGCAACGAAAAATTCTTGGAAGCGAATTCATATGAATATATAATAACAGCGTGTTAAATAGGCTTCCAGTGCACGAAGTACGAAGACTGTCGCGAACGCGACCGCGTCCATCAACCTCGATACCCTGATAGTATTACGATAGCGTAATTGCTCTGTTTCGTTCGGCAGTCGTCCTCGGCCGAAGATACTTCGAATTCCATTCGAGAGACGATCGTCGACGGTACACAATAGTTTCCCCCACACGCACACTCGCTTACAAGGTTACGTGTGCCTATAATTATGGAAGTGGCCCAAGTCATATATTTCTTGTTCCGAGATATTTAAAGGAAAAGGATGTTAACGCTAAATCAATTCCATATAATGTTGATGAAATAACAAACACTAACTAACGGTTGATTTCTGAAATCTTTCTTGAAATAATGTGATGCGAAATAACCAGACTGCGGATCTTTATGCGTTTACAGCAAAATTCAGTATATGAAATTCAAATTCTCCTCTGTTGAAATAATTACGGGAAGAAGTAACATGCGATTTAGTTTCTATTTTTTGGAATCGATGCATACAATTTTTATTTTGCAGATAAAGATACGCAGTCTAGAAATAATCGAGAAACTAATTTTCATTTTTTAAATTCAGACTTGGACGACTTTCATAATTATGGGCACACATATCGCCGGGGCATCTAAGCCCCGTCGCCGAAGGACGAACAATGGTTTCTATAAACGAAAGCTACGTATCTAAGCCAGTCTTCCTCGTGTTCCTCTTCGTCTCCTTGTCTTCTCTCGGAGCACAAGGACGCCGATTTCGCACGTCGGTCTCGTCCGCATTCTTCTTCTCTTACCACGAATTATCTAATTGTCGTGGGGGGACGGAGCACGCGTGGACCACAGTCTCATGGTTTTCTAATGAAGATAGGTGAAAATTGGACATTGGTCGAGAAAGCAAACAGCACGGTGCACGAACGCTCCGCTCCCGCACAGGTGTGTATCCTCTAAACATACATTAGACGAGCAAGGAACGACTCTCCACTCGGTGTACACTTCCGGATCCGGACAGTTTCTACGGGACGAGGACAGTACGAAAAGGAGCACCTGTTACAATTGTTCTGGTCCAGGTTTTACTCTTCCGAATCACAGACGAATTCCTGTTGTGTTGCATCGGACCGATCAGATCGTCAACGCTAGATTTGCGGACCACTGAAAGTGACTATTTTACATAAAAATTCATTTATGGAACACAATGGAATACATTTCCTTGCCCAATCGTTCATTATATTGAAAATCACGAATCTCAATAAGCGTTGCCATCTTTTTATATATACCCGAATAAAATATTAGAACCCGTTGCTTTTGGACGAACCCGGCAAACCTAGTGTCGACTACGGCGTTTAAATGATAATTTTATATTGCTGATAGTTGGATAGTTTGATTACTCAGTCACGACAGAATGCACGATTTATTGCACGCTGATGGCTGAAACGCGATTGCAGCCGCGATGAGCAACGCGTCCTCACTCTTTATGGGCCTATCCTTCATTTTCATTGCAGTTCTCCGTGTCTATCCTCGGGACACTGTCCTTGGGACTTTTCTTAATTCCGTTCCTCGTGGACTTACACCGGAACTGCATCGAACTCCAGTTGCTTAGAACTTCAAATAATGCAGTACCCACAGTCTAATTGCTATCGATGGTACTTGTCATTCTCGGAAACACGGATGAAAGCAACGAAAAAGTAGGAAAGACGTCGTGCAAGGCAATCGAACCAACTGCGTTCGTTTCTCGGCAATTACTGTAATTCTATAGATATCCGGTAACAGCGGCGCACAAGTTGCAATTATTCGAACGATCTCGCAAGACAAAGTCGCATGATCGATCGTAACGCGCGTGGGTCGCGCTAGACGTTCCGTGAAAACGGACGTCGATATTGGTGCACGCGAAGACCGGAAACAGCGTACAAGGGACGAGACGAGTTGCAGCGATGAATTATGCACGCGCGTCCCATAGACATCTCGTCTCAGGGTGGCGCGACTGCATCATTACGATTCCCGGCGTTATCATACGGCCGCATCTTTCTGTTCTTGCAGCTGCCTACGAAACGCGCGACGCTTGCCAAATGAACGTACACTGGCGTCCATAAGTAGCGACAGATGGTATGTAACCAGACAGTCCTAGTGTTAATGTATTCTGCATTGCTGTGTGTTGTTTGACAATTATTCTTTTGTTGGTATTGTTCCTTTGGGACTACGACCCGGTAGTCTCTGCTGGAGTTAGCTCATAGTGCGATTCGCGAATTTCTTCGAGAATTAATTAATAGCAATAATATTTGTTATATTCGTTTTTTGAATTCAAGTTGTTTAACCTCTTTTTTCGATTTGTTAAGATTATTCAAGAAAGATAGAAACGTTCAGATGGTTACAGTCTTTTGCAATTGACGCAGACTATTTTTTAATCTTTTTCTGAATGCAAATAATCGTTCATCGAAAATTTAGTAAACAGCTGCATAAAGCCCCAAAATTCATTGCTTATCAAGCAATCGCAACAGCCCGTAGATTCGCTAGAAAGTCTAGCAGCGTCCGATTGGTTTCTGGTACCCCCCACCACGTTTCGCGAGCCATTAGCCCCGCCTCCTGACACGAGTACCTCCGTTATTGGCCTAAACGGTGCTAAATCGGATTGCGTGACGACGGAAGGAAGTCTGAGCCAACTTGTCATCTCCGCAGAGCACTTATGGACGGTAGTGTACGGGTCTCTCGAGGGATCCGAGGCCAACCATCGATCAACGATCGGTTGAGGTCTCCGGATTGGAAACTGGCTCGAATGATTTGCACGGAATGGCAGCGAACCAGTGGTGGCCAATGCTTTCGAAGCACGCGATCAGCAGTGCAACTCGTCAGGCTGACCCCGGTGCAGTTCACACGGGAGCCAGAAATACAGGGTGTCCTATATTTCCGCCAAATTCTACCAAGATGCTCTATAAATAAGGAAAAATATATTTTCTAAAGTGTAGGCTCTTCGAACAAAAATATTTTCATGTTGCCGGTCGAACGAAACAGTGTCGTTCACGCTGCATGAAGACATACTGCGGACATCTGCAAACTCTATTTGCGTAGATGCCAATTCCGCATTCGCAATAGCAAACATTTGGAATTGAGAATTTGTTCGGGCGTGGCGTTGAACAAGAAAGCAGCATTATTAGACCGCGGATCTTTATGCGTTAATAGCAAAATTGAGTAGATAAAATTGAAAATTGTTGGAAAATTTTTAAAATTGAACATCTCTACTAAATTTGCTTGCTGTTTCTTGCAATCAATGCAAACAATTTTTATGTTGCATAAAGATCCGCGGTCTAAGCATTATTTATAATACTACTAATACTAACAAACAGGAAGAAATACTAAGTTAAATAATAAATGGCTATAAAAAAAAAAGCCTATGAGAGCCTACCAAATTTTTCCGTAGTTTCTTATAAAATATGCTGGTGAAAACCGTCGAAGAAGAAACCTCGGACACCGCGGGTTCGATCGCATAATTCTGGACTGAACGGAAACAGGATCGCGGGAACACGTGACCGGAAGTCCTCCGAGGCTTTAGGAACCCGTCTGCGCGACACATCGAAACCGAGACGCATAGTTTGACGCAACGTCCGCGTTGAGTGTAATGTCCCCGTGTGTATGCGTGTGTGTGTGTGTGGCCACGATTATATTAAATTCATTCTCCGCTTTGGGAGACGGAACAGTTCGGCTTGATTTCACCGCTGATTACTTTCAATGACGATGACGCGAATCGGTACGAACCGTAGTAGGACGAAAATTCGCCGACGACCGCGCACATGCAAATCAAGTAATAAATTACTGTGGCTCGGTCGTCATACTCGTACACACACACGCGCGCACAACAACAGCCAACTAAATACGTGTACATACGCGCGCGCACACACATACACAAACGCAGGCACGCATTCGCAATAAACGAAGCACACACGCACAATCGCACCGGGGATGCTTCCACACGCATACATGCATACAGAAACATGCGCGAACACACACACACACACGCACAAATACGCCAACGTCTACACAGACAAATGGGCGACACGCAACACATGTAAGAGGAACCGCACACTTGGTTAGAGACACATACAGTACAACCTGAACTGGGTCAAATCTACTTAAGCGTTTACACTTAATTTATCGAATGTTGTTGGCTCACAAATAAGTACTCCGTCTAAATATATCTTTTCAATTCGGTGTGCGAGAATAGTTTTCTATTTTGTGGACAGCCTGCCGCGGGATTTAACTGGCCGATTGATATGAATGTTGTGTGGGTCGAAATGAGGACGAATTATTTGAATAACGTGCACGACAGGTCTTTCGATGATCTCTTAAAAAGTTCTGACGAAAATATACAATGTAAAGGTAATACAGGGATCGGCGATATTTTTGTCTCCTCTGTTCGTGCGAGGACAAATTACTAGTTCGTCTCGGAACTGAGTCATCTCATTACCATTCAATACAAGATCTTGCTCTTGGCAATACGAAATTGTCCATAGTAGATGGAGACATATTAGACAGACAATATCCTCCGTTTGGTTACACAAGACTGCCAGCGATCGAACACAGAATTTCGTAATAAACTCATTTCCTGACGGACTCATTTTGATTTCGCTTTATATCGGTAAATGTTTCGTACGATCTAGTACAGAGACAGATCAGCAATATTTTCCTTGCGCGTTCGTCAAGGATTCTCATTTAAACGCACAAAAGATTCGAACAACGTTCGGCCATTAAAACCAGAGACACTCTGTACATACATATATATATATTTATATATACATATATTTATGTATATGATAGATTGTATAGAGAGATACGTCGCGTATCTATCTCTCTCCTGATAGCCCGATTTCCTGTTCTCCTCCCCTTTTAATCAGAGACGTTCATGATCGAATCGGAAGCTGCGATCGACGATGGACGAATCGATCTCGATCTCGCGCGCCTCCGGTATACCTCAATTCCACGATAATCATTCTCTTCTACCCGTTTTACCGGGTTTATTTTCTCCGTTTGGAAGCTGCTCGTGATGAGAGACAGCACGCGTCTCTTCGCGCGCGCGTGCATGAAAGGAATGAAACGCTCTGCCGAAAATAATATCACAGCCTGGAGACACGGTGGAAGACTAAGAAACCGCGGCTATAGCTTCGCAGAATTCGTAAACGTTCAATGGAAAGAAAAATATAGCGAGATAGAGAGGAGAAGAGAGAGAGAGAGAGAGAGAGAGAGAGAGAGAGAGAGAGAGAAAAGTAAAATGAAACATGGCACGGTCGTTGGAATTCTGACTGAACAATTCCACGCTGCGAGACTGTCCGCGAGTTCATCCGAGTTTCAAGAGGAAAATCAGCGAGAATGGATTCGTCACGCGGCGATGACGTGGCCTCGGAAAATGATCGACAACGCAACCTTCGCTGATCAATATACCACGAATCGTTGGCGCCCCTTCGATCGACGAGCGAGACGAACGCTGTCGACGATTTAAAGAATGTCTGCGGATCATTAATAATTCATAGAACTCTCGGGGTTTTTCCTGACTCGTTCACGTATGTATTTCTTTGACACTTGATCATTTTGTGACCTGGTCATTTATGAAAGTAACGCGAACGAACATCTACGACGGTGTTATTCTCGCTCGCCCCGCGTCCCGTTTTCCCGTAAACCACACGCACTAGTCTCCTCCTGCTTCCCCCGTGATTGTGATATTATTTAGAAAGCTTACGGTTGTATATAATTGAGTGGTTCAGTCGCACAGTGAATACATAGTTTCTCGTAGTAATAAAAATGACGGTTCGGTGCCGCGAAGCAAGGGAAACACGGTTTCCCTAGAGCGGCCATCGAAGAGTTCAGTTGACTAGCATTGCGCGCGGTCAGTTTTGCGCGCAACGTTTTCGAATTCTCTGGCCATTTTCTTTTTTCTCTTTTTTCGATTGTATCCGTCCCACCGCCTCCTTCCTCGTCGCATTTATCACGATGCTAAAGACGCGTAATCGCGCGTGTATAACGTGTATCGTGGTACACGTGTAACAAAAATAGGTTCGATAGGTTCTTTTTTGGTCGAGTCTGTTACCAGGAGTCACCGATAAGACACACATGAACGTGCCGGAGACACGATCGTCCAGCCATCCTTTCTCGCAGGACATCGATTCTGACCCTTTCGTTCTATAGATCACTATAGCTCACTACTATATGGTTCACCGCATCCCGCAGGTGACTATAGTCGTCGAACGTCCTAAGCTTTGCGGCATTCTAATGGTCGCACGACATGGAACGCTCGTCGCGAAAGCGATTATTAAGACTGCGGATTTGATACATTTATAACAAAACTGAGTAGCCGCAGTTTGAGCATAATGGTTGAAAGATTTTCAATTCCATCGATGTATTACTTTCCACCTAGTCGCATTATTAAATAAAGGATACCGTTCTTAAGCGGTTCCTATTCCTTGTAACAAATACAGGATAATTTATATATTGCTCTTCTTTTGATCATTTTATTAGACTAATAAAATTTCAAACCTTTTAATGTTCTCACTGCTCCGTAGTTCGCCTACGCATTTTGGCTGTGAATACGGAAAATCCGCAGTCTCGCGATTCCAGTCGCTCAGCGTAATATCTCATTGCACTTTAAAGGTCATTACAGTCATCTGACGTCCAGTCAGAAGACTATAGTTACCAAATACACAGAGCGCTGATTGCATCCTACAGTCGGCTTTAGCTGCCCCCACGCACTCGTTAACGACTCTGCTTGATTTCGCCAATGAAACAGATCATTTATTTATCTTAGCCGTTCCATCCGACAACTGGCGACCCCCTCCCCTCAGTCGCGACACCAGAATCATTCTCTTCTGATTTCACCGTGCGAGACACGCATTTTCGATGCACAAACGATAAAAATCTGCAACTGTAGATATACCAGTGGGTAACTATATAATCTTTCAAACGAGTATAACAATTATAAAATGTAAAAAATAATCGCTACGCGATTAGCAGAACGCTTTAAGCAATCGGTACGTTTTCCAAACTTTTCAAGGAACGAGAGGGTCATAGTTAGACTGCGGATCTGGATGCAAAATAAAAATTGATATTTTTAAATTCTTATAATCGGTCCGCTGCGTTAAATGGCACTTGCTCAACTCATTCCATAAAATTAAAGTCATGAATACATTAAATCCGCAGTACAGTCGCAGTACAGAGATTCACAGAGGCAAAGAGATCGATGACACGCACATCAGAAAAACACAGATCATCTGGCGAGAAAGTATGGCAGTAGGGATCGAGTCTGCGTAGCGAGAAGCAGCTGCCTGCATGAATTGTTTTCAATTTTTTTTTTGTTGGTTTTCACAATGTGGTACCGTAACTCAGCGTATAGCTATGAAAATGGTGTAGTCAACGATACTATAGTTCGAAACGATCGGTATACGAAACCGTGGTCACAGAGTACTGATCCGTTGTGTGATCGAAAATATACATATGTATATATGTATTCTATACATATATATACATACGTATGTTTGTCCTGTATGCATGTATGTATATGTATAAGTGTAGCGATGTGCGCCGCACATCAAGCGTTTCTTTTTTCTTCCACTATATGTCACTTCGTAACAAACGATCGGTAGGCGATAAAAACTAATAACCATCGAAGAGAAACAATAAAAGTCTGTAACGGTTCAGCGCAGCCAGCATGTTGTGCGCGTCTATAAACAAATCGGTTAAACAAAAAACAGTTCGCCGTAATTGTGCGCTACGGAAATATTGTATACATATTATGTATAAATACGTATGCATACGTATTTTGTTGCTGATACACGTACGAGATATATATATATATATATATATATATATATATATATTCCTCGTTTTAATACTTTCGCGTTAACTTAGCAAAGAGCAACTTCGTTAACCTAGGAACATGGGAGTAGTTATTAGGAGAATCGTCCTGTGTTTAAATATAATTACAGAGATGGTCGGTGGTTTTTTCTACTGTGGGCATACAGACCGAAAAGCGTGAACGTTATTTCGAACATAATATCCCCCCCCTCCCACCCTCCCTCCCCCCACCCGTGATTCTATATATTTTTCTCTTTTTTTGTTGTTGTTGTTTTGGTTTGTCCTCTCGGTTTGTCATTGTTATCCGTGTTTTATTTATTTGTTTTTTTTTTTATCCTCGAAAATTCTAACTTAAATGCCACGTTCATCGTAGAAAATAGTTACGGTTCTCTTGTTCTGTTTAAAAGTTATTAACATAGATACACTAGTAATTGCTCTAGCTTGCCTGTCGTGCTCTCTGCTCCTAATGCACCATTGAATTCGCCTAACCGCAGCATAATCGTCGTCCATGATACGCAACGTATCGTCGTGGTAACAGACCGTGCACGACCGAATGCGTACCGGGCGAACGTCCGAAAAACGCGCGTATACATCTCCCCCGTACAATTAAGCTAATGTTTCCACAATAAGCTATAATATATATGTATATATATATATGTAATAATATATTATATATCAATAAAAACTGTTCTTCTACGATGCGAAGAAAAAACATAACGGATACTGTGATCGACAGTATCGGTCGCCGCCTCGGTTCCCCTCCGAGAAAAGGAGACATTCCGAGTGGTCGCGAAATAATTTAATTGATAGCGGGTTTTGCTGATCGTCGTCCTGAAACGTGTCTCTAGGTACAAAGAACGAATAGAATGGCAATGAAATTGTACATTGATCATTGTTTCCGGATTCTAATCAACCACCCCCACCCTCCCACCCGCACCCTCAAAAAGCCCATAGAACAAACGAATGGACAACAATCTCGTTCGCGAGCTACGCTTGGATGTAGCACGCGCATCGAACGATCGAGCACACGACAAGATAGGGTAATACTTGTTGATCCGATGCAGTCTTTAGAGATAGAGAGAGAGAGAGAGAGAGAGAGAGAGAGAGAGAGATTTGAGATGAAAGAGAAAGAAAGAGTGATGAGAGAGAAAGAGAAAGAGAGAGTGTGTGTGTCGTGTTCTATCGGTACCGTGTGACGCGAATCATCTCGGAAGAAAACCGTGTACGTGATCGGTTAGCCTTCCTATCGTTCCCTGCTGTATGTTTGCGCATGTATACGTTTGTATGTTTATGTATGTTCAAGTTCAACTATGAATGCTTGCGTATGTTCGCGTTTATGCGCGTTCCGTTTGTTTTCCTTGTGTTTTTGTACTGTTTCCATTGTGTGTACAGGTGTTCGTTTAGTGTGCGCATGTGTGTATTTGCATTTGTGTTTGTAGTTGCTTTGTGTGTGTGTGTGTTATAGGTACAAACTTGGTAACTATTAAACGACGATCCTTATACTGGTACACGTCTAAGTGAACAGTCATTACGAAAGTCGACTTTTTGTTCGAGATGATTACTTGAAACACGCGGATGAGATTCATTTTTTTTTTTCTTAAAGTGGGTGTGGTACGAGTTTCTTTTTTTTTTTTTTGTTTGTTTGCTTGTTTTTGTTTGTGCTCGTCCGACATTACTGTACCAAAGTCGTTTTCCGATGGCCGGGAGCTGCGTTTTGGTACAGCAGTGCGACGGTAATCACCGGCTGCCGGACAGTTCATCGGATATCGGTCACGTTGGCTTTGCTGCCAAAGATTCTTACTAGCTGATCCTCGTAATCGTCGATATTACGCTTCATGAGTTCCATGCAAGGCCCAAGTAAGCGCTCGAAAGCTTCAACGTCCAAAACTGGAAAAATTCGTGCGCCTTTTAAACAACACGCGCCTCGAGCCACGCATCCCACGCACGCTATCATGCACTCTCTCCCGATCATTCGTTAGTCATCGCACTATCAAACCGGCGATACAGTAGTGCACAATTGAGCGGTCCGCTGCACGAAGGAACTAATTTTTTCCCATTCGGGTTCGAGTTTTTCAAAGAATTCGGAAGGAAGGAGAAATTCCATAGTTCAAGGTCCCATTTCTTGGGATTAGTGGGGGGGATAGCGGCGGACACTTAAGTGTGCAAAAGAGCGGACACTTAGATGTGCACTACTGTAGAAATCCGACGCCACCGTTCTAGAAACGTATTGAAAGTGAACTTACAGGCCAGCTTTACGTCGCCTACAGCGTAGGCCGTAGCAGCGCGAGGTTTGTGTGTGACGAGCGCCAGCTCGCCTAAGTACCCACCAGCGAGAATTTTATTAATCTGTGCCGGCAAATAGAATACCAAATGACATCTATACAATTGACAGTGTAATTAGCGTGGTGGTTCTGCTAGCCAGCCACACGATACCAGCCACCGCAGCCTCGCCGTTTCGAGGTATCTGGGTCACTGATCGTGTCCCGGCCTGCGTCTCAACACACATGATACAGAAGAATCGAATAGGATATAGCCGATACATTAGGTGTGCAAACGAGAGTTCGGTGCCTTTTCGTTCAATCGGTCGTAACTTTAGTTTAAATTATACTCGTTTCCCGCCAGATCTAACCGAGACCAGTAATAATTGATGAACGTATATACGATGAATTGAAGAGAAAACGACCTTTCACCGGCCAAGGGAGCAGGCACGTGATTCTGCAGCACGACAATGCTCGATCACATTTTACAGAAAGGTCGAGGGACACTCTCTATGCATCATGCCGCATGCGGCATACTCTCCAGACATGGCCCCAACAGACTATCATCTGTTCAGCTCCCTCTAACACAATTTGTCCGGGGAACATTACAATTCCACCAAAGAGGTCAAGGCATGCATCGGTGACTCCATAGTTGGGGAACCGCCGTTCTTTTTCCCCCGGACGGTATCTATAATTTACCAACTAGATGGCAGACAGTACTACAAAATGATGGCGAATACTTTAAAACATAATCTTGTGTACTTCCGTTAGGAATAAAAGCTAAATATCGGCGAAAAAGGTACCGAATTCATTTGCACACCTAATAGGATCGTCGTCAACGTACCTCTATTTCCCGACCATGGTCGCCGAGTATTGTGATTCTAACGGTACCGTCTTCAACGAAGTACATCCCGTCGGCCGTGTCGCCCTGCTGGATAATCTTGTCGCCGTCTGAATAGTGTTTCGGTACTAGCGCGTCCGCCAGATTCATACGCTCGTACCGCTACGGGAATAAAACGGTTTCGTTAATACCATAATCGCATCAAAGATTTGCAGAAGTTTACATTAACGCCGGTAAGTGGTTTGTCAATCTTTTAAGCTCAGGTTCGATTGTAATTCTTAATCCCATGGCTTAGAAACGCTTAACGTATCGCACAATCTCGATGCGTATCTTAAAATCGACAATCATTGACAAACCCTAATCCTCAAGCTCAGAGAGTCTTAATACTATTCTAAATAGAAATTCTTTTACACTACCTCACACACTCGTCAATGTTTCCCTCAATCTTTTAAGTTCCAATTCATTAACAGCTTTTAATCCCGGAACCTCAGGGGTTTTTAAAACGTTACACATTTATCTCGTTCGTCCAAAATCCATAATTGAAGCTAAACATTTGCATGATTCCGCTCCGCACCACCTCAACTGCTAGTGATTTGAAACTCCATTGTAGGTCTACTCGAGTTAGGCGGCCCCCGTAACAATGGCGTCCCCGCAACACGGTTCCGCTCTAACGCGATTAGAGAACTGGGGTGACTCTGGGTTTGACACGTTCGCTGCCGTCATTTGTTTCGACAACATCGTTATAACATTCCGTAAATGCAACGTACCTTCTTCTTCCAAGATTGAATTCGTCAGATGATAGAGAAACTCGATTTTTAGAGTTGCATTCAGTTCAGAAAAATCTACAAGAGTCACCAATCAGCCTAAACAGTCGTGTGTCCTCTCTCCTTTCAAGATTAGATTTCTGAGAAGCCAAGGGCGCCAGAGAAAATCGATTTCAGGTTCGCACCCTCCGCATAAAAGTCTACACGAGCCATCTATAGCGCCTAATAGATGCTGTATAGCGTTATCGGCACCAATTACAAAAGCAAAATAGCATAATACTCCTAGTTTCTCGCGCTACTTTCACCTGCTCTGTCTGCAATCTGTCAAACGCTGTGCAATATCCCACTATCGGAGCCCGGGCCAATCGAAATAATGAAGTCAAAGCAAACATCGGTCGGTCAATCCTCAAAGGCAAGGGTGAAATCCTAGTTACGTAACTGGCAGGGTGGAGTCAGCACGAATCCAACAAAGAGGCAATCGAAGACACGCTCCTCTGACCGAATCCACTTTCGTCACCGATAAGCATTAAATTCGTCCTAACGATTACCAATTTCTGCGACGACCCTCCGGCTTGCCTAACAGTCGCAAAGGCCGGCTAGGTAAAGTTTCAGCTGGTTGATAAGCTACAGTCGAACCCGACGTTTTCGATGCTAGATCATCGCGACCCCACCTTTGTCAATTGTCTCTAACTCGCTCGGACCCGTTGAAGTGGCCCGGTTGAACGATTAGCTTCCCATCGCGCGAGACCAGTGTTTCCCCCGATTATACTGAGTACATAATACCTTCCGGCCATTCTGTGTCACTTGCCTCGAGCGATTTCAGCATCGGGACATTGTCGATCAGTGTCTCGTACATCTTGCGCTTCTTGTACGCGGACTTGAGCAGGATACGCCGGAACGTCTGCCTGTCCATGGCCCACAACGTGCCATTCGTGATCGCTTTGACGGTCGCGGCTCTCGGCATCTTGTACAGCAACGCAAGCTCGCCGAAAGCTCCGCTATTATCGTATACGTGGATCGTGTTGTCGATGTTGGTATGCGGGTCCTTCACGTACACCTCGTACTGCCCCCTGAAAAACGTTCGACCTGCTCTCAAAATTGTTCAACAGCAACTTGTACCTTTCCGGGGAGCTTCAATTGGCTACCAGGTTTGTTTGACTCTTGAAGCAATTGATTCGTGGAAGGCTATTATAATAAATTTAAAGAAACCCGAGGACGACGGAGAAGGACTTTCACGGGGATGTGTTCGATACATTAAAATATACAAGAATCGTCTTCGGGTTATCAGAACTGGCGAACCTATTGGGCAGCGCAATCGGCCTCACGGTTCGCCGAATTCCTATACGAGGGAAAGCGACCGAGGAGGAAGATGAAGCCGGAAGATTTACCTCTCGATGACGTAGAAATTGTCCCCATCGTCTCCTTGCCGGATAATGAATTCCCCAGGCTGCACGATTTTCTCGAACATCGCGTCCAGCACGTCGGCCATTTGTTCCTGCGAAAAGAATTCATGGGATGCGTGTGTATGCGTGCCGCGAATACCATTCGCCACGCTGCGCTGCTCTGTCTGCTCTTTTCTAGCGTCTACAAGGACACGCCTTGACGACCGTCGCGAGGTTCTAGCGAAATTTCAAGCCTGTCTCGGGGCTCCGCGATGAGCAACAACGCGCGGCTTTCTGGCTCTTAGGAGTATCCTTAACACACTTCGACGGCCGAGGGAATTACGTATTCCGAGGAGCACCGCCTGGCATCTGTGGACACTCGATTTTATGCCTAACAATTCCATTGTTCTTCAGACTCTTCCTTTGAGATCGATAATTGCCAGTTGGAGAGCCTCGCGCGATTAACTTTGGAGCTGCTCCAGTGGCTCGATTTTTTCAAGCACGTTTCTACTTCGCCTACACTTTCAGGCTAGACGTACACTATCCTTTCCAAGTCGTGGATCACTCGAATTGAGTTGGAAGTTGAAGAATTTGAAACTGAGAAGCTCGAACAGCTTCTGGTTGCAGTTACATAATTAGATTTGAAGACACTTTTCCCGTGGGAAGGACAATTTGTCTGATTTTAAACTGTGCATCTAGCTCTCATCAACTCTCATTCGTTAATTACAGATCACCTGAAATCGAATGAAAAGTTTCTTCCGGATGGGATCCGTTTCCGACAACTAATGTTCAAGAGTGTACGCTGGCCAGTCGCATGTTTGTTAAAATTAAAGACGTCGTATCCCCGTCGGTTGAAAAACTGGGCCACATCTATCCCGTTCCCGGCGAAAGGGTTAGATTGCGTTTCTAATTGCGATCGCGCGAATTCTGGAACGGCGGAACAGAATTTCAGATTAAATCTGTATAAATAGCGTGCGAACCCGCGAACGCCCGATCCTGAACGGTCTAATGTTCTTCGAAGCATATTCTATTTAAAAAATTCGCAACTCGTGTAATTTTTATTATTTTTACAGTGAATGGGTGTGCAAAATTTCAATACAAAAAAATTCCAAGATATTGACAAATTTGCCACTCAAAGCCGGAATACCCGCTTAAAACATCACCTATAAAAATGTATATAACTCATACCATTTTTATTGTTTTCACCGTTAAAAAATCATTAATACACCTCAAATACCCACGAATGTGTGTGTAAAAGCACAATGTAAAAGGTTCGACAGTTTCCTCTGAAAAAATTCCTACAATTCGCGCAAAAACCCGAAAATAAGAGTAGTTTCTTAGAAACTAAAAGAAGCGCGATCTCGGTGATTTCGGATAAGATGTTTGCGAGAGGACCGGTGGCTCTAAAACGGTGAAAATTGTATAAATAGCGTGCGAACCCGCGAACGGCCGATCTTGAACGGTTTAAGAATAAACCGGCGGTTCGTCAGGCTGCTCGGACGAGGCCGGGTGGCAGCGAATTGCTTCGTTAATTGATCGGCTAATCGAATAATATCCATGCTCTACGGGGAAAATTGAAGCTTTCAGGGGTTGGCGTCGTTGCGTTGCAACACAGTGCACGTTCGAAAGTAACGTAAGAGAAGAGAGGCAAGAGTAGAGGCCCCGGTGCCGATCATTAGAGGTTTATATTTGTATCAGCGCGGCTCTTGGTTTCCCTCGGATAAGCTTCCTTCAGATTCAGAATCCCAGTTGAGCAGATTACACGTACTCATTGGCATTTCCACGAGTTGGCGCGAACTCTCGCCGACTATCCGTATTCCCGTTTCAATTACGAGCAGTGCCGACGCGCAGCGAGGACTATGTCGGGTTGTACTATGTTTAAACTTACGCCGTCTAGGGCCCGAAACAGAAAAATATTCTTCACGCTGTCGCTGAGCCTTTGCCGCTGCTCGTCGCTCTTCGGGTACACTATCTGCAACAGAAACAACAATATGTTAGCAAATGCATTGTTTGCATCGATTCGCAACCCCGATTCGAGTGTGGAACCAAAGAAAAATTTCTTTCTTTCTCTAATCATTTTAATAAGTTGATCAGAATATGTATTACTGTCTTATTTTATACGCGCATCCATTTTTACCATAAATGCATAAAATCCGCAGACTAATCAGAAGACTTGAGAAAAGTTCATGAAAATCGTTAAGTTTCGCAGCGTTTGCACGAGACCGGCACCTTAACACACATCTTGGCCGTCCGTTCAAGAAACACCTCGGCCGAACGACAGATTCCGGAGAGCGTTTTATTTCTGGCCGGGAAACGCGAAAGCAATTGCCGGTCTAATTGCGATCGATCTCCCTCGGTCGCGTCCGCAGCTATTTAATATGCACCGTGTAATTCGCAATTTGCAGATCAACCGGCCGGCCGAAATGACGCGAGTCGCCGCGATCATCGGATATACGGCGGCGTTTAAACAGGGGAATAGTTGCTCCTAAATTCAACTATGTTGTCACCAGTCTCGTTATATTCGGGTAATGCGCCAGAAAGAGCTCGTCCGCTTCCTAGATCGAAAATCCGCACAATTTTCGCCGTTTATGCGTCGCGCTCGCTGAATAATTAACGTTAGCCGCGGCGATAAGATAGCACGTGTTGATCGAAACTGAAACTTGTCTGATTAGACACAGTTATTCAATTTTTTTGACGATCTAAA